>JAVIWC010006749.1:0-678462 GCA_031894815.1 Creontiades dilutus
AATTCAATGAAACGACCTCAGACTTACAACGAGAATTTCAGTTTGCTCTAATATGCTTCAAATTTTGAATGTGAATCATATAATTACGATGGCGAACAAAAGAAAATTGAGAAGCTCTTTTTAATAATCATTTTCAGGTAGGTAGTACTCGTACTTTCGGAGGTGCCTACGTTATTTTCCATTCAAACTTTAATTTTTCCATGAAATCGATGAGGATTCGCAAAATTGATCATGCCATTAGAAAGCTGATTGATTTTTTTCAAGTTTTTCTGAAATATGACCGCTTCCAACGAGTTTTTTGAAAATGCAGTTAACGTATAGGTGTTTTCAAAAACTTAATTCTTCTTAAATGTTCGACGTTTGTACTGCAATTGTAGTCCTTCAAAATTCGTTTCGATTATGAATTGGCTCTAGACGTTCAGGAAGTTTAACGTTAAATTTGAAAACGTGAGTAAAAGTAGAGAAATGTTTTAAAGTGGGGGAAAAAATGGTTTTTCTCAAACAAACGTTTAAAACACCTTATTTGACACCAGATAGGGGTAAAAAGGTTCAGTTGGTAGCATCATGCTTCATTTTACATGTACTTTTGGCCATGTTTTGCCACAATCAATCGAATCCACTCTGTATAGTATTTAATAATGATAACGCGGTCTACTACCGAAATAATGCATTTTCTGTAATTGGACCGTATTTGAAACTGTAAGCGATCAGCAGTCTCAATAATTGAATCTCAATATTACTAATTATTAGTAATACATCACGTATCTCACTAACGTTCTATGCAATATGCATTTGTGTAATTTGCAAACAATTGCTTTTGTACCTAAAAGAGGATGGTCTCAATAAATAAACAGGAAGGCAGCATTTCTGATTCTAAAGCATTGAGTAATCACTTAATTTTCACGTGGAATCAGATTGTATTGATGATGGAATGAACAGTTGAACTTGGTATATTCAGTCAACAATCCACGTTTAATTAATCACGCGAGAGATCTCTCGCAATGTATCTTTCAAAAAGTTGACTTTGAAAAAGGCGGGACATCGCAAATTTAATTAGAAAGTTTGAGCGCTGAAATATTCAGAGCTCTCCCTGCCTTCGTGGTTCACGTCGTCTTGTAGTTGTCCCTGAATAAACAAACGGTTTTAGGGTACTTTTGCGAGGACGGGCGCCTTCAACATTTAGCATGAGTATGAGCGAAGGAAGCAAGATATAGCAATATGGCAGTGGCGAGGGGATCGGGGTGCATTAGATATCCCAGCCTCCCTTGCATGGGTTGTACACATTCTGCCTCGAAGGAACTACGTTGTCCCCTTGAGTTCGCCTTCGTCTTTTTTTTCTGGGAACCAGGAAATATATGTTAAGTTCGCCTGGAGGAAGAAACGAAACGCTTTCGGGCTCACTTTCGTTAGAATGATTCGAGAAGTCCTTACTCCGCGGTATTTCGACGCACCCATATATATTCTTCTTCCTAGGCTTGCTTTTGATTCCTGATTCCTTTCAGAGGAAGTTGAAATAAACCCTCCTAGCAAAAGCTTCCTACAAGTTGATATTTCAAAAGATAGAACGGGTATAACTGGATTCATCTCACTCCATTGATTAACGCACTTAATGGACGTAAGTTCGACAACCCAAATTAACTTGTCGTATATTGTAAAAGGTCTACAGAGTACAATCAATTACCATATTTTCTGATGCCATTGTATTTTTATGAGCTCTACTTCAAATGAAGTATATTTTCTTGGAAAAATACCATTTCTGACCTTTGAGGTAGGAGTAATAGGGTACGATGCAACTACGGGTCTCTTTAGTTGCTTGTCAAAGCAAGAAGTAATCTCATCCCTCCCGTCCACTGGGAGCGGAGAGCTGCGAGGTTAATTCATCCAAATTTGTTCGAATACACTCTAACGATCCAAACATGTGATTTGGATGTGGGTCATGCATTATATCAAGATCCTTCGTCAGTCTTCTCACGGACACGCGCGAAGTGCGTAGTCATCCCATTCTGCTGGGATTGCTCGGACGAACAAGTGAGAAACAAAGATTGAAAAGCATGGACGATAAAAAAGCTGATTTAGCTAGTGCAAAACAGTTAGGAGAGAATTCGCTGAATTTTATCCTTTTTCTAAAATATGATGCACCCATATTTCCCGTCTTCTACTATTGAACCGATATGATCAATAATAAATCGATAGTGAAAAGTCCCACACTAAAATTTTTTCTTCAGAATCATCGGGGAAACCGTTATACGGATTCGGATAAGAAGGAATCACCATTCCCACGATTTCGGACGAATGGCGTTCTCACGAATTTGTTGGAATGCTGTCCGCCACTTTTCGCTCTCAGTGGACGACTAGAATTATGATTCGAGACTTGTGATGGATTAGCGACTTCACTGGAATTTTTCAGTTATCTGATTGGTTTTTCTCCTAGAAAATACTTTGGTGTTGAAGTTAGCTATCGCCTTACCGTATCTCTACTGTAAAAACGAGTTTTAATCTCACCCAAGTGTCATTACCAAATGAAAAGGCTCCTCACGCTGATGCAAATTCCTCTGAATGAAGTAAAGTCCTGGTAAACCTACTTAGCAGTGTACTTTTTAATTTCTCATTCTGTTCCAGATTTATAGTTTTCTAAATGAATTGAATTGGGAGAACTCTAATCGTTTATGCATCTCTATCCTCAGCCCTACAGTAGCAAGAGGCATTTTTTCGTGGCAGTTTCATATTGGTGGTGGGCGAGTTATGGAGGACCCTTTTATTAGGAAGGACCTTTTATTAGTAACCATTGTGCTAGCAAAACGTTGGATGCTAGTCAAAATGAATGATTGCACAGGAACCTGTGATAGATACGGATCCCCCTCCCCTTCAAGTTTCTTGAGACTGCTATACCTGGGGTTTCTTCTTCTAACTATACTTCTACCTTGAAAGAGGTAGCCACTAATACAGGAAAAGGTAAACTCTATTATAAGTTAATAGTACCTGGTAACGAATCAGTCTCCCTTAGATACTAAATATTGGCTGTTCTGACGCCCATTTTCCTCGCCACGTATTAATAGGTAAAATGGTTACTATAATATAAATAAAGTTACCCTTAGCCTAATGAGTGCTTTCTGTGACCCCCTCCCCACCCTGAATTTCGAAAACTCCGAGAATGCAAGGGATTACTATTTTTTACCTATATTATTTTAAAATTTGTAATCGACGAAAAAAAAAGTTTAACCCCCTCAAAACTTGTTGGTTATCTCATCAAGAACGTAGGTTTCACAAATCGAATATGAAAAAAATCCGTCCATCCGACGACTTCCAATGCTTTCCTAAAGCTAAAACTACTGGCTCAAAACAGGGTCAAAAATCCACCATTAACTTGAGGTTGTGCCAGTAATCTCGGCTTTTTGATTAGTCAATCCTAAGTGGTAACATTCAAGGACTGAACTATATAAAAAAATTAAATATAAAAAACATTCGATTTAAGGGTGTAGTTCTTTGTATTTCAGTTGTACCAAGAAAGCGTAGTCTCTGGATGTGCAGTCCAGGTCTGTTGACCCGGTGATCCGCGAAGGAGAGTTATCTAATACAGAGATAACAATCCTTTGTGTAATAATTTGCAGATTATGAAAGTGATAAACTTATGGTTATAAATGATGTACCTATTCCGGATAACGCATGAATGATGCACCCCAATCGTCTCAACCATTGGAAGGAGTTACTAGTTCATTCCTTCACCTCCTCGTTTTAAAACCGAGACGCCCTACTTCATACATAATTCATCTTGAACCAACGGTTTGTGATATTTACCTTTTTGAATTTCACCCACGATTAAACATTACCTCTGAGATTGGATTGAAAATGATTCCAAGGTTAAACCATCATTACTGATTGATTTACCCCCAAATTCTCAAGTCTTGAACTAACATTAAGGAGAAAAATTTGTACGACATTCTGTGGAAGGGCAGATTTATTTATGTATATTGGAACCTACAAATCTTGAATTGGAGGACTGTTTTAGATTATAGAGGTTTGTTGTTGGAAATATTATTCCTAAAAGATGTGTGTTTGTGATCTTGTGAAAAATGAGGCTGCAAGCTTACGTTGAATGAATCGAATTTCCTTGATAATAACCAAAAGTCATGTTCTTTTTCGGCTTCCAAATCCTTCAGGGCTCTTTTCGTAACAACCTACCCTATCCCAATTCGAAGTAACTTGGAAAACGAGACATAATATCCCATTGCCAGCCTTGTCTGCTTCACCATAAAGGCTCGTCGGAAGAAAAAAACGCCAAACGATCACCGCTATTGTCGCGTTGAGCTCGAAGGAAGTTGACCGAACAGTTGAAACGAGAAGCAAACAAACACCCACCGTATAAAAAGAATGGAACTGCAAAAGCCAACAAGATATAACGACAATCCTCGAGAAATAAGTCAGGGGACCTTTTAGGGAATGATCGTCGTTAGTCGGGAATGGGGAAGCAGTTTGAAAAGGAAGTGTATGTACAGTGGTGAAGGAGAGCGGGCGAGGGTGGGAACGAACCATTAGCCGTTGATGGATATGATAGCGGCAGCCCAACAGACACAAGTATTTGCCGGACACTCAAACTCTTGGCTTCGCTCACTAATCACGAGAGGTCTTCTAGCCCCTGTCCGCCGTTCCCGTCCATTTTGCGGATCCTCTCCAACCGAAGGCACCTCAGCCAGTGAAGCTCCTTGGAACCGTTTTGTCAAGCGGTTCCCTCACATTCATTAGAGCTCGACCTCCGCTGGGCCTCGTGACCTCAATGGGTTGTAATCTTGACCGCCTCTTAGTAAACTCGCTAAGGTCTAAGGCTAGTCAAAAGAGAAGTGTGTGTACTTTTGAAATTGTGATTAGGCTTGCTAATTAGTACTGACAAAAACCTATCAACGAACATTTTGGTAATTAATACGTGTATTAAAGGGACATACCATGTATAAACAGTGTGTTCAAGTACTTTACTGCTAACATTCATCTTTGACTATTTCAGTGAGATCTTGAGATTAAATCAGAGGTTAATTGAAAACTATAATTTTATTGCCAACATTTCGTTCTATTTGAAGAACTTCTTCAGGGCTTGAAGGTGGAACTCAGTCGTCAAAAATGTACATCCACTTACTTTAGCTTTGTATGTCGTGTCAGTGTATAGTATGCGGTACCATTGTAGGTATTGACATTTTCTATCCTTACTTTCAGCTGAAATTCGAATTTTAACGTCTGTGGGGTGTCTGAAATTTGAGTGAGCCCAAGGGCTATTTTCTTAATTCATCTCGTTTTTATTACATAGTTATGGACTATGATTAGTAAATGTGCAAAGTGTTCATGTAGTTATATTAAACGCCAAGAATGCAATTACAAGATATTTAGGCCAGCGGCGCCAACATTAGATAATTTAACACAGGCTAAATCACATATACGTCTAATATACTGATATAATGATTTAGGTAGAAGGTTTTTGAAGTGACAACGTCTTATAATTCGATGGAGCCGGCTGCACGCACGAGAGAAGATGATGTAATTTTGGGTTGAAATACAATATGTGGTGCAAATTTCGTGTCACAAGTCTCTAGCGAATTAACGGGACTTAGCTAATTGGATGGAAAGATAACAGAGAGGCAAAAAAAATTAATTGATTAACGGGAAAGATTTATGGTGATATCCATCAACGATCTTCTGAAATATAAATGGGTCTCTCTTTATGGCATCTTGAATACTAATACAAATATGACAAACCGTTTTATAATCATTTGTATCGTGTTTTTTTCACACATTTCGAAACGTAAAACAGCGAAGTTTTAGGGAGGGTGGAGAGGGGGTCAATATGTTTTTTCTTGATCGATTATGATCGGTTGAAAATAATGAACCAAAACTTTCGAAATCAAGTTTGTCTTCCATTTTAATCACAAGACTACCCTGCACAATTTTAATTTCGGGCTCCCTTGTCATCGTATTCACTCACCTTTAGTGCGGCAAAAAAATATCTTACACGCTTACGAAAAGGTTTCGATGACATTTTCTAGGATTGATTTTCATACAGTTCCTCATAAATTCGAGGCAACTGTTACGGGTGTCCAATAGCGTCGGTTTGTGAAGGCGTTCCTTATTGTCGAAACTCCGTTCGTTTGGGAAAATACTGAATTACGAGCAATTGTCGGTCGAGTCCAAGTTCCCTCGACGAACGTTTACTCCTGGCTCCCCCAACGTTTCCCTAGTTTGTGGTCGTCCAACTGTACTCGAATAGTTCAGTAAATAACGATCTAGAGGCGATGTTACATCATAACAACATATATCTCCTACCACCAACCCCATTGAAATATATAGCACCACATAATTGGTTGCGACAGCGTTTGCTTACCCGTAGAGCTCTTTTGACAGTACTGTCAAACGTTACTTAACGTTACAGTTGTCACCTGAATTCAAAAATATTCATCGTAATTGGGCAGGTTTTTTTTTTTTTTTTGAAATTTATTGTACCAAGTACTTAATAACTTATTAACAATATTATATTGAAAATAGGGATAAATATTCAAAACTAAGATGCATCACTGAGTTTTGTCCTTTCTGACTAATGGTTCCACTCAACTGCTTCACAAATAGGCAAGATCAAGCGGTTTGGTACGCTTTAGTCTTCTGGTGATGTCACTTGTGTCAAGGAGATGGACAGCTTCCTCGTTGACGTGATATCTTAGCCGTTGGAGATGACTCACAGCTTGTCGCTTGATCATCACTTTTATGGGCCTATCCTGTTTGTTTAGATATGTGTAGTGCGGGATTTTCCGCTCCACAAAACACTTGGTGATAGCACGAAAGCCATCCGAATCTAAAGTATTAATTTTTACCACATCATTTGGCATGGTGGTAAGATTAACGTTTTCGGTTTGTTCCTCAACCATTTTCTCCAAGGCTGGAAAAGACGAAACCCTTTCAATGTACACTGGAGGAGGTTTAGGCTCTTTTTTGGTTTTGTTCTGACTGTAGAATTCCTTCTAGAAAGAGGTAATTCAGATTTCTTTCTTTTATGGCCTTTTTGGATTACATTATCCCATTCGCCTGTCTCTTCAGCTAGGATTTCTTCGTCTGTTTCATATTCCTCTTCTCCTCCTTCCCCCCGAGAAGTTTTGCTGAGAATTTTATTTTTGAGAGAGTCCACCTCCGACTCCAATTCGATAACTCTTTTTTTCTCTTTTATCCCAGCCTCATTTGCTTCATATAGGATGTCGCATAAATTATTAATAATTTTGAACAACTCACCTATCGTGCTCCGAGCGGCTGTTGAATTACGGAGCTCCGGAATGTTGTTTATAAACTCTTCTTGCTTCGTAGCTTGAGCTCGCGCTTGCGAAACAAGGTCAGGTATAGTCACCTCCATCCCGCACCGGCGAGCAAATACTCGCGAGAACGATCGCTTTGTTTTTCCCGATGTTACCTTTCCGGCGGTTCGGACGAGCCTGTAATTGGGCAGGTGAATGTCTAAATGTCCACCAATAAATGCCGCCGTTTCCTGATTAAAGAAGTTCGCTTAACTATTCTAAGCATACAACCAAATCATTAAATGTTAGCAAACAATTATGTATATTTCTATTTATTGGTTATTTTAAATCACCCACAACTACTTTTTTATGAGGAGATATAGGTACGATCGTACGGAATTAGCATTTTGCATTATTAGTGTTGAACTCATTCCATACAATTGTTGTTTTGTTCATTTTGGTTTATCATTTTCAATAGTGAACCCTTGTAATCGTCGAAGAAAATCCCGTCTCTAGAAAATCTATTGATTTACGGTTTAAGATGCATGCAACAAAAAATCCTTCCTTCTTCTGTCCAGGACTTTTTCCTGAAACTACTGAACCAAAATATGACTTGTAAATAGGGCGAAGATGGACCTAAATCATCGGTATCACTCTCGACCAACCCTGAAGAGTGAAATATTAAATAATTGATTATAATATACAGAAACATCAATTTAAATACCAAAAGGCTGAAATATTAATCAATCACAATACCGAACAGGTTCGAAATAGCACTAATTTGTTTACTATATATTCATGTCTATTTAATATATTGATAGACAACCCTTCAATGAATCGAGCAAGCCCGCTCGGAGTACCTTATTGTTTGATGTGATCACTAAGATCACGTAATTCACTGTAAAATTATTTGAGGATGAACGTGGCCGAAGCTTATTGAGTTTCAATTCCGGAACTGATTTTTATCTATTTTAATGATCATGACCACCTAGCCCATTTAATCGCAAGTTTATTTTATTACTGATACAGTGACCATTTGTTGCACCCAAAGAAAATAATTACGTTGCAAACATTACGATCACTAATCAACAGGTGAAAGGAACGTCGCCAGGCTGATAGTTACGATTGAAGCAGTTTCTCACATTGACGCTGATTCAAATCCGAATTTATGAGCTGGGTCAGCAAGGTTAACTGCTGGGACAATTAGCTTGTTCAATGGTGTTTATTGAGGTCCCCACCTGCGGCCACATCCTCCTCGCCATCTATTGATTTCGCATATACCCTTCGGTCCATCGTTCCTGATTCCACGCGCCCGCCGGCATCTTGGATGTCTACCGGAATGTTAACGAGTAACACCAAATTTAAATTGAAGATTCTGCACCGGTATAGATACATTCGGCAATTTCAAATTTAGTTCGACATTTCCCTGATTGAATCCTTCATTTTCCCAATACTTTAAAAGATTTTGTGAGTCGGGGAGGAAATCAACCAGGAACAACCATAGCTCTTCAATACGATGTATGTACATTGTATTATAACAAGGAAGGGATAATACGGAATAGTAGTCATCAAGTAATCTGTTGGCCTAAGCGATACGTCTCCCCAAGACACGTTTGAACCCTTTGATATTATTAATATAGTATTGGTTTATTATTCAATAATAAACCATTGTAATCGCTCTGGAAAAAAAATTCTAACCCCCCTGGATATTTCATGGTTCACGTTTCAAAGGGTGTAGAATCCGAATCTGCAATAAAAATTTTTCCGTCCGTCCTCCGTACGCCGTACGCACGATTTCTCCCAAACGGCTGGAGCAAAAGATCTGAAATTTTCAGGAAAAATCCATCTTGGTCCGACGACGCCCCAATTCTTGGGGGTCAGTTGAGAGTGGCCTTTAAGGGCTGTCAAAGTTTTGTAAAATCCCTAAAAACCTCAAAACAAGTCGAAGCGGCCTAAATTTGTACTCTTTTTAAAGAACATACCATGAGGAATCAAATGAGACCCTCCCCACGTCCGTAGGTCAAACCATTCCCGATGTATGGCCCGATTTATGGTGCCAACATTTGCGTTTTTTGGTTTATTATTGTTTGTTAGTAACCTAGTGATGTCCGACCGATAGCATCGAGTTGTAGTGAATGTGGATACTGGAGTGATATCCGATGTGGATACTAAGGATAAACTACAAGTCTTGTAGTTTATAGCCGATACACGGGTTGAAGCATTCTGATATGCATGAAACGCTGATAATATATAGGTAAATATTATTCAATATTATTACAGGGGTTTATTATTCAATATTATTACTGGGGTAGATAAGTATTCTTTCACTGGGGTTTATTATTCAATTGGCTTGCGTTCATGATTTGAATCTGTACTAAGCTTACGGAGTGTGCGTGTTTCACAGGTGATAGAGCGATTATTGAATTTCAGGAGATATGCATAGAGCACGTAAATCTGTTCTCAACCAATATACCTATTTGGATTGATCAGTTGATGATATTTGTGTGCCTCCTCTACATCAGTCTACCTTTGGCTACATCGTTTAAATTTGGATTTGGGGAAGTTTTAACTCAAACGAGTGCTAAAGGACTCGATAAATTATAGAATTTTTATTGTTGGGGGGGGGGGGGGGGGTATTGAGGTTCAATAAAAAAACGCTGCAAATTCTTTCACTGGGGTTTATTATTCAATTGGCTTGCGTTCATGATTTGAATTTCTATTAAGCTTTGGAGTGTGCGTGTTTTACAGGATAGAGCGATTATTGAATTTCAGGAGGCACACAAATATGATCAACTGATCAATCCAAATAGGTATTTTGGTTGAGAACAGATTTACGTGCTCCATGCATATCTCCTGAAATTCAATAATCGCTCTAAACACGCACACTCCAAAGCTTAGTAGAAATTCAAATCATGAACGCAAGCCAATTGAATAATAAACCCCACTGAAAGAATTTGCAGCGTTTTTTATTAATATCTACTTATATTATGAAAACCCATAATATGTCTTATTAACAATATTATTGTCCTATAGCTTTTCACATTTTACTTTTGATTTTGATGTAATGTTTTCAATAATTAACCTTTGAAATCGACCGAGAATTTGAGACTTTAGTCTCGACCAAACGACTATTTCATTTTACCTCGAAAAATGCATTTGAAACTGTCTCAGCATTTGATGTTTTGAATGGTGTGTCAAATTTATTTCAACTTTATGAGTTGAATTTATGATAGAGAATTTTCAATGCCACCGATTTCTACTGAACGATTGGTAAAATAATGAAATTTCGTAACCTTTTAGAGTTTGAAATATTATGGAAGAGAAATTTCACAGTTATATTTCCTGAAACCTTGAAGTCAAGCTTCATTTTCTTTAAGAAACGAGTTAAAATGAGGATTGGAGAAGGAAGTTGGGTACTTGGTATTGTGCCATTGGTATTTAAGAATCTTCAGTAGATTGATATTCTTTTCATGTCGAAGCTCTCTCAGAAACTTGAATCTTACATTCAGACCCAACCACGTCAAAGTTCCCGAAGAAAAAAAAAGAGCGTCTGAAGGGGGGGAAAAAAACACGTAGTTTATTCTTGGGATAGAGGTGATTGGTCAGGCCTTCAGAATTAGTTGAATTTGGAAGCAGGCGAGAAAGGCGAGGCCCCGGAGTGGGAGCTCATTGGTAATTTGGCCACTCAATCAGGGAAGGTTGATCCGGAAGGGTTCCTCCGTGGAAACACAAAGTAAACTTGTAAAACTGGGATTAAAAAGATCCACTGGGCTCACGCCGATGTGGGAAGTTCGGGCTCAAGGGAGGAAAAGAGCGTTAAGCTTTTCAATAGTGTGCCCTTGAAGCTGCCTTCACTTCAAATTAATTTATGCGCGAGGGGTCTCTTAACTCTCTCTGATCGACTCGATTATCAGAGTCCCGAACCCTTTTAAAAACTGTGCCTCACAAAAGTACTGTCAAATACTGATCACATAGCTCGCTCAAAAACTTGCCTTTGTACTGATCCTATGTTCAAATCACATTAAATCTATAATAATCATATTTAATATAATAATTATATTTAATTTAATATAACAATTATTGTTCCTCCATGTCTAGAAACTAATAAATCACATGTTCTCATGGACAATGGAAAACCTAAGTTCATTGTTTAAGAATAAACTTCTCAACAACCAGCCAAACATGTTTTCCTCCTTCTGTTTACAGACCCTTGGAAAGTGAACTACGGGAACGTTAAATGAATGTTAGTTGACAGGAAATGATGGTCGTTTCCACTTGAGAGTCTCAATCTTGTTTTTGTCTTGAATTTCTTATCATTTGTTTCGCACACAAAATTATGAAACCCACAAATTGCTAAAATATTACGTTCACTACGCTTGGTACACAAAGCAGTACAAAAATATGATAAAACAAGGAAATTTCTCATGATCTACAGAAATAGTCGCAGCAGATGGCACGATTAAAAAAATGATTTTTTTTCCAAGTTACCAATCATGTAGGGAAGAATAATCATACGTAGACAATGACTATTTTCTGGGACTAAATTGATCAAATATTAAATCAGCTAAGCTGTGTAGGTGACAACTGCGAATCGCAAAGCTATTTTCAACACAGAAGAAGTGTGAACTTCGAAGAATTTGACAAACATTTTCTTGAAGTGATGATGATGATTATTACAATAACTACCTATTATAATTATTTTATTTGAATATTCATTATTTATTTACCAACAGAAAGACTAACTATTTTGACTTACATGAAATATTTGGTTCGAAATCAACGGAATTCTCGAAATGTTTACTTACAGTATGAGAAACAGCGAGCCCCGAACTAATGAACACTGAAATTAAATTGGATGTTGGCACCTTTGAACAAATTGATTTTGACAAATACACACCTATTATGATTGTTCTGTATAAATGTCTCCAAAATGGGATGAAACCTGTATCGGACATAATGAAAATGTCGTCCAGATGAAACTGTAGACACAGCTCACACAGCTACGTAACGAAAGTGTTCAGAATCTCTAAAATACAGAATGAGAATGGAGAATTGGGTTTTGGAGAATAATATTGAAATCCCAAAAGTGAAAACATTGCCTCCGCTGAATATAGGTACCATGCTCGGAGTTTTGAGATCTGGGCCAACAAGGGGCTAGACCAACCCCTCCTTCAAGACCTGACGGTCCTGCGGGTCAGGTATACCCACTGCGCCGTCCTAATCACTATTGTTTCCAAGTGAACCTGTGGGAGCCCTTACCACCATAATGTGTGTCCCGCTTTGAGATCACTTAGTTTAATAATGAACAGAGAAATTTTTCGTTCAAGTATAATGTAAAAATCTTGTTTGACCATGTAGGCGCCCTCAAATGTATGTACTTGAAGCGCAAACCAATTGAGCAAATTTAAAAAAATCCCGCAATCAGCCAATAATGGATTTAGATATTCATAAATCTATTTCAGTCCCAGAAAAGGTAGAAACGCGGTATGAATCCATCCAGAACGGGGTAGGGAGTTGTTTGTTATGATAACATCAAACTTGAAATAATATATTATATCATTTCAAGTTGGAATTCCATTTCTGATCAAATATTGAGACTCTCCATAATTTATTCATGCACTATCACTCTGCTTGAAAATTTCACTGATAATGACTTTGCAGCGATTACTATTTCAATTGTTGGTATTAATAATTAATACCACTCGATTATTTACATCGTCAAGTTTAAGGATCAAATTATTGTTGAGAAAGAGAATGTGAATGGAAACAAATATATTCAAACAAACAAACATATTATACTTGGAAACAAATAATTTTATACATTAGAAACATTATATTCACCCAGTGTGAGGTCTGACGTTTAGAAGCTGGGGTTCATTCGACCGATATCATTGCTTTATATCGTCCATTAGAAGGTTCAAGAGGTATGACCATCTGAATCTCTTGTTGCTCCATATCTCTTGAGGTCCTCCGACAAGGTAAAGGTTCAAAGGAGACCTTTGAAGTTATTGGAGTTCTCTCAGGATAGAGGCGAACCTGTTGAGGCAAATCTTGTCGAGAGTATGTATTCCCTTTCGCCGATATGTCGCTTAAGAATGTGATTTGTGGTATCATGTGTTGGTAAGGGATATTCCATAACTGTCTTTGCAAAATCCACCTAATAAGAGTAGTATACCATTGAAGTCTCCTATCTGGAGAACGTGAACAGTCAATTTCACTTACCGTTGTCCTATTGTGACATTTTAACCAGCCCTCAGCATCGGGCACAACCTACTGAGGCCTGGCTTCAATTACCAATTATGCCATAAACATACTTAAGTGGTAAGTTTCACAATTTCTGTAATAACCCAAAAGATTACAGTAAATAATGAATACTTCTTTGGTATACTCTTGCCAGATTCTGCATGTCAACTAAGTACCACCATTTGGTAATAATTATAGTAGTAATAAACTATTAACTTGATAAAATGAAATATGGGCTATGAAAATTGTGTAGCTAGGCTGATCATACCTTTCTCTGAGTCACATTAAATTAGGTTAGTAAGTACACTTTTATCCATTGTTAAGTGAGAGATGTTTCTTTAATGACAGTCTAAATAAACATCCAATACTGTACGTATGCAATGGATGATTGATTGTGAGTTTTTAAAAAAATCCTCGTGGAGAAATAGTCAGGAAGTAGGTAGAATAAAATATTCAAACACCACCAATGCACGTTCATTAGTCCGTGAACTTTTCAAGCTTCTTGTCCTTCGTGCCCCAACCAAGCTGTAATTACTTCTCGAATTAGCGCCAGAAGGGATCACGGACCTGCTACGATCTTTTCAACAGAAAATACCACTGAATATGTAGAAGGGCTCAAACTGAAGGGGCCCCTCCAGTGGCAAAAGGGACGGAGGAAGGCCTACTCGGAGAGCAACGCACCGCAAAGGGCATCGCCTGGGCGGGGTGAGGAAGAGATTTGCGCCTAATTATGGTTAGAGGGGGATTCTCTTCCCGGCGAAGGCAAACCATTCTTTCTGTCCTTTGTATAGAAGACCCCCCCATCCCGTCAACGCCCTCTGGCCCTCTTTTGGATATTATTTGTTGCCGTTGTCATTAGCATTCCGAGAAAGCAGCCCAACTTCTAGGCCAACGCCTCTAACTTTTCCCCAGAATCCGCCCTTCCCCGCCTCGGCCCACCCGCCCTTTTTTTGCGTTTCGTCGCGGTAAGTGGAGGAAGAAAATGAAGGAAGCGGAAGGAGGAAAAATACCACACAAAAAGTTTGGAATACATTTTAGCAGTGTAAAAAAAATGCCCCTCGAACAGGGTTTTGTGAAGGCTCAATTTGCATATAACTCAAAAGAGTTGCGACGTTCTAGGTGGTTACGTCCCTTTCCTAAAAGAAGGTTGTTAACATCTGTGGAACTCTAAAAAAAGTCCTTTTCCCCTTCTTCCTATGTTCACCATTTAAATTTTCCCCTGGAAACAAGGCTTATCGATTCGGGAACCGGGATATCAATTACGTGTTATCGGAGAGACGAAATTCGCGTTATTTGGAAGGGAACAGAGAAAGGCTTGATTGCCCAAAGGCATTTTCTGTCCCTCAATCCCAAACCACCCAACTTCGTCCAATCTGTCTATTACCCGTTCTCCCTTAACTTTCCATCCTCTCTCCAGTATATTCTTTAAGGCCCAACAACTTTGAAGACAATATTCCTCGTCTTAGGATTATTCGACGGATCGTAAAAGGCACACAATTCATGTGACTAAACTCTGAAAAACTAACGAAGTACCAAGGACTAGCTAAACGTAACTTTTATGGAAAGGATTCATATGACTTCAATCAATCAACTTATTTAAGTTCTAAAAAGCATTTTTGTTCCCTAAACCACAGAAAATAAAATTGCATTCCCAGAGCTTTCAAATCTAAAGGCATCTTCAGGAAGAGGGAAATTATAGAAGACATTTTCTTCTCAGAAGTGTAGGCTCAATAAATGTTGGTTTATTACTTAAAGTTTGCACGTTTGTAAGGGGCTGTTGTGTATAGAAATGAGAAACGTGGAGTTTATAATTCGGTTTGTTGCAATCATGCTAGTCTGTACTTTCGATTCAACATCTCTACCTACTAGGAGCTCTTCATAACAAGATGAAGAATGAAATGAAAATAATTTCTTATTTTTTCTTAATATTAAATAATGTTATTAAATAAGTGTGTTCTTGTTTATTGTTATGTTGGATGCATACTAAAATAACGATCTGCCCGTTGTGTTGCGGAGACGCTGCGGCTTACACGTATGGGAGTGGGAGATCTCCGATGCCAAATTCGCCGTGATTGGCGAAACGTGAAGCCCGCACACTAAACTTGTTGTTTAAGGCGAAACAACAGCAGGTTGTAGAACAGGAGCGCACGAGAGAAAATGCCTGAAAACGAGAACGACCTGCTTCGGGATGCCCTGGATATAGGTAGTCTTTGTATGAATGTACCAGTTGGTTTGAAATTGTGACAAACCGGTAGATTGAACGGCTTTCTGCAGGCTTCAAATCACGATTTGCCACCAGGATGCTGAGACCTGAACATCCAATTGGCTGTGACTTTACGTAAGTGCTTGACGTAGGTTGGCATAGGCAGGCTACGGAGATACTGACACGTCACCCACATTCAGCTCCTGGTTCTGCTCTTATCGCGAGAAGTCCCCACCCTGGCCGATTGTCAATACTGTCGCAGTTCAACCTACGCACAGATCACTGTCACTCCACTTCGACACAAAACTAATAATAACTTAATCGTTATTTTCTTGTACTAATACTGGGTTGGACGCAACTGGGACCATGAAAAACTTAGTTTAACCACTATCCCAAATTTTTTTAAATTTACATCGATTTCGGAAAGCAAAAAAAAGTCAATAGCCATCCAAAAAAAAAAAAAAAAAAAAAAAAAAAAAACTGTACCGAAGTAAATATGTCGAATATTTGTCTAACAACCGGAGATTGATGGTTAGTTTAACCACTCTCCAAGATTATTCAAATTTACATCGATTTGGAAAAGCGATTGCCATCCTCCAAAACTAATTTATCGAAGTCAATAAGACGAACAACCTATCAACCGGAGATGAGCCTGAAATTTTCATATTACTGTTAATCGACTCTAACTAATAACAGTGAAGGGAAGATCTGTAAAAAAATCGATATTGCAAAGACATTAGTGTCATAACGGAAATGGTATCTCGCCTTTCTTGTACGAAAGTCAATAGCCGTCCTCCAAAACCGCTGCATTGATGATAATAAGTCTAATTTTTGTCTATCTACCGGGGATAAGCCTGAAATGTTTGCAATACTGTCAATCGATTTCAACTAGTAACATTCAAGAGTGGATCTATAAACATAAACAATATTGCAAAGACATTTGCGTTATAACAGAAACGATGGTTCTCGCCTATCATGAACGACAAGAAGTGTGGAAGTAACAGTTTTAAATCAAAAAATGATTTTAATTAATCAAAAGAATTATTTTGACTGATTTCTACAAATTGAATGCTACTTTAAAGGAATATACTGGACCTATGCAAAAAAAAAGAACTGTAACAAGGCTAGTGCTATAATCTTTTGCTATTCATTTAACGTCCGAATACCCTATTTGGATTGTTGAAATGGCTTGATCGTATTCTGTTGTGACGTTGTAACTGCCTTTGTACGTGTGATGTTTGAAAATATAAACTCCAGCAATCTGCTCAAGAGCTATGAAATAAGAAATAAGAAATATTATGCAATGACATATACGCCAAGCACCTACCTCAACGCACATCACTACAGTAGTGCTAAGGAAGCCAACGTGTGAGATGCAATAATTTGCGTATTTTTCACGAATCAAAACGACAGATGTGACCAAATGTACCAGTTTCATCATAACAATCCAGAAAGCTGAATTTGACTAATATTACCCAAGACGGATTCCATTTTCCAGAGAGCAAGAGTTTCCCATTCTACCTTCACTTGGTTTTTCTTTTTTGATAGATGAGCTAGAAACTATCACAACTTTCTATCAAATGAGATTACACTGAATGAGATAGGGCCCTTCCTTATATTGCATTACCTCAATTTGAGGGTTAAATTTTGAATAGGAGATCCGTTCGGTGGATTCCCAAGTCACTCCTTTGAACACATCGAATAGGTAATGCTCATCCAATTGACCTCAATTTGAGCTCAGGTTTCAATTGTGTTAGATCAGGAACCGCTTCCGAGAGAAACGTTTATTTCCCTTCATCAGCCACTAGAACAAGAATTCTACTAGGAACAAATTCTTACTGTCGAAAAAAGATCTCAGAAATTACTTTAATTGTAAAGATTATCTGACTTGCTGCCATTTAGTAGTTTCTAGCATGTGAGCATTAACACCGACGACTAAACTACTAAATAATCAACTAAATGATGTATCAAATCAACTGATATGCATAAGAAAGTATGATAATAATAATTATGATTGGACCAATTTTTTGTTATGATGTATTATTTCAATGTTGAACACCCTTCCTGAGCAGGTCACTGAGACTTTCAACAATTTATTGACTTACATCATTCCCCCGTGTGAGGTACTTTTCGTGCCTCTTGCTGTGATTACTATTTTAACTACTGCTATTGAACTCGTATGAACATCGAAGGTGATTGATGATGAATTTTTTATTGATAGGTAGAGACAAAGAAGCTACTGTTAATCCAATGTACAGACTGGTTTGACATTAATCTTTATGAGAACCGTAACCTCCATTAGTTAGTTCTCCGATTAGACGTTTCATTAGAACGTTTGCATTTCTTGTTGCTCCTTAACAGATCCTCTGATGAGGTGGAGGTTGGAAGGTTGAAGGCATTGGAGTTTTCCTGGTATCCCTGCGGACTGTGAAACATTCAGTCACTGCTACTTTATCACCTCCACGCCGGTACTACAAACCATCCGCGCTCTCACTATGCATTTCGTTGGAACTGCTTGTGTTTGTGCGCTCATCCTTAGACGAAAAAAAATAAACTGAAGAAGTGTTGAGTCAGTCCAATCGTTAGTAACTTGAGCATTTTCAGGTGAACTAGTTAGAACTGAGTTACTGAAACTAGTAGCTCTACAATCTATTTCCAGAAGATTCCACGCAGCTTTTCATATCTGTCCTTTTCCATGTAACTTTGCCACCCACCAGACTAACGTATTAAATTATTGAGGTCTTTCTATTCTCTAGTTGTGGGATTCATAAGGTCAACACAAAATAAATTTACGAAGCTACAACAAACAGGGTGAGGGGGTTGCGGTGAGTGCGAACCTCGCCTCTTAATGCTTCCATGAATATCTCATTCAGCTTTTCTGCGCTCTCTCATAAGTGCATTGATTTAAGGCTCTTATTCAAACTTTTAAATGACAGAATAACGTCTTAATAGATAGTGCGCTTCTTACCAATGCGATTTCGGTAATAGGAATAGCAAGTAGGCTGTAATTACATTTTTATCACCACGTTCATATACCATCATATTACAAGATAACACATTGTTTAGCAGACATGAGTGTTGGGAAGCGAGTTGACGTCTCCGAGAAATGTATGTTTGGGAACATGTGTAGGCACTTCCGAATGAGTGTTAACTCAAGTGGCGCGAACCATTTCAAAGTATTATTCAGCAACTAATCTCCCATCGTTCAGTTCCCGATTATTCCAACGGCAAGAAAACAATGGTTCCAAGAACTTCCCAAAGTCTGGGAGAGGGTCTTTGGTCGGAGGGTTCCTTGTCTGGTTCATGTCAAACCCAAGAAGGCATTATTAATTGTGAGCAGCCGTCGTTTCGCGCCCCGGAGACCTTTTGAAAGTCCTCATTCTACCTTCCTCGCTCCACTACTTCGCTGGGAATCCGTACAACTCCTTCTACTGGCTGCACGACAACTGGGAGGTTTTCACAAGATTTTCCCGCACTCCGGCACACAAAACGGGGGGAAGCGAATTTCCTTTTTGAGAGGGAGACGGAGAGAAAACCTTCGTCATCCCTTCACCCCTTTTCTAATATAGCTGAGAATACGTGGTTTTCTTTAGTAAAACGACAAGAAGAGCGGCGGAAGTCAATAATTCATTCTCAGTGTACGGATTCTGTGAACGTGCATTTCGAAGAAGTATGTGCCCGACTTACGAAAAATAATCAATTAAAACAAATGGAAACTTAGAAATTTGGGCTTTTTACAAACATTTTACTTTCTTCACCGACCACTCTCCAAATTTGAACTACCTAGTTCTTAAAATTCAAATTCAAATATCCATTTATTGGCAACAACAATGGTTTACAAAAATTAAGAAGACAATGATTTTACAGTTTGGTGCGTAAGTTTAAAATAATCAGAAGTAAATAACGTTACCCGCCGAAGAATAAATTCGAAAACTTGTGCTCTTCGGTTGAGTTCAAATAATAATCAAAAATATTTTTAAAAATGAGAAAAGTGCCAATTTAAAAAAAATAAAATAATTATAAATCAAACCAAAATATGCTTATTATAATACACAAACTATGTATGAAATAATGGAAATAAATAAAGAATAGTTTTATTAGGGTCATATTGGTCGGAAATAAGTGTCTAATTATTTTTTAAATTACAGTAAATTGCAAAAAAAGACAATTTTTTTGCCTTTTTCATAGAAGAATCGTAAACCTTGAACATAACCTTTCTTTTGAAAAATTCAGTCTTCACAGTATCTGTATCATGAGTATCTTTCAAACGCTTGACATGTACCTACCTATGAACATTGTATGTATCGTAGAATATTAATTATTTCAACATCTAATACGCTTGCTTCTGACTACAAATATATAATATTGTCGTCTCTAGTTTTATTGTCTGTCAGCTCGATTATTCAAATGACGCTAGTAGTTTGATTTTGTGTCAGCTTAGTCAACCATGATTAATACCTCATCTCAAATATCAGATTAAAATATACACTCAATTCACAGATACAACTCGCCTGATTTACAGTAGAAGGGTATCTTCAAATAACACTGTTTATAAGTTGAAAGAAGAGTTATAATAATCACAACTGAAAAAAGCAGTTAATAACTTGAAAGCACCAGGCACGGTTTAACGCATTGAACGAAGTGGGATAGAGTGGGAATCTAGTACCACACACGGGTGCAGTATTGCCAATCTAAGAATACGAAATTATGCCAACAAAATCATGACACGTGATATACCTACCAATAACGACACAATAGTGACAACTTTCGCCGATGATACAGCACTTCTAGCAGTAGGAGATACAGTAGAGGATGCAACTAGGAAACTACAGGAGACTATCAATAACGTCAGTACTTGGACAAAGAAGTGGCGCCTCAAGCTCAATGAGCAGAAATCGGCTCACATAAATTTCACGAACAAGCATATAACTAAAATACCAGTTATACTAAACGGAAGAGAAATTCCTTTTGCCAATACAGCAAAATATCTTGGGATGGCTCTTGTTGCAAAACATAGATGGAAAGAGCATGTCATTAAAAAAAGAAGAATTAAACATCAAGTTCCGAAGAATGTATTGGTTGCTAGGAAGATACTCCAAACTATCCCTACATAACAAATTACTTCTCTACAAGCAAATTCTAAGACCAGTTTTTACATATGGAATTCAACTCTGGGGCTGCACAAAAAAGACCAACATAAAATAATCCAAACAAGGTGCTAAGGAGTATTGTCAACGCTCCTTGGTACGTACGTAACGACGACCTTCATCGGGACCTCAAGATAGAACCAGTCAGTGAGGTGATCAAACTATCTGCCGCTAAACACGAGCAGAGGTTTCATCAACATATGAACCCAGAAGCTCTACGACTATTAGACAACAGCAACGTCATCCAACGTCTGGAGAACAAAACCTCTCGACCTTGTGGCGTGACAATGTGACAAGGGCTTGAAGTGATCATATAGAGTAGTTGCCATTGGGCTACTACCTCTACAAACTGTAGTTTATTGTATTAATGTAAATTAACTTGATGGGCTATGGTCAGTTGTTATGTTATGTTTTTAATAAAGAAATTTTTCGAAAAAAAAAAGACACAGAATAAATACCTACATAAATTACAATGCCAAGATATTCACGTGATACAAAATAGAAACAACATTCTAGACGCTAAAATACAAACATACTTCATACAAATATCCATTTATGTGGTGGAGCCAAACTAATGATTTTGGGCCGAACTAGGCGCACAGTGTAAACATAGAAAATGAATGCTAGAAGTTACATGGAACTATTTCTGAAACAATAACATAAATGTTAGAAATAGAGTTAAGACCACATCCATTTCTCACTATTTTTCTAATTATCTGTTATTTGCACCCTGAACGGAAACCAGGAATTTTATAGATATAACAGATCCCCGTCTGAAAAGAGATTTAGGGGCGGCCTTACTCTTGGCTTCTCGGAAATTTATTAAGCCACCCAAGTAACGGAGAGTCTACAAGACGGAAGTCCCCGAGGGCAGAAGCGTTATCACACCTGCAGCTTCAAAGCTGCCTTCCTCGAGCTCTCTGCAGTCAGTGTCTTTATTGTGATTACCCCTGTAAATATTTAATTCTGCCTCCAAAGACTGAGGCTCCACAAACAAACGCAGATGGCTTCCTTATATATAAGCCTGGCCCAGCGCTTCGCAGTAGACTAAGGGTTGTTATCGACGAGAGATTGTAGAAGCAAGAGAAAGGGAGAGATAGCGTGCAATCAAGTCTGTCCCACTTACAAAGTGCTTTAAAACACTTGAGCGTCAGTCACAAATAATTATCATAAGGGACAAGGGTACGGACTAAGTCACTCGCGACGAGGTTGTTGAAACCCATTTCAATAAAAACGGAGTAAGATAAAAAGTTGTCTATATTTCCACGAAAGTAAAGAGTTACACAGTCAAATCGATTTCGACGGTTAGATCATCATCACTTACAAACATGAACATGAAACATGATGTGGGGAGGGAGGGAGAAAGTTTATTGAAACAGTGTTTAACGTAACGACATTCAAAAATATATTACATCGCTAGATAGAAGACAAATTATATTGAACCAGGATTTAATTTAAATATTGGTTTGTTTGGCTATCTGAAACTGTATAAATGACAATTATAGTGCTCGAATATTGTCCGTGATTTTGGCGCCGGTGGTAGCAGCAGGAGATCTTGCGAGTTTTGGAGGAACTCGGTTATCTTCGGGGTGGTCAGATCACAGACACAAGCTGCACCACGGCTAGGAGTTCGTTGCCCTTGCGCCTTTGTATTTTTTCTATTATTGTTACCCTTTCCATCTCAATACTAATGTTATCACTGAGTTGTGATAATGATGATCTAATAGTGTGCTAAATTTCGTATTCTTTTTGCTCTATAAAAATGCCCAGAACGCTCCAACTTTTTAAGTATATAAATCTTCTTAAATTTTTAGATGAAATAAGGGGTGCTTGTTTTGGGAGGGGGTACTACCTTACATGGGGGGGGGGGGGGGGCTGGTTCTAAGTTGGGGGTGTGCACCCCTACGTGATCCAACAAATTTTGAGGAGGGTTAAACTTGTTTTTTCTTCTTTTCTTTTACAACGGTTTATAATTGAAAATAACATACCAGAAAAGTGTTTCAAGCTCTTTCATTCTTTGTGACCTGTGTTTATTTCATTCGGAAATAGAAATTCAGTTTTTTTTTTGCCCTTTTTTTGCACATTTGTATTGCCCTTGACATGGTAGGGAAGGTTGGGAAGTAAGTTAAAAGCGTTGTTAATAGCTGACGATTCCTTGTCAGGGAAATGAAAGGCGACGATTATTCGTTAATGCCATCTCCAATGCTTTTTTGAGAAAGCGAGGCGAAGGGTAGCCTAGGGAACAGAGTAGAATAGCGACTATGAAGGAATTGTAGGCAGTTGGAACTTAGGGAAAAGGGGATACGGTAGCGTGCCGCACGCTACGTCACTCAAAATCCGCCAGAAATGGCCTTCTTCCCTGCATGTCCAACTGTCTCCGTCAATGCTTTACTTGTACCCCATTTTCTGAGATATTTATACATCATAGTTAGCACTCATTTAATTCTTCGCTATTTTCGACCTAATTAGTCACTATCACTTCAAAACCGTACAAATTCGGCTTAATTTAGGTAAAACATGGTTTTTGCATCATCATTCTGGATAACTGCGTAATTACCCCAGAAAAAATGGTCTTGGCTGAGCGACAACTTTATATACAGGGTGTCTAAAAACAGATCTCATTCCTTCAAGCGATCAATTCTACAGCTAATTTGCAACAAAAAAGTATCTTATATTTTACATATTAATATTATTATTATTGGTTTATTATTCAATAATAAACCATTGCAATCGCTATTGAAAAAAAAATTCTAACCCCCCTGAAAATTGCATGGTTTACGTTTCAAAGGGTGTAGAATCCAAATCTGCAATAAAAATTTTTCCGTCCGTCCGCCGTACGCCGTACTCACGATTTCTCCCTAACGGCTGGAGCGAAAAATCTGAAATTTTCAGGAAAAATCCATGTTGGTCCTACAATGCCCCTATTCTTTAGCCAGCTCTCTCACTTAATTTAAAGCGCCCTTTAAGGGTTATCGAAGTTTTGTAAAATCCCTAAAACCTCAAAAGAAATCAAGGCGGCCTAAATGTGGACTTATTTTGAAGAACTTTCCATGAGGAATCGAATGAGACCCTCCCCAGGTCTGTAGCTCAAACCATTCCCGATGTAAGGCATGATTTATGCTGCCGACATTTGCATCCACGTCACCAGGTTACTGCAATTAAAACAAAAACAACTTTTTTTTTTTCCATCGCAGTAACCTAGTGATGTAGTGAATGTGGATACTGGAGTGAACTCCTAATAGGGTTTATAGCCGAAACACGGGTTGAGGCATTCTGATAAGCATGAAACGCTGGTAATATATAGGTAAATACTATTATTATAAAATAATGATATTAACTACAAAACGCTGCAAATTCATTCAGTGTGTTTTATTATTATTCAATTGGCTTGCGTTCGTGATTTTAATTTCTACTAAGCTTTGGAGTGTGCGTGTTTCACAGGTGAGAGAGCGATTATTGAATTTCAGTAGGCACACAAATATGATCAACTGATCAATCCATATAGGTATTTTGGTTGAGAACAGATTTACGCGCTCTATGCATGTATTCTGAAATTCAATAATCCTAATTCGTTTTTCCATGACAAATTATTTTTCGCCTTAAGTAAAACGTCTATTTTCCCAAGTGAAAATACATTATTCTGGTATCAAACCCAACTTTCTCCTCTAATCAGCATAGTAAATTCAAAATTGATTATTCTGTCGGAAACCTGTGGCAGTTTTTAGGCTTACCGGTAACAATTCATTACCTTGAATTATTTAGACATTGTGGGATTTGAAAACGGAAAGTTTTCGAAAAGCAACTAGGTTGACTTTTTAGGTTGCTTTATTCCCGACAAAACTCAACTGAGAAAATGAATTTTTTTTATTAGAAAGATGGAAAATTTCACGGGCTTTCCAACTTCTTCTGGTTTCTTCAAATTTGAGATTACCCTGGAAATGAAGGAACTATAGTTTTAATGAAGTAACGTCGATGACAAGAATGATATCTATTTTGTAGAGACCCTGTTTAACTCCTATTTAATCTGAACATAGATTTTGCCTTGAGTGAGAGCTATCCGAAATAAGTTTTGAATGGATTCCATATTCTGGTACTCAACTCCTATGATATGTATTTAAACATCCCAGAGTTAACAAGCTCCCATATAATTGCGTGTCATACTACGTATTTATATAATGAATACAGCGAGTCCTAAAATATTTAGTCGCTGCATCATGTTTAGTAAATTTACTAGTAATTGTTTCATCGAGAAAATTGTGAATAGCTCGATTGTTTCCATCTTTGATAGGTAATGGGTTATTACTAGAATCTATTATTGTTAACCCATGTAACCACGATATTCTTCTTGGAGATATTTTTAAATATAAACAGTTATAAACTGCTTCCGTGTAAGTAGTTCCTACGTCGTACGTAAATCTCATACCTTTAGTTCGTATGTGAAAACCTTTTCTCAGCTATTTTCTCGTTGTCTGCTCGGATTCTGCTGTTTCACTAGATATCATAAGTTGGGATATGTCCCAAAGAAACAGGTACCTACCAAATACTATCGATTTCTCTTCAAGATTAGTAGTTGTAAGTCTCATTTATACCAATCATCATCTTTATCTATAAACTATAAACCTCGCATTATTAGCGCTAATTTTAAGAGAAGTGATGATGGGGGGGGGGGGGTGAAAAATGTGCCCTAGAAAATCCAAGTTTACTGATGCTAAGATAAATAATTATATCTTATTTCTCCAATGAACTATACCCGATTGACCAGGTAGGTACAACCCATTGAGTTTAGCAAATGTTCTCTTTGAAACTTGCAGTGTGGCTCGACAAGACTTGGTCAGCGTAAGCGTTGAGAAGAAGTTTTAGATATTGAAGATAAAGGAACCTAGAGAAGGAAGCCACGTCGTTTTCTACCCCGGAAGAATAGAGAAGAGGAATTAGCAAGTTGTAGCTGAGCGGATTAGACCACCTCTTCAGAGTTCGAAGATAGTTGGGTATCCCACTATTTAAGAACATCAGCTGAGAAGCCAAAAATGTATGTTTGTTGTGGAAATGTTATTATTTCAGCTTACATTATGCGTTAAGGCTTTGCAACCCGTTATTCCAATGAAATAAGAGCTGTTCTCTGAGGTATATTGTATACTGGGTGTCCCGTGACTAGTTAATCGAGCTGCAAGGATCGATTATAAAGACCATCTTTAAAAAAAAGCCTTTTAGGATGTCATTTTTCAAGTCTTCTATTCCCAGTTATTCGCGGTTGAGTTGATTGATTTTTTTTTTCCTGTTTTTTACATTATCTCCAAAAACTGTTTGTAACACTCTTAATTTGAAGTATTCTCAAATCCAAGGACACTTTGCAAACAGAGAATACATCTTTCATAAGACGAGCTCTTGGCCTGGTCATAAAACTGCAGTTGTAGTGGTAGTGGTAAAAGACTTGTGTTAACAAATTCAAACAACATAATTCATTGAATGAATGTAATCCTTATGTATAAAACTCAAAGTTTGTTTCTTTATACATATGTCCAAAAGACGGCTAAACCGTAAGGCTGAATTTGAGGGGAGAGATCGCAAAATGATCAGCGAGTTCCGGCATCAGATTAGAACCACCAAAAATCGTTCTCCTTCATAAACGGAGCTATAATTCGCAACCGATTTGTTTGATTCTCGAACTTTTCTTATTACGGTTGCTAGCAGGCAGCTTATTAGCTGAGGAAAATCGTGACTACTGAAGAAGCTTGGGACAGAAATCGTAGGTATATTTCTGCTGAGGTTTCCCGATAGTACAATATAGACTGAATCCATTTAATAGTTCCATTTGTGAATTCAATTTTAATGGCAACAGAGGCATGACCCGTAAGCCGTTAGCCTTCGATTCAAGCATATTAACATACACTGCATAGATAGGCTCTGTTCGTTACTCATATATAAATGTATATCTTCGGATTTAAGAATATTCCAACAATAAGAGAGGTAAGAGGGAACAAGAGATAAGTTGACATCAAAAACCGTCTTAAATCGTAATACTATGATTAAAAGCCTTAGGAAAATAGTCCAAGATGTACTTTTTGCAAGAAATTACTAGAATCGATCCTTGAAGTTTGGTTGATTTGTGACGGGACACCTCGTGTTTCTCCGATGAATTACATTGATAGTTTCATCAGTTAACTATTTCTCTGGTTTAGAGACCCCGAGAGGGAACATTATTTGAAGTATCTGTCCCTCACACCACTAATTTATCTTCGTTTTTCTCGCTCTAAGCCCTATATTCTACCATCAGAAAGTAGAAGTGCTTTGCAGCTAGGGCCACCACAGCACAGGTATAATATATTTTGATCAATAGAGCTTTTCCACAGATTAAATTATTCCAAGGTCTCCACAGAAGACCCGTTGTGGACAAGTCAGGTATGGGGTTCTTCAAAGAGTGGATCATGGCTAGATTAACATTTGCAGCATTGTGGCTCCACTTTCATATGTTCATGCGGTAGGCAAATCTAAAAAAAATGACGAGTACTTTTGGAGCCGGGGTAAGGTGTGGGGAACCTTTCCCTTCCGCT
This sequence comes from Creontiades dilutus, assembly GCA_031894815.1. Classification (NCBI taxonomy): domain Eukaryota; kingdom Metazoa; phylum Arthropoda; class Insecta; order Hemiptera; family Miridae; genus Creontiades; species Creontiades dilutus. The sequence continues at coordinate 27,401 of JAVIWC010006749.1, forward strand.
AACATGGAGCAATAATTATATTGTAGTTGCAAATGTGCATATATGTGATTACTTCTTAAAATGGTGATCGTCCCAATGTCTGCAAGTATCCTCCAAATAACATCAAGTTGCTCCCTCATAAGATCGAATATTTCTATCATTCAACAAACTGTTTTATAACGTCTTGTGTGTCATCTGTTCATTTGGTTGTAATTCATACTGTTTCCCTTCCAGAACTTCTGCTGTTGCAATCTGGAACTAGGTGAACGTAGTAATAATGTAGGTTTATTTCAGATTATTATACTTTTTATCCCACGATTTGTTTTAGGCCTCCACGCCGGGGTTACGAAGATGATGACAGGTAAAATATTTAATTTTATCAAAATCTTCAAAACACCTAAACACATACCTAGATAAATTTATTTGCCATTTTATGCAGACTTAACGTACCTATTATACATAGTCGACCTATAATTTAACAAGGAATTATAAGGGCAGATGTACAGAATAAGATATGACATAATTATCGTCTTTGTGGTGTCGGTGCACTTAGGAGGCGTGATTAGTATGTTTCTTGTCTGCATGTGAAGGTGTGGTGATCCTCGAGGCAGGGACACAATGTCGAGTAGTGCTAGATAAGCACTCCGATAAGCAGCGAATCGAAACAGGTTTTGCCTATGTGTGATTTAATAGTACCTACTCTCCCTACATGACACTCTTTGTAATCATACAGAAAATACTATACTCTTGATGTTGATCCCACCTCCATGTTACCACTCCTTTTGTCTTAGATATCACTGCACATCTGTCATACGTGTCTATCATCCCCCCGCGGGCCTGGTCCACATCTATGCTCCCACCAAGATTCCGACTTAATTTCGAATCACGACAACACATATTGAGAAACAATGTAACATCATTATTTCCTCTCTCACTCGACATATTATACGATTTCTCCCTCCCCAAATCTGAAAAAGACCAGCTATCATTGTGTAGAATGTGGCCACCATGAACACAAAGTACTACGAGTTATCAAGTCTCACTGTACCCCAAACATTAACTATGTACTGACCATTACGACCTGTACAACTTGGAATGTCGCAGTTGTTTAGTCTCCACGACTTCATGCAGTGGAGCAGCAAACTCAGCTCAAGCCCTAAAAGCAAGAAACCGTGGAGGTATTAAGATTGGATCTTGGTCGAGAAAGAGAGACAACACTAAGCCCATCGGCATTCACCAGTGCACCTAAGACGGCAATAGGGACACAAAAGGAAATCCTTGTCAGAAGAGCAAACTTCACAGTGTAACTCAAACATTCTCCAATCAGGACGCCTGCCAAAGACTAACCACTAGTTCAGCTTTGACAGTAAGTACGTGCCGAGAAGGTGTAGCTTCTGCTTGGCTTTAATGGAGCCTAGTTAAATCAAGCTTGCGCTCCACCATGATTGACATTTTTGCTACAATGAAGTGAACTCCAAGATATTGTCCAAATTCCCGAACAGATCAGGTAGGTAAGAGATAAGAGCTGGTCTGTTCTCCGCCACCTTTACCTTCTGTGGGCGATATTGAAGAACAAGAAGACTATACTCAGCAGACCAGCAAATCAGTAACAACTTTTTATAAATTTAATAAATTGTGAATGTAGAGTAGCTGAGAATGCTAGTGATGTTATTCTTCCGATTTGCATTCCACTCAAAATTTGTGTAATAATCTAATACTTCCAAGTTCTACTTCTAATCTAATACTAGTTGAAATCGGGAAGTTGATATTAATTTTGTATGGGTTCAGGTGCACAGCGGTTTGGTGTACAATGAGGGAGTTGATAGAGCAGCGAAAACTGGAGCAGTATGAGGTGATATAAATGAATGCCTTTTGCCTAAAGAAGATTTGTACACTATGTTTAGAAATATTAAAAATAAGAATGGCAAAAAGGGTATATGGGTAACAACACATGGCTTCTTTTCAAAAATTCCTACACGAAAATTAAAAAGAAATCATGGTTTAAGGAAGTTGTCTCAAACAAGAAATTCGCTCGAGCGTTATACAGAATGAGAAGCAATCACGTGGGTATTGTTTCTTTATTATTATCAGGGGACAATAACATCGATATTTTGGTAGAAGATACATGTGCTCATTGCGGTGGCGGGGGAATCGTAGAACGCATTATGGTGGGTTCGAAAAATATACTAACTCTAGAAATCTGTTATTTGTACAGTTATATGATGTTTTGGAAATACCTTTTAATTATCAATGTGTATTTTTAAAAAATGTGGATATTTATCAATAATTGTTTGCTTTCTTGGAAGAAAATGAAATAAGTGTACTCGTTATGTTGATAATTGCTAATTGAACGTCGTAAATATTTTTTTGTTATAAGATGAGGAGGGTGTTTTGATAAAAACTTCATTTTTTACAGCCGTTGTGTATTTGGTCTTGGTACCAAGACCAAAGACCAAATACAAAACGGCTGTAAAAAAGGAAGTTTTTGTCAAAAACACCCTCCTCACCGTACTACATCGAGCAGCCTCGGCAACCCCCTACCATTAACGGATTCGTTTGTTTTGCCTATGAATGTAGTTAAGTATGGCTGTATGTACAAAAAACATAACAATAAATTAAGAAGAAAAAAATACTTGTAAGTTATTATCTCATTCATGCATTGCTGTTTGAACGGAAATGGTACTTCCTTTAGGGAGCACAATTATTTAGCAATAATATTAATATTTGTTGGTCTGCGGATCGTACACACTCATGGTTCTTTATCGAACTATTACATTACTATGGTTCATATACTCGTATTATATCATACTAGCTAACCCGGCTAACGTTGTTTTGCCTCATAAATTATTTCTACTTTCTAGATAAATTCTAGAGTAGACTAATAACACACTCATAAGTGTGTAAGTAGTTGTTAAGTATATGTGTGAAACGGGCGTGGAACGGTATGACAAGTGTTGAGTACTTCTAAGGTTATGTAAATCACTTGTTTAACTAAACATTAATTAACTGAACTGATCGTACCAAATATACTTAAAATTATTAATTCTCAGACCTACCGAACACGCATTTAAAATTTGGTAAAAATCAGTAAAGTACGGTGACTAACATTCTGACGCGGAAATTTTATATATTAGATTATAACAACATCAATACATTTTTTATAATTTATTCCTTTATTTTTACAGAGATGTAGAGAAGGGGCGTAAAAAGAATTCAACCAGCTCTGAATCTGAGGAAGATGAAGGTTATTTATTCGATAAACAAACGCGGAAAGATTTCGTGGCAAAAGTATATGCGATTCTCACTTTGCAACTCGCAATAACGTTTGTGATCATCTTCGGTTTGTGCTACGAGTAAGGACCGCTATACCGATCACTTTAACTAATCTGATAATGATACAAATGAGGCGCTGAGTAGCGAAATTCGTTCTTTCTGATTTTTATTAAAATTGAGATGACATTGGTTTCTGAAGTGGGTTTCACGTTCTTTTGAATGCTCCAATAGTATTAAGTAGTCTCAAAAATCACAGAGTTACAAAACTCGTCCTTTACTCCTACAACTGAGCGACGAACCTCGTTCTTTCCTTCTGAAGCTTCTGCTAATAGCAAAACTATTTCTTTACTCGTGATAACCTGATCATATCGTACCTTCTTCAACTCCCGCTCTGTTTATTGTTTGTTTACCCAGTAAATCCTCATTCCATGCTAGTACTAAGCCAGTTTATTTGTGCTTGCGGGAACACTTTATAGTGAAGTATGGGTCTGGCTAATAAGAAAGCTATTGAGACAGAAACTTGGGTCGTGGGGTTTGTTAGAAATTTTCCAAGCCAACAAATACCAATGTAATTTCTAACGAAAGCTCGATCTTCAACACAGCGCATTGTTGTTTATTGTTGAATTTAAAGTATTTAAAGTTAATCTACATTCAATTGAAGTCATAGGAACATTATATTCATAATGTGCTCGTATAAATTTTTGCTAACGGAAATTCCTTCCTATTGTTTTTAAATTGAATGCAATTAAACACTTATTAATGGTTAAGGGAGGAATGGTCTTCTTTTTTTAAATTAAATTGGATGAATAATAATCACTTCCAGCCAATTTTAATTAAATAGGGTTAGGGATCAAATAGATTCATTGGAACGAACCAGTTTGATTTCACAAAATTGTTGAGATACAGAAGGTATGTAGGACTTGACTTTGCGCTTTGAGATGACCACCAATCAAGCTGAATAGAGATCAATACTTGTTGCTGAGAAGCATAACTGACGTTATGGAAAGAGTAAAAAGTCAATTGGTTTAAAATCGGATGGAGCATAAACCATTTTAACAAAGAGATGATGGAATGGATGATCGATATTGCAGCAACATCCAGAGGATTCTCTTAAAGCTCAAAATCGTCAGCTTTGTGCTCAGGTCAGCATTAGCAGTTTCAAAATACAGAAAGTGAAACTATCGATATCCATCACATTCTGGGGACTTTCAAAAATTATAGAGAGTGGAGAGGCTGAATGACAAAAAAAACGGGTCACAACAGGTAGAGCAGAAGAAAATAGTAATCTAAAATGTATTGTCAATTTTGCCTATGAAAGACGTAAAAGAGAAAATGGAGTCAAGACAGTCAATATTATTGGGTGGATGGTTTGTAATCACATATTCCTAATAAAAAACGAGGAACTAATGGAATGAATTAGTTGTTCCAGTCAAGCACCGGGTGCCGCGGTACTTGTGTGGTGTTTGAGCATGTTGGGTAGCCACCCATTGTCTCTCATCCTCGATCATCCATATCTAATAATTGGACCTCACTGTGGTGGGGTTGAGGATAATGAGACACTTACAGGGTGACGGGCATGCGACCGATCTGGCTTCTGGTGTTTGGGATGCCCGGTCTGCTAGTGAATTTCATACACAAAATCGGTCCCACTGGCCCAGGCTTCGGCAAAGCGTCACTTGCCTGCTCACCGAAAATAGTTGGCTTCATGGTGGCAGTAGTTGATTACCCAGGCTGAATTCTAAGCTTGAAGGCTAAGGGGTAGACACTCTTTTGATAGACTCGTCTTCCAAAATGTGAAGGCTTGAGAGTTATGTGGTTTGCCGATAACTTGGGCACCAACCTGCTCAGTTGGTAGGGCGAGCCAAAACGCCCAGCTCCACCTTTAGGGCCCCGAGCAAACAGGTACTTGTGTCTCTGATGCGAGGATCTTGACTGAGGATGTAACAGTCTCCTGCGGTGTTCTACCAGGGGTTTTCCTCCATGCTTGCAAGGGGGGAAGGAGGACGTAAGCACAGTGTGCTGGGACACTCCCTTATAAATCAACCCTGAGATTCACGAATAAAAGCGGGGAAAATATTCAAATGTACCCCTCAAGCGCTGAGGCAATATTCCTGCGACAAACAGGGAATACTGCAACTAAACAACTTCAGATTTTTACACAAGCTTTTCAGTTTCAAGAAATGGAAAAAGGGAACCATCCATCAGATCTCGTTGGTCAGTATCAAAAATGAATCGTATCTCAAAGATATTTTATTGTTATATCATGAAGCATTAGTTTCTGTCACGGTTATGAACATTCTCCTCGATTTAGAATACCTACTGTTAATTTTTTTCTGCTTGTTTTACAGTGAAATGATCCGGGAATTCATTACGGACTATTTTTGGATCGTTTTTATATTCATGTAAGTGAAAACTATGTTTTCTACATTGAATCGTGTGTTTTCACAATTAGCGCAAATGCAACATGCGTTGGATGCGATATAACATGTCGACGTTACTTAGTGCCAAATATTACGACATTGCGGTACCATATTTGTGATGATTTGTTGTACAACTGGTCCGTAAGTGGAACAGCTTCCGTGCAGGGAGTTTTAAGAAATTTCGTTGAAGGATCTTTAATCATTCCATTAAACATTCAACACGATTGAATCATTTTCAGTAAGTGCTCCGCTTGCACAAATGTAAAATCATTGTCCAATCACGTTCATATCAATATTCGTCTTCATTGACTTTGTCAAAGTCTGTTAAAGGAGAGCTAACAAATGAACGTTAAGTGGTCCGGATAGGTTCATCCAATACTTTGGAGGCACATCTATGAATAACGAACATGAACACAATGATGTTATTTCGAAAGTTTTCTTCGTTCGAATTTTTCGTCAGCCCATTCGATTTCACCCTTTATAATTACTGAGATCCTGAGATGCTGATAACCTTGTCCCAACTAGATACCAAATGTGATTTTTGATCCTCGAAACTTTCACATTCGTTTAGTTTCAGAGAAAAACTCCATACGGCGTACGGCGAAAAGACTGATTATTTTTATGTTCGATTTTTGGATTCTACACATCATGAAACGAGAAATTTGAGAATTTTGGGGAGGTTGAAAATTTTTCTGTCGGTCGGTTACAAAGATTTATGATTGAAAATAATTAACAAATAAATCCTTGGCAAATCCTGACTACCATTTGCCAGATGTCGTTGTCATTGTCGGTTAATTTCCTCCCTTGGTGATGTTACCGCGAGGTGTGAAGGGGGACATATAGTAGGTACACGTGACAATATATTTTGAACGAAACACGATATGTCAAAATAACATCTATTAGCCGTTGTATGTTTAAATGGATTTAATAACGTGGTGAATCCAAGGCAGTTCTCAACGTGTCTTCAAAATCTGACATTAGTTCCACATTTAATTATAATCATAATGCACAGTCTGTTTCGTTTGAATTTGAATAATATTTGTTTCAGGGCCGTGGAAATTATTTTATATTGTGTTATAGTATGTTCGCAATCAGTTCGAAGAATGTTCCCTTTGAACTTCATATTATTGACCATTCACGTGAGTCCAGATCCAATTTCTAATTCTCATGATTCCTATTATTTTCTGTTCCCTGATACATACGATATATTAAAATAGATATGAAATGGTTAAATATGAAACTAATTATCATTCCATGGTTGACTTTTCAGACCATATTTTTATCGCTAATGGCAGCGTGGATATCCGCCAGATATGAGATAATAGTTATTTGGCTTGCATTTCTGTCAACTGCAATAATCACCCTTCTTGTAACGGTTTTTGCCAAGTTTTCACCCGTAAGTAATCGGCTTCGGTATTTGAACTTCGGTTGTAATTTATCGTTACTATTGATTCACTAGGATTTTCCCATATTTATTTAAGTGATAGTACCTACTACTTGCTCCTTCCAAGGGTTCGGGTGATAAGCCTACAACAGCCAGAGAATACTCATGAAGCTAAAAAGCGACAGGTTTTCCCTCGGGAGTAGCAGTTTAAAAAAAATGGGAAGAAGGAACTATTCATATCCACCACATTCTCGAAGCTGTCAAAATGGGGGGGGGGGGGGTGGCACTCGCTACTTGTCCAATATCAACTGTAATTTCGTTTACTTAACTTAATTATTATTAAGGTACACGAAAAAAAAACAATTTTTTTTTTCAAATGCCTCGAATATTATATTTCAGTTATGATAAACCACGATCATAATAATCACCATCATGATGATTGGTTTTTTATATTTTTTGACACGCTGAATCAAAATTTGATAGCCAATTTGCTCCATCTCGCACAGATTTTTTGCTTCCTTTGGGTCATCCCTATCACTGAGTTATTACTGGGGGCTCATTTCATTATGGTCATCACCAGCAAAGAATATGGATCACATCATGGATATTTTTTGTGAATTTTATTGGAATCACTTGCGAAACTTGAGGCAGTTTTTTGGTCGTGTACCTGTGTAATTTATAGCATTTTCTCTTTTGAATGAATCTGACAGTATAAACTTTATGTATTTTTCAGTGGGACGTTACAGGATGTGGAATGTTTATTTGTATTGGATTTCTTGCGGTGGCTCTCTTTTCCCTCATTGCATTCATTGTCAATATTTTCATGCACGCACCGTTGCTATTCTTAATAATATCTGGAATTCTGGTCGTTCTGTTATGTTTTGTGAGTATATATGACGATATTATTAATTTAAATTACATTCAAGTACATTTTTAAGCATAATTTAGATTAAAAAATTTCAATGTTCCACTTCACAGATGATACTCTATTCATATATTAATTTCTTCTCTGTCTAAGGAGAGTCACTTAAATATCCGTCGCACAAATTAAAAATGTTTAACCCAAAGTCTCCTATTGGGCACCGGAATTTTTTTCAGGCTTTGTTGAAATTCAGAGTTGTGTTACAACTTATACATTCGCAATAAGGTTTGAATCATACATAACCCGAAGAACGGTCCCTTCTGGGTACCTTACGAGATCCGATTTTCACCTTAGGATCTTAAAGATTTCCTCACCTGTCTACCTAAAAAAAAAAAAAAAAAAAAAAAAAAAAAAAAAAAAAAAAACAGTGGAGTTCGGAAATCGTTAAATTGATTTCTCTCATTCCAAAACGAATTTTGAATGAGGGGGAAAGTTCCGAGAAAATAATTACTTCATCATATTCGGAGCTGCGACATAAAAATTTAATTACAATATTTGTTGTAATGAAATATTCAAATGTATAAGTAGTGATTTTATTTCATTGAAATGAGAAAAATGATGGTTAAATTGTCGAAACAGAATAACAAAATATTTTTTTTTATTTTATTGTTATTTTTTAATAAGCCTAATTAGTCACAAAATTGTTCAATAATTTTGTTCGAATAATTGTTATTAAAGTATTACTTTTGGTTAATTATTCAATAATAAACCATTGTAATCGCTCTTGAAAAAAAAGTTTAACCCCCCTGAAAATTTCATGGTTTACGTTTCAAAGGGAGTAGAATCCAAACTTGTAAGTAATACAAATTTTTCCGTCCGTCCGCCGTACGCCGTACGCACGATTTCTCCCAAACGGCTGGAGCAAAAAAACTGAAATTTTCAGGAAAAATCAATATTGGTCCGACAACGGACCACGGGCGCTCTTCTTAATTTAAAGTGGCCTTTAAGGGTTGTCAAAGTTTTGTAAAATCCCTAAAAATCTCAAAAAACGTCAAGGCGGCCTAAATGTGGACTTTTTCTAAAGAACTTTCCATGAGGAATCGAATGACCCTCTCCCCAGGTCTGTAGCCCAAACCATTCCCGATGTATGGCCCGATTTATGGTGTCAACATTTGCATCCACATTCACTACATCACTAGGTTACTGCGATCAAAACAAACACAAGAGTTTTTTTTTTTTTTTTGTGTGTGTTGATCGCAGTAACTTAGTGATGTTTTGAATGTAGATACTGTAGTGAACTCCTAAAAGGTTTTATAGCCGATACACGGGTTGAAGCATTCTGATATGCATGCTCCATCTTACGAAATTTAAAATTTTCAAATAGAATATTTTTCCATTTTAATCGCTCTTGAAAAAAAAAACGCTGCAACTTCTTTCACTGGCGGGAGGCACACGAATTTGATCAACTGATCAATCCAAATAGGTATTTTGGTTAAGAACCGATTAGGTGCTCCATGCATATCTCCTGAAATTCAGTAATCGCTCTATCACCTGTGAAACACGCACACTCCAAAGCATAGTACAGATTCAAATCATGAACGCAAGCCAATTGAATAATAAACCCCAGCGAAAGAATTTGCAGCGTTTTTTATTTCACTGCATTTTGAAGCTTTTTAAGTTAATATGTTTTATATTTTCTTGTTTTCAGTACCTGATGTTCATCACGCAAATGATTTTAGGGGGACGCAAAGGTGAATTTCAGCCCGATGAAGTAGTACTCGCCGTGATACTATTGTATACCACGATCATCGATATATTTTTGCAGTTACTTCATCTAATCGGAGCTTGTATGGGTGAGGAGTGACGTATGAACACGGGACCAATCTTTTACAATAAAACAAAATATTTCAATATTAACGTAATTTTATAATTTATTCTTCCTTGTAGCTTTGTTACGCTACATTGTATTTGAACGGCCCTTGGAAAGTTGAGATGTTAAAGATCAAAGAAGGAGCTTAATGAAGTTCAAAGGTAAATGGGAAGGTCTGCTCAACAAATCATATCCCCCATTGAAGCACTAAGGCGGAATAACCTATACCTTTTGTAGTTCGGAATTGGAAGGCGGTGGCAAAGAGAGAGTCTACCTGTGAAACTACCTGTAAGTCTTGGCAATGTCTAGGTCGCAAGGTGGTGGGCGAAGCTCGAAAAGCAAGATGGAAACAAGCTTCGTGAAGTCCTTTATTAGGGTGGATCACTGTGACCGCAAGAACTTAGCAAGTTGCGAACTAAGCTCACTTCCGTGGCTCCGTCCCCTGTTGGCTTCCTTCAGTTGTGTCCTCATCCCTGACCTTAGTCTCCCAAGTAACTTTGAAATTCCATCAGATGAGAGGTAAAGGTTCGTAAAACACTGCGGTTTCTGGACTTTAAAGTTTCTGCACTATCAAGTTGCGAGTATGGAGATAGAAAACGTAGCACGATTTAAGAAATGCCAACATTAGATGGACGTTAGATAGACACTTGTTTAAGTGTGTTTGACTGATTTGTCGCCTGAGCATGTAAGGTTGTTAGCGCGTATAAGGAGAATTTAAGGTCACAAACTAATAGTTATACTCAAGAGAGTATTAAGCAAAACTCATGCATCTAGAGGGAATTAACACTTTAATATGACATTAGTAGATGAAGATAATTCTGGTGCCATTACTAACTATGTAAGGGGAAGGATAATTTAAACTTTTTTATTTTTGCAGTAGCCAAGCTTCAGTTTGGAGCAATTTTTAGTTGTATTATTTTCAATAATGAGCCCTTTTGATCTACCAAAGATAAATAAGTTGTCAACCTACTTGACTAATGTTTTTTGTTACTATTATACATCCATTCAAATAGGGGACAGGTTGTCCGATCGAGCTGGGGCGTCAGTCCTCTAGCTGTTTACTTTCAGTGGGAGTACTGATTGCCCCGGTTCGAATCCGGCTGGCACCAATGATTAGGGCCAAAATCCTATCAATGTGTTGTATACCGTCCGGTCGTTAGACAGTTCACCACTGATCTCGATATTACGTGAATCCAAAACGCTCCCAACTCAGGGGCGTGAGGCAATGGGAAGCCACGAGCGAAATCGTCAGACCTACTTCCGATCCTCTCTGAAGGACGGCTGGCGACGTCCGCGACACCTCCGGGTAGTCGGACGAAAATCCAAGGTGAAATTCCTTGTTTAATTTACTCTACTTACTTTACTACTTATATCCATTCAAATAATCGAATAACACCACTCGGACAGCTGAAGTTCTTTCGCGTGCTCTTTTTGGGAGACAGAAAACATCATGAATGTGAACATGAATTTGTGTTAGAATAGTAAAAATGCTCCAGTAAACTGTGACAATCGAATCAGCTGACTGCAACTGAATAATATTCTCAAGGGTCATTGAGATCGATTATAGCTTTTGTTATGCAAATGGGAACAAGTAAACCATTTATATTTTACCAAGAACATCACTGATGAGTACCTACCGGTAATTAAAAATTGGTAAAATTTTTCCTACCCCAACTGAGGTGAGTGAATTTGAAATTCAGCTCCTTGCAGACGATTATTATGTATGTAGGCAAACTGATCAGCTGAGGTGCTGAGGTCACCCTTGTGCTCATTTTGTTTTTTAAAAAAAATACAACTAGTTAAAAAGCCTCGCTCCTGGTTTAGGTAATGCACTGTAGATCGAATGTGATAATCTATGCTATATACTACAAAAATATTAAATTCAAAATATTAATTAGAAGATTCTCCATTCAAATGTCTGTCAAAGTGAAACTAATGATAGCATTACGCCTTAATTTATTGAAAATCAACTAATTTAGTTTCGGTTTAGTGTTTACTAATGAATCGCGGAGTGATATAATCAATTCAGTCAACTGATTTGTTTGCTTCTAGTGTCTGCTCTCAGGGAGATTAGACTGTTCAGTTCCAACATTTTCTGGTAGAGCGAGTGGCGTCGCTCATTTCCATATAAGACAGGTGACTCGTAGTAAGCCAACTAATCTTGGTTGTTATATAAACTCTGCTTCACACCTATGATCACCCAGTGCAACTTCCGAACTGAGATGTTTAGATAAAATTTGTTATGTACTATTGGATAAATTATTCACTTACCAGTTATTAAATGTTCCTTTCTCCACCTTAGACTTATACAGAACCATTGTTCAACAAAGAGCGGTAGTGGAATTTGAACATATAACGAAGATACTTGTGTATATAAAACTGTAACAGTACAAGTATATCTGTACAGGTAGTTTGAAAGTCGATCCTAACAGTCATTCAAATCTTTAAATAAACAAATGTACCTAAACAATTTTTCATGAAAATTAGTCTACCTACCGTGCATATAAAATTGAAAATTGAAAATTGAAGAGAAGAAGTGGAGTCAATGATGGACGGTAATTTACAACTGCAAAGATCCGTAAAGAACTTTCAATAAGAAAATCTGTGAGATTCTGCGGAACTAATTTCAAAGAGGAAGCTCAGAAACAAATGGTTATTAAAAATTCAACTTTGTACCTTGGCCTTGCTTAGGACTACCATCCAATTAATTACAATTTTATGAGATGTTATTGCCAGATATTAAACCGGCGAAAAGCTTCTCTTAGAGGAGCCTCATTTTTTCCGAAAGCAAGAAGGAAGAACGCAATATCCCAACTTCTCTTGTAATCTAATCAATTCACCGCCCATTACAGGGCTTCATACCGCTTTTATTATGTACGTGTCATTCCCTCCTCCGCTTTCGTATTTTATCCTTTCATTTTGGGGATTGAAAAGAACATTAGAGAGGTTTTGAAAAGTCCCAAATGACCTCAATATTTTCGAGTTTCTTCCTGTTGGCAGGTAAAAGGATTTCTTTGGCCCTTCGGTTAAAAAGCGATTTTAATGTATTAATTCAATGGGAATGTAAACATCATTATCGAGATTTCACAAAATTATCATGATTAATATTACCTATCAAAATCACATAATGTTCTATCCTCAACCAAGCATTCCATTTTGTTACTAAAACCGAGCCATACAACAATATTTGTCAACAATTTACTCCTTCAGCCTTCTAGAAAAAACGGAGGTTTTTCCGTTTTGTCGAAGTACTTGTGAAATATTGCATCTCTTATTCCCGCGTCTTGCATCATCAGAAGCGATCGATGATAGACTAGGGCCATGAATTCCCAGTTTGGGTATATGTGTTTCAACTTTCTTACTATACATCTTCCTGTTTTCTGTCCACAACCATTAGCTGCCTTTCTTCAACACTAATGTGCTTAATGCATGGGTACAGATAAGCTTGATTGATTCAATTCTGGTCCGCATTTTGGAGATGGCATGGGCCGTAAAGATTCTTAATGTTCTCAATTTCAATTCTAAGACTGAGGTAAGTTGCTGATGTCTGAAACGATTTGTATTTGAAGGAATGTGTTCGATTTTCAGAATTTTTTATCTCAATCCTAGAGATTTTATGAAATCAGTAGACTGCAGCAAGACAATCCTTCACCAAAAACAACATTGCGGTTAAGACGTTCACTTACATAACTAAATTGTGCCATTACTTGTTTCTTATTCCTTCACCACGTGAAGGAAATCTGCCTAACTAAATTTCTAAAACCCCTCTGCTCTGTTGAAGAACGCCCTGGGCGATCTATCCTCTACTTAGAACGCACTAACCATAAGTGCATTCAGAAAGTGAACTATGTTTCCATGCTTCCTTTTCGCAGAAAGAGCACAACCAGCAAGGGTCATCACAAACACAAAACTCCAGATTGTAAGAAAATCCGTTTAGCTTTAGAAGAGCTTCTTTGAATCACAGTGACTTGAGAAATATGGTTACAATAATTATAAAGACTTCATTACATACTTAGTATGTAATACTGTGTATGATTAAGAGTAGGAAGCTACTACCAGCCCTACTATGCTCCATAGATCTCGGCTGCATTTTCAACGACACTTTTTCCCTTTATACGACGTTCTTCAAATATTGTTTCGAACTGCTAAGAAAATTCTTTCTATTACGTGAACCAGGAAAATTGATTTCTTTCCCCATAGGTAGTAACAAAGTATGTGAGCCATTAGTATGATAATGCATTTATATAATTCGTCCTTGTACACTTCAAAAACATTCCTCTAGGTGAAGATAAAATGAAGATGAACGTTTTTTCTGGATATCTTGTCACCAATGTAAACAAAAGTTGTAAACCGCTAGCGGATACAGCGTACTTCGTGCGAAATATAAAATATCAGTCCAAGGCTTCTCCAGTTGTGATGATTTTCCGCCACCAATAAACTGCCTGTTGGCAACAAAAACTTCCTGATGATATATAAAATCTTAAAGTAAGATCCGGAAAGAATTTGCTTTATCATGATTATATTTAGAATTCAATATTTTTTTAATTTACTGACCCTGCTGATGAGGAAAAACCGCATCATTCCGATCGTCCCTTCACCGGCTACCCCCGCGGTGCAAGCAAATATTTTTCTTTCCACAAATCCCCAATTCAATGTTTTTCATAGTCCCCTATGGACACCAAAATCCTTAATTTCTTCTTTCCAACATTCAACGCAGTTAATCGAGATTATTTTTCCAGCTCAAACCAGCTTATCAAACCAGGCTTCCGTATCATTACCAACTCTTCCCTTTTGTCTCTTTCCTCGCTGTATTTCCTTCAGCGTGGTTTCCCTATTGCATATTCCCATTCAACATGGGGCGCTGTAGCTATTGAACATAGCTGGTAGTAGTAACCAAAACCTTAGTGACAAAAAAGGAATAGCAGATTTAAAAAAAATATATTACTAGATAAAAAAAGGATCAGTGACATAAACAATATTATCTACCAATACTTTGTCCTCATACTATCCGACGTGTTCGCAAGGGTGTGAGTTGTACACTGGAGGAGTGTGACTCCCTTGCTGCTTCAGAAGCATTACCATTGGCAAAACCGAACACAAAAATCATGTCAACATACTCACTTGTAGTATAGCTACTCAACTGAAAGCAACTCATCGAAATCAATTGTAAATGAACACAAACAATAGCCGTCTATTCAATTTTCTTGACTTTGGCTGGACAGCTTAAGAATGCCGTATACGCTATTTACAAAAGAACGTTTTCATTCATGAAAATGAATTGAATGTTTAATTTTTAAATATTCATTTTTTGGTTTATATCTGAACAATATTGTTTAAACTCCAACTCCTTGTATAAAGTCGGTGTAAACCCCAATATCTTACCGTTGTCCTACAACTGGATAACATGTTTGAGTCAACAAACATTTTACTAAAACTGAATTTGGTCAGAAACAGCAAATTATCAACATTACAACACCCAGTGCTACGGCCAAAACAGATTGGGGTTGATAATACACGGCGCACAAAGCAACCCCTCCTTCAAGACCTGGGAGTCGTGCGGGTCATTGCATACCCTCGCTCCTGACCAAGACAATGCCTCCTCCGTATCTTTCCCAATTTTCAAACATCAAGTAGGTCTTTTTTAGTTAACAGGGTGTCCCAGGAGTTATACACAATCCGACTCCTTCTGTTACACAACTCATTTCCGAACAAAAGTGCCTCATAGCAATTTTTTTGCCAGAGGCCTCGTCTCCGAGTTATTTGCGATGTAAGATTTGTTCGTGTCTTCGATCTAATGTCATTAAAACTGTCATAACTCCCTCAATTTTAGATATAGCTCAAATTTGATGACACCGTTGGAAAGGACGTTAAATTTCCTATCTATTTGATGTCAGAAAACATTTTTTTAATTGCATTGAAGATGTGCGATTGCTGCGCGAAATGGCATTGTTTCAAAATCCAGAAATCGCCTGTTTTTCATCTCGCCTGGAAACCCCATTAATGCTTGACGCAGAACTGTGCAGGCCTAGTAAAACGTGCGCCGAAATGTCAGCTTTCCAACGGTGTAGTCGTTTTGGTTTTAAAAAATATTTTTAGTTAAGGAAATGGTGTTCAACTCCAGAAAAACGAGTGTTTTCCTATAAAATTGAGGTTTTACCAAAAGTCTCGACGAAGAAAGATTGGATACGTAAATTTTCTAGCAGAATCGAATGGTGAAAACGCCAGACCTCTCAAGTGACGAGTTAAGTTAGTTTTGTCGGATGCATAAGCCCGTTCGTTTGTGAACAGCGTCCACGAAGTCCGGCCAAAGTCAAGGAAATCGAAGAGCCGACAGACGGCTATTGTTTGTGTTCATTAGCGATTGATGTCGATTTCTTCAACTAAATATATTTTTTAAAACCAAAACGAGTACACCATTGGAAAGCTGATTTTTCGACGCACGTTTTACCAGGCCTGCACAGTTCTGCGTCAAGCATTAATGAGGTTTCTAGGCGAGATGAAAAACAGGCGGTTTCAAGATTTTAACAAAACTACCATTTCGCGCAGCGATCGTACACGTTCAATGCAATAAAAAAAATGTTTTCTGACATCAAATAGATAGACAATTTAACGCTCTTTTCAACGGTGTCATCAAATTCGAGCTATCTTTGAAATTGACGGAGTTGTGACAGTTTAAGATACATAAGATCGCAAAACACGAAAAAAATCTTAAATCCCGAATAACTCGGAAGCGAGGCCTACTGCAAAAAATTGATAGGCATATTTTTTCGGAAATGAGTTGTACAGAACGTAGGAGCCGGATTGTCCATTAGTCCTGGGGCAATCTGTGTAGCAGAGTGCCAGTGAAAATTATGCGTTTACCTATTAGTCTGAAAAAAGTGCAGAGAGGCATTCAACATTGGTAAAGCAAACCATCCTCAACCTGCGCATCAACAACCATAGAGCTGTGATAAATCCAAACCGTCCACTCCCACTCAAAATGCATGCGATGTCGCACAATACAACGTTTGATGGGAGTTTTAAAGAGAAAGTTCCAAGGAAGTTGCCAGACACGGCAAATGATATATAGCTCCAACAATTAGAAAGGGCAAATAGATGGGTTCTTGGGGCTAATCGACCACGTGGCCTCAATTTTAATGATCGATTGAAAATTTCTCAAATTATAATCCGCAAAATCATCGCATCTACGGACACAATGGGACTGTAGCAACGCACTAAAAAATGTATTTCTTTTTCTATAATCTGTCGCCAACATTTTTGGAAAAAACGGATGACTCCTTTCTCTGTTATTTGTGAAATTTCTTTTCTAAATTTATTGTTCATACATAAATAAATTGGTAGCAACCTATATATTGGTAGCAATTTATTATGTTTTTTTACAGCATTTTCCTTCATACTTTAAATTTCCATGCAAGTTGATAGCATCCTCCGAGTGGTGAAGCGATACACGTATAGATGGTGGGGGGGATCCCATACTGCACGTCAACGGTGTGGGGCGTTGATTAAAACCCGGACGGTTTTGACGTTGCATGACCCCCGAGTTTTAACAATTAGGAGGCGCAAGGTGGGCGCCGCCTCAACATCATTACAACCCCCTCGTACATTTCCCTCTCGTCTCACCATGACGAGGCTCCGGCACCGAAATAATTAACCGAATGAAGGCTGTCGAGAACCAGCAAAGAGCACGCGATTGGAGGAGGGTGCGGCCCTCTGAAACGTGATCTCTGTCACCCAATCAAATCCGCGTAAGAATAAATTACAATCAGACTTCCTGATTTGTTCTTAAAATGTGAAACATCGAGCCGCTCCCCTCAATCAGAATATATTCAATAACGGAACTTGGCTAATGATTGCAAACCAGTCGACTGTGGGAGTTTGTAGCAAAAACATGGAGGACTCGACAACAAAGTATGGATGAATTAGGACAATATCCTATACAAAAGTCTACCATTCAGGGATTTTTATCAACTTCCACCAGGATATGACCAGAACGTGGCAAAATCTGTTCAACTCCTACCCGTCAGGCACCTACTACAGACCTCTCTTTCCAACATTTCCATTAAAACCTTTGTTTGCTTTATCCATCTGAAGATAAAAACTTCATACAAACTATTCCAGATTACGAAGTGGACACATCCGTCGTAATTTCAGTATTCAACGGTCTGGGATAGAATTGTCACCACTGGCTGCGAACACTAGAGAGGAATACACTGCGCAACACAAAATATAGGAGTACCCCATATTTTCTGCACGACAACTGCTTATGGACGATATAAATGATAAAATTCCAGCTCCATTCAACTTGGATTTTATTCTGAAGAAAATGGTCTACAAACAACTTTATAGATACCTTACTATAATCAACTGTGATCTATAAAAATTTAGTATTATCAGATAACTAAAAATATGTATTAATGAAAAATGTTTCAAGGGAAAATAATGGAAATGTGAAAAACTACCCATCGTAGAACAGCGTTAGGATACGTTAGTATCAGCCTGTATGGATAGAATCTTTTTTCTTTATCAAACATAAACAATGTTCATCTCAAATTCATCTATATCTTCAACAGCCAAACTGAGGGTGCATCACAAATATTTCAATTTTCCATGATTGAGAAAAATCATTCACAACCCCCCCCATCACCCTTGAAAAATCTACCGTGAAGGGTGAGACGTCTCGTCAAGTCGCTCATTTACTTTCATCAGCCAGTTATCATTCTTTCCACCCTTCTGTCTGTCGAGGATTAGCTTCCCCCAGCGGCGAAAAACAAAAGATGTTCCTTTTAATCCCCGACTCCCTCACTGGTGGGCTTAATCCCTAAAACAATCCGCTCGCCTCAACCCCAGCCTCTACGCTTGACGCTTTTCCTGGATGTACAATGCTCTTGCTAATCCGCTCTGTAATATTTTCTCGTTGTACAGTATGACCTTAATCAGTATTATCCATCAAATGGGAACGCAGATCACATCTCGCCAGTTTTCTATTTTCTCTTTGCTTACCTCTCAACAACGACAACGTTACCACGTATTTAATAACTACATTTTTCGCAAGAGCTTACCGAGTGGAGCCTTTTTAAAAGGAGAATTTTTTAGTTCATACTAAGTAAGCTGGTGCCACATAGGTACTAACAGGTGTCTCATAGAATCTTTCATTCATTTTGTCAACTTTAGTAAAATCCTACTTCTCTCACGGATTATTGAAGCGGAGGGAACAACAGAAGAAAGCAGTGTCCTTGTTGTAACGTCAGGAAACGACCTCCAGTGACGATCCGTTGGTGGCTTGATACTACTGAATTCTAACATTTGAGTGGAATAGACAGGACAGTATGGTATCTCTATAAGGTGAGTCACCATACAGGGTCTTCTTCCAGAGTTCAGAAGGATCAAGAATCTAGACACTGCTCGGTCATCTGATCGTTCAAACTACTGCAGAAAGTAGGGGGACCAGCTTCCTATCATTCAGAATCCCCGAGAGTGGTGGAGATTGGGACGTCATACAATATAAAAGTCACACCACCTATAGAGGAAAAGAAGGGAGGAGGAAAGAAGAATAAAAGAGCTGGCACAGTTGTTCACCTTGTCCAGTATCTTCTTTCCTGCCGCTCCTCGTTTCTTAATCGTTCACTGATATCACCAAGCCATAGAACCCCGCATCAGTCGCGCCGTACCTTAGTTGTTCCGGCGCAGCGCGAATTAGAACACTACGTAACGAGCACAACTTCTACAGTTTTCATAACGTTACAATGAAATGTTCGAGGTTTGTGACTTAAGAACGATTTCCATGACTTTCACGCCACAATTCCACCACTCCAAAATGATATTTTCCACTAACTGTAAGCAAACTAATATCCTTCATGTTTATCATGGCTTTTTCAACGTACCTATCTCCCATTCGGAAAGTACTTGGAAAACCACGATTTTATAACCCCTTAGAAGTCTCATCATGATCTTATTTTCATTAAATTCATTCATGATTCGTAGAAATTTTTATTAATCGTTCATTGCCTCGGACACAGGTAGCTTTTTCGCATAAGCAAACGTATATCAAGTATCATTTTCTTATTCATATTTAAACTATTTTGTATATTATTCGTTTCGTTTTTTACGTAACACACTTATTATCCTAACTCAGTCAGCATACTTTTGGCGCATTGATCTCTTCTCAATTATGAATCTAACTGAATTGTGCTTTTTTGTTACCAAAATAACAATACTGCTGATAGTGCAATTTTTCCCGTGATTACCTTCTTCGTAACCAATCTTTAGCCAATAAACCTTTGAAAATAATTTCATCTGCCATGTATTTAGATTATGTTAATCCAAAGATACTGTCAGTCAGTAACTTCCTGCCTAAGATATTCTTTGACAGTATTCTATATTTCCGAGATCGTAACCCAATACGAGAAGCCGTTGCCTCAGCTGATAAAAAAAGAGGAAGCCACAAAACTGAAAGGTAATATAAAAAATATAGAAGATCTCCCTTTCGAGCTCTTACATTATTTCCTTGACGAGACAAAACGGCACAAGAGAGAAAAGGCAGTGGGAAACGCCACAACCTATTCTCGTAGGTTATAATATATTATTGGAAATTTTCTCTGTTACCTTCTTCCTGCTCAGCAGGGGCAAAAGAAGAGGAGGATGGAGAATCGGATTGGTAAAGGACAGAGACGTGAGAGCTTTATAAAGGCAAATCTAATTTTTACCGCTTTCCCCTCTTTAACCAGCCTCTATCTTTGCCACTTTCTTCCCTATTTGGCTGTAAAAGAGAAAGGGAAAAAGGTGAGGAGTCTACAGAAATAACTGGAGGGTTTATTCAGATGTGTTTGAACGGTGAGCTTTGATGTTGGTTTTACTAAATGGCAAGATCTTTAAAATACCTCCGTATAGAATGAAGCATGGAAAGAGGAAGAATTACGCGAGAGGTTAGAATTCTGTTTCTCGGTCTCCTGAACTCTGGGTACACTCTGCAACTTGGAGTTCTACGCTACTAACCCGGTTGTGCCTGGGGAGCGTAATAAATCCAAGTTGAAGTGAAGTTATAAACGATGTCAAAAATATCTCCTACAACAGTGGTGGTATTCAATTATTAACGATGCGATTTCCGCGTAAAATGATTCCTTGATCGATCATTTTTTCTTCATTAAATGTGGGTTGACTTTAGGTTACTGATAACTATGTACTCAGTTTGTAGTAGGGGTGGTGAACTGATGAGTCAGAACGGCGTTGAGCCGGCCACACACGTGCAGGTTTGCATGAAGGGGTACCTGAACATGTGTACTTGTACCGGTAAACCCGATAGAACGTCACTCGCACACAAGATCCGGTATAAAAAACAATGCCAAAAGCGGTCAAAAGAGTGGCCGTTGAAGAGAAAAAGATTCACTCATGTAACTTTAATGAAAGAGTTATCAGTCGAATGTGTATACTATCGGCATTATTCGAGAATGAGTGAATCAGTTACCTGAGATGGGTCAAAGGGTATAACAAGAAAAGGATAGAACGAAATAATTGTATTTACTGAGATTGAAGAATTTATTTGTCTCTTCTCGTAGATACTGTTGTGCGAAACCCTCAACACAGATATGCCGTTCGTTTTACGCTGCAAGGGGTTTTCCAGACACCTAGTGACTTTGAGTTTACAGACTTAAGCCACGAACACCATTTCAGCCGATTTTCATTGTTCTTATTCTGTTCGAATGTTAAAATAATGTGAATTTCAGTCCAGTTGTTCAACAAATTTGGAAATTTTGAATTTTTGTAGGGAATGATGATATATGATTTGAAGAAAAATGAAAATACGACAATCTGAATCAACTTAAAATGGATTGACGAATTGACAGGAAAATAATTTCCCCTTTCCTCAGGTCATTTTGACCCACACGTTGTCTCCGAAAGGTTAAGAAGTGGGACTAGGTTTAAAAGTGTTTAATCATGTTTCTAAGTTACAATATGTTGATGAAGCGAAATACCTTTGGAATGACACTGGACGCCAAACTAAGGTTAAAGTCCCACGTCAAGAAAAAAAAGCTGTGCTTATGATCATATTCAGAAAAATGTACTGGCTGATGGGCCGACGGTCAAAACTGTCAGTCCGCAATAAGTTGATACTATACAAGCAAGCCTTAAAGCCTATCTGGACTTAAGATGCGCAACTGTGGGGGTGCACGGCCCTGGGCAACCGTGACATTTTTCAGCGCTTTCAGCGCAATCATATAAAAACCGAACATATTGACGTCCCTCCAATGCATGCATTCATTACTTACCCTCATGTTTCAACAACGTCACTATCAACAATAACGTAGCTATCAACAATCATCTTCATTGAATCACGTGACCACTTCATGAAAATATGATGCATATTTATCAAAATATATTAGGAAAACTGCGGTCAAATTGTATGGGCTAATATACATCTTAAAAACGGCAGCGGTTTGAGAGAAAAGGACTTCTAAATTTAAACCAGCACACCACAAAACAGCTCTTAGTTCGTAAACGATGTTTCCAAAAACGTCTATGCCCTGAGGAATTCATTAACCAAGAGTGGTATGCGGTACATAGAACGATGCGTTTGATAATTGAATAGAGCAAAGGGGAGGTGAAGCGAAGGACAATCTCGCGAGGATTACTTCGGGACATTTAAATTAACTTAGTGCAGCCAAGAGGGACACGGGAGGTACCAATTAGCCAATTCAAAGGAAACACCACACAGGCCACAACCCTGCAACAATAGACCACCCCCGTCCTCAAATCGGGAGATGTTGAACTGGGAGTAGTGATCGAAATTGGTGCATGATATCAGTGACCAATCAGAATCCATACATGATTCTCACCCAAGGTTCTTGAAATTATGTTGATAGCCCGAGTATGAAAGAGTGAAGCTCCATTAAAAGCTTTACCGTAATTCATCTTCTCAAAATGAAGTTCTACGCGACGAACAGACGGTTTTTTCTGGTTAAATATCTTTAAAAGTGAGCATTTATCATCGACCCTCATATACCTAGGTACAAAAGTTGTAGACTCCCTCAATATTTGTTGGTTATTTCAAAATAAGTGAATTTCAAGTATTTATCGTAGAATAGACTAATAAAATTGATTGAAGTTTAATAAAATTAAAAAACACCGCATTGCTTTCCCAAAACTACTATACTTGACAATTTTTCTCATTTTTATTTTTAATCATTTCGTGTATGTATATTTTATTTTTTCAAGGGTTGGTTTGTTTGTTTGTTTGTTTTTTTTCTTCCGAGTCTATTTGTAAGTAGCGGAAGCTGTGTTTTGATTTTCGAGGGATGAACCCTTTGTTCCCCAAAATCAAGATTTCCAACCGCATTCTGCATTCTAAACCATTTTTATTAACTATCGTTTCCTGTATGTTTATCTGTGTGTTTGTCATTATATCAGTCTGGCTGTTGGTAGGTGTTCATGTGTTGTCTACGGGTGTTCTCCAGTTGTCAACCGATTTTGATAAGTTTCCAGGGAGTGTGCTGGTGAGGATGATGGTTCTCTATGAGTTTCGTTGCTAAAAAATCAATAAAATCAAAAGAAAACCCCACCATGCATTTTTTTTACTCAGGTTCTAGTGGTTTGATATTTCTCAAATTTGTAAGTTAGTCTGGGAACAGTAAATAATTGCACATCAATTTTAACACGATATCATCACACTCTGCTACTCATGTGCGAACATGAAACGCTTCTGACAAGCTCTATTCCTGTAGTTCCTACCCAATGTTGACGATATTTTCGGAAAACGTGCGAGTTAAAAAGAAAATTTTTCATGATTAGTTTCATTGCGAATAACGCACACTGCACATGGGCAAACATGGTCGGTATTTGGTGAAAGCCACTTCAATCATCTCATATCAATATCAACTCGACCGTACCTTCTTTCTATCCGTTATAGAATTAACGCGACTGGCCCTAAATACGTGTCGACTCACCTTTAGAAGCCGCTAATGTGGCGGGATTTCCATGCCATGAACCGTAATAAGCTTATATTCAACATTTTTTAAGCTTGTTCGAAACATTTCATTTATCTGTATTTGTAAATACCTATTCAGGGAAGTTGTGTACCAGGGCTAAGCTGGTTGAAGTTTTATTTTTTGTGTCCTTTTAATTTAATTACAATAATAAAATATGTTACTTATTTTATTATGCAACCATTTTATGTTTATTGTATCATTGACTTCGTTTGACCCCCCCCCCCCCCCCATCATCCTCCTCCTCCTCCCTCCTCCCTCAAAGTTTGTTGTTATATTTTGCAAAATGAGAAGAATCCGTAAATTTAATTTTCTTAAATCCGTCCGTCCGCTTTTAGTATGGGACCAAAGTTGATGAAACTGGGGGTTCAAAAATCACAAATGGTGTCTAGTTGCTGGTGATCTTTAACATTAGTCTATATCTGTAACATTACTTTTACTATGACGTCAGCTAAACGGCTGATGACCTCCGTTGTTACCGCTCTACAACTAATAAACCTGTTCCCAGTTCTAACGTCTGCGTGTAATATCTCTTACCCTAGTAATCATAAATCATCGTCATAGTTTAAGTATAACGATAAACGTTATATGGTATCAAGTGCGAGGTACGAACCCACGCTCCCAATCGGAAACCAGACGTTATATGTCAAACCTAAAATTAAGAATATCGAACTTTCGAATATCACACTAATTTGTTCATGTTTGCTGTTGACAGACATCCCTTCAATAAATCGAATGAGTTCACCCGGACCGCTTTATGTTTATCCATTCGCTCACCCTAAGGGAAGAAACAATTAATGAATGTGACCATTTTTGCACTTTGGGGAAATCGTCTAGTAAATTAAAAGAACACGCCGAAATAATTGCAATGGAATTTTGTTTTCAAGAGTTTCGTTTGAAATTGAGTTTTTCATAACATTTGTTTTACACCTGCGGACAAGTAAAGCGAACTTGGGTGTTCCATTTTATCTCGTTAAATTCAGTTGTTTCATTCGAGAGCTTCAACGCCTTTGTCAATAAACAATGTATCGCCCCACGAAGTATATATTTAGATATCGGCTTGGGTTTTCTTTAAAGGAACTAATAAAGTTCCAGTGTTCAAGAGGCTATGTGTGTGAGGGAGTCACCCTATTATCATTGGTATACACACTGCACACTGACCAGCTGCAGTCGCTTTGAGGATAACTTGTTTCCTAAACGATCTACGAAGGTGAAGCGTAAATGAAGCTCTTTTTGATTCATCTTTGATACAACTGCAAGGCTCGTAATCGCCGAGCTTAGATAATGTACCAAGGGCTACATTTAATAAGCGGATCTAGTCTTTAGTTCGCCTGATTTTGGAGTATACTAGTATAGTTTGGTCCACCTTTTACAGACGTCCATTGGAGACGGCTCAATGGAAGTTTATGCGTTACCTTCCATCCAAACGGAAAATACCAATGGACCAGATTGATTTTAGGCACCTTGCGGCCGGGTAAGAATTACCCACTCTCGAAAGCCGTGAAGAGGTGGCAGATATTACGTTTTTTTTTTCAAGCTTCTGAATGGAGTTTTCCGATCCCCATCGCTCTTCTCCAAAGTCAACATAAATGTGCCTCCCTACAGAACTCGACAAACACTCTTGTTCCAGGTGCCTTTCGCAGCCCACAACTACCTTCTAAACCGACCGCTGTGTCGTTTGCCTCGTGAGGTCAATGCTTTCCTGGAGTCAAGTGGCTTTGACATATTTAGTATCGCTTTCCACACCCTGAAGCGTCTTTTGGCTGATTTTTCTCTTTTAAAATGTTGCATCCTTCTTGTCTTTCTGTTTTGTTTATTTGTTGTTGATCCTATTGTAATTCCATGTTGTAATTTATATATTAACACGTTCTGTATTTTCTATGTATATTGGCTTTTGCCGTTCATTTAAATGAATAAATCAGTGATTTGCATAATATTTGGAGCGTTTTTAGTTCGTTATTCGATAACCAACAAAGAAGAGAGCTTTCATTTTTCCTCTCTGGATTATAAAGCTATAGCGGAGGATTGGAGAAGCACGACCTGCGAACATTTGAGGACCGTCGTTTGACGTCGGATTTGATGTTCCTCCATGGGTCGGTATCCATTGGAGTGGATTGTCCTTTTCTGCTCCGAAATTTTCCCTACAAACAGCAGCAGACGTTTTTTACAAGGACTTCCCCAACCAACTATTTGCGGAACAACCCAATGACCCGCATTCAGATGGAGTATAACCGTGTTGCCAGCGGAGGTCATATAGACATTTCTAACGATGGGAGAGGGAAATTTAAATCTAATATTATTGAAGGGTATTATTGTTGAATAACGTTCCATTTATTGTTAATAATCTATATATTTTATGACTTTTTTGAAATTTGTTGTAAATTTAAGTTTATACCTACCGGTAGTGCCATCAATGCAGTGACCCAAGAGTTGCTGCTATTAAGTTCAAATTAGGAATCAATCAAACAAACTCACCTCATTCGCTTCTATTCCTCCGTGATTCCACGAAGTATTTCATGCTCTCTCCCGAAAGCTCTCACTAAAACTCTCCGAAATAGACATATTGAAAGTAATTCATCCCTCTTTATTTACTATTCCTCAAGTTGTCGTGAGTGATTACCCTCGTAGTAATTTAGAAATACATTGTTTTCTGTTATACAGGGTGTCCCAGGAGTTATGCACAGTCCGACTCCTAGGTGTTCTACAACTCATTTCCGAACAGAAATGCCTCATAGAAAAATATTTTTAATACCAAAACGAGTACACAATTGGAGAGCTGACGTTTTGGCGCACGTTTTACCAGGCCTGATCAGTTCTGCGTCGAGCATTAATGAAGTTTCTAGGCGAGATGAAAAACAGGCGATTTCAACAACAATTTCTGACATCAAACAGATTGAAAATTTAACGTTCTTTCCAACGGTGTCATCAAATTTGAGCCATCTCCAAAATTGAGGGAGTTATGACAGTTATGGAGTTATGACATAAGAACGAAAACACGAAAATAATCTTAAATCGCGAATAAGTCGGAAACGGCCCCTGGCAAAAAATTGCTTGGTGGCATTTTTGTTCGGAGATGAGTTGTACAACACATAGGAGTCGGATTGTACATAACTCTTGGAACAAAAAAATACCTAATGTTGGGAAAATGAAAATTGGGAATGCTATGGAGGAGGCGTTGTCTTGGACAGGGGCGAGGATATGCAATGACCCGCACGACGCCCAGGTCTTGAAGGAGGGGTTGCTTTGTGCGCCGTGTGTCATCAACCCCTATCTGATTAGGACGTAGCATTGGGTTTTTCAATGTTGATAATTTGTTGTTTCTGACCAAATTCAGTATTAGTAAAATGTTTGTTATCCAGTTGTAGGACAATGGTAAGATATTGGGGTTTAAATCAAGTTCATATAAAGAGGTCCAGGCAAAGTCCAGGATAATCGAACGCCGAGAGACGTCTATTGTTTGTATTCATTTACGATTGATTGCGATGAGTTGCTTTCAGTGAGCAACTACACCACGTATGTTGACATAATTTTTATGTACGGTTTTGCCAATGATAATGCTTCTGAAGCAGCAAGGGAGTCACACACCTCCTGTATACAACTCACGCCCTTGCGAACACGTCGGATAGTATGAAGACGAAATATTGGTAGATAATATTGTTTATGTGACTGATCCTTTTTTATCTAGTAATATATTTTTTTTAAATCTGCTATTCCTTTTTTGTCACTAAGGTTTTGGTTACTACTACCAGCTATGTACAATAGCTAAGCGCACCATGATGAATGAGAATATGCAATAGGGAAACCACGCTGAAGGAAATACAGCGACAAAAGAGACGAAAGGGAACAGTTGGTAATGATACGGAAGCCTGGTTTGATAAGCTTCCACAGTGTCAGCAAAAAGATGAATGCAACTCATCGCAATCAATCGTAAATGAACTTAAATCGTCACCTGAGAAGTCTGGTTTTGTCACCATTCGATTCGGAGAGAACATTTACGTGTATAACCCCTCAAACCTTTTTTCGTCAATACTTTTGGAAAACCCTCAATTTTAACAGAAAACACACGTTTTTCAGCAGTTAAACACCATTTCCTTAACTAAAAATATTTTAAAAAACCAAAACGAGTACACCGTTGGAAAGCTGACATTTTGGCGAACGTTTTACCAGGCCTACACAGTTCTGCGTCAAGTATTAATGGGGTTTCTAGGCGAGATGAAAAACAGGTGGTTTCAAGATTTTAACAAAACTGCCATTTCGCGCAACAATCGCACATCTTCAATTCAATAAAAAAATGTTTTCTGACATCAAATAGATAGGAAATTTAACGTTCTTTCCAATAGTGTCATCAAATTTGAGCTATCTTTTAAATTGAGGGAGTTATGACAGTTTTAATGACATAAGACAGAAAACACGAAAAAAAATCCTAAAACGCAAACAACTCAGAAACTAGGCCTCTGGCAAAAAATTGCTTTGAGGCATTTTTGTTGGGAAATGAGTTTTAGAACACGAAGGAGTCGTATTGTGCATAATATGGATTGTGGAAACATGTATCGTCTGGTGAGTGATCGATAATTCATCATCATAATCCGTGGTTTCCTCATTTATACAGTCGACTTTAAATTTGATTACTAGCTCGCGTAGGTTGACGTATTTTCCAATCTATGAGCGTGTGTTCTATGTGCGCACACCTACTAGACGAAAACATACGATTGGGCTCCCCGTGTTATTATAAATAAATAAATAAATTTGCTTTATTGAAAATAAAAAACCAAAACTTCTATCTATTCTATAAACTCCGAGGTTGCCTCAGCTTAAATTCAGTTGCAACATACAAGGCTCTGGTGCAAAGCATCATACGCTTTGGTATTATTGCCTTGGGATTAGCAGCTTCAAGCGCTGCAAACCCACTCAACATTTTACGAAAATCTACCTTAAAAATAATTTTCAAAAAACCTCGTAGATTTCCATCAATTGATCTGTTCAACTTTTTCCGCGTATTTTCCATCCAACAGTTATACATAAAAACATCCCTCTCTTCCTACCAAAAATGTCCCGATCTCTTCATTATCTCCCGTGCTTGCGGTTACGGTTTACGACTTACCTCCCAAGCGTTAATACCCTCACCAAAAACCCGTCCATGGAGCACTTCCAGACGAATATATTACTGCCTCCCGTATCATATCCGATTACTGCCTGATGAGATGAGGAACCCATCCAGTTTCTCTCGCTCAGCCTTCAAAAAGATAATCTTGTTTTGGCTAATCTCTCGAATCACATTGTCAAGAGGCTCTGCCCAGTATTTAAGTGACACATTCCTGGACATGTATTGTTATTTGTATCATTTTTAATCTATCTGATTTCCTTTTATAATGCGTAACTTAAAATAAGCAACTCCCCTTAGCCGCGCAGGGATTTCCCTCTGTCCCGGGTTTATATTCCATTATTTTAATATCTAGATAGAAGTTAGAAGTTAATGGTACTTGATTACTCGGGATAAACTTTCTCTTCATTTCATTATTTTATTTCATTTCAATACGTGTTGGTGTAAAAATTGCGTTGAAATTAAGTAATCAACGTTTTGCCGACATCGGCCGTCCATACGCCAGAAAGGCAATGCAGCTTCTCTGCAGCAGTCACCTCAACACAATGGCCTGCTCGCTCAAACATGTTCCGTCCCCTCCCCGCTGCCACACCGAGCGACCTGGCCGTAGACACGAGGACGGGGCGGACTAGTACAATTATTGTTAATTGTCCCCCCTAAATCGCGGGGCCTGACCGCTAACATTGCACCTCGGGTTCCCGCACAATATCCTCCCCCCTGTCTCAGCCGACTTGCCGCTCGACCTTCCCGGGGAATCGCCATCACGGTCTTCCACCGAGAGGAGAAAAGAGAAAATCCCTTCCATCACCCGCCACCGCATGGCACATGACACGAACGGCCCGATTTAATGCGTTCGTCGTCGCTCGCGGGCTGATTAACTGGGCTGTCTCGCTAATATAAATCAATCACCGCTATAAAAGGGACCTAGTTGGCATTTTTCTCTACACCTTATAAAGTTGTCATCGC
Organism: Creontiades dilutus; assembly: GCA_031894815.1. Taxonomy (NCBI): domain Eukaryota; kingdom Metazoa; phylum Arthropoda; class Insecta; order Hemiptera; family Miridae; genus Creontiades; species Creontiades dilutus. The sequence continues at coordinate 57,232 of JAVIWC010006749.1, forward strand.
CAGTACCTTTCGGGGCGAAGGTGCTAAGCCCACAAGTATCTTCCCAGTATTCTTCTTACACATAAAACTCTAAGTTTTTCTGTTTGTACTCAATAAATGGACGAACCGTTGAACCGATCTGATATGGATTGCTCCATTGTAATCAGCATTCCAGAGATGATTCCTATCGATATTAGATGTGACAATTTAATAAAGACGGTCGTTAATAAACAAACGCATCGTAGATGTAAAACTTCTCAAATCCGAAAGGGACGTGATGCAAGCCCCTAGAAAAAATTTTTATTTCAAATCCAACGATATCTGTGCAGTCATTAGGACGTCATTATTATTATTATTTTTTTTAAAGCTTTTATTGCACCAAGTAAGAACTCATTAACGATATTAATCTGACTCAAATTCTCTACGTAATTATTGGGACTCAAGATCCATTACTCCAATCCATGTCCTTCTGAGGTTCGGCACATTCACTTGCTACACAAGTTCATGTGGTTTTGTGCGCTTAAGGCGCCTAGTTCGACCTTGCACATCAAGTAGCTTCACAGATTCTTTATTGACATGACCTCGTAGTCTGGCTAGATGAGCGGTAGGCCTCTGAATGATTGTATCGTCTACGCTGTCTACTTCCAGTTCACGGTGAAGAGCATCGTTTCGAAAGTACTACGGCACGTCAGTGATGCACCGCAGTACGGTATTCTGAAAACGCAGGATAATCAGTCTATTGGTTGGAGCTGTGCAGCCCTACAACTGTGCTCTACATGTCCAAACTCGCTTACCCAAGTACTTCATTATACAGAAGCAGCTTGTTACCAATGGTCATAGAGGATTGCATGTCAGTAAGCCAGTACATTTGTCCAAGTTTTATCACCAGCATTCTTCTTTTTCACATGTTCGTTCCACCTGAGCCCACGAATTTGGCTTCATTCCCGTAGGGAATTGACACGTTGTTGAGATATAGTGGGATGTAGTTGATTTTCTGGTTGGTGAAATCAACATCCACCGACCTTACCTCGTTTAACCTTATCCTCCATTTGGACGTCCAATGACTGATTTTGGAGATACATCTGTTGAGTTTGCTGATTGATTCGTCATTGCTATCTCCTACTATCCTTAAGTTTAACGTCAACTTCAACCTTCTCTTAAGGGTTTTTTTTTATCGGCGCAAATATGTTAAAAAGACTGTACATTGAGGTTTACAGTAAGATTGTAATGTATATTGCACATGTTTGTGAATCTTGTAATGGAAAAAATAATGAATCTTTTAAAAACACTCTTCAAAAAATATATATCATTCCCCGTGATTTCAGTTTTGGGTGCGTGTGCATTCAACAAAGTTGAGAATGAACAAGCCCCCACAGTGATCGAGGTGTGTGAAATCCTCAATACCAATTTCGTTGTGAAATAGAACGGATGAAGCGTCGGAAAGGAGGGAAATGAAGAAAATGAGAGAAGCATAAAGGGGAAAGTTCCCCTCTGGAAAGAATAATCTATATACATTAGTTAGGTAACATATGGCGCCCGGGGTCCCTCCCCTTTTTCCGAGGCCGCACAATCATTCCCGACTTAATACCTAATATCTCCTCTCTGCACTTTCGGAGCCGAGAAGAATAGAAAACCGATTCAATCAATGACGAAATGGGTGCAGAATGGCCATTTCTCCACTGGTCCGGATACCGCCGCAGGCCCACGTCTATATTTTATACGAGAGTATCACAAGTAATTGGTTTATCATTCCCGCTGATGAACCAATGTACGTATTCAACTGAATAAACTAAAATTATTTTTAACCGACCCTCAGAAAACGGACTAAGTCACTCGCGACGAAGTTGTCGAAACCAATTTCAATAAAAACGGAGTAAGATAGAACGTTGTGTTGTCTATGATTCCACGGAAATAATGATTTACACAGTTGAATCGATTTCAACGGTTAGGTCATCATCAGTCACAAATGAACTCAGCTTCATGTTTGTTAAACAGTTCATGTTTGTTTCTGATGATGACCTAACCGTAGAAAATGACTCAACTGCGTAACTCATTATTTTCGTGAAAATATAGACAACGTTCTATCTAACTACGGTTTTATTGCAGGTGGTATTCCACTTCCGAATAACCACATACCGGTTTGTTCGGTGAGAAGCCCGTGTGTATAGCTTGTAACTATTAATTCCTGTAGTCTTGAAGTCGCCACAGACGTGATAATTACCATACTCGTAATGTCGTAGTTGTGTTAGAGCGAGTTAAATTAAGGAGGCACAACCGCTCAAACCCAGTCTATATGGTCTAGTTAAATTCATCAAAATAGTCATTTAAGCAAGATGGCTTCGGTGATTTACGAGAAAAACGCACGACTGTAATTGATAATAACGTTGAAAAGGTTTGACGATCAGTAGTAAAACCGGAGCAAGATAGAACGTTGAAATGTTTAACAAACATGAAACTGAGTTCATGTTTGTTACTGATCCCCGTCGAAACTGATTCAACTTTGTAACTCATTATTTTTGTGGAAGTATAGACAACGTTATCTTACTCCATTTTTATTGAAGTGGGTTTCCACAACTTTGTAGCGAGTGACTTATCCGTTAAAGTTGCCGACAAACTCCAGCGCGGATTAGTGACGGCCAAATATCACTGATATCACTTAAATCATTATCATCATCATTATTAAAAAAAATTCGGGAGGTTTGCATCACATTCCTGTTCAAATTGAATTAAAAACTGAAAAACTCCATCACCAACCTTTATCTCCTCACCACCAAAAAAAATGCTGCAAATTCTTTCACTGGGGTTTATCATTCAATGATTCATGATTTGAATTTCTACTAACCTTTGGAGTGTGCGTTTTTCACAGGTGATAGAGCGATTATTGAATTTCAGGAGATATGCATAGAGCACTTAAATCGGTTCTCAACCAAAATACCTATTTGGATTGATTAGTTGATCGTATATGTGTGCCTGCTGAAATTTGAGGTTTTTTTGAGTTTTTTAGGGATTTTACAAAACTTTGACATCCGTTAAGTGGCACTTTAAATTAAGTGAGAGAGGTGGCTAAAGAATTGGGGCGTTGTTGGACCAACATGGATTTTTCCTGAAAATTTCAAATTTTTTGCTCCAGCCGTTTGGGAGAAAACGTGTGTACGGCGTACGGCGGAGGGACGGAAAAATTTGTATTGCGGATTTGATTCTACACCCTTTGAAACGTAAACCATGAAATTTTCAGGGGGGTTAGAATTTTTTTTTCAAGAGCGATTACAATGGTATATTACTGATTAATAAACCAATACTTTTTTTTGTTTACAAAACATTGTCCCGGTATTAAATATATATTTAATATATATGAAAAAAACGAACTTCTTCTCGACGGTTCTACTGAACTATATGCAGATAGATATTTATGAAATTGACAGACAAAGAAGACAGAAGAAAGAGTACAGTTAATATACTTAACTTAAGTACTCTACTTCTGTCTTCTTTATATGTAAATTTCATAAATATTTAATATACGAGTATTATATTATATATTATATAATATTATATATTCGTATATTATATTATATATTATTATTATCACCCCTTATATAGAAGGGGTGCTAATAAAATGGATCCTTCGCGTATTCTCATGAATCTCCGTTCCTCTGAACACTGAATTTGTAAAGTGCTCAACTGTTTCCTTGTTGGGGGAAGCGTGCCAAATAATTCGGTCAACTACCCAGAAATCCAGGGGGGCCCTTAATACTGAAACTGTGAAAGTTCCTCGTAGCAAACCAGCCGCTAATTGGAATTTTCATTTCAAGCTCAAGAGAACTTTACGGAGTCGAACTTATGCTTGTTTAGCTATATTTACACTCGCAGTTTATCAAGCTATGTTAATTAACTCGAAATCTAATGAACTGATTAATCTATCCAGGTAATCACTCAGACATGGAAGATAACTTTTAAACTTTATCCGTTTCATAACCGTTAAATCGTTTAATAAGTCTCTAGATCAACGAGAACTTATTTTATGAGAGTGAGTTGCAATACTTACAAGGATAAAAACTCAGCTCGTTAGCATTATTATTTCTGTATTATATATCCATTCAGCGCTGATCACCGGTACATAAGTAATTATTACTGGTACATAGTCTATGGTACAATTTCAGAATATAACTGAATTGAAGAAGGCATCTATCAGAAGGAAATTGATTACATAACATACCAACGGTACCTACATTACTACTAATTCTAACATGTGGATTAATCATTTTCATGCAGCCCTTTTCCACAGACCATTTTACTGAGATGATTATTTAATTGATTGTTTTGTCAATATCTAAATATGATATAACTAAATAGGTACCAATCTTTTAAGAAACGCGTACAAGGCTTAAGTGTGCCAATAATTAGTTCAAATCTATAACCTCTTTCCTAGCCATAGTGACAAAAGTGGGTTTAACCCTCTTATTTAAAACATCACTGGTATACTGTAGATTTATGTTGGTGCTTCCCCACAGAAGGTGGTGGGCCAATCAAGTAGTGCAGATTTTCCATCTTTCCAGAGCTCTACCAGATGTGGACTTCTGGTGGAGGTGCATCATTCACCTCTCTGATAAAGTAAGCCGAAGCCACCGCAGTACGCCTTCGTCCTAGAGGGGGCAGTCTCGTCTAAAATCACTGCTACCAGATCTCTGGAACCAAAATCTGGGGTTGGCATAAATTATACGTTTTTGTTTATAAGTATTACTGCACGGCAGCTCTCTTCATTTAAACAATAGATTCACTTACCTGTCTTGAGAGGATTCCTTTCTCTCTGCCCTTGCCTGCCTAGAGTTATTTAATCAGCCCCACATCAAGCCTCCTCCAGGCAAAAACCTCACAGTTGGGGGCAAAGGCCACTACAGCCCATAGAAGATTTGTCTGGATGAAGATCAGCCCTGATGTTGAGGGTTTCATCTCTTATTGCTGCTCTTATTTCGTTGATAATCCTCGAGAGGGCGGATGGGCTTTCTACATTTTGGCCCATGGAGTTTGAGTCTGTAACTCTTCATAGACCTCTCTTTCTTGGACTACCCTCGGCTGTTGAGGTAGAGAGCCTCTATTGTGCCATAGTGTGTAGTTAATTCCTGGGTGGTTTTGACCAGCAGGAGTTCAATAGAGGCCTCTTAGTGCCAGTTGTTGATGGCCCGGGTTCAGATGCAGGCAATCAGGACCAGTTTGCTTTGGATACGGTACTGCCTGCTGAGAATCCTTCTCTGGCTAGATCCCTCACCATCAGTGCCAGACTCCTCTTCAGTCTCACTGCTTCCACACACCTTCCAAACTTGATCTTGATGTAGCCCAAATTTTGAATTTGCCCTTCACGATTCTTTCAGCCTTGTCAGGTATAAGGCCGTTCCCATGGAAAGGGCAAGAAAGGCCATAGTATAGGATGGGGATAGTATAGGCCTATAGGATGGGGTTACTCGTCCCCTCCCACCACCAGGTTGGTAAAGACGACATGTGGTTTTTCAACCAATCAGCCGTGCTATCATCCTGGCAGGTAGTGGAAAGCCATCTACCCCAATAGTTCACCATCCAGGTCAACCATTATCTGGAAAATCTTGAATGCCTTCGAGGGTAAATTGGATTAATCATCAACATAATAGTGCATCACCCCATAGAACATGTAATTCTCAAAAGGCAAGTTCAAAGACTGACAAACTACGATATACTAATTAAACTAACTTAAGGTAACCACAAAAGAAACTAATATCTTATAAAACACAGTAAAGCTATAAAATGTCATTTTTGCAGTGTTGTGTGAAATTTTGTTAATGATTACAGAAACCGTTTGTTTCTGGTTTTTATTGAAGTGGCTAATCTTTTATATTATTCCTCACACCATAGAACAATAATATTTATATTTAAGTACTTTGAAACATTCAAATGATAAAGTTTATGTAGTAATGCGTGTGCACTCTTTGTAGATTAAATGACTTGTTTTAATAACAATTAAACGAGGTTTGATGTCTCTTCGACGGGTGAGAAGAAAGTTTTTCTCTCAGACCTTTGAAGTGCTCGTATACCATTACTACTCGTTAAAAACGTTTTTTTCAATTCCTCATCTATCAAAGGTTGAAGTTTCTCTTTTGTTTATTTCGAAAACGTAATTTTCTCACTTATGGTTAGCCCACATTCCTGTGCTCCTGAAGTATTTGTGCAGCTTATTTCTGCTTACTACCTACCTAAATTCTCTTACAGACTATGTCGCATTGGCGTAGGTATGATCATTGCCAATCCTATGAAAAATCGAAATTTTGTTATACCCATTGAAGGGGTATCGTTTCATCCAAAATTCGCTAGACACTTGAAACACTCTGCCGTCTAAGGGGCCTTGGGGATTCATTTGTGATAAAAGTGACGGTAGAGTTGCCTGGATGTGGGTCGAGGTGAGAATAGGGTGAAATGGCGAGGGAAAGTTTAACGTCGCATAAGATGTTATTAAAAGTTAATGACACGGCAAAAGTCGTCCGGAAGGGGGTTCGGAATATTGGGGTGAAGCAGCAAATCTCTTTCTACTTAGGCCGCTTTCTCGTTCAAGGAAAGAATATTCTTTTTGGAGATAGAAAAGGAAGGTATCATAGTAGTTCGGGACATTAAACACAATGAACGGTTTCGGCATATATCAGATATCCCCTCAACAGTTTTTTTTGCACTCTGAATCATCGTAATAACTTCATTTTTATTAAATCTCAAGTCCACTCTTTTGACCTTAGATATTAAAGTAATAATTCATATAGTTTAGTAAGAGGGATGGTAAGGTCACGTCATCAATTAGAGGGCTTTTTACAGAGCTCCCTAAGGTAGTTATTAAATGCCACATTAAATAAAGGGTGTTTCAAAAAGAACGCCGGATTTGAAATGGCCGCCACTTTCGTTTTTTGTGGTTGGCAGCATTTTTTTTTTTTGTGATTTTTGGTATCTGCTATAACGGAGGTTTTGTGATGTCAAGGAATTTTGTTACTATTAGTGATTGCGTTTACTGTGTTACCATGGAAAGGTACACTACGGAACAATTGAATAGGTTTCTGGAAGAAGGGCCTATATCATGATTTCTAAATTGTGAAGAGAGCGAAAAAACAAAGTTGCCAATAATTGTGGAAATTAACGTGAGCTGGATGGCATAGGGCATTCTTCCATTGCGAGAACAAAAAATCAGCTTTTGCTTTGATTGCGATTTGATAACATAGGCCCTTTTTCCACTTCTTCTTCATCGTTTTCAGTTTGTTTCTGAAATTTCCCCGTCATCTATAGGATTCTTTGGCTACTAATAAGCAAGCCAACGGTTACTAGACATAACAAAGGCCGTTATTCCATGAAAAAACAAAATTCAGAAAATCATGGCATAAGCTCTTCTTCCAGACATACATTTTATTAGTTTTGGTCATTAAAACATAAACGGTGAAAATGTAACAGCCACTGTTCGTCGACTTTGTACGATTCTCGAGAACCCAAGAGTAATTAAGGACCCAGAAATTCATCTTCGAAGAGTCACGGTTCGATGTCTAATTTGGAGTGGAGATTTGATGGGCCCGTTCTTCTTTGAAGACGAAGATGCGAATGAAGTCACCGTGAACGGAGTTAGGTAATGAACAATTGTCACAGATTTCCTATGGCCTCAATGGATCAAATGAACATCGAAAACCTTTGGTTCCAACAGGATAATGCAACGTGCCACACTAACTGCAATTGCACGTGCGAGAGGTTTTCAGGCCGACTCATTTCGTTGCGAGGAGACCAAGTTTCCTCACCTCGATCATGTGACCTGACTCCATGTGACTTTTTTTGTGGGATTACACGAAGTCAAAATTCTATGAAAACAAACCCACAAAGGTGGCGGAACTGAAGGATGAAATTTAAATTGCCCTTGTGCAACTCGATGCAGATGTGTGTGATTGGGTTATGATGAATTTCATAGACAGGGTGATTTCGTGTGGGGCTAGTAGGGGCAGGTATATACCCGATGTTGGTTTTTTACGTTTATTCCTCAAGATCGCCTGAATCGAATGTTCTTCTGCTGCAGCATGCAGAACCGCTTTTAATCTGTTCCATTTATCCGGAATACTTGCATTTTGTAGCACTGTGGTCTCTGCGAGAATAGCTTCCACTGTTCTACCATACTCCTCAGCCAGGTTCTCGTCCTCTTTCAATTTGGAGTCATCATATCTGGTTATGCCAGTATTTGACCTGAACTGCCTGTAACATGCTAGTCGTTGCCTATACTTAACGCGAACCAGAAAATGATCTGAGTCAGCATCTGCACCCCTACAGCTGTCAACTTCCAGTATGTCCGAAGCATGACGTCGATCAATGAGGACCTGATCTATCTGGTTCTTTGTTATTCCATCAGGGGAGTGCCAGGTAGCTTTCCTTTTCCTTCGGCGCTGTACCCATGTGCTTTTTACTATCAAATCATGAGCAATTGCTAGGTCAATAAGCCTTTCCCCATTGTCGTTTGAGTTTTCGTGAAGGCTTTCCTTTCCTATCGTATTCCGATATATTTCTTCCCTGCCTATTTTTGCATTGAAATCCCCCATGAGGATCCAGATATCGTTACGCGGAATACCACTCAACCCCCTCTCCAAGTACTCATAAAACTTGTCTTTGACGCCTTCTTCAGTTTCCTCTGTTGGGGCATAAGCACAAACGAAGGAGATGTTGAAGAAACGGGCCTCCATTCTCAGCGTGCACAAACTTTCATTAATGGGTTTGAAGTCTAACACACAGGACTTGAACTTGTTGTCGATCACAAAACCCGTTTCTCCTTGTTCTCTGGCAGCATGACTGTGTGTGTGTTCGGCGTTGTGCTCTTGTGGTATTTAGTGAGCCCTAACTCCATGCCAAAGAGTCAGGTCTCCCACGCACTGATGAGAGCTGCCACCTCGGTCCGGGACTGCTTATTCAGGTTAACCCTATTCGCAGCTGTCCACTATATCTAGTGGAACGTTCACTATCCGCCACCTGTGACCCGCCCAAAAGCTGAGGTTCGCCTTGGGGTGAAACGAAACGTGAATCGTTTTAACAAACTTATATCCGACAACTCTCGAGTTTATCTAAAACATTTCACTAGATCTGTACGTTCATATTGCCCAGACGAGGAAGCAACATCCAAATTGGCTAACGTTTTTGTTTTGTTCTGTGGTGGATATGGATAGTTTGACCTTCTTGATTCTTCCAACTTTTCCTCTCTGCATCTGCCGTCTTTTAGTTGTCATCAGTATCCTCGGTGTGTTGCAGGCACAATCAACTTAGCTCATGGAAGGGGTAACTGCTGCCACCTTGTTGCAGTTCTTCAATGAATGAATGCTTAGAGTTATGAACTTCAGCAGTTCCCTCCACGGTTTTACTCTGATACAACCCAAATAACATCATGCAAATATTATGTAGGTAATCCTATTGTTGAACCTGAGAGCATTCTGAGAAACTTACATTACCAAGTCTGACATCAACAGAACGGATGAAGAGTGTGGCAGTTCCGCTAAAACGTCAAAATATGCATGATGAACCGCTGCCAGGAATTCGTTTCTTCAGTTATTCAAGGTAGAAATATCCCCAATCATTTAATCTGAAATACTCAATAAGGTCACTCGACCGCTCGACAGGATTGCGAGGTTGATAAATTCAGAAATAACAGAGCGAAATTTTAACAATGTAATTCTCTCGAGTCAAAACACAACAACAACTATTTTGGGATCAACAAATCGTTACCAACAAGTCAAACACATGTTTCAGTACTACACTACTCCCCTCCCTCTTCGCAGAGCCCGCCCACGGGCTTGACATCTGCCCTTGCTAGCCTGTTGACGTGTAGGAGGCGACGTTTTCTTCCTAATTTGACTTGAAACAGCACGTCAGACTTCTTCTTCGTGATCACCCACGGTCCAGTCCACTGGGGTTGTAGCTTAGGACACAGGCCTCGCACTCGTTTTGGGTCATGCACCCAAACCCAATCCCCTTCAGAAAACTGTGGATGTCTGGAACGCCGATCGTAAAACTCTTTTTGGGCCCTCATTTTCAATCCAGCTGTTTCTTGAGCAAAACGCCGTATTTTCTCTAGGCTGTGGCGTAGCTCTAATGCATAAGGAGTAGTCAGGTTTGTGGGTGAACTCGCAGAAGGCCGAACAAGGGAGCCAGGGAGACGGAGATCCCTTCCAAATAAAAGCTGGGCTGGGGAGTACGATGTAGTGGGATGTGGAGCCGAGCGGTACGCCAACAGGAACAATGGCAGTCTTTCGTCCCAATCTGTTTGCTGCTTATTTACATATATGGCCAAGTATCTTGTCAGTGTCTTGTTCATTCCTTCTACTAGACCATTTGACTGGGGATGCAGGGCTGTGGTCCTTGTCTTCCGGGTTCCAAGAATGGCAGCGACCTCTTCCATTAGCTTGGACTCGAAATTTCTGCCCTGGTCAGTATGAAGCTCTCCTGGCACTCCATTACGACTAAAGACATGATTCACCAAAGCTGCAGCCACTGTTTTTGCCTCCTGATTGGGTATAGCAACAGCCTCAGGCCACTTTGTGAAATAATCCACTGCTACCATAATGAATCTGTTCCCATTTCTTGACCTAGGGAAGGGACCGAGGATGTCCAGTCCCACTCGATCGAAAGGACCCTCTGACATAAGTTGTTGCAATGGCGCTCGATTTCTTTTACCAGGTCCCTTGACCTGGGCACAACTTTTGCATGTTCTACACCATGCCTGAATGTCATTAGTCATACCAGGCCAAAAGTAGGACAACCTGACCTTTGCCAAGGTTTTCCAGTACCCAAAGTGACCCCCCACAGGGCTGCTGTGGCAATGTTGCAGTACCTTTTCAATTGCAGCTGTAGGAACAACCCATTGTAAATGGTTCTTTTTCCTGTCTTCCCATTTATGGAATAATTGGCCATCTCTGAGCACCAGAGACTCCCAGCGGCCAAGAAGTTTCCGGATGGTTGGGTTTAAGATCGTACCCTCTTGGTTTTCAGGTTTTCTACCCTCCTGTAGTTTCCCAATTATCCACTGGATGTTTTCATCTTGTGATTGTCCTATCCCTTCTTCAGTTGGACGAAATTCAACTACACAAATCTCACCATCTGTGCACTCTCTCTTTTTGCAGTACATACAACCACCTCCGCATGGTCGGCGTGATAATGCATCTGCATTGGAATGACGTTTTCCCGCTCTATGCTGGACTGTGAAGTTGTATGTCTGGAGAGTTTCCAGCCATCGTGCCAGTTGTCCTTCCGGATTGTGAATTGAAGTGAGCCATGTCAGGGCTGCATGGTCAGTCCTAAGCAGAAACTTTGTTCCATAAAGATATTGGTGGAAGTGTCCCACACTGCGAACTGCAGCTAACAGCTCTCTTCTTGTGGCACAGTAATTTCGTTCCTGTCTGCTCAAAGACTTGCTGAAGTATGCTACAACTCTTTCTTGGCCCTCGACATACTGTGACAAGACTGCACCAATGGAATGTGCACTAGCGTCACAATCCAGAATGAAGGGCTGATGGAGGTCAGGATAAACTAGGACTGGTGCTGACGTCATGGCAGCTTTCAGATGTTCAAAACTTTCTTGGCATTCATTCATTGGACCAGCTAAATGGGGTCAGCATCAGTCTTCTTTGGATACAGTCAGACGATGAAGCTTTCAGATGTTCAAAACTTTCTTGGCATTGCTAAATGGGGTAGAAGCCTCAGTCAGACGATGAAGTGGTCGAGCTATTTCAGAAAATCCTTTTACAAACCGTCTGTAATAGGAACACATTCCCAGGAATGACCTCAGTTGTTGTTTGTTTCGGGGAGCTGGCCAGTCCTTGACAGCATCAGTCTTCTTTGGATCTGTTTGAATCCCCGCTCCTGAAATAATGTGACCAAGGTATTTAGTCTCCCTTTGAAAGAAGGTGCACTTATCTGGACGTAATTGTAACCCTGCATTAGCCAATCTTCCCAGGACCAGTTCTAGCTTTTTCAGGACAGTCGGATAGTCTGGACCATGTACAATTACGTCGTCAAGGTAAACTACTGCCAGGTCAGTTGTTAGAACATGCTCCATTAAACGCTGAAATGTAGCTGGAGCATTACACAACCCAAATGGTAACACTTTGAACTGCCACATCCCTTTTTGGTATAGTGTGAATGCTGTCTTCTCCCGATCCTCTTCTTTTAGAGCCACCTGCCAATATCCACTTCGAAGGTCCAACGTACAAAACCAACTGGAGCCTTGCAGCGTATCAAGTAATGACTGAATGCATGGTAGAGCATATGAGTCACGTTTGGTCACTGAATTAAGCTTCCGGTAGTCAACACAGAATCGAGTGCTCCCATCTTTTTTTGGTACCAAAACTATTGGCGATGCCCATGGACTTTTTGAAGGCTCAATTACATCCTGCTCTATCATGTCTTTAAGCAGTTCATCAACCTTGGCAAATTGAGTAAATGGAATGCGTCTAGGTGCCTGTTTAATGGGTCTAGCATCACCGGTGTTGATAGAATGTTCCACTACATGGGTCCGACCAAGACGTTGTCCACTACCAGCAAAGATGTGCCTATACTTCAGAAATAAGGCTCTTGCAGCGTCATAGTCCCCTGAACCCTCTTTAAGATCTGACGATCTGAGGATTTTGTCAATCCAACCACTGTCATGTTCACTTAATGCTGTTTGCAATACCCTTTCCACACACTGCCATCTTTTTCTCAAGGGTACCTCTTCATCACCCATCAGCATCAGGGACTTGGGGATGCACAACTGAGCTTCCAATTTCCTGAGAGCATCCAGCCCTAAAATGCCTCGATCTCGAATAGGGGCAATTAGAAAGAGATGGGTTATGACCTTGCTTCCACACCTAAGTGAAATTAGGCATTCCCCCTGCACTTTGATCTGGCCTTCACCAGCAGTTTGTAGGATAGGCAATGTAGGGGGGAGGCTAGTAATCCTGTGCCTTTTGATGGTATCGGGTCTTACAACGGAAACTGTGGCGCCTGTGTCAACGAGGAACGAAGAGGTCTCTCCCTTTATCTCAAGGTCCACAAACAGTGCATCTCTTCCTGTTCTTGCTGAGTCTAGATGTACCTTCGGACCATTTCTATCCTTAGTGACCGCAGCATGGTCCTCTGCTGTGGTCAATCTTAGTTTTCCGGATGGGGATAAGTGGTAGTTTGAGGTTGAACTCTTGGACATTTCGCTTTAATATGCCCTGTGGATTGACAACCCCAGCATTTCAGTGGTTCAATTTGGACTGGTCGCGCGATCGATAATGATGGTCTTAAACCCTCGATTTGTTGAGTCTTTTCTAGGGCTTCTTGAACAGTAACAGGAGGTGACAGTAACAGGGCACGGCTTAAATCACTATCCTTGAGCGCATGAATAAATGCCCTTACTCCAGCCCTGTCTCGATAGGACTTTGTTTCCTCTGGGTAGGCTCCTCTCACCAACCTGTCAATCTCAGTGGCCAATGCTGCTAGTGTTTCATTTTCCCCTTGACGTTTCGACTCCAATTCTATTAGGAAGTGAAATACCTGGTTCCGTTGCCCAAATCGTCCTGAAAGAGCGTTTACCAGCTGTGAGTAGTTGGTTCTCTCCTCTACTGGCAAATCAGTCAGTATAGATAGCGCTGAACCTCTCAAGGCACTCACTTGCCAATTTTTTTCCCTTTCGCTCAGTAGTCCACTCATTAGCCTCTGCAGTTACCTCCAAATGAGCGTAAAACTCTTCCCATGGTAGCTTGCCATCATACAGCATAAGGGTCCCCTCATGCGCCACTAGCTGACTCTGAACCCTGGAAACTTCATCCTCAACTTGGGCCAATGCAGGTCGAACGTCTTCTCGAGCAATCGATGACTGAGGAATGACAAGTTGACTTTGGCTAAGACGAGTCAGCTGCTGGTCAAGTCCATTTAAAAGAGACTCCAGAGTAGCTACCCGCTGAGTGAGCGTCGGGGCTCTGGGTGCTCTTGATGGTACCGAAGCCGGAGTTTCAGGCACCTCTTCACCCCCACGGCGCGTTGAAGCACGAGTGCGTGGCATATTTGTAAAATTTAGATCCCGGACGGGCCCCCAAAATGTAATAAATTCAGAAATAACAGAGCGAAATTTTAACAATGTAATTCTCTCGAGTTCCAAAACACAACAACAACTATTTTGGGATCAACAAATCGTTACCAACAAGTCAAACACATGTTTCAGTACTGACTCATAAGAGTTTGAAGAAAGTCGAGATCTCCACGATTTGACAAGGTGTCCTTTTCAAGCTGATTTTTCACCCGTTTCGCCCGCTCAAAAAAGTTGGTTTCCCCATTAGGACGATAGGAAATTTAACGCTGTTTCCAATAGTTGAATCAGATTTGAAAACGCACGCTAAATGTGAGAGATATGGCCGTTTTGATGTGGTGAGGTCGAAAAAACGAGAAAAATCTTTAAATTGAAAAAACCGCATTTCCAAGGGTGTAAACAAAAATTGCTAGGAAGCATTTTCGATCATAAATTTTCCGTAGAATCTTCTCCTCACCTGTGACCGTCACGAAATGTAACACCCTGTATATATTGTTTAAAACCTTCTGCTAAATTACATTTTGGTTTTATTATTTTCAATAATAAACCTTAGTAACCGAATGAGAAAAACCAAATTAATTTAACCAACAATTAGCGTTTCAATATGTATAGAATCCGAAAATAGAATTTTAAATAATCCATCCGTCCACCGTATGCCCTCCACCGTCTGGAGTATTTTTCAAAACTATTGAACAGAAGTTGATGAACCTTGGGTCAAGAGTTACATTCGGGGTCTAGATGGGGCTGATTTCTTGTCGATTTTGATTTATTATTTTCAGGATTTGTTACAGTATAGAAAATATGACATGGTAACTCCCCCTCAAGCTTTATCGTTTTACGTTTCAAAGTTCGTAGATTCGAAATCTGCAATGCCCATCCAGCGTAGAATCCATAGAAGCCCTTAGAATGTGTATTAAAAAGTCATTTCTTTCGCACATTGACTTAGGGTCTAGTTGATCTTAACTTCTAGCCATTCCGATTTCCTCGGTTGAAATATTAGTGTTAATGTTAATTTTGGATGTCAAAAGCCGAAAGTGGTCCAAAACGTGGGTTTTCGAAGTTTTTACAGACAAAGGCAATTGAGGTTCCATTTTTTGGCAATTTGGTCTCAAAATAAACTGGGATACGTTTCAGAGCTAATACCAAACCCCCATACCAAATAATCGCAATTTCTTGAATAAAACGGAACTCCAAACATCACAATGACACACGAAATCATTTTCGAGACATTTTGGTGGGCCAATCGATTGGAATAGGTCCCGCACTAGCCCGAGCTCTTCTGACTTAGAAATCTCATTTTAGGGGTAAAAATATTGAAATAGGGTGTGAATTACAAATTATTTCCATTTTATCGTTTTGACGTATTTGCACTAAAGATGAGTTGTAGTGGTGGTGGAGGGGGGTTAGAAGTGGATCAAAGATAATAACCCTTTGTAAAATAATTTGCTGCGTTTCCCTTTTGTTGTCATTCAGATCCCGGTTTGAAAATAGTAGAAATTTTAATATCCGACCTCGTTCAAAGTGAAATGAACGCAGCTTATTCCCAACGACCTCGTATGCCCTGTATCTACATTCGATTCACTTAATCAACCCCCTAAAACACGGCCGTGTTTCCATTGACAACTACAAAGGAATGGATGCGACAAAAGGTTTCCCATTGTCATTCTGTCTAATAAAAACAAGTCGTGATAAAAAATAAACGAAACCAACTACAGAGCATCTTTTTTTTTAATCTGTTAATAACTACACTTTTCCCCGAGACGGCAAAGCCTTTCTAATGCATAAGAGAAGAAAAAAATGTGCCTTCTAATCAAAGGGTCTGAAACGTCCCGGTTTTAATTAAATTACTTCGGTAACTAGACCAGTAACAACTGTAGCGGAAAGAACTGTCGCTATACGGTTTCTTTCTTTGATTTTTCCCCTTTCCGCTGAACGGTTTAAGATACAACAACGACATTAAAATCTTTTAGTCGTACAACATAGCCATAAAATGTTCTTTGGTTTTTTTTTTTTTTTAAATAAACCTTTGAACGGAATTTGATCAATTCGTGCACAACTGTGTAGTGCATTTAAATGTGTGGGAAGCGAACTTTCTTATAAACAGTGTAGTTCGTGATTCCAAGATTACTGGCCTCTTTCAGAGTTCACAATAAAAAAAAAAAAAAAAAAAAAAAAAAATCGGTGTTTGGAATGGGTTCTGCCACCATTTTTATTGCTGAGGGGACCCTTCAAAGACATTTCAGTGATCCAGCAGAATTATAATCAACTTTTTACTCAAAATTTAGCATTTTGAAGTTTGTTACGGTAATGACAAGTCCAATATCAGTTCGTGGCACGTCTTCATGATTTTTTTAATAATCATAATATTCAGTTCGGTAGGGTATAGTTTGACCATAATTCAACGGCAAAATATTATTTATTTGTAGAAGCAGTCAACTTTCTCAATTGCCTACAAAATAGAATAATTACGAAATTAACATTCTTCTAATACAAATAATATTCATATATTGCAATCTCAGAGTGACACATGAAATAAACATTCTTCAATACAAATATAATATTTATAGCAATCTTTGTCTTTCAATACACGGCAATGACCAGTTGCTTAGGAAACTGCAGAAAAACTTAGTTGCCTTGGTAATTAAAAAAATCATAAAATCCTGGAGTGTCAACGTTTGGGCTCTTTCTACACCGGTGGAACAAAAGCTATTTTTTCTGGGGCTTATTTCGGGGATCAAAAGTTATGTACTTATTTATCAATCTTCATTTCTACAGAACCCAGTAAACTGGAACGAATAATAATTAAATTGCCGTTATTTTTTATAATCAATATTAAAATAGCGAAAACTATTTGTGATGGTAATGATAGGATTTCGGTAAAAAAGTTGACGTTTCAGATTTCAAATGATCAAATTTCCTCCAAAACTAGACAAAATAAGAAACTTGACATGATATTTCGTCGTCCCCAACAGCATGATTCAAAATAAATTTGTTATAAATTTCAAATTTGACATGGAGGGTTGCAGCAAAACTTAAAGGTAATGACGAAAAAATTTGTACGAACCTGGTTTCATACTTTCACCTGCTGAAACCGAACAGCAACTGTTGGCTGGAGCTAATTTTCCTTTGTCACCACTATTGGCAGGGTTAGCAACTGAAAGTCGTTAAAAGATTCACCCGAATTTCCCCTACGTATTAATGCACTCCCACTTTCTTTTTTCGTGGGACGCGCGTTTTTCATGCTATAAATTTCACAAAACGAAAAGTAAATTCCAAACAACCATGGAAACATGGTGAAAACACCTCACTCATCAAAAAGTACTAAAAACTAAGCCCTCTAGTTACTACCAGAGGAGAACACACTAGGAAACTCATGACCAATGCTGTGGGATAGTTACGGGAATGACATTTTTCCACTTTAGCCTTGAAAAACTTCCCGAAAGTGGCCAACTTTGATGGTTTCTTTATTTTTCCTTCAAGAACTATGTTGCTAGAATACAGCGTATACAAAATTATCAGCTATAAACTTGTTGCGGAAGCAGTATCTTTTCCGGACGCTAAAATGACCAGTAATCTTGGAAACACCCTAGTATGGAAGGGAAGTTTGAGCCATTTTGAATTCAATTTTCCATGTGAGACGTTAAGTCAGACAAAGGGGAACTGTCAGTGCGTTTCTCATATGTAGAAAAGTTATGTTGTTCCTACGTTGAGAGATGGGTGAGGGAAAAAATTGTAAATTTTATAATATTTCACGTCATATTTAAAGGACGCATTTCAATGACGTTACAGCTCGTTCAGTTGATGGAAGAGTTTAAGCAAAATACGATAAAAGTTGGATCCGAGGCAATCGCATGAAGTTTCCGTAGCAAACGTCGTATTTGGCACCCCTTTTTACTCCTCTCTCCTTCCGCGTTCGAAGTTAGTCATAAAATTCAATCAAGGGACTTTGCTGGTGGCTTAACAAGAGCATATTCTACGCGGCGACAAGCGGGCCTCATTTGCTTGGAGGCTAAAGAGCTCGAATTGTGTTCGGGCACGGATTTCGACGGTCAGACCAACCGGTTGCGTGGAAATGGCTTTGAAGGAGATTTGGAACTAAACGGCTCCGAACAAACTACGCCTCTCTCGACCAACTGTTGTGTGATAACAGCGATGTACCGTAGGGAGAAGGGAAATGGAAAGCGAACGAATAAGGTGAAGTGGGAGGAGTATATGGAATATCTCTGGTATGGTTAAAATAGTCGATACGATTCGGAAGGGAGAAAAATAAAAACGAGTGGCAGTTTGTACGGATGTAACGACATTGCGCGAGTACACTTATACATTTGAAAACGGTCTAGGAGAACCTCGGCTATGCGGTCATGAGATGTTCGTAATATTTATCATTGCCAAAGACGTAAAACGTTGTACTGATCGGAAGACCGAAGATCTCTCGCTTTGGCCTTGTAAAGCTATACTTTATATAGTCATTTATGCAGTTTCAGTGATACTGCGGTTATCTCCTAAGGGTTCAATATTGAATTGTCTCTTGAGGATATTTTATGCTGTCGCTTTGGTGTTACTCGAAGATTGCTTTCCTGTCGGTTTTGTGTTTAGAGCAATAGCTTACAATGATGTCAAGATTTACTAATGGATGGTTACATTTGGTATATTCCGTTGGAGTCTCATGACTCATGAGATGTTTGTTATAAGGAGTAATTGCATTCCCTATGTGTTGAAAGCAAAGGTATTAACATGATATTTAAGGTAATGATCCCCTGACGTTCTGAATTAACTAAGATAGAGCAGAGGACTGTAAAAGCTGCCCTTCGATCATATAATATTTCGAACAAATTTAGATTAATCGCACTAGTTTAGCAAAATGGGAATGTCACTTACCTTGTTGTTCCGGGGGAATACTTCCGTGGCCACGGGAAGACTAGGATTGTAAACTTTCCAGGGCGTTTTCAGAGGGGGAAGAAAGGAGCGCGTTCTTGGACCGATGCAGACGGGGCTCTTGTTCGTACTGATTTCGAAGGGCATGGGGACGGGAGAGGAGTAAGATAACAATCCCTGTACTAGTACGACAGGTGAACAAAACATGATAAATCTGCATGTACACTATGAATATTCCAATGATTATCGTATGAAAGCAACAGGAAAACAAGCATATAAGTCATTATTTCACCAAAAGTGTGTTGGTTGGAGAGTAATATGTATTCAAAGGGGGGTATACCGAAACAGATATCAATCGGTGCACGGAAAGAAACATCTGAGTCAAGGTTAAGATGGTTTTTTCGATCTTAAGTGGCAGTTTTGATGGTAGATGATGCAACTTTTAAATTTCTCAGACTTGCAATAGTAGGGACCGAAATAATACAAAACAATAATCAATTAAATCTTTCTCAATGCAAAAGACTGCAAAGTATCCTTCACTTTCTCACTCACTTGGGGATATACAATCAAAACACAATGATAATTTTTTTTCGGTAGGTAGGTGAGGGAATCGTTAAGATCCTAAGGTGAAAATCGGATCTCGTACGATACCCAGAAGGGACCGCTCTTCGGATTATGTAGGGTTCAAACCCACTAAAACCTCACCTTCCTTTCCCACGTCGGAACTCGGCCTGGAACTGTTCAACACATTACTTCAAGCCAAGTTGTTGGGATGTGTTTGTTCCTCTCGGTCCATTGGTAGCCTCCTCTGCCCCTGTCGTTCTTTGGCGATGTTTCTCTGCAGGATGCCTTCGACATAGAGAACTGCAGAGGTCCGATGCTCCTCTCTTTCAAGCATTTTGGCACTATATTCTCCGGTGTCATGTCCTCAGATGGCATGTCCTGGTCATCCTGCAAATATCTTTTTGTGTTTCCCACTGCTTACACACGAAGAATGTGTGAAACACATCATCATCTCCTCCATCACAGTTTCAACAAATTGGATCGTCTACTTTCCCCATTTTCTGAAGGTAGGAGTAAAACAGACCGTGTCCTGAGAGGAACTGTGTTAAGGAAAGGTTCACGTCTTTATGCTTTCTCCCTAGCCACTTTTGAACATGTGGAACCAAGCGTGCTGTCCACCTCCCTCTTTGCTCGTCGGTCTCATTCATTGATCATTTCCTGCCCCCTTGCCGTGGTGTGTTCACTCTCTTCTTTGGTAATGCGGGTTCTTTCTCCTTCTTCACGTCGGTCAAATACTCGTTTTCCTTCAGTATCCAAAATTTAAATTGGAATGCAGCCTTTGAGTACATGTATGGCTGGCTCTGAAACTATTCGGTAGGCACACGCAATCCTCAACGCTCCTCTTCGTTGGACTTCTACCATTTTTTGCGGTAATACGCTTTGCTTAAGGCATCTACTCACACCTCCGCGCCATACAAGAGAATGGATTGGATCACGCTCATCATCAGAATCATCACAATCGTTACAATGGCCTTGTTCGAGTGCTGACATATTCCAGAAAACATCTGCAGTTTCACTTAGTCATTTCGTCTGACCGCAAACCAGCCTAGGCGGCCTCATATCCGTTAGAATGTTGAAACTAAAGTGACATTTTTCATTAATAATAAGGTCAAGACTTCGAACTCCGTCAGAAGTACCCATATTTTGGTTCATAACTTCTGCACTCAAGGAATATTGAAACTTTTCTGATCTGGGACCTGCACATTGAAAACCTAGAGAGGGAGTGATGAAAAGCCAAAGGAGAAATCCGTCGCCTTGGTTTGTTCATATCACATTTTTCCACCCGTTTTGAATCAAATGGATTTTGGATTTTTTTCATCTAGATTCGTAATTTGGACTATGCGATTCTATTTTAGATTCCTAATACAATGCGAAATTATCCACAAGGTTTCCTCAGCTGATAAGCTCTCTTCGTAATCGTATTCTAGATTTTCTATGGAGCTCCATCTCAATCTCCGTACGTAAGTACGAATAGTACTTAGTCACCCTCCGGCTGAACATTAAATAAGTAAAATGAAACACTTACCTCCGCTTCACAAGTCCTCGAATACGAGTGTATAACACAAGTTGTGATAAATTCGAACTCTTGGTAAGACCATTCCATTCCAATTATGAGTTAACCGGAGTTTACTGGGAGGTTTTTACTCAACTATCTCAATTTATAAGTTGCGGTACTGCACTACAGAAACTACTTTACAAGAAGGTTATAGTTCGTGCTTCTTTCAATGTTCACACATTTTCTCATTTATGTCCGTGTTAACACTCTTTTTTTCTAACAATATTCTACCTCTTGAGGAGAGAGAACAGAACGTAAAGCGGTCCTCATTAAATTAATTGAAGGGATTTAAATAATATAAACATACTTCAAATATTGAAGTATATTTAAATAATATACTGATGTTTTTACGTTACCCAATGATAAATTTAAAGTAGCCAAACATAATAACATGAGTTTAATTTCGGAAGTTTTTCAAATATTGACTGGTTAATTAAGCCTTTTGATTTACCCCTTTAAGATTGTCGATGTGTGGTTTTTTTTTACCTCCGTCAACCCATAAGTAATTTTTATTCAAGTTTCACCGATTACGAAGTCCAGTAGTTTCTGAGAAAAGCTCTAAACGCTTTATTTTGGAATATATGAGTCTTGAAACGTTAACCAAGAAATTTTTAGGGGGTTAAAACGATATGTTTTCTTGGTCGATCCCAAAGTTTCATTATTTGAAACTAAAAATCAAAACTGGATTACTGTTGATATTCAATTTTTATGTGGTTTCGCAAGTAACCACTTAAGTAAGTAGTATTGTCTGGTGTTACAATGCACGTTGATGGGATATTCAGAATTCCCGTAATTTGTAATATCTTAGTAGTACCTAGATAACGTTTTAATCAGAAATCTTCAAAGACTCTGAACGTCGAGCGTCGGGTAACTCCGTCAATATTGGATAAATCATTATCTACCGCGAGATCGTATACCCATCGTATCCGTCTCAGTGAGCACGATGCGCTTGCGACTCATAAAGTACTGTGGTCAATGTAGTATGAGCATCCAAGATAGACGGCGCCCTCCCACTATTTTTTAAAGCTAAATATCGTGCCCCAACCCTCTGCAAGACTACAATAGGTCATAAAAGACTAAAGGACAAGGACAGGGGCTTGGGAAGCAGGCGAGATAACTTTTATCAAGAAAACCGGAGAGGGGCGGGATAAAAACGCTCCCGGCGACTTGTACTCCTCCACTTCTCGTTTTCCGGCTTTCTTTCTTTTAATTACCAGTCAAAACGTCTCCAGGCTTCAGCGGGCCGGAAAGACCAAGATATCCTAATTATTGCTCGAGCAAAAGCCCTCTCTCGCGAAAATAAGACGGTCGCTTCCCCAAGTTAACTGGACTTTCCTTTTGTGGATATCTATTACCCCACTTTGCTTGTCTTTAGCCCCTTTATCCCAGACAACTTCTAGATGAATCTCTGCAACGGCATGGAGTAAACGGTTGTTGTCTGCCTCTTATCACGGCACAACTAAGGCAAACTGGGTGGAAATGGTGACGGATGCCAAAGAGAAAACTTTAAAGAAGCTTAAAAAGCACTCTTCCTCAAACCAAATTATGCATCTTGATGAGAACGGCCTCTACGTTGTATAGTTTGCTCACGATTTGGCATTGATAGTGGTAAAATTCGTTGGAAACATTTACTGAAATCATTTAAAGCGATCAATTTTCCTCATTAATTGCAGGTCCAATGATACTGCTCATACGGTGACAGGTTATTAACTCGAAGGTACGTCACAACAACCAATCACTTCTTTCTTTAAAAGATCATATATGTAAAAACAATAGCAAAAAATATCATTTCTGATAAATACGATTGTTGATCTTATTTCAGGATTGTAGCTTTTTGGTACGTGGTTATAGATTTAAAAATTAAGAGACTATTACAAGCCGTAGGGATTCTTACAGACTGGCCGTGGTTTGTCCGGAATGACTGCCTCCACGACAGTGAATGCCAACAGTGAATGCTATATGTAGAACCTCGTACACCCAATTTGCCACACGGATTGTAGTCCCTTAATGAGAGGAATCCTCAAACACCTACGTCCTGCACGAATCTCGTGACGCCTTAAAAAAAGTGGCATTCGGACTTGATCTAGCTGTCTCAACTTACTCATATTATTGAAACTAGGGATACCCAACTGTTACACCATGCTATGTGCATCTATACTTGTTACTGTTATTCATGTGCTTTACCAGTGTTGAATTTATTGTTTCATCCTTGTTAATGTTATATTTATTATTCATGGAACTTTACCAGTGTTGAATTTATTTTTTCAGCTACCAAAGGGGTGACTGATTTCTTCACGTTCCATATTATTACATTGCAGGAAAATTTATACTTATTATTAAGCGCCTAGAAAGATTCTAAAATCGGGAAGGGGACTAACTCCATCAAAAAGTTAATAAATGAAAAATGAAAAAAAAACTATAGGCAGTTCAATTTATTGCAAAGTTGGTTAGGTTTATTCCAGCCTACCTAATAAAACGGATAGAGAAATGATCTAATCCGCAACTCAAAACATTGATTTTGGTTTAACCGGAGTAGTTCCAATAATAGGTAAAACGTAATCTAGGGAAAGGGAAATTATAAGATGTATAATTTAGAAGGGATACATCTAACAAGACCAGAATGGTAGATTGTTCATCGATGCAGAGAGGGAAAGGAGTCCGTCACTTCACTTTCAACGAAAAAAATGTATGGCGCACAAGGGAACATGATTTATGTGGAACCTCGAGAAGCAAACACGATTCGTGAATTCGTCATTTATTCACCTACGCGGTGGATGTAGGTAGAACTACCATCAGGTGACATACAAAGGGGACAATGTGTGGGTTGGTGTGGTTTCCTCTTTGATCGCACAGGCGTGAAACAATAAATATAACAAACGAAAGTTCAGTAATAGTATAGTTGGTCAGGTACGACTACCATGAGAATCGCATTCGACCAACTCTAAAGGGTGGAAATATTAAAAGCTCGGAATGTCGAAAACTTCGGAAAAGTTTTGTTAGATTTGTTATTGATTTGTATTCTTCAATTAATTGAATGAACCCTCTTTCAACTTCTATATAAATGTGAATGTTCTTGAACGTAGTAAAATTTACATAGTAAACTGTAACGATCAAGCTAATATAGTTATAGTGGAATTTTCAAGAGTTCCTTTTGAAATCAATTTCAGTATAGCTTTTGCTGTATAATTGCGAACAAGTGACGGACACAAAAATAGGTGAACAAAATAGGTGGATTTTTTTTTCTCGTTTACGGATCAAAGTTTTTAATCAACGCTTACTTACTCAATAAACCGGAGATCTCTGCTGTTGAACAATGATGTTTGATTTCTCCAACCCGAACGATCAAAATAACCAACTGAATCTAGGTCGTTAGCATCCCAAACGCCGAATTATATAAGTTGTTTTCGCATCTGTTTCCATTGTGAAATTCTATTTCGCTGCGTACATTTAATATTTTGTTAGTGCTGTCTTAACTATTGGGCTATTCGCTTTATTGGTTTTTTGCCTAATTTGCGCTAGAAAACTAGCCAAAGAATCTTAATTGGAGCGTTGGTACTTCTGGACTGTACCTCTATTATTACTATTTTTTTCGTGTTTTTAATTATGTACCTTTGAAAGAGCTAATATCCGGATATAAGCTTCAAAACGCATTTAACCATCTTTGGAAAGATTACGGCAGAAATTGAGCTGAGAGCTCATCGAGCAAGACAGGGCAGTTCTACGGATTGAAATTATGTTCTGTCTGCCCCAGTCGCGGGCCCTCGCTGCAAATTCAATTCGAGGCGATTACAGAACAAATTAACTTGGAGGATCATTCAGCCGATGATTGTGATTCCGCACACGTTAATTATTCCAAACGGTGTAATCTCATTCCTCGATAAGTTAACCAAATACCCACCTAAATGTCAACCTTCATGTGAGTAGGATGTATGGATCGGCCGAGCATCAAACACGTACCGCACCGATTTCACTCAACTAATACAGGATAATTTTTAATTTCCAAGCCTGTATTAATAATATACGAACGATGAAAGCTAATGTAACAGACTAATTCAAAGTCACTTTGACTCGGATCAAATGCAACCCGAACCTAAAGCATTTGGACATTTTCTGCGTCATCCTTTTTCGTCGGAATGCACTGGCAGCCCAGCGACTTCAACATTCTGTCATTGTTTCGATGAATGTTCTTGTGTTTATTAAAATAACTGATAGATGATTGTAATATTCCATTTTAGCAAAAATTCTTAGAATAAAGCTATTGCAAACCGAAATTTTCAACTATACTGCTTTCGTGGAAAACTGCAAGGTTGTTGTTTTTTCGTCTATAGCCGGCCTGAGCACTGAACCGATTTTGATACGAGTTGCTCACTTGTGAACAGAACGTTCGAAAACGTTCCTACCGATATTATATATCGCACAACTTTTCCCTTCATCGTGAAATCAACTAATTAAATTTCAGTTGTTCTATTCGTGCATTTCTAAGACGTGCCTTGGAGTATATAATATCATTGCAGAAATTCCGATATCAGATATTGTAAGATTTCAATTGGATTCTTGGGAGTGTACCCAGGAAGCATTGTTTATGGTTGTACAGTTCAGCTCTGGAAGTGCGGTGATCCACCCAGGAGGATTATCTAATACAGAAATAATAAACCTTTGTGTATAATTTGAAACGTTATTTTTTTGTGACCTACCTACGGTAATTCCTGAATCCTTTAACCTCATCGCTTTTAATAGCTCTTTTATCAATGTATACCTATCTATTCACGGTTTTATATGTAATTAAATATTTTAATTTCATATTTATTCACATTCTTAATGACTTTGGTTCGTAGATCATTTTCTCTCTTTTTTGTAACTGATGTAAATAAGGTCCTTTTTTGTGTATCTAAATAAATAAATTTACATTTATGGCACTCAAAGTACCTTCAATTTCCTTCTTCACTCGAATGTATAGTTCAACTTGTTAGGAGATTATGAACGCTAGGGGTCCCTCCAGGATCGATAATCTTCACACGCCCAATCATCAATACATCAACGATCGAGGATTCGATCACAACCTCGTACCAACTGGGTACTAAGTACTCGGTCGATATACAGCGCTAAGGCAGAGTAAGGAGCGTGATTTAATTAAGACCATTCCTCCCTGCCTAAACACCGTTCTCTAAAGTCGCAGCGACGGTTCATTTAACGTCCCTCGTTTCTTTAAAAGGTAGTTTTTTTCAACTTTTTCCCGCCGCTCCTTCCTATAACCTTGTTAATGTTTAAGCACTTACCAGCGTTTCGCTCTGAGCTCTCTTTTCCGCTAATTTCTCCCGGGTAATCGACTCCAGTTTCCAAGCAAACTACAAACGTTTGAATCAATCTTCATCTTTTATCAATTTGTCTCCTAAAAAATCTGACTGAAATATTTAGTCGGACGACTCGAACATTAAAGTGTCCTTCTAAGCAAAAAACGAGGACCAATAAATGGATGTACACGGATGTGAAATGTATAAACAGTATCGTCGTATACAGTACCACGTTCCATGTATATATCTCAAATCCCCATCACTTGCAATTAAGCGCAGGGGTTAAAATTTATAGGTTAAATTCAAACTAGGCTAAAATTGAGGTTGAGTACAAACAAACAAAAAAAAAACGAAAATCAGTCAAGAATTGTAGCTTGTGGAGGGTTGACAAAATTTGTCATAGTCATAAACGTCATCATTTGTCATAAGTTTAAACTAAATAATCTTACTACTAAATTTCTATCCCTTTAGGGAGAACCAGTAGATTACAAATACGTTTAGGTTTATAGTAAATTCATGCTACTCTCACGTTTACACCGCACCTACAAGAAAAGAGTGCCACAGCAAAGCTCGCTATTGCTACAATGTGGAACGAAGTGGTACCACTTGTCGATTTAGGAGCTTCAAGTACTCCAGATGGGCTATTAAGATTAGGGGCGACCTTTTAGCGCTGAATTATAGACCGTATGGGTCAAACGAACAGACCTGTGATTTATGTAGCAGCCAAGAAGTGAAGAATGCTTACCATTTTATTGGAACATGCACTGCATTGACTGGAGTGAGACGGAAGTACCTGGGTACCTCAAAACTTGGTTGGGAAGCGTACTCGGCATTGATAGGGTCCGATGATCAGGACTTGTTTAGGCTTTGTTCTATTGCATGGCAACTAAGGTTCAAAGCCGTCAATGAATATGGATTTAATAGGTAGTTGGAAATAAGCTGAAATTCATTATTTTAATAGCCAGTGGCTTTTTGGATTTCCATATGTTGATTGTTTTAGACGAGGGTATAGAAGTATTTCTGTTCTATTCATTTTCACTGACATATTTATGGTTTTGCGGGGTTCTGTTGCTTGTAATGTTGATTTGTTATTTTCATTTGAATTTTGGCTATAATTATTACAACCTTGGCAATAAAGTAAGAATTACGTATTTTGTTTATATTTTTAGGAGTAAGGCAAACTCATCAGACAGCCACTTGTGGCTATGGTTATGCATGTATATAATTTATCAATTATGTTATTATCATTACTTTTTGTTTGTCTAACAATAAAAACATGCTTTCATTCATGCACTCAATAGTAAATGAATGCAGAAATATTAATAGGGTAGAAATATGGAGGCTTTAGGAACAACTCCACTGATATGCTCTCTGAGCACCTTCAAGATACCGTCCAAGGAGGGTACATAGGAAATTTTATCTTCAAACGATTAAATGGTAGAAATTCGCTTTTGTAGCATCTCAGCTGATCCCGGGCCGATGTATCTTCAAGAGTACCCGAGGTAAGGCGTGAGGATGATACGAACTAAAATGCAGTTTCATACGATAAATATCACAGATATCATAGATATTTATCTTTAGGAGTCACTCACCGAATCCCAACATCATGTGTCAATTGCAAGTTTTAAGGAGGCTAGATACAAAACTACAAATTCGTGGTAGTAATATGGTAAAGTTTACATGATTCCAAAAGATAGCACGTTGCCATATTGTTTTTGTTCATTGGTGTCGCTGTACTCTTCACCAGACTGTAGCAAACTCACAAAATGTCGTCCAACTTTTCGTTCGGGTATTGCAGCCGTCATACGGTGGGAAGAAACAGCTTAAGTCCGGGACATTGCCAAAAATTGAATGGGACGATTTCACTAAAAGCCCTAGTGAGGCCTGTTTTATACATTCTATAGTATATGGAAAATGATTTTGCATGACGAGATATGCGCGTTTTGAATGGCTGAACTAAGAGAAAGTGTGAGTTTTTGGTAAATATTTGAAATCGATTAAGATTTTTTAATAAGACATGGTGTGTCATGGACGGCATTCCTTCTTTCCTTCAATCAACCACATCTAAATTAATGTAATCTAGTACAAAATAGGTTCAAAAATTATAGCTTGGGTTATACTTACTGGGTGATCAGTTTCCTCGTGTTCCTGAGTTTTCAGGAAGAGGATTACGTGTTAATATCCTCCTACCATATCCCATAAACAAGACTCATGTCCGAGTAGTCATGCGAAAAATCCGTGCTTAATTTTACGTTTTTTTTTTTTTTAATTGAGATTGATTGATCGTTTATTTTACTATGACGGATGACATTAGGTAAATGATATTCAATTTGAATAGAGAATATAATAGAAATTACACTGGTATTACTACGACGGACATCTGGAGAGCATTGAGGACTTATCTCCCATATTTTTCTAGCTTAACACACGTCTACGACCTTCACTTACAATCAGGAAAGTGCAGTAAAACGTGATTTGAAATGTACCAGCGCAAAAATGAACAGGAATCCATAGTACCTAGTAAAATAACCCTAGGAACATGGAAAACCAATGGTCAAGACAAAAAAATCAGATTTGGTAAATGTACATTGGAATGAACTTGGGTGATATAAAAAGATCTGCGTGATTTGGTTGGTGCTGAAATGTTAATGGAACTCTTTCTAACGCATTTAGATTACTATTGCAAGATGAGGTGGAGCGAGGTGCAGGGTTTGGACACTTTACACTACTTTGATGAACATAGATGAGTGA
The DNA here is from genome assembly GCA_031894815.1 of Creontiades dilutus. Lineage (NCBI taxonomy): Eukaryota > Metazoa > Arthropoda > Insecta > Hemiptera > Miridae > Creontiades > Creontiades dilutus. The sequence goes on from JAVIWC010006749.1 coordinate 86,312, forward strand.
TTTACGTGGAAATACGTAGGCGAGCGAAACCTGAACATCCATACTTTCTGTTCCTTCCGTAACACACACATACAACTGTGATTTTTTTGTAGGATGCGATCAATAGAGAAACGGTTTGAAACGGATTTTCATTCGGTTATTTTTTTCCCCGTCGTTGATTGTTCAACAAACCCCCGGATCAATCCCCAATGGTCCATCCCTGTATTGAGGAAGCCTTTCTCCAAAGGGACTTTCTAAAAAAAAGTAATCACCTGTAAAACAGAACAAAAGATAAGCCTTTCCTCATTTTAAGCCATACTTTTCAATGTAGAATGAGACGACTCCAAACTCTCTAATTTAAGCAGTGCGTGTTTTCATCCCCGCTCCCAAAGGAAAAGAATGCAGCACGACAAAGTATTAAACCTCAAAAACAGCTTCAGAGTGCGTCCCAACAGATTTTCATAAAGAGAACTCCACGATAAACAATAAAAAATTGCCTGGAATTTGTTTTCATAAACATTATTAATAAGAATATATTTATGGGTGCCATTTTATACGGCACTCCGAAATCCGTGCCAAGGTCAGCAGTGAATCAGTGGACTGCAACAACGAACAAATAGAACGAGGGATTGCACTGGGAACCAGCTGTGTCGCGTGCGCTTCATTCATTACCCGAACGAGCCGCACACCCTCCGCTCAAACACCGTCTGAGGCGGTCGCCATTCACTAACCCTCCCCTTTTTATCTCACTCGCCTTCAAGAGCTTGAAATTAAAACTGTGTTGAAGTCATGCAAAGCACTCGTTCCACATGTTGGGGTCCCCGCTATCAGATCCACACTCCAGTCATCCCTTCGTTCTGCTTCTTTCTTCGAGAGATTTTTCACGTAGATAAGCACGGCAGCCCTCCTTTATCGCCGTGTTAGTCTACTGATCGTGTAGGTGGGTTGGGCGAGCCTTAAGGCTCCACGCACCATCGAACATTTTCGACTATGAACTCCCTTATTATACTTAATACCTACTCCGGATATTGTAAGTCATTCAATTTGGTTACACTTCTTTCAAGTGAACCGGACGTATCTACTAAAGTTGCCAAGAGTTTGCTCAAATGATCAAATGACGACAAAATACAGAGGCATGCAAAGATCAATTTACAATTTTGAAAAAAACGCTGCAAATTCTTTCACTGGGGTTTATTATTCAATTGGCTTGCGTTCATGATTTGAATTTCTACTAAGCTTTGAGTGTGCGTGTTTCACAGGTGATACAGCGATTATTGAATTTCAGGAGATTAAGCAAGTAAATATGTTCTCAACCAAAATACCTATTTGAATTGATCAGTTGATCATATTTGTGTGGCTCCTGAAATTCAATAATCGCTCTCTCACTTGTGAAACACGGACACTCCAAAGCTTAGTAGAAATTCAAATCATGAATCATTGAATAATAAACCCAGTGAAAGAATTTGCAGCGTTTCATGCATATCAGAATGCTTCAACCCGTGTATCGGCTACAAAGCCTTTTAGGAGTTCACTCCAGTATCCACATTACTACATCACTACGTCACTAGGTTACTGATATCAAAACAAAAACAATAATAAACCAAAATAACCCGAATGTTGGCACCATAAATCGGGCCATACATCGGGTATGAATGGTTTGACCTACGGACCTGGGGAGGGGGCTCATTCGATTCCTCGTGGAGTGTTCTTCAAAAAGAATACAAATTTAGGCCGCTTTGACTTTTTTTGAGGTTTTTAGAGATTTTACAAAACTTCGACAACCCATAAAGGACACTTTAAATTAAGTGAGAGAGCTGGCTCAAAAATTGGGCGTCGTCGGACCAACATGGATTTCTCCTGAAAATTTCAGATCTTTTGCTCCAGCCGTTTAGGAGAAATCGTGCGTACGGCGTACGGATGACGGACCGAAAAATTTTATTGCAGATTCGGATTCTACACCCTTTGAAACGTAAACCATAAAATTTTCAGGGGGGGTTTGAATTTTTCTTCAAGAGCGATTACAATGGTTTATTATTGAATAATAAACCAAAATGGAAATCCAATGAAGATAAATAGTGAACAGCTAGTCAAAAAAGAAACTTGTAAAACAAAAAGAGTACTTATAAATGGGAACGAATGATTTTAAAACATTAACAGCAATACAATTGACGTATCTACAAAGTACGTACAATAATTAGTGTCATGTAAATATAGTGTAATAGGTACTTCATGAAAATTAGAAGTAAGAACCAATTCCGGGCGGGTACACAGTGTTACGGTATCCAGCTCGGTCATTGGTTAGTATTCAATTGAAGAATGTAATAAGCAAAATTATGTAAATAAACTATCTATCTATCATATATTACTCCATTACTTATTACCTTTTTGAAGTGCCTCTATCATTGTATAAGTAGTAATGATATTCGCTTCTCCGAAATCAGGTTCCTCGAAATTAGTTGAAATGACCTTCCTATAGGTATTTTGTAATAATTACATTTTTCTGAATTATTGGGAATCCTATCATTGTCTTATTTGAGGGAGTATTCGCCATTACCTAAACCTACAACAAAGGGGAAAAACTAAAATCCTAATTAAAAAGTTTCGAGATGAACTTCCTTCTCTAGTGCTCCCAGCGAGAGAGACACGCAAACCGCCAGTTGGCGGCTGATAGAAGGAAGGAAGTCAGCAGTGTACACAACTTCCCACTGATTTCGCACTCCATTACCCGCCTTCTCGTTGTCTCCCATGTAAACTAAAACCAAACAATATAAACCTCAGAAATCAAAGCTAATAATACAACCATTATATTGGTAGCGGGAGGTAGATCAATGACGTGAATATGGTCGGTTGCTTAGTGTTTCTCTTGTTTGGAGATCAATCTGTTAGATAGCTACAGGTGTGATGGACGTAAATTGTTTAACCATCCACTTCTGCTCCTTCCCGGACTTAATGTTACTTATTTTACCACTCGCTGTATCCATGCATTTGTGGATATGCTGTTACCCCCTCCATAGCATCTTCTGAATGCGAATTCTGAGGTTAGTTGCTAAACTGCACGAAAGTCGTGGTATACAAAAATGACAACTAAAACATGAGGGTGAATAAAATATAAACGAGACTTTTGGTCCTACGAGCTGAGTTGTGAGGTGTTGGGTTGGTTTGTCGGGAGTGGGGGAATCACGTGAGATAGCCTCCTCGAACCTCTCAGTATCCATCATGATGATGATTGAGCGGGATGAATGCTCTTTAATTGCGGAACGTGTTTTAAAAATGTTTCTTGCTACAGAAAGATTTGAACCAGCCGAAATCTGGAGGAGATATAACAGTTTGGGGAAGAGACATTATTTAGAGCTAGAGTGTTTGTATGGCACAAACAGTTTGTGGGGGAGGCATGAATGTGTTGAAAATGAGAGCCATGACTGCAGACCCAACCAGCATTACTGCATACAACATTACTGCAGACAACTTGTTGAAGGTGATAGGCGCCTAACCACTGCTGAAATTGCAACTGAGGGAGCACTTATTCTATATTCGCAATAGACGAGAAATACCTCCACGACAATGCTCGCCCCCGAACAGCGCCCCTGACTCAAGAAAAATTGGTACAACTGAGTTGGGAGACACCGTATCACCCTCTTTAAAATCCAAACCTGTCTTTTTACGACTTCCATGTCTTCGTTCCACTTGAAGAAACTTTGGGAGGGCTTAAGTTCCACATGATGAGGTTGAAGACGTGAGCAATCGGCTACAAGTACGACCTGAGTCTTTCTACACGGAGGGCTTCAGAACATTGCCTACACGCTGGGAAAAATGTTTCCGAACCAGTCAATTATGTTGAAAAATGTTTTTTAAACGTTTTTTTTTTGTTTTTCGTTAAAAATTAAAGTAAGTTTTCAAAAAAATTGAGTCCCGTTTATATTTAATTAACCCTCGTAAGATTAAATTAGTGAATATTTTACTATTGATCACTTTTTCCCCCTAGTTGAATAGTTCCCCTCCCCCCTTTTTTTCTTGAAACAGCTTGGCCGAAACCCTAAAGCTTTCTAAGTTTCTGGGTATCCTCTTGGCGTTGCAAGCCTATCACCTCAGCCCTTAGAACGGGCAACTAGTCCGTTCCACGATCTCCTCGTTTTAGCCGTTCAGACCAACAGAAACATATTTTATTCGGAGTGCCAATATATATAAACATACTTCATTCTTTAAAACTACTAAGATGAATTCTAAATGAAATCGTAGAGCCAAATCTATTTTAACATCTCATTTAGGGACTGACCAACATACTTCTACAGCTACTGAAAATCAAATCTGGAAAGCTACCACTCTCAGCAGGAGAGTGTTAGACACCGTCCCACTGAATTTACAAGTGAACCTCTAAATCTTATAAAAGGCTTGTCCTATTCACAGCTGAGCCAACCTTAGCATAAATATCCACTTATGAAGAGCACATTACCAATCTATATATAATTTTCCAACCAAATTTCATTTACAATTCACTAGTGGTTTTGCTGAAAACCTTTGGATCGCTATTGCTTACGCTAGGATTTTTTTCAATAATTTTCTCAGCAATTTTTTGAATTTATGTACAGGTATAGTTCAAAATATTAACGTAATTCAAAAAATTGATTTATCCACTTGGACAATCTATATATAATTTTCTTCGTCCAAAAGATAATTTTTTTTTTCCTTGGTCTATTCCAAAGGATCATTATTGAAAAATAATTCAACATTATTGTTAATAGTAATTGTTTGAGTCAGAAGTATCACAATTACTGTTCTTGGTCCAACGAGATCATCTGGTACACAGAATGGGTCGAAAATGAAAGTAGGCAGGTAGGCTGTTGCAGGAATACATACGTGGACTAATCAAGGTGGATTTCCATTCCACCAGGAAAACACGCCTCTGTATTCAAAGCAGGAAATATAACAACCAAGGCTGCAGCTGCAAAGAGAGGGGTATAAAAGGGCACGCAAATCCTCAAGAACATACCCAAAATTAACCGGGTTCGCACGGAATGGGTGTGCTGGGGCACAGATGTATAACTGGGGACAGAAAGGCAGACGAGCTTGCTAGAAAGGGTATCAAACTCCATCCATAGGGCCTGAGCCAGCGATTGATTTACTGAACCGACAACACCATTGACTATCAACACGTGGGTCAACCACGAAAATGGTCCAATACTGAAGAATACATCCACAGTAAACTCATAGTTGCTGAACTCATCACCAAAATTGTTGAAAGGTTACTTGGGAAACAATCGACGGCCTTATAACCGGCTGTGAACCCCTATCGATTCCATCAACATCTCATATAATGGGGGTCACACAAATTTCCATCCATTGTAGACATGTGAGAGGACTGATGAAAAAACATCCTATATAATCTAATGATTTCCGATCTGAACTCTTTGGAGCGTAAACCCCAATTCAAAGCGACAATTAACCAAAAGGTCTCACACCCTCACCAGGGGTCAGAGTCTCTTCGATTAAACCCAGAGGATAACTTTTTTGACAGGTGAGTATCACCAGGTAGAGAGAAATTTAATTCTCCTAACCATAGAACTATTTACTAATATCTACTTGGCTGTTAGGAACCGTAAATGTTTTCATCGCTGTATGTGCAAGGTTAATATTTCATTGCCCACAAAAATTTTGCTCCCCAGTCTAACTATTGTTTTCACGTTCACGAAATCAAAATTTCCACTCTCGTTTGCACTTAAGACTATTCTAAAAAACTTTCGATTCTTGTATAATTGTGCGGGTGTCTGTCCATGTGTCCGTAAACCCATGTAACAAGCCTAATTGCACCAGTTTTCACCCGATTTTGCTGCATATTTCAAAGGGATGTGCGGATTAGGATGCAGATGATACTCCAAGAGTTCCATTACTCACTTTATTGTTTCTATGTCGTGAATTTCTTGTTTGATTTCTCTAGCCCTACTGGATTAGGGTGGGCTTAAAATGAAATCACGTCTTCCCTCTTGCTAAATTATCGGTCATGTTCTTTCCCAAATAATAAACCCAACCTTGTCTAATTAATTTAACTACTAACAATAAGTTACTAATTTAAGTTACCTCTAATTTGAGGGGAGGGTGTTCTCTTTTGCACTAGCACTAAAAATCCGCTATACATGCCGAATAACCTTTTGCGTACTGAATGTCCAGCGAACATGTTCTCTGCAGCGTTTCTGTCCCGTGTTAAGCCTCAAAAAGCTTATATTCTACATCTTTTGAGATTATTTACAACATTTCAATTATCTACGCATTCATGTGACTTAGACGTCGAGGCCATGTGCCACACCCAAGTTGGTAGACGTTTTTCCACTTAAGCGACATTACTTTACGAATGAATTAATTACTCTGAAACATAACCAAGACAAGCTGGTGCATTCGACTGCAGTAATTACTCTTTTAACAATTGAAGTCGATTTGATGACAAAGAAAATAGAAAATTAAATTGATGATGAAATCCTTTGTTTTGTAAATGACGTGGAACAATACAAAACTATTTGAGCACTGCATTTCAATCTTTCTTAAAAAATATACGTTTGTTTCTGCCAGCACAGTAATTTCATTACATCTCGGAAAAGGAAGCACTGCTGTTTCAAATCCTTCTAGGTTCTTGATTGTCCTTTATTTCATCACAATAACCCTTAGTTTCAAAACTAGAATAGTTCTCGGCCGGAACAAATATTGTCCCCGTGGCTCCCTGAATGCGGAGAATAATGGTGTTTGACGCAACAGTTCGGGCGAGGTTTGCGGGGGGGTCCAGTGAATAGATGAATGGGCAAAGGTTTAGTTGCTTACATATTTAACGCTGTGAGAGGTTTGTCCCTAAGCATTGTCTCTGAGTCTATTATGAGGGAGGCACAGCTTGTTCAAAACGAACCCGTAACGGGAGGGGAAGATGGTGGAGGAGGGTCACTTTCAACCTGAAATTCCCACAGTTTACAAAGGGAGTGAGCATTGTTCTCAAGTCTCCTGTTGCCTGTTCATTTGGTTATGGTAATTCTGATAATTTAATCACGGTTTACCTGGAGCCCCCCCCCCCCCCCGGAAGGAGCTGAATAATTAATGGTTTGGTGGCAAGAGTAGCTGACAGCTTGAGACGCTTACCCTTTGGATTTGAAGCCAGGGTCTTTCCAAACGGCTAAGTAGCCCCTCTTAATCCAGAAAGAATCAAATCTCGAGCCGACAATAAAAACCGTTGTCTCAACCCAAGTTCAGTTCTGATGAAGTGCCAGAAGCATTCGTACAGCGTATTTTCATTTATTTTCGACAGAAAGAAAATCTTAGAAATTCCCAAGTATGCTAAACGTGCATTCAATCTTACCTACATTTGTTTAACAACAATAATACTTCACTGTTTGAGAGCATTACAATTATGCTCATAAAATATAATCGTAACAATTATTAATCTGCTGATAACTGATAAGTTAGAAAATTAATTTTCATTTATTTTGCTTTTATATACCCCTTTTTTGTTATTGTACGACTTTTATTCAAGTTAAAAGAAGGTGTTAATGTACGAGGTGGTCCAGAATGGACCGGCATATCCTTAGTTGGCTACGTAAAAATAGGGATCTATTCCATAGAATTCCATTCTTCACCTTTTTTGGAGACCAGGAAAAGTACTTTTGTGGAATGCGCAGTGGATTCTATTTTTGTTTTCACAAGTTGAAATTCTCATTTTTTAAAGCAGATACGGGTTCTACACTAAATTCCATGAAAATTTGACCCCTCATCCGATTTTGTCACCTGTTAAGCAAATCCGAAAAGCCGCCAAAATAGCCGCTGATTCACATTGTGTTCTTTGTTCTTTCATTTGACCAACTTTTAAGGTGAAAATTTCGTTATTTCCAGTGATAAATCGTTATCTTCCAGAGTGTGTACCTGGCAAGCATGAATTTTCCTAGTTTTCCATGGCTGATTAGCGTAGTTGCATCCTGTTTTCCTTGATTGCTTTAACAATGGATCGAGCCTCCATGGATGCGAGCTTGGGGTAGGATGAGAAGGGTCCAAGAACCAACAAAACGAGATGCATTTACGCGAATCAGATTTGAAAACTAAGAAAACGCGCGTACATCAAGATATGACAATTTATCACTACTCAGTTATTGATGCATTCAAATTAAGTCAAATGAAAAAAAGGACAGCACCACGTGAATCAGGATTGATAAGCGATAGAAATTCATGTGTGCCACTTTAAAGCATGAAAATTCAATAGAAAATACTCAGATAAAAAGCTATAAAACCGTAAAAATTTAACCAAATGAAAAACGGAGAGCACCATATGGATCATCGTTGAAAACAATGAAAATTAATGTTACTTTGGATTTGTCAACGTTTAAAGTTGGAAATTTAGGCAACTCGCTGAAAATCGAATGAGGGTCAAATTTCATGACATTTGATGTAAAATTCGCATCTGGAGTAAAAAATGGAGTTCTAATTTCAAAAAAACAAAGTTAGCATCCATTGCATTTTGGAACCACGCCACTTGGGAAATGCACAAAAATGTTTTCCCTGAATTTCACGCGAAAAATTATGAAGAATGGCGTTAGGCCTGTATTTCTACTCATTCGGATGGGTCCACCCAGTATATTGGATATTAGATATCTAGGAATTTGTATGTGGTGTTTGTACTTTCGATTGATTAGTGGATGAAATTGTTCTCCAACAATTTAACTTAGAAAAATTGAAAGGACTACAAATAAACATAATTATATGCACATGTATAACTAAAATTAAAGGAATAAAAATATCATACACTGTATAAACTACTAAATGATATTGCACAATATACAATTGCAATCATGCAATTAGTATAGCTTACCGATGAAACAACCGCTCACAACACCTGTAAACCTGGTTTAAGATACCTATGTGACCTTCCGCGGTGCCCCAGTAGACAACCTACACCGCAATTATCTTGTCACACATATTAACAACCATTTCCTTCTACCATGAAATTAAGGTTAGATCCTACCTACAATTCTTGCTAATACTTGGATTCGATCGATGTGCCTCAAGAGACCAAGTGATATCACACCATCTTGGCACAGCGTTCATTGAGCTCAACATAGTTCAGGTCAACCATACCAGAAGCCCATCTCAATGGTCTGTTGAATGTTCACAAAAAGTTGGTTGTCGAGAAGTAAAATCAATCCAATGATGAAGTGCTGAAACGTTTTGTGAAAAACTCAGGAGTTTGATGTTCTAATGATAATAATCTTCAAGTTGTCTTCCATTTACTACATCCTAACATATAAAACTCAAAGTTGGTTTAACTATCTTTGTGTGTTCCCAATATACGAGTAAACTGACGGACCGAACAGATTTCGAGCGGAGTGGTCGTAAAACTAAGAGCGAGTTCTGCTACACAACACACACAATATAAGCTAGGTCAAAACCTCCAGGACTTCCTTCTACTTCATAAACGGCGCTTTCCTTCTCGACCGCTTTGTTTGCACCGTGGACTTTTTTTGTTCATGATTATTTTTGCCTACTTCGGTCATGCAAACCTACAGTTGGTCCCAGTAAAACAAAAAGCCTGGATGCGCCTTCGAGAGGGAATTCGAGCCCAGTGCCAAAATTTCGGTCCCCCTAAGAATAAAAAAAGAATCTTCGAACTACTGTATCCATAGCGGAAAATTGAGAATGATTGAGTTCCTCAGCTTTGTACGAGTATATTTATTTATTCGTATGTGTATATTTATTTATTCTGTATTAATGGTTCCAAACCAAATTAAAAATAAACGAGGGAGCTTCTAAAACTTCAAACCATCGAAAATGTCCTTGCGATGAACGGGCCCGGGGGCAGCGGGTCCAGTGCCCCCTCCCTCCCCTCTCACCTGGGCTGGGTACGCCCCTGTCTACTACGTCAATAATGACTTTAATAATCTGACAACTTATAATCATGTTGTTAACTGGGTCTTCCTGAGGGAATTCCACAACTACCTATATATTTTTACATAATGGGAAGCAATTAGTATATATTTTATGTAGTATCTTTATGACAATCGTCATCAATCAACAATCATTATGATCCAAGTTAAGCCTTTCCCTCTAGCTACCTTTGCATTTCCATTACCATAATTAACATTTAGTCAGTGTCTATTACCTACTAGCCGTTCCCTGGATATGTGATTCTTTTTTACAGTCATTCCTGATGATGCCTATGATTACCTGGTGAAACAAGAAGAATATATCGACAGCCAAATACATAATGTGAAGAAGCCATTCCTATATTGTGCATCCTCAACCGCACAAAATTATATACCTAGTTGTTAATAATCCATAATATTTCGGTTCGAATATGAATCTTAGTGAGCTTCTTGTATACGATTGAGTGTTGCAAGAGACCTAGTCAATTTCATTGTTCAGAAAGTGAAAGCTGATATGACTTACGAATACTCGATACAACCTCTTCTTCGTCAAGTGCGTTAGAGATCATTTTCAGGCGTAATTATTAGCTCTGCGTGAGCGGAGTGGCATTATGCCCTCCCGCACAGCTCCAGTCCCGTAGAGGGGAATCCAAGAGGAACTACTCGTCTTCCCATCTCCTATTGTTTCGAGAAATTATTGCTGCGCTAAGACCTTCAGTGCTTGAGTGTGTAGAATGGGCTCCCCAACTCCTCAACCTCATCGTGCTGTCGTTCGTAAGCTCATTGTTCTGAATGTGATTAAGGGCATTAAGAGGCCTCTACGGGATTATCGAGGTATCCCCCATTTCATATGGCTTCGATTCGATGTTATAGGTCCTGTGGTTGCATTTTTTCTAATTTTGTAAATGCTCAATCAAAAAGACTGTGGATATCTTGACAGTACGTGCACTTCATTAAACCGAGTCCCAGCAATTGTTGAACTTCCCTTAATGTTGAAATGTTAGGATTCAGAAATACCATAACGACTTTGAGATGATTATGTATTACATTACTTTCGCGTCCACTTACAGCTTCAGGTTCACCCTTCTTTTTACTAGCACACCACCTAATGTCAAGAATCTGGCTCATATGCACCAAACATAAACATACACTGATCTCTCGTTACACGTGTGTAGATATGAATAAATAGAAAGAGTAAATTAAATTAACAACAAACTATAATAAAAACATATTGGTATGTTCGGTCCGTCCTTTTTAGATTTAATCATAGTTATAACAGGGGTGCCCCCCCCCCCCCCTCCAAACTTAGAACCAGCCCCGCCCCATGTAAGTTAGTACCCCCTCACCAAAACAAAAATGTAAAAAAACAATCTTGTTTAAATGAATTACTAGGAGCATCATTATTTACGTTCTGTTTAGTGATGTAATAGATTTTTGAATGCCGTCACGTTAAACACTGTTTCAATTAACCCCCCAAGCATTTCCATGACGCAGTCTGCGTCATAACCCCCCATGTGGGCACCCCGGCTTATAAACGTGGCTATAAGCACTTATAAATTATGTCCTTCAAGTAAACAAAATTCCTAATTGAACAAGGCACGAATATCGGCTAACAATTTTAGGACCTATGATCAGCGCTTGAATGTAGCGATGTATATGTGATCATAATCATAAATCACGGACCTTTTGCGTTATGTGAACTTTCTTTTATGGCAAAAACATTGGATCATAGATGTATTTATTTCATAGCACAACCAACTGCTACGCGCAAGAAAGAACCAATCTCGTTAATCGATAAATGTATTACTTCATATCAACTATGGTATTTGTCTGAACACCAAACTTAGTAAAAGAATGATCAGTGAGAATTGATATCGAGTATTTCACTTAATAATAACGCTGCCAATTATTATTTCTAACACCCTCCATAGACCGCAACCTTTTTTTGACTGCCAAGTCTTCTATACTTACTAAAAAATAGAAAAATTGGTACTTAAAAATTTCAAGTCCCAATTTTTCTAAAATTAAATTAATTTTTCTTAAATTTTTCTGAAAATAAAATTTATTTTTCTTAAATTTTGATATTTAATATCAAAATTTACACCCATTTTCGAAATTTCTACCCTTAAAAATAAGATTGCCTACGTCAAATGAGCTCGAACGATCGCGGATCCATCTCAACCGATTCAGCGACCGAAATATTTCGGAAACGACACCCCACTTATCCATGTCACTAAAAACCTCGAAGAAACCACGTTCTTTGCATTTTTCGAACATTTTTTGTCCCTAACATGTACGCATGTAGAGCTATGGGGCTGGAACCAACTAGATCGCCAATGGAGTCTATTTGCAAAAGAATGATTTGCTTCACGTTTAGAAATGGATTTTTATTCATATATATTTATTATATGATAAACCGTAATGGGACAAGGAGAAATTATTGTCCCCTCTCCCCCATTGACGTTGGTCATACTATTCGTAATTTACCCACAGAAGTGTCGAGTTTTGATTCCCCTACGAACACGTAGGTACCAGTTTTTGAGATGACGTTTCTCTAAATCGTGCAATGCATTAGGTCATGTTTTCGTGTCACGCTGTTAAGTAGATAGTGATAAATTGACACACCGATGATAATTACATCGTACATAGAGTGACATTGTGGATTGTCTACTCACCGGTCTACCATAATTACCCACTACATCAGTCATTATCGTGCAATTTTGAAAAGCCGAGTATCGTAGAAGCAATGAATAATTTAGCTGAACCGGTGCCTGTCGTAAATGTGGCAACGCTGAAAGCACGGCACTACGGGAATTCATTTTATAAATTTATGGAAACACAATTTCCTTACAGCCGGCTTCCACAGTGGTTGGTTGTTACAAGAATCATTCTCTAACAATTTTTCAAAGCGAATATTTCTTCACCTCACCAGGCTATTTCTCTGGGAAAAGTAACTATAACCCAGAAGATATAAGCATTATGATCACACCTAGTTCATCACATGGAAACACATACTTTTATGTTGGATAAGGAACCGCTTCTACATGAAACTAGATATACAACTTGCAGCCCCCACCTTGCCTTTGAACGAACAGTTTTTTGTTTTTGTTTTGATCGCGATAACCTAGTGATGCAGTGAATGTGGATACTGGAGTGAACTCCTAAAAGCGTTAATAGACGATACAAAGCATTCTGAAGCATTCTGATATTCATGAAACTAACAAGAACTGTATTGCTTAGTATCAAAGTTTCAATAATCTTCGATTTGAATTAAATGCTTCAATCGAATTATTTATTATGGTAAAGGGAAACATCATATCAACTTTGGAAGTTGAAACTATATCCCAGGATGTTGTTCTGAATTAGCGTTTTTTGTTAGGTGTAATGGTTTGTTACTTGTACAAGTGGAAGAGGGCCGAGAAGACGGATTCAAATTTCTATTTGTGCTATTCAAATAGGTAGGTAATTTTGAATCGGTGAGCTGAGTTGAAACTTGGTTATTTCACTGACTGATGGCGCACGGGTTGTGCCCGACAGATTATATAACTATCACCTCCTGCCCTCTCCAGGTGTTGAGCTACCTACCTGAGGAACAGCAGTAAGTAATGGATACACTCCATTAATCCAGAGGAAGCGGGTGATCAGAGGGGGCTCGTATAAATCAGATCCCGCGAAGGCGCTTTGAGTCACTCCATCAGTATGCACATCCATCCTCAAATCATCATGGTAAGGTTCACAGTATAACATCTAGATCAGTGACTGGAGAGTAATACTCCCACACCTACCTAACTAATGCTTCTCCGTAGAACAATTTCATGGCTGCACTACCGTATGGAGGAACAAGCACTCGAACTACGCTCTGAATGACCAACAAACAATATTACCGCCTTACGCGTCATTGTTGCTTGTAAACCCCACGCCATGCAATTCGTTAATGTCCACTGATCATTAATTTGGAGCAATCAAGCTCATCTTTACTACAGACCACTGCACATCTAGGTGAAAGAGATACTGAAAAAATGCCTTCACCGGAGTCTCCGCGTTCTGCTTAGCGATTGGTTTACATTTTGTGTTTCAATTTGAAATTTTCATTTTTTGTTTCTTCACATTATTATTATTATTTTTTTTTTCAAAAAGATTTCCTGATTGGTTTGGAACTTGTGAAGATATCAAAGGGTGTCCGATAAAGCTACGTCCAACCTTGAGGGGTCGATTTTGCAACTACTTTGCAACAAAAAGTACGTCTAGGAAGAAATGAAAATTTTTTTTCTTGGCTTCGTTTCTGAGTTAATTTAATTGTAAGATTTTCTTCGTGTTTTCGAATAACTTGGTCACCCTAAAATGATCGTATCGATCTTATTTTTCGTGTTAATTCAAATCTGATTACACCGTTGGAAAGAACATCCCCATCAGATGGACTATGAAACACATTTACGTCGTACCCATCTAGTTAATGTTAGTTACAAGGAGGGTGATGACATAAGGAATGAGAGAATGAGTATTGCATGAAACAACCAGTGAATACTAAGTTATATGGTGGCAGGTTATCTTCGGAAGCGGCAGATTCAAGATTCGGAAAGGGGCAACTATCCATAGCCATCATGAAATGTTTAGTCCTAACTTCGAACTTGGTCATTTTTGAGTTTTTTGACAGAATGCTCGAGTGATTTTCACTTATGTCTTGACGAGAAAAATCAATGCGATTTTCAAGAAAAATAGTTTCACACTATCAACCCGCAACGGTATAACGAAATACTTTAAATTTACACAGTAAATGAAGAGAGATGTGAAATGAAATGAATTGTTATTTGTATAATCCAAAAGGCAATACAAGCAGTTGCATAAAACAATCCTTGATAGAATTTAAAAAATGCTTTTACCAGCCAATATATAAAAATATACAAAACTGATAACACATGGTCTTTCTGATCAATACAGACTATCTTGAAATCATCCAAATGACTTTTAATCTTCCTAAGAGAAAAAGAAAACACTCGCTCCACTAGGTACAGTATTACATAACTAAAAATCACAGAATATCAATTCAAAAACCTTGATTAACAATCATTATCTGTTGCTTGATATCCGTCTGAATGAACACATACTTTTCTATCATCCAGGGGCTCTATCACGTTCAGCAAACCAACTAGATGTTCCTCATCCAGCAATGTATCTTCTTGATACCTCCTTCTCTCACCTCTGAAAATTGGGCATCTACAAACAGTATCCCCATCAAAAACGGTTTTAATACCAGTGAGGTGAAGAAAAACCCTCTTATGTCCAGCCAATCGAATCTGTTCCACCAAACTTTAGCATATAGCGTCGAACCCTTACAATGTAGACATACCTTGCCCTCCATGTACCATTCCATAAAATTATTTATTAAATCTGGGTTCCTGAACCTTTATGAAATCCTTAGCAAATGATTTTGTTATCAGTCCAGAAATCAACCTGTCTACATGGGCCCGAAACGCCTTAATCTCGGTATTAAGAGATATGAGCGTTTTAATTCAGGCAACCGTGTTTAGTGACAGTCGAGGCTTCGGAGAGGGTAATGACTTCCTTAAGACGTAGGAGGGGTTCATTGGAGTTGATATGATAAGTACTAAAAGCACTTATTTTTATTCCCGGTGAGGTTTCAGAACAATTCAAGACTGAAAAAGTTCTTTGGTCTGAAAATATGCCACTCACTCTACTCTCTACCTCTTCAAGCCCCATCGATTCGTCGTCCGGTATCGTTCCCGCAAGATGTCGCGTGTTTTGCGTCTACTTAGCTAAAAAACAATTCTAACACGCACTTTTTGTTGCAGTAGTAGAAATGAGCCCTAAAGTTGGTCCTTAGCTTTCTCGGACAGCACGGATTGTGCACATATCTTTGACAAAACGGAACAAAAGTATGTTCATCGAATAGATTGCAGTAAAGATAATTCAGCAGTCTTCGGCATACCGGGCATCTAACCTACTAAATTAAATCCTTTATTAATATAGTACAGATATTAGGGACAGACAGTTGCCACGTTGCTACAAAATGGAAATTAGTTTTATTCGAAATCATGAGATTCAAAATTAAATTTGTACATGATCGAACTAGATTTAATAAATCGGCAAGTCGTTTGCCAGGTGAAACAAGCTATACTCTTTGTGATAATGTTTTGTACTTAAAATACAGATGGGGATTTTAGTTCAATTTGGAACAATCTCTCTCTCTCTCTCTCTCTCTCTCTCTCTCTCTCTCTCTCTCTCTCTCTCTCTCTCTCTCTCTCTCTCTCTCTCTCTTTTTTTCTTTCCCTCTTTCTTTCCTCCCCTCGTACGCGTGAAGAAATTAAAAGTTGAACAGCAAAAGGTTGTAGTTACTGGCATGCTATAACAATGTTGCTATTATTATAATAATAAGCCGATCAACTGCCGCCACGACTCTCAAGCTTACACGTGAACGCGAGAGGGTGGGGATCGGTCAGGGTAATGAGAATATATTAGGCCTATATCAAGTACCCCAACTCACGCTGCCTTCATCTAGCCGGACTACCTAATGACGTAATTAGCACGCTTGAGGCCTCAACTTACGGGTATTTCTCCACAGGGGTTTTACCCTAGGTTCACCCCTAGCTTTCCATCCTGTTAATACCCTACCGTCGCCCCCACTCACTCCGCCACCTCTGCTACCTCATAAAGAACAGGCTGGGTGGTGTCCTGGCTTGAAGGGTAGAACCACAACCACTTAACGCTTCCCGCCTAACTTGCCTTGTCACTTCCGCAATAAAGGTCGCCGACGCGAAATAACTTTCCCTGCCATGCAACTTTACCCCCAACTCGTAACATGTTCACTGGTGATAAGCTGTATTTTGTGGCTCATGATGAACTTTTCCATGCATATATTAATAATTGTTACTCATTAAAGTCCCAAATATCAACTTTAATTATGTTCGAAAGATGATACCCCCCTGTAAAATATCCGAATCAGGGGGGGCGAACAGTTTATACAGTGTAAACAGAGTAAAATAATACGCCAGTGCATTATACTAAAAGACTGTCATAAAATCCACCAAGTATGATTCCAATCTCGAATATAATCTCTAACAGGAAAAATTTACATTGTTTGTTTCCAGCCTTACAGCGACAGTTATGTGTAAAGATCAGGAATATTCATAATTTTGAAGTTCAAAACAACTGTAAATTGACTTTTCAGTTTACTTAAAGCTTTACGTTTCAGAAAAAATAATCAAGTACTTGACACGTAGCAGGAGCGTATAAGCTAATTTTTGTTGGGTACCTAGGTATCTCATTACATTTACGTTAAATTCTTTTGAAATCGGAGCACTGTATATCAAGACATTGCTAATTATCAATTTTATGCCAAAACTTGAACTTGAAGTTATTAATAATGCGTTTTTCTAATAAATGTCAAGCATTTTTACCGCATTTTGCAAAATTATCAATTCCTAATACATTTCGATATAAATTGAAATTTTCTCCAGAAGTTTGTGCTTTTTTGTTGTGGGTTGAAGAAATTGGTCTGAGGAAATTCGCTAAAATGGAGCTAGCCCATATACTGGTAAAAATAAGGTGCATAATCGGACCATTAGAACCCAATAAAATGATGCTGAGTGGAATTAACTAACATCTACACCTGCGTAGATAGATCTATTGATTTGTGAGAGATGAAACTCACAGGGGATCATCTACATACAGCCTCAACGCATTCCCTGAAAGTATCATCAGAATCGGATGAATACTTTGGTTGTAAAGGTTGTTTCTAGGATTCGCAGACACACAAACTGAAAGACACACAGATAGGCACGAAACGATCGTTGTTCAAAATGGCCTATAACACAAAATGCGACTAAGAATTTTCATATGGAAAAAAATCCAATTTTTAATCGTGAAAACAAAGATTTTGCTGTATGTGCGGCTTCGGAAAACAAAGCACGAACTCATCAAGTATAAATGGTATTTCCGTTGTATCCACTCAAACAACTGTAAATTTCTCTGTTGCCCGCGTATTCAAGGGAAGGTTGAATTTATGTAACTTGCTTGTCATGTAGGTAGGATCTACATCGTGCATTTCTCAACAAAAATATAACAGTATTTCTTCCAGAGGAGGCACGACGATAGTTCAAGAAAATAAATGTACAATTCCCTAATGGACATTCGTGCTCTGGTATTACAAGATCCTATGTAAGATTCACACTGCTCAACAGTAGTGCAATTTTACGTCCTCGCAAGCCATTTTAGATCAAGGATATATTCGCAAACCCACTCAGAAATAAATCACATTAAATTTCCATGATCCGCAATTTGCTGAGCGTCAATTCTTCTTCCAGAGAATTTCCTAGAGAACTCTAAAACTTGTTTACCCGCAATTGCTCCTCTGATATGGACCGCGTAGCTTCGGAGATGGATCGAGCAGAATTACTCGGCATGATACGGTTGCCAGCTCGAAAGATCACGTCTTTTCCTTTTCTCTGGACAAAGCCACAGAGAGAGAGAGAGAGAGAGAAAAAGAAGAGCATGAAGGTTAACCAGAAGGCTGGATGGGGGAATTATTTATAGAGTGGTATAGCTCGGTTGAAGGTCTGAACACTGGGAAAAAAGGAGCCTCGCCACCCTTAGACTCAGTATGTTTGGAGTGACAGCGGTAAAGAGAGAGACTTACATGCCAGGCGGTAATAAGGGAGTCGTGTCACCGGCAGGCATCCTTCCTTCCTGGCCGCCCTGGATTATTCACGGGCTTCCCTTGTAAAACGTCATTCTTATCCGCTACCCGCAGTTCCTTTGGCTTCTTCTATAAAACGACGCATGCTTTCATTAACGTTACATCCTCCTTGGCTCTTTTCTTGTCTTGGTCTCGGTGGCGTTTGATTGAAACTTTTCGTCTTCCTGGGATGAAACAACCGTTCCCACTGTTGCTGTCCGAGTTGGAAGTAATTCCGTCAACCAGGATTGTCGACCATGGAGATTTCCCCTACCCATGTAACTCATGTTTATTCTAGTATGATAATATAATTAAATGTTGAACACCTGACGCATAAAAATCTTATAATCATAAATCACAAATTAATGAATCAGTGTCTATTATTCAACTGAAACCTGAAATGAAAATACATTTTTATGATTTGTGGATTATAAACAAAACAGGTTGGTTTGTAATTGAGGAGCTTGTTTCCAAGAGGTACCTACTAAAGACCATCTTTTCAAAATCGAGTTGTTACCTTCCCGGTGGTTTTGGGACCGAGTTCTTCATAACAATCCAATCAAGTTGCAGCTATAACTACTATATCCCCTTGAAAACTATGTTGAAAATCCAGTTTTATTTCAAAAAGTACTATTCCCTCCATAAAAGAGCACTTCCATCTGTTTGTGTTCAAAAATTACTGTATCCATCAAACAGTATGACACTGGCTACAATATTTTGAGCATAGAATACTATGTCCATTATCTTAGAGGATTGTTAAACTTTTAAGGAATTTTTGGACGGTTTCAATGATTTAAACCGTATTCTTTTTGGTTTGTTCTATTGTTTAAATAGAATAATGCTTGACAAACATGATGAAACCTCCGAGGTGGCTACCATAACACCATCAAAAACTGCCACTCACTGCTTCGATAAATCTTGTTATTTGGTGCCATGTTTTTTGTAAGTTCCGACTGAATATGAAGTGCGCAGTATAAAAAAATTTGTGTCAAATTAAAATTTAAAAAATTTTGGTAGAAAAAGTAGGGGATGGAAGAGGAGGAGTTCGGGATTTGCGTAAAACTACAACGGCAACCGCTTGGGAATGTCTTGGGAACAGCTTTGAGGAGATTAGTAAAGAAAAGATTTGATTTCAAAACGTACTATATCCACTTGGTTCAGTTTCAAAAAGTACTAAACGCCAGGTTTGACTCCAAAAAGTACTGTAACTAAAATCTCGAAATTTCAAAGCTCCACCTAAATTAATTGACGTCTCGAAATAACTTGCTTCTTTTTGCAAATTTTCAATATTAAATGTTGAATACATTTTTTTAAAAAGTTTGTTGACGTGAATCAAGTTTTCAGCTTGTAATAGTTTTCAGGGAATTTCTCGCTTATGATCAAAACGGATTTAGTACCTATTGGTACTAAGCTCCTCAATTAGTTCAAGTGACCGTTTTGTTTGAATCAATACATTTTTGGTTAATTTATAATTACAATTTTATCTGTAAACTGGTTATTACCCGTGCGTTGCACGGGCCCACGTACGTTCATGCTCTTCGAAGTTCTTCGACTTTCTCCAGAACACTCCCCCACTGTCTCAAGTGATTGTGCTCAAATCTCTGAACTCCAAGATGGAGTCCAACAGGACAAAAGTTAGCCATTATTCAGAGGCAAGAAAGTATGCAAATAGAGACGTAAGGGAATTATCCCAAAAAAATTGGTCCACCGTTTCTCCTAAGAGGCATTGTGGCAAAATTACAACAATTATACCTACGAAACAACAAGAACTGATCTTACCCATCAACCGGAAAACCCGGTGTTGAAAACCCTGAAAATTTTTGGAAAACGATGTGTTGAAAACTTAATTTCGACAATCATCCCGATGAATGATAGATCAATGACTCAACTCAAAGAAATGGTTCTGATACCGTTGGATTCTTTACAAAAAGGTATTTTCGGTGGTTTGCATCACATCCCTATTGGACTTAAAAGGTTGGCCCTACGATGTAGTTCGCCTTACGATGACTTTTTCTTGTTAACAAACGTGTTTATCCAATCATCTTCTCTAAGGATGATTCCACGATGAAGGAAGAAGTTTTGTCAACCGTTAATATTGACAGGTACCTTTTTCTGGGCGTCAAATCTTCAGAGTATGTTAGGATGCTCCTGGCATCAACATTTTATTTTTTTGTGAAAATTGAAACGGCAGGAATGTAGAATTACATCAGACAAACATGATTAAAAAAAATCATACGAATTAGTTGAGTGGTTATCGAGGAACGTGCCTCGGAAGCTGCAATTGCACAGGAAAACACAACTTTTCAGACAACACTCTCTAATTTGTTACGATTCCGTGTCACAAATCTAAACACTTATCCTCTTCATAAAGAGCAAGAAAGAAGAAGAATTCCATATTACATCAATATTGAAGTAGAAAGAGAATATCAAATCAGGTCATATAAATAAAGAGAGTTTTCCCCGACCAATGTTTTGTTTACTCTCGTCATGTTGTTCACTTGCCTGCCCATCTTACTGCTCCCTATGACTCGTTAATTTTGTTCGATTTTCAATGGGAAAGTTTCTGAGAGTTTTCCAAAAGATGAATCACTTGAAAAATATGAGGATGTTCAGTGAGAACACTCCAAAGAATGATGATGATGTTGTGACCGTAAATGAAGTCTCCTTGACTCCTGAATCTTCTTCTGTCTCAGACAGTCAGTCAGTGACAGTTACTACGTCGTCATCATCATCGAAAAAACTCAATAAGTTACTATCATGATAACTTTGACAGCCGCATGAAGCATTATATAGTAGAATTATCCGTATTATGTTTTGAAGAAAGGCAAAAATCAGAAAGATGGCACTTGAGATTGTCTGAAGAGGCACAATATGAGGCGGCGTATGAACCGGGAGGATTTTGAAAATGTATAGCTCCTCATCTATTCAAGATATTTCAATTTTTCTTTAGGCAGATTGTGCGATATTTAATAAAAATTAAATTTAAAAAAACTTTGAGAAATTTTTTTTGGTGTATCTAGGTCTCTTAACACCGCCAGGCACCTTTTTCTGGAACTTTCTGATCACAAGGAGGGGAGGGGTGCTTACGTTATATTACTGTAAAAGTAAGCGCTTACATAAAATCCAAGGTGTGATTCGGATTTTTCACTGATTTTATACGAGATTTCAAATAGATAACTAGCCCAAGTCCACCTTATAACTGAAAGGGGGGAAAAACTGAAAGAAAGAGGGTGTACCAAATAAATAAAACATGCCCGATCGTATATCATGTGAAGGCATCGTTTCCTTCCGGAAAAAGGATTGGAGGCGTTGGAAGGGGGCGAGGGAGATAGCACAGCCGTAGATGAACGGGGACGGGAAGTCAAGGTGCTAACTTTAATGGCGTTCGGAAGCAAAAGTAACACCAGCTACTCTCAACGCCTTAGTTCCCGCCGCTCCCTTTATCCGAAGTTCTCTTTCCGAAAATCTCCCCCGGAGAGCTGGCGTGACCGGCGACCGTTGCCACCTTCTCCCGTCCAAAAGGTTGAGCAACGACGGGGTTGGAAACACCGAATGATCTTAACAGATTTATGCTCAATCGGGCCTCCTCTCGTTGTTGATCAATCTCAACTGATAAGGCTCTCGTTTCTAAAACCCCCCCTCACTTAGCTCCGACACAATAATTAACTGGAAACAACAAATGAACACCTCGAGCTCCCATTTCCCCGCTCCCTCTCAATTAGATTGACTGAAAGTTAAGGCGTGCTCAGGCCTTTTTGGTTTTAGTCGTCCTTGAGTTGGAAAAACCTTATTTTTGCATGAGCTGGATGAGGAATTGACAAGTCTCAACCGATAGAGAAAATAAGGGTGGAACTAAGCCCACGCAGAGCACGACTCCTGAGATGATTTCACCGACTCTACACACTTGGAAACATATTGGTAAAAAAATGCTTGCATTACTGGGACATCTATATGACCGGTGTTTATCTGATCACTTATAAACGTAATTATAAGTACTTGAATATTTTTAAATACCAGATCAAACTCTTAAAAAAAAACCTCAAGAGAGCCTCGCTTTAGTTTTATCATTTAAATGATTAACAAGGAGTACAATCCAGTTCTTAGCAACTGACCCGACTGTTCCCCCCCACCTCCCCCCCCCCGCTCAACGCTCTTTCAACTAACCTTCGGCTGGGTTCCTTCCGCCCTTTGTTATCCCGGCATCACCACTTTTCCGTCCGCCCGAGGGGGTCATTCGTGTACCTGACACCTTGGTAAGCACTAGCCTCTCTGGTGCTCTGGTTGAATCTACAGATTTTTTCAGGGAGTTGGTTAGGCTTAGTAAGTACCATTTATGAACACAGAATGCGCTCACGTAAACCATTGTTAGCCCCCCTCCCAGCTTTCATCTCTGTTTACTAGCTACTCTCCTCTGAGCTAGAATCCCATATTTATAGGTTGCATAGGTAATTTTTCATCTTCGGTACTTGAATGTGTAAAATTAATCATTTAAATGATCTGGCTGTAGAACCATAGAGGTCTACTGTCCCGCTTTTTTATCTCTTCAACTACCTGAGTAGCAGTAGGTACCTGAGTAGCAGTAGTATTGGTAAAAACGCAGTTCTTTTTAGATACAATAACTCAATCGCCACTACCAAGCACACCCACACAGTTTTAATTCAACGTGGTGCTTACATTGAAAAACGTGCTATTGTAGGTCTAGTTGATAACTGAATGTAATGAACAAAAACTTCAACTTTCACGAATTTTGGGTAATCTCACGTTACAGCGTAGGTTCTCCGAGTGTTTATAGAATTTATGTGGGATTCTGGTGTGATATGTGCTTGTAGGAGCCTTTGTAATTTGCTGGTCCGCTGTAGGGGACATTCGGAAGGGGGCCGTGCAAGAGCATACTACCTACAAAAGGAGATGGCCAAATAACAGAAAAACCTCCTTATTGCGAGTTCCTGCGCTCCTTAGTTCCTCTCTATTCTAGAACGTTGGAAAATGAAAACAAAACTCTGGAGCCCCTGATGCTTACTGCTTGAAGCCTGCGGCTGAAATTCAAAAATCAAGGGACATGCTTTAGCCATGCTATCATGACTTAAACATTCGGCTGTACACTGAATAATTATTCGGACTTTTCCACGACTCTAAATATGACGTGTGTTGAAGGTGCCTTCATGAGGAACGAATCCAATGTACAAACGCCTGTTTATATGTCCTACTTTACACAGCATCGACCACTACCTAGCGTCCTGATAATGTAATTCGTGTTCTTCTTGCAGTTGTCATGTCATTCGCTCATTCGCGAGTAACTATACGATGTAGCTAGTTTCCTATTATGGTGAGCGTCTACTGTAACCAACATTACAACCAAGTAACAACAAAACAAGCGGCATTGTTTACTACATCTATTAATAACATGAATTAAAATAAATTACGACATAAATACCAACAACAAGTACGCAAGGCCTGCGTGAAAGCTTTCTAATGAATGAATCGGGCCTAACCCCTCCACCCCCCTTCTCGACATTAAATTCAAAATTATTGAGGTTTTTTGTTTAAGAGAGATTTGTTAGTTGATCTACCTTGGTAAATATGTAGGAAAACTTTAAAGATATCCTCAGATGTACAGTGATAGGAGCCAGAATCAACTCTGATGGTGGTTCAGAGCTCTTCGCCTTGGAGTGAGCCGCTTTTTTGCTGCGTGGATTTTATCTAGTCAACCATCGATAAAAAGAACGAATATTCATCGTTTGATCCATTGATATAAAATTTGGGTTCGTTCCTATTAATTGAACACAGTTACCGGATTGAGTCCTGTGTATAGTTGATGTTAAATGTATGGGACTGTTTCATTTCGGGTAGGTGGGGTTTTGAAATTGAAAGATAAGGAACTACTGACTTTATCAAGTTTCAGGGGAGTGATTAATTTTCCCGTTACCTTTCAATGAATAAGAAAACACGAAACACCTCGTTGTCTATATTTTAGGTTCACTAAGAACGTTTCGCCATTCCCAAATATAGACAAGTATCGTTCATACTACGCAACTAACAAAGCGTGTAATGTATCAAGAGAGAAATAATACCGAAGAGTTTAATGCGATCTGACAGAGCTCAAGTGGTCGAGAGGTTCAGCGTATAAATCACGCTATGAAAAAATGACCCTTAAAAAAGCCCTTCTGAAAAAAAGGCTCACTAAATACCCCAGCCTCCCACTCTTCGCCGTTCATCCCCTTTCCTTGACTGCCTGGATTGGATGTTAATTTTTCATCCAGGTTCCGCTTTTTCTAACTAAGATCTTCCCCTTCCTGCACCTTCTTAGACCTTCGACCAATTAATTTTTCTTTTGCTACCCCCCTCCATCAAACCCCCTAATTCCCCTTCCCCCCCCCCCCCCCGATCCCGGACAAACACCCTCTTTGGTTTTTCCTCCGCTACGTCTTTTCCTCTCTCGCGAATTCTTTTGTTAATGGAAGGCAAAAAAATACAGAAAGCCTTTAGGAAAACCATTATTTGAAACACCTTCATCTAAATGTATAATGTATAACTGGGAATCCCATCGCATTAAATCAAGACTAAGGCCTGATAACGTTATTAAAAGAAGAGGAAATTGAAAATCAAACATAATATTATTGAAGGTTCATCTGGTTTTCGGGAAGAAACCGACAGAAAATTTATGTTTTCCGTTACTTTCCTTTTATACTTTTTTTTACCAAGCAAGGAAGAACGTGAGGAACGCTAACAATTAATTTTTCTTTTCTATAAAATATGTTTCCTCCATTACAGATTGGCTCGGCTGTCAATTTGTAATGGTGATGAGCATATCGACCCTCAAAGTATATTACGTAATCAAATTTTGATTTATTTTGTGCATTGTACTCCTAATAATGCATCATGACAATTAAAAACATCTATCTATTGACCATAGAGACACCAAAAATTACATTATGTTTCAAGATTGGTTTTCTACATCCAAACGACAAACACTACTGAAATAAAATGTCACTATCTCTAGTGAACCTTGTGTCAATTGACTTCGAGGACGATTGATGAACTTCCAAGAGTTCCTCTTCATCGCTATATAAATCATAGTTGTCCCGTTTCGAAAGCTTTTGAAGGCTCAGAGCACCTAAACCTCATTAATAGTCTACTCCATGATGTTATGAAGAAAAACATGAAACTGACCTCATGTAAGGTGAATACAGGGTGTTAACCTGAGGAACCTGCCACAAGCATTGCTGGATATCTTATCGTTTCATCATTATTTCTTCTAGTGCAATTTGTGTTAAATGGTGTTTTTTTACATCAGTAATAAGCTGTATCTTTATTTTTTTACATTAAAGTAGTAGCTCAAAATGCTCGCCATGTTTCAGATTTGATAACTGGTTGGACTAGAACTGCACACAACTTATCAACATTTTTGTTCGATTCTTGCCGTAAATTGTTGACACTGTTTAAGAACGACACATTTATTTATTCATTTATTTAAACGGGCAATGCCCAATTACAATAAATGTGGATGACCGCGGGTCACATCAAGTACACTTGTCAACATAAAGTAAATTAAATAAAAGCATTCCTCCTACTGAATTAATTAACGCAATTGACCATTTCTGTAAGGTACAAAAAAAAAATATATATAAATATATATAACATAACTCATAACTCATGTCGTAAACCCGAACCCCCCTTCTTAGTGACAGACAGGTACCGCACACTGCAGAGACATTCCACGTGAAAAACAAAAAAATACACCTTATTACCAATGTAAAAAAACACCATTTAACACAAATTGCACCAGAAGAAATGATGGTGAGACGAAAAGGTGTCTGATATATCCACCCTTGCTTTTTTGAGCACCGAGAGGGTGTAAAAGTACCATTTATTCGATTTATCGTCGAAAATACATAAAATCCAATACCCAATCTATTTTTGCATTTCTCAGTCCATTTTTCGTTACAAATTCCGAATTTCATAGGAAATGTTATGTTTTCTATAATTCAAACGAGCTTTTCTGCTCTAAATTCTACTGCACGATCGGTTTTGAGTACATCGTTGAAAAGATGAAACTCTGGCGCATATTTTAAGACTACAGCCTAAATTTGAAGTGTGGAATTTTATTAGACCTACAGACTCTGTAGTACAGAGTATAAAAAAAATGGTCATCCTAAAGATTTGACAAAATTCACATTTCCAATTGATTTTTCAACAATTGAATCAACCTATAATATGTGTACGGTGCACTAGGGAGATAGATAATTTAACGCTCTTCCCAACGCTTTTTCAAAAATAAATGTTCTTAAGTACCTACATAAGGGAGAAATGGCCGTTTTAGTGAATTTAGATCGAAAACACGAAAAAACTTAGAATTTAAATAACTCGAAGGAGCACTTTTTGACAGAATTGAGATCCGAATAGCATCGGAACATACGAGTACGTGAGAAAAAATGCTCGCACCAGACTATAACTCCATATTTGTCTTCAAATTCACTTAACTAATTTAATTTTTGAAGACCATTGTTTTTAACGGTATACAGGAGATCCTTGATGTGACAGCTTCCAAGTGTTTGAACCTCCAAGTTACTTTAAACTCATTGAAAGTTTTGAGTAGACAAGGAATAGCAAACTCTTATTAAACAGAAAGTGGGGAACATTTTTTCGTTGCGAGGAATTCATTTCCAGAAGTTGCTCGAGTTTTGAACTTTGATAATTATTTTGGTTGTATACTTTTCAATGCTTACCGTCTCAATAGAATTCCTTATTGCGGCACTTTAATGTGCTGTTGAGGTTTCATCGCTAGGGCTTTAACAACAGTTGTGCTGTTAGACTTTCACATTAATTTCATTAGCCCTTGTCGACGGCAGCCTTTGACAGCGACACGACTCTAAACAACGAAACCAATCAATATTGAATGTAGAATGAAACATCCGGTACGGTGAGCTCGAGAATAATTAGCATTTTTATGGATTGTTGGTAAACAGTCATCGGAGACAAACTGATTCGATGGTATTTAAAAGCAGATTTTACGTAACGCCAAGTTTGCAGCTCCCTCTGAATTTCCTTGCGATACTTTGCCACACAATGCAAACCCACGCAGCCGTAGAACGGAGCTAAGAAGAAAATTAGGTCAACTGGTGGGTAGACATTGCTATGATTGCTCAGAATGTAATTGGCCGAATTTAATACAGAGGCTGCAAAGGAAAGAAAGTGTTTCTCACTACGCTGGTGCAAAAGAAACTCAACTCTCTGATTCAACGTTCCACTTGCGGTATCTCCCAATTCATTATCTTTCTGAATTAAAAAATATAATTAATGGCGGTTAATTAAATTGAGTAGGTGAGAAGTCGCTCAACGAGAGCGTGGCATCACATATGTGTACCATTACAATACAACATTCTTGTAGCGGATCTAAAATTTAAAAATGAAAATTTTTACAAATGTTGGAAGGTTAATGTTATCAAACTCAAATTCACGATTTTCCACATTTCCTCGAGCCTCGCAATACTTACGGCCTGACAAAGAGTTATTTTATTTTTAGATATGGTGATGATAAATTTCCGGGCACTACAGCAATTTTTGAAAGAGATCTGTACATTGGCAGCATATTTATTTACCCTAACAATAAAACTTTCTTTTAGCGGTTTTAAAATTTCAAAATTAAAATTCTGAAACTTTGAAAGGCTAATATCATCACACCCCGATTTACGATTTTCAACATTTCCTTGAACCACGCGATACTAACAGCCTGATAAAGAGCTGCTTTTATTTTTAGATATAATAACAATTTCCGGGAGCTACAGCAATTTTCGAAAAATGTATGTTTTGCTTTATGAATTCGTACCTTAGTTTACTCAGCAGCATACTTGATGGTTTACTCAGCAGTTTTTATTCCTTAAAAACATGGGAATAAAACAGTAGGTAATACAGGGGTGCCCACCCCTCTAAGCTTCATGGCGCAACCCCCCCCCCCCCCCATGTAAGTTGGAACCCCCTACCCAAAACAAAAATGTAAAACAATATTCGAGCACCGTCATTGTCATTTATACATTTTCGGATAGAAAAACAAACCATATTTGAATTAATTACAAGGTTCATAATTACTTACGTTCTATCTAGTGATGTAATATATTTTAGAATTTTGTCACGTTAAAAACTGTTTCAACTTACCAACCAAAAAATTTTTGGAAACCCCCCCCAAGAGATTTTAAGGACTCAGTCTGCGTCATAGCCCCCCCCCCCCCCCCCCCTGTGGGCACCCCTGGGTATTATCATCATTCAACTTAATCTTAATACTTGTGTGGTACATCATTCCGAAAGATCATCTCTTAGTTCATCTTCATCTTCTTTCTTCTCCTTCACATAAAATCATTTGTTCAATAAAACAATTTCTGGTAGTAACAGCATAGAATATGTAGTTTCAGTCAATACTTTAGCAGCTACATAAATGACTGAAGGAAAATAGAGCGGGGATCGAATTGGTAGATAAGGACTTAATTGCTGGGGAGCAATGAACATTTCTTAGATATTAGTGTTTTTGCCGTTAACTTCTGAGCTCATTCTTATTGAAAAGATGGGAAAGAAGAGTAAAGACTTCCAAAAATACAAATATCCATCTTTTTTTTACTCTTGGTAGCGTTGGTGCAGCTACTTATCAGGAATTCCCTTCTTCCGTTGTTCAAGGAGGTAAGGATACTCCCAAGAAGATAAGGGAATGGCATAGATACGCGTTTCAAAGGGAAAGGTAATCATCCCGAAAATCCTGAGGATACCCTGGAAGCTAAAAGGCTTCCGACATAGGCTCAGGGAAAGCAGTTTCGAGAAACGGAAGAGAAAGGAGATCAATAATCATCAGGCTCGAGGAAAAGGATCGCAGTTGGTCTGTTGGGCGAGTAGTTCAGGTCATTTGTTCATATATGACATATTTCATAAATTCATAATCATCAGTTTTTTTACGGTGTCTACAAAGCAGGTCTCATTCTTTCAATGGCTCAATTCTACAACTGAATCTCCACAACAAATGCCCCATAAAGTTGTTTTTTTAACGCTTGTATTCAGAGTTTTTCACGATTTAAGATTCTTGTCTGGTTGTCGACCTTACCTCTACTAATCTCACATTTCAAGAGACCGTTGGAAAGACCGTAAAATTTGCTACCTTCCTAATACCAAATGAATTAGTTTCAGTTGAATTTTACCAGGAATAAAGCAACTTGAAAAGTTTCCCGTATAATATATGAATTGATTGTCCCTTTTGCCTTGGGTGGTTAGTGAGAGACATCAATGTGTGAGTTAAGGGATGATCCTCAACAATGTTCTTCTTCAATATGAAACCAAAGCGATGGAAGGAGTACCTCTCCATTCACATAGAAGCAGGAATAGAGAGCATTCAAATCCGCAGCTGGTCATAAGGTAGATTAACTTGCTCAATTGAGAAGGAAACTGTAACGAACGCTGGGAAAATTTGTAAGCTCTGATGGTTTTTCGTTTACAGAATACAGCGCAGACGAAAAGGGCTACTTCATCATACATTTATTCATTGTATGCTTCTAATTTCTACGCTCTATACCCTGAAGGCGATTGTCCTGCAAACCCCAGATGGTTTCGTGGAAGCTAAACCGTTCTTAGCATAGGCTCACTCGCTCATAAGATCTGTCCATTCACATAGATGCACGAATAGAGAGCGTTCAAATCCGCAGCTGGTCATAAGGTAGATTAACTCCCTCAATTGAGATGGAAACCGTCACGAGCACTAGAAAAATGTGCACCCTGCCCAAAAACCGCTGTAGCAATCTCTGAAAGCTTCTTATTTTCGTTTACGGAATACATAACAGTTTTACATTATAAAAAACTAAATAATACAAAATCTATATTGAATCGATTATACAAAAGCAGCGTTAATATTGGCACCTGAGGTTTTTAATATAATTTTTCGCATTTCAGTCATTCGGTGATGATACCTTTCCAGCAGTAAAGAGAAAGAGAAAAGAGAGATTTAACTGGAAAGACTGCCAGGTCGTGGGGCGGGAGGAGTAAAAGTGGATGAAACTCGAGTGGCGGATCGGGCAAGCAGAAGGATAGAAAGTAAGTGGTTCTAAAGGAGAGGGGGCAACCTCAACTGATAGGAGGTGGAATGTGTCTAAAAGAAAAACTGGGAACCTTTGCATTAGTCCTGGAGAAAAAGGGAACCTTTAGCAGTGAGGGTTTTGAGTGCTATACCATCGCTTCGCCGCCTCCCCAAGCTCTTCCTTACCTATTGTTAATTGTGAGTGCCTTTCCCGAGAGTCTTCGCCGTTATTGTGCCGACGGATAGATAGGGCACGGACCTCTTCAATTCTTGAACCTTCTTCCCGTTCTTTCTTTCTTCCGGTTTCGTTGCTTTCCTCCTCCCCCCTGCTCCGGAAGATTTTTTTTTCTAGGACGGCAGAATGAGGTGGGCGGGGTTTTTGATGAAAATGGATGTTATTGTCGAATGTTGAGGAGGAAAAGAGTGGAAGTCTCAGCGGGTCTCATTGTGGTTAGCTCGAGGTATCTCATCATCAATAAGTACCGGAGTGGGGCTTGAAAACGTCATTTGCGATAACTTGTCGTCCTTTCCCCCTATTCTACCTGACGTTTCAAGAATCCGTGCTGTTCTCAGACCCTCAAGAGCTTTATATCTTGGATCACTGGAATCTTATTCGTACAGGTCCAAGATTACACGACAAAAGCAAAACAATTATAACTGTTTCAGAATGTTGTTAGAGAAGTGTTTTGTCTAAAAGGGTTCATTTTGGTTTAAATAGTTTCTTAGTTCGGTAACAAACAAAAAAATTTACCAGGGGTATTATCATGTCATGAATGTAATATTTACCTTCATGTAATATTTACCTTCATGAGTCCATATTAGAGTTCACAAAACATCTTTACTTGTCTGTTACAGACATTTTATTTGAACTATTTGATAATGAAATAATCATTACTTGCATTAATTCGTGAAAGAAATATGTTTATGCTCATAGTCTCATAAATATGTTCTGGAGCTATAGTAGCTCTAGTGAGAGTGAATAATATTAGTTGACACATAGAAACTATAAACAACGTTCACTTTTTATATCCTTTAATTAGCAACACGATGAAAGGCTGGTAAATGAGAGCTACTGACTAGAACTCTAATTTGCATCAGTTGTGCTACCTAATAGGTAGCACAATTCTGCATCTTGACTTAATTTTCCTTAATCTACCATATGAGTAATATTTTAACGAAGAGCAACAAAGTTAAAGATTCCTCGTTTGGTAGCTATCCCTATTTATGATAAAAATATTCAACACATGTTTCCCAAAGATGGACATTCCATTTACGAAATCACCGCCAAATCGTAGTAACAGTTCCGTAACAAACACTTTACGGAACTTGGATCCATGATGGGGGCTGCTAACAGGAGCACAGGCGCATCTGAAAGCCCCTGGCCAAAATGAAAAAGATACCTGACAATAATAATATTATGATTATGATATTATCATGCTGTTGCCCAACTTTTCCCCATGAATTTTCATTGAAGAGCAGAATAATTTCAATTCAACGCTCCAAACAGAGCCTCAGGAGAGGTGAACCAATGAGAGGGCCTGAAATAAAGCGCGCAAAATTCAGAGAGCTTACATAGGGGCACGGATGGATATCCGCTCACCTGCTGGAGTGTGCTAGAACCACCAAAACACACTCTTACCCTATTATCAGTGGAGGACACATCGTCAGTCCTTTGGCTGTTCACTTTCAGTGGGAGTCCTGATTTGCCTGGTTCGAATCCGGCAGGCACCAATGATTAGGGCCAAAATCCTATTAAGTGTTGTACACCTGTCCTGTCGTTAGACAGTTCACCTCTGATCACGATATCACGTGAATCCAAATCGCTCCCAAACCAGGGGCGTGAGGCAATGGGAAGCCACGAGCGAAATCGTCAGACCTAGTTCCAATCCTCTCTAGAGGACGGCTGGCGACATCCGCTACACCTCCGGGTAGTCGGACGAAAATCCAAGGTGAAATTCCTTGTTTACTTTAATTTACTTTTTACCCTATTATCAGTTGATTGTTGATTTTGACTAAAGTGTGTTAGTTGTAAATACCCGATATATACAATAAGTACTATAAAACGTGAGTTTGCTAAATTGTCGGTGGAGCAAAGAGTGATCATTCGCGATTCAAGGCGCCCAATGCCATTATTGACAGGCCTGCAACAAACCTCAAAGACGAGCAGAAATCGTTCCACGATTCGCAAGTTCAACCCACATTACACGCAAAGGTAGATTGGCTCCCGGATGTGAGGTAAGTAAAAAACCTTTCTGCTTACTTTGCTGCAATAATAGGAATGAAGCTTGGGTTGAAGTTGGAATTGGGCTTTCACCTCCACGATGGTTCTTGCTGGGCCAATGTGAGTTTCACTGTTGCAAAACACAGTTTTCTGAAGTTCAACAATCATTTCAATTTTTTAATATTTTTTTAATACATACCTATTAGTGAACGTCTTTTAAAGGTAGGATTGATGATTCATGATTTGAAGCCGAGAAAGCCGATAAGATTGATCTCTTTTGCATTTTGGTAATTGCAATTTGTATTCGGGCGGTAAAAGCTCGTTTTCTTCCCACTTTCCCTTCGTGGTTGTCCGTTATGGTCTCGGTGCACCCTCTGGGTTTCAGGGCTTGGACCCCACTGGTCCATGAACACAAGAAAATAAATCGGGAATGAATAACGTTGAGACTGATTATTCACCTTTTAAAAAGTAATTTTAATTCAGTCTTACAATTATATTGGTACAATACTATAAAATATATTTATTCGTTCATGAAGAATCAGTATCCGAGTTTCAACGTACACTACAATCGTTGTCAATTACTTTAGCTAACTAACTCTGAAGATATCGAATGGTATCTGCGTTCTATCTATATCTATAAAAGATACTATTACGAAAGCGATCTAAAATTAATCTAGAAATTTTTCGGAACGATCATCCGAATTTATCGTAATGGACTTATGTAGTAAGCGTGAATTCATTAAAATGGAATCATTCAAAACGATCAAAACTATGACACAAAATAATTACACTTAATTGCATAACGCTGAAAATTATTAAAAATAATCGTTCTATGGTGATCACTGGTTTAAAGATAATTACTGGTATATGGAATCTATGATACAATACCTAAATATAACTTCAAGGACATTGACACCTAGTAAAAGAAAATAAATAAAATTACAACATCCGAAATTGATTGATTAAAGACCATTAAGCAGCCGATTTCCTTATAAAAACTGGCACGTCTATCACTTATGAGGCCGGAGGCGATTTCAAAGTCTCAACTTCTTAATTTTGCTTTGGCAGCTTACCGGTTAGTTTCACCCAATTTATAGAGAAAATAAGAGCTTTTAAAATCATTCAAAAACCACCTTTTTATTATGAATGTTTTTGAGATATTGATTTTCCTTTTCTACATGTCTTCCTTTAAAGTTTACCTCATTGAGTTGATTGATTATGATCCTTGAGCACCCGCCCGGCAAATGAACAACTTTGAGCCGATTTCGGTATAATATATTATTTGGTCTTGTGTTTTTAAGAGAAAACTACGAACCACAGGCAGTTATTTTTACGTAATTGAAATTGAAAAATAATATTAAAAATAAACGATTTCAATTCATGATAATAAAACTAGCATTTACCTAACATTCACAGTGTACTTAATATACAAATTTGTACAATATGGTAAAATACGTTGGAATAATGCGTCAGTTATTCTCTATCTGAGAAGTAACCTATTGTTTAAATAATGATGGATATTTTAACCCACAATTTTAAAGATAGGTGTTGGAAATTTTGTGTGTCCCTACAAGATAGTATCACATATCGTTTTCAATTGTCCATTCATAAAATCAAAATACTGTTTCTTCTACGTCAAATATGTACATAACTCAAAAAACCCGTGTAATCAGCATCCGATCCAGTAGTCAGATGCCGGCGTGTTGTGTAAAACGACTTCATCTGATTTGTTGTCCTTGTACCAAAATCTATCGCCTTTGATGAAGTACATCACTGAAAAAAAGAAAAATGGATCAACTAATTAGAAACTTATGGACTAAAATTAAGTTTGAAGGTGAATGTAATATTAGATAGTTTATACGTAAATGTTGACTCTAAAAAAAAATAGTTTATTTAAATCATCAATATGACTTAAAAGTGTAAATATTTGCAGCACAACATGGCCGGAACAAAAAAATGAAGTGTTCCAGGCAAAAGGTAAGAGATGTAAAATACTTAAGTTTTTATAGTGGGTCCCATGATACGTTTGTGGACTAATAAAATCATTTTTTATTTTAAACCTGCCTACTTTTTTGACAAGGATTTAAAATATGTCAATAATATTTCAACTACACGACTATAACAATGAGATTCTTAAAATATTACTGGACTTTTTGTTGTTTTTAAAAATGCAACATTGTACGGCCTTCCAAGAGAATAAATGGGTAGAAAAAAAATGTTGGGATCTTAAATAATAGGTGAGCAGCGTGTTTTTTTTTTTTTTTTTTTTTTTTTTTTTTTTTGACTCTTAAGACTCAGATTCAGACTCAAAACTGGTGTAAACGCTTACAGGAGAATTGTGAGTCACTGCTACCACCAAAACAAGAACTCCCTCGAAAATCCCCGTTATGTTCCCTCAGAAATACGTTCTTTTTGAGCCATGACAATGACTTTAGACCAGGGGTCTCCAAACTACGTCCCGCCGCCCACGGAAAAACATGGATGTATGGAAAAAATTAGGCTACCGCCGGAACGTGATGACTTCAAGGGAATCAAGAGTTTTGCCAGACAAATGATATCAATTTTTGGTTCAACGTATCTATGAGAACAAACCTTTTCAAAAATGACACATGTCAAATCCGAATATCGAGCAATGCTTTCAGAAGAACACTCAAAAAATTTGCTTACGATTGGAACAACAAACTATGATCCTAAGTGGAAGGACATTGTAAGCAAAAAACAATTGCACACATCACATTAGATTGGTTTTCCAAAAATATTTTTTTGAATGTTGATAATTTCAAATAAATTAATACAAAATATATTTCTTGCATACAAATAGGTTTTGTTTCCTATATTCAAATTCGTCTAGGAGTGCTTAAAACACCTAATTTCAACTGTCTGACTTGCAAAATTTTCCATTCCTGAAAATTCAATGGTTAAAATTTTTATTGAACAACGAAAAAGAAATCATGGAATTAAAAAAACATTTAATTAATCACTAACAACTAATTTGTTGTTCCTATATTAGGCCTGATTTTGATTTGTCAAACTGGTCTAGGAGTGCTTGAAAACACTGTTTTCAAGTGTCTAATTTTTGAAATTTTCCGGCGGAAGCCCCCGTACCCCCCTTCAGGTGGGGGCCTAGCTCCCCAGACCCTCCTGTTGGCCCGCCCCACCACCTCCAAATTATGATATAGCCCTTGGGGAAAATAGTTTCGAGACCCCTTCCCTAGGCTAAAGACTAGACCTGAATAAAGTGCAGTGTTAGGACATTTATATCTTGAAGCAGGGGTTGAAAACCCATTGACAGCTGCTCTTCAGATGTCACTAAAGGCGAGAGAATTTTCACGTAATTTTTAATTTCAGGTAGAATATTTGAAAAATCAACTCGAAATTGGGAACCTCGATACAGTTCCAGATCATGAAAATGACAAATCAGGGTTTCTCAACCCTAAAAAATGTGGAAAATATATTAGCTTCCGAGGGTTTTCTCTTGTTCAATGCATTACTCAATAAATGTATGCAAATAAGGGGGGAAATTTGAAATTCAGATGATTTTGAACGGCACAGCGCGCCATTCACACGAATTCGCCCGTGGTTTGAGAATCACCCAAAAGTTAATTTAATGAATAATAATACCATCGGAAAGATGAAAAATGCTGGCACTACCTATCGCTAGACTCGGAGGGAATTGGTACGTGTGGAGCTTATTTCCAACTAATATTCTCCTACATTGTATTAATACGATTAATGTTGAAAGAATTATCACTTTCTTCTTAGTAAATATGTGGCCCGATAAAGTGATTCAAAGCCCCTTCAGTCTCCCACGAAGTTATTGACATTAGGTACGTATTAAACGTACAAACGTTACCCTACGATCGAGTAAAATAATATGACGCGGAGTCTCGGGGAGTCGTCCATCTTATACAAGTTCAACTCATTGGGAGAACAGAGTGTGAATATTTTAGCCGCGTAAAGTTACACCCTGTAACTCGTTTTTTTTTTCATCCCCTTTCTTTTTCAACTCTCTAACCCCGGGCTTCCGTAACTGCCGCCCTTAAATTATCGGATAATGAATGGCGCGTTATTGTGGGGAACATTAAACCGCATCTGTTGGACACAGGATCACGTTCTACTGCTGACGGTAATAACAATTATGTCCATTACCCTTTCGCAAAGCGCACCCTTTTTCTACCATCCGTCTGGTCCTTCATTTCTTTCTCTTTTTTTTATCCACGTTCTGTTTTTAGATCTTTTTTACCGCCTTTTTCTTTGTAATGTCACGAATTTGGAATGAAGGGGACATTAAAATGCTGGCAAGCAAACTACAGGGCCCTTCTGCTCTCTTTCAAGTGATGGTTATTTCGTTAGAAAACCGCAAAAAGTTTAGAAAGTTTTCAAGCGCCAAAGAAACATTTGTATTTTGTCTACCAATGAAATAAAGTGGGTCATTCATGTTGAATTTAGTCTTTAAAAATACAGAATTGACGTAGTTACCTACTATTTATTCTGGACATCATGTTCAAAATGCTGCAAATTATGACACAAATGTTTATTATTTTCGTACTAGATAAAACTAATAGTCGGAACTGGACTGTACCGCCAGAGGCAATAATTATCTTTAGAAATAATTATAATTCTTAGGTACACCCAATAATAGGACAACTGAAACTTGACGATTTTACATAAAAACACAAGCAAAAAGAATATTTCCGTTTATATCCTTGTCCTGTTCACTCAACTAAATTCAAGGTTAGTGTCACGCGCCGTGGCTGGTATATTCGTATGGTATCTATCTCGGATTTCAATTTTTCAATATTTCCACCCTTAAATATTGACCCTTACCGTTGATTGATCAAGATGATAAGATTACTGGCACTTATCAATGTAGGTATGGGTTTTGAAAAAAAGTTTGTAAATCTTAGCCCGGCAGTTTCAAAAAAAGGCTCCGGAAGCCCCCCCTATGGTACCTAATGTTTAAAACAAAATTATTAAAACGTGGAATTTAAAGTTTTTTGATTGATTACAAAGATTCATTATTGATAATAATTAACAAAAAAGAACACATCTTCCCATTTTAGTACTCCTATTGAACTATTGTAACGGATTTTTGTGATTCAAAACTACCTATTAAATGAGCCCAGTAATTTTCAAGATACTCTCGACAAAATTAATATACTTATTTGCCAATAAAAAAAAAGTTGATTGAGAAGTTCGTTAATATTTTGGTTAATTGTTATAATTTTGCTGGTCAAATCAATTATTTTGATAAAAATCTTTCACTGGGGTTTATTTTTCTTGCGTTCATGATTGAATTTCTACTAAGCTTTGGAGTGTGCGTGTTTCACAATTGATAAGTGATTATTGAATTTCAAGGCACACGAATATGATCAACTGATCAATCCAAATAGGTATTTTGGTTGAGAACAGATTCACGTGCTCTATGCATATCTCCTGAAATTCAATAATAGCTTAACCTGTGAAACACGCACACTCCAAAGCTTAGTAGAAATTCAAATCATGAAAAGCCAATTGATAAATAAACCCCCGTGAAAGAATTTGCAGCGTTTTTTTATGGTTACCAGAATATTTCAAACCGTGTATCGGCATCACTAGGTTACTGTAATCAAAACAAAAACAATAATAAACCAAAATGACGCAAATGTTGGCACCATAAATCGCGCCATACATCGGGAATGGTTTGAGCTACGGACCTGGGGAAGGGCTCATTCGATTCCTCATGGAAAGTTCTTCAAAAAAATTCCAAATTTAGGCAGCCTTGACTTTTTTTGAGGTTTTTAGGGATTTTACAAAACTTTGACAACCTTTAAAGGGCACTTTAAATTAAGTGAGAGTGCTGGCTAAAGAATTGGGGCGTTGTCGGACCAATATTGATTTTTCCTGAAAATTTGATTTTTTACTAAAATTATAGTACGGCGGACAGACGGAAAATTTTTTATTGCAGATTCGAATTCTACACCCTTTGAAACGTAAACCATGAAATTTTGAGGGGGGTTAGAATTTTTTTTTCAAGAGCGATTACAATGGTTTATTATTGAATAATAAACCAAAATCAATGATAACAGACGAGGCAAGAGACCAAACGGTCAATCATAATCAAAATGTGCTAAAATTATAGTAAATTATTGGCACCTAATTGCTATTGAACCTTTATCAGTTGGTTTGTAAAATATATTAAGTGTCATTAAGATTTTGAATCTCGAAAATTGTTATACATGGAGAGAAGATGAATTTTTCCAGAAAAGGGACTTTGGGAGTTAGTTAGTTTCAACAATTACCCTTTACAGAAGTAAATAGAGGAGCTTACTTTCAAAAAGGCACATATCCGAATCTGGGAGAAAACGTTTTTTCCTCAATTTTGTATCTCTGAATATGAGTTGAATCAGACCCCCTTATCATTTCTGAACAAAACATAACACATCCACGTCAATGCCGGGCTAAAGTTATGTGTTTGCATCAAAAAGTAACAAATCCGTCCTCTAAATTTTTTTCAGTGCCTTGCAATCGAAATGGCACATATCCTCCGAATTTCGTCAGGCGATAAGTCGTGGGTTTTCAAAAAGGCAAATATCCAAAAAGAAGCATTGTGCCTTCGTCTTGACGTTGAATATTTACACGAGACTCGATAGATGGCTGGTATGACAAATGGAAATATGGAGTCAGGTAAAGTTTTCAATAAAACCTACATGGAGAATGAATTCTTTATTTTTCAAAAAGGCACAAATCCATGAGTTTTGATCAAAAGGGCACATTTCCAAAGTGAAAATGGATATACAGCTTCGTGTTTTGGAGAAAATTGATTCATATTCTGAGGCATCTGTGCCTTATCACACATTACTCCGATGATAAACTGCAGAAAAACATCTCCACTAATCTGCAAATCGTTTTTTTTTCACTTGCTGAACATTTTGTCGGAATGGATATGTGCCTGTTTGAAAGTAAGCTCCTCAATTGCCCTGTTTGTGGTGATAACTCCGTTGCTCTGAAATGAGCTTCAGTGATATATGGTACTAGAGTACAAGTAGGTATTTTCGAAAGACGGTTTAAACACGAGGACATCTAGGGGGTTTGTGAGCATGCTCTGCAAATACAGGACGTCTCCTTCAATTCGGATTCTGGTAATTATATAGTAAATTTATTATGAACTCCCAAATGAAGTAAATTTAAAATTTTCTCTCCTGGATTTTTGTTTTTTCAAAACAAGTAAGAATAACGTCAACAAAACTCATAACAAAATCATCCATTACCACCTTCGAGAAACTTGGGAGTCTTTCTCAGGGCTGAAGCGGGTAGGCGGCCGTCTGATACAAGAAAATACTTTTACCCAAGTCTTTTTATTTTTTCCTCCCCAACGAAGCCTACCTGAAAGCCAACAGTAGCCGGTACGTAGGTACAATTGTCTTCGTGCTTCTAACCTCCTCTCATTTTCCCTTATTTCGTCTTTTTTTCCGTCTTGGGTTTGTGTAACGGAATTTGTTTTCTAAGAGAAGTTTTCTCCTGGTACAGATAGAAATCTTTGTTTTCCTATTTTCTCCATATTGGTCGGCAACGTCTTCTAACTTTATCTCAAGCCAACTGGAAGAAAACATATCGAGCTAAGGGTGCTATTACAAAGAGTGGTGTCTATGGAATCTCGTAACAGCAATGTGTATGCTGACTAAGAAAAGCGAGTGACGCGTCACGATTGACAGTTAATGATGAAGAGCAATACTGACCAGAAAAAGCAGAATAACAGCCAATTCAATCTGTTTGTGGTAAAAACATTTTCTGGTGGATCATGGACCATAGCTCACCACGGATGGTACTTACGCCTAAAACCGATTTTGCAATTGAAACTACTCGTAGTATGAGAAACATCACATTCTTTCAATAAACCTGATACTCATTTCAACTCAGTCAGATTTTCAATGGATCATGTTCAATGTAAAAACATTAAAAGCCATCAACATTATGAACATGGAATTAAGACCTTTGACTGATCTTAAAAGCAGTTTGCCTTATTACTCAAGATTCAGTTTTGTGAATGTGTAGAAAAATATGTTTTCGAACTTGAGAATAGTTAAAGCTTCCGTCACCATCTACGTTTCTCTCAAGAACATATTCAGTTAATTTACTACCATCTTATACGACCATCATATTGAACAAAGTATTTAGCTGCTCAGAGAACTTGTGGAGAAATTATCGAACAATATGATAGCGACACTAGCCAAAAATATCAATCATTATCACTATAATTGATTTTTTTACATGGATAAGTCTTATGGCTTGGGTCATCCTTCAAAATTTGTCATTTAACTCGTAATATGTAACACAATAGCTATACTAAACAGACAATGATTTCCGCGTACAACGGAGCACGAAAGTAGGGAGGGATTTTGTAAGCCCTACTCAAGATTGTAGTTGGTTCACATTACGTGAGACACGTTGTATTTCAATAAAGTTGAAATGTTTACTAACGGTCTCTCAGTTGAAATTTAACCCCAAGTTATGTGTGCCCTTGTGCAGAATACAGTCAAACAAATTAGTTGAATGCCGTTTCATTGGCTCATAGTCCATAATTGGGCAGCTTGGCGCATCCTTTACACCAAATCTGGCAGAAGTTCAAGCAGATGCAGTTAGTGATTCCTTGATATTTGTTACCAGTTAGAAAAGGTACCTTATCTTGGCATCCAACAGCCAGTACCCTACTACTCACATGCTTTGCTGCACTGCAGCTATTATGCCCTTGCTAAACTGTCCATCATTTCCCCCGTTCATCACTGTTGTATGATATTCTCTGTTGTGCTATGGAGGCCCTACTCCAACTCAATCGTGATAGCATCCTTCTAATCCACGATATATCTCTGGACTATGTCTCCTAATTACTAGGTAATGCAACTAAGGCAGCCTGCAAGAATCTGATAATCACATACAAGAAGATGTGCACACAAGAGAGGGAGGAGTGAAGAGACCAAGTTCGGAACTTAATCACTCGTAACTTGTCAACCCAAAAGACAGTGTTCACGCGTCTACATATACAAATTAGTATTACAGTTTGAAGAACGTACTGGAACGATATGAATGATATACAGGATAAAGATCCAGGGTAGATCAATATCGATTGGAAATAGACAGCCTCAATAAAAGAGGAAACAAAGTTTACATCTAGTATAATTTAGCACAAACAAAGCCAGTGCTGTTAGCGAGCACTAATTGAACTGTAAATTAACTGCCAGTTATTATTGACAATCAATATCAACTAGATGAACGAAGCTAAGGGAGAGAAAAGTAACTAAAACGTGTAATATATATATATTTACCATCATTATAGGTCAAGGCGGCATCTAGTCGGTCGGGCAGACCCTTCAAAGTGGATATTGGTCTCGGAGGCAGCCTTTGAAGAGGGGACTCGAGAGTGGTATCGTTCAGCGCCCAATATCTGTTCCCGCTGAAAAACAAACACCAGGGAAACCCCTAGGCTTCAGTTCAACAGTGGGGTATCCAAGAAAAAAATCGGGGCGGAAGTAAGTGACTGGGGCGGGGAGTAAAAAAGCTGATAATTACCGAACCGTTAGAAGGCAAAAGTAAATACAAATGGAGAGGAAACCCATCTACCCTCTTCGTTTGCCCTTCAGACCGCAAAACAAACTCAATTATGTTAATTACGAACGCTGAAAAGCGCTAGGACAGGGGATGAAATCAAAAGCAAACCAAGTGAAAAGGCGGATCTGGAAAGGACATCCAAATTTCAGTTTGTCTCCTCTTTTTCGTTGAATAAAGAGACGAGAGGGAAATGCCTAGAAACTGAGCCACTCAGTTTGTTTGAATAATTTATTTCATCAGTTCAAATGAGTGTGTTAAACAGGGAAGCTTCGGTGAATGATTTCTCTTTTATCTGATGGTGAGCTTTCCTTCGCGGGCGCGTTGTTTTTCTTTGCTTTTATTTGTGTAGGAATGGAAATTAGGATAGACATGATTTTAAATTATACTTATACAGCTTTGACTTTGTGATGCCTAATAATGATAATATGACTAATCAAGATAGAATAAAAATCGGCACACTTCGATCCTGAGGGTTTTTATGGGAAAAACTCCGAAGCAACGAAACTTGATAGTACCGGGGGGTAACCTATCGATCCTTTCAAAAAATGTGTAAATTGTGGATGGTTGAGTTGTATAGAAGGGAATTAGCAAAATCATCAAAAAAAATTCACCAAAAAAGGAGGAGAATCTCATTACCAGTTTCTCAAATTGATATGAAACTCTTAAAAATGTCTTGATAATACGCTTAAATCTCAAAATATGGGAGGAACAAATGAGTCAAAAATAAGGAGGAACAAATATAATAAAAGTGCAAATGGAGTAATGGAGTACTTACAGACTAGCATTAGAAAACTAACTTAAGGATACTCATCGAAAATCACCTGTCGGGGACTGTGGTTGACGGATCAAAGCAACCGTTCTCGAAATAATAAGTTGAGTGTATCTGGTATTTTGGTCTGAAGACATTCA
Organism: Creontiades dilutus; assembly: GCA_031894815.1. Taxonomy (NCBI): domain Eukaryota; kingdom Metazoa; phylum Arthropoda; class Insecta; order Hemiptera; family Miridae; genus Creontiades; species Creontiades dilutus. The sequence goes on from JAVIWC010006749.1 coordinate 129,625, forward strand.
AATTTGGTCATTTTTTGATCGATTAATAGGCCTCTTCACTTTTGGGTCTGGCTCAAGGTGTAAGTTTAGTTTAATGGCATTCCAAACGATGTGTTTCTCCTTAGAAGCTTTTCATCAGTTTCCGCAGGGAACAAGTAGCTCATTAGAAAAAATCTTTAGGATTTATATCCGCTTTTTTTGTCATTTTTTCCGATTTTTGACAATGTTTCAGCCATTCAGTTTTGATTACTGTATCTGGGAGTGAACTCCTCAAAACGCCTCGACCTCGAGTTTCTTTGTGATGAGTTAGAGGAGACCCGAATGGAAGTCAATGATTCGCTTCTTAAAGTCACACGCTAACTGGGGAAATCAGGGAGTAGGGGAGCCCGGGAAAAACAGTGGCAATACGGACGTGATGACAAATGTAAAGCAATCCAACTGGGCCGATGATCATTATCATAATGCAACGATTACATTATACTCGTTATCTGTCGTCGTTCTCAACGTTTTCGAAGTTCTCTACCATGAATGTGGCTATTGATGGGAAGTTTCTATCAAGTTATTATGTTATAGGGATATTAATAAACACGAGGCATCCCCGTGAATACGAGAGGGCTATTCTACCATTAGTTGAAGTTACCGATGTAACCAATACTAACGAATTCAGGTACCGATTAAAACTGCGCCGGTTACTTTTCGTTTTTGACGCTCCTTGTCCAGTTCGATTCACAAAATTTCTCCAGTTAAATTGTGTTTCGCCCGCTTTTGCCCCAGTTGAAACCCGACATTTATTAAAATAACACTGTGTGATTCAATCACTTGATTTGGATTCGTATTTACGCATTTACTGTTTCTATCATTCTGTTTCACTAATTAACTATGACTTTTACTGCTTATAATATTCACAAATTATTATGACATTTTATGTGTTTAGTTTCTCATAATTTTTCACCTGAAAACGAGAACTTGTCCATTTCTGGAAGTAATTGCGTCAACACGCTCGACATCTCGTGGCAATCCGAACTCTTGTAGAAGGCGCGGACCGCTCATAGCCACACCGTCGAATTCCCAATATTTTCTCCCTGTAAAGTTTTAAACGTTTACTCGTTAAACGTTGAAAGAACATGAGATAAGTGTTATTGATATTCATCAAAATAATGTTAATTGAATCAAATATTTTATTATGTAGTATTAGTCGACTAAACCAACAAAAGCTTAGTCAATCTTTCACACCCTCATGAAAACCATAACTAACTTTACAGTTACACATTGGAAATGCTTTATATTGTACACTTTGAATAAATAAGATTAGCTAGAAATACCCAAGATGGCAGCAATAGTCTGTAAGTTACACGGTTGAACTGCGACTTTTTTTCCTATAGCCCCAACAATTATTCCAAAAAAGTAAAATATGGTATGGCGGTTGGAAGTTGATTGGAAAATCAAAAATTCAAATACTACTGATAATTTCAATACGCTTTACCAGCGTACAACTGAGTAGCTATTGCTCAGTTGTATACTGATAAAAAGAATAACTAGCAAGTTATTACTGGTTTTTTATTTTTATAATGTTTATTTAGTTGCTAACTATCAAATTGCCAATTAGATGTGAATTCACACTTAAAATAGACAATTTTCTTCATTTAGAATGCTGATCAACCGGGTTTGAGGTTGGAGGTAGGTATTTGATAACGCAATGAAAACTCCATTAGGATAGATATATAAGATAGATAGATGAGATATAAATCCATGGGTAGGTCAAACATTTCTTGGAACAAAAACAGACAAAAGTGAAGAACACTTCATCTGCTGATTGATTTGAAAGAATATTTCTGTTTATTGATAATGTCATTTCACATTTCTATCATAAGGTAGATAAATGATTCTATTAGTTTCTGTTTCTATTATTTTTACTTTTTTCCTTCCTTTTTTCAATTTTGCTAGCGAATTCAAACATCGAAGAATCTAATATTGATCATTTCTGGGGATCCGTTCAGTCTCATTTCTCAAGTACTGTAACCCTCTAACTCCTGCTGGAATAATAGGTACCTACCTCCATTTGTGGCAACTAGGCTTTGTAACGAAAACTGGTAAAATAATGATTCGTTGCTTCCTTCCAATCAACTGTTTTTTGTTCCGTTCTGGAAGCTTCAAAAATGCAGTCACCATACAAAAAACTATTCAATGCTGTTAAGGACGTTCCATGAAACGAATTCCGGACTGAAAAACCGAAGTTTCCACAATTTTCCAACACGACTTTCATGGGACGTCAGAGATGGGACAATGTATAGTTGTGGTTGGTTGAGTTCGCCGTGGAACTGTTAGTAATACAAAATCTAATACGAACCTGAAAAGATTATTAGACTTGAGTCCCGATCTCTCTCGTACATGGCATCTATTGTCTTCACCTCTTCAGGAATCAGATGGAAAAATCTTCGGAATTCCGTGGGGAATCTATCGTACACGCTGCCTGGCCTTGATAGCCTCCACAAGATCTGAAGCAAATACATAAATCATAATTTCCAGCTTTCCTGGATGATTCTTAAACGGGTTTCGACAAATTATCCGAGAAGAGAGTAAATTCAGTGGATGCCTTCATAATCCACCGATGGATTGCGGAAAATCCTTTTTATCTGAGACAACGTTGTTGCTACGAGTTTTTCGTACAAGTTTTAAAAGAGTCAAAAGTCACCTCTAGGGTATACATTTTTTTAATTGATTTGTACAATGTTGAACTTTAATAGTGCATGTTGAATAAGAAGTAAACGGTAGGAATGTGTACTGTAAAGTGCTTCTGTCAAGATCTAACTGGAGCATATTCGATACACTTTTGCCGCACCAAACCTCTTAGCATAACACAGTCACGTAGACCCCATGTCTGCGACTCCTACCGTGTCCTTGATGGTTTGAAATAAGTAATCTAGTCAATAAGTTATGAAGATTAATATAGCTTTTTGAATTTATAATAGGGTCATTCCATACCCAGACAGACTCGAAATGTACTGACCCCTCCGACTTTGTTCATACTTGGTGTAGTTGCATTCATTTACGAATAAAAAAGGCCAGCCAGGTCAGTTCCTCCAAAAATGAACGGTTTTTGAAGCTATAGCAGTTTGATATTTGGACGATTTGTTCGATTTTTCATGACCTAAACATGGTTTTTTGACTATATCTTCGGTTCCAATCGATCAAATTAAGCGTACGCGGTATGATTTCCTTCGTAATAAAGTAAAGAACGCAACGGACCCTGCAGAAAGCCGGTATGAGCGTCCGTTTTGTTTGTCTGGCGAATTTATTGTTTGAGAAAATTGAGTTTTAATGCGAAAAAGCGTGTATTTTCAGGAATTTATGGGGGTTTTGTTTGAAATTTATGGGTTCTGTTCTGAAAAGGCTTATGTATCGATTGTGGAGATTTGGGAATGATCGCAATCGACATAGCGTTGATAATACTTCTACCGCGATTTTTAAATCTTTTTAACCCATTATGTCTCGTAATTATTTCTGTCAGATCTTCTCTATAAGGATAACGTCCGCAGATCTTAAAAACGCGATTTCTCCCGAGTTGCTCAGTAGAATTAGGTGTTCCAGGTCTTAAAATGTTTTTAATTACTTGTTTTACGATGCCCCCAACGGGTTTCATGTGTTATTGTCATTTGACGGAGTTATAACAATTTTAAGGGCTATGCACCGCCATTATTTCACTTTATTTCGCCTATTATCGATCTAAAGCTGAATTATCTCGAAAACGGTTCGATATATCGAAAATTGTCATGGAGGAAAAGTTGTAGCTCTTGAAATTTCCATTCGGATGGACTGCTATTACTTTTCCATAGCTCCAACCGTTTACACGCTATGAGTAAAACAAAGTCTGCCCATTTACGGGTATGGGTAAGAAGGTAGCAGTGGCAAAAGGGAGTTTCATAGTCAGTAGAGCTCCAATTTGACCCATAAGGTACAGCACTAGTTTGACCCGTAAAACTTGAACTTTCCTAATCGCGAAGGTTTATTGGAACAGGAAGGGGTCACGGGGTGGGGGTAAAAAAAAATATTTAGCATCTTACGAAAGAGGCCGGTAACGCCGCTCCGGGAGAGGGGCAGGGGGACCCGAGAACTATTGTTCGTTTTAGAGATGAAAATTACAAGTTTTACGGGTCAAAATGGTGTTGTGAACCCGTTGTTGTTATGTTGGTGTTGTTGTTGTGCCTAAATTCTCTCTTTTTTAAACAATGAACACTAATTATACTGTTGGAATGCTGTTGCTTTTGCGCATTATTTAGGCCTACAGGGGGCACCCAATAATCCTTTAAAAAAAGTGTTTTCAAGATTTTAAAAAATTTTCTTTTCGGGCTCATTTTTCACCCTTTAGTTTGATTTAAAAAAATTTCGTTAGGGACTGAGAAGATGGGGAATTTATCGCCCTTTCCAACGGTATCCCCAGATTTGCGAATACATTGAAAACGAAGAAGTTAGTACCATTTTTAGACGATAAGGTCGAAAACACGAAAGAAATCTTAGCATTGAAATAACTTAGAAATCAAGCCTCTGGAAAAACTCCAAGTGGTACTTTTTGTTTGCAAATTAGTTGCAAAACACGTGGGTGAAGATTTCTGGATCATAATCTGGACTCCCTCAATAAGAATTACGGCAATCCGTTTCCACTTACTTTAACATTTTGGATGATATCACAATTAAATTACAGAAAAAACCGTGCAATTTGGAGTCAACTCATTTCGCCAAGTTTCTATTATATCTATAACATCGTTTCTATTGTAGGTACTTTGTTTTTACTTTCGGGGGACGAAAAATTTGTTTCCCCACAGTCAAAATCTTGCTAAGCATTTTTATGTTGTGTAATAATTTGCAGCATTTTCAGAATTCTGTCAACGGTTGTCCGATTTATCAAACATCGAAAGGAAATTCCTTAAAAAATTTTTGATGAAACAGTTGTTTAAATTCCCAATACCGATTCCTCAAAGTCGGGTAGCCGTCAGGTGTGAAATGCCTGGCTTAGCAAGCCGGAGGAGTGATTTTCAACTTACTTCTAGTGTTTGCCCTCGTAAATGGGTTAAGGAGTTGTTTTATTTTCAGATTGTTTGTTATGATTCAACAAAAAACACTTGACCGATGTTGAAAATTTGTATACCAATGGAAAGCTACCTCTTTACTATGGTATATTTCCAAAAACTGAGTAGACCCCTACATTGAATGGAACAATGTGACACAAGGTATCGAAATGGCTCCTACAAAACACATTAGGTCGCTTGTAGATAGATCAACTGGTGATATATATATCAGTCATCGGTGGTACACGACAAACTACTACCCTTAAGCAACAATAACGGTTTTGTTTGAATTATTGAGTTCAAATGCGGGTGGAATCGAACAATGGTTGTATCAATTACGATTAATTGAATGGTTTGTAATAGATTAATTATGAGCGTGTAAATTTCAATTAAATTATTCCGATAGGAATTTTTCGTTTAGAATTCGTGACAGGTATAAAAAGCTTGTTTTAACAACATTCTGAAAAATTGGATTAATCGAGAATGAAGGTATCCATTTTCTATTTTCTCGAAATGTGGCCTTTAACTAAGGAAGACCCAAAGGAAGACCTAGACGGACGGAAGGCAGGTTTCAATTTCCCTCAGGAGCGGTGGGGCATGGGCGGTGGGAACGTCGTTCACTCTGGGGGCCGTACCTCTAGTGGACAACAGGCAATTATCTGTTAGGGGAAGTTGGCTTCCGCGGTTAACTTCACAAAACGGGTTAAATTAAACTCAGCTCACCTAGGCCCGACCCGAGCTTGCCGCCCCTGACCTAACCTTTCCGACCCTTCAAGTACCGAGGTTTGGGTCTCTGATTGCGCTCTCCTGGACAGGATATCAACTTTCCTACTGAAACCGAGGGAATCACAATTACACCATTAGTGGTCCACGCCTCCAACATGCTGCCTGAATTACCATTTAGACACCAAAATAAATCGTCATCAAAAACTGAATCAGCAAAACTGAATTCTACTAAATACAAACGAAGTTGAGAACTGCTATTTGTTCGTCTTACTTAAGAAAACTCTTTGTACACATTTGTGGGCACCTTTTTTATTGAGCTATTCATAAAGATGAGTTGACATCTAAACCATTCATATACAAGGGAGTAATTAATATTAGACACTCGTAATATCGGTTTTTAAAATTTCCTATACAAAACCGTTCTGTAAAAACCTGCAGTTAACTGCACAATGTGCCTTACATGATATGCACACAAAACATGTATGTTGTACACATTTAGTACATATTGTGCGATATCCAGAGTATTCTGCACTTAATGTAAAAAAATTTTTGATGAAGCTAGACCTAAAACGGAGCAAAACACCGCCACCCTCGCTTTTCTATTTCAACTCCCTGGATTTTAGAAAATTTTGAAGGTTTTTCGTTTAAAGAATAAGAAAACTTCTGCCATAAAAACCAGAACTTCTGTACTTGAAACGAATTTTTTTCAACTTTTGGCCAAATTTTTAGATTCAACGTCAAATTTGTTTAGCGCTTAGTGCATTTTGATAATTAATGTTTTAAACACTAACTTCTAAAGATCCTAATTGAAGTTCAAACCTTCACCATTTAAACAAATCAAGTTTCTGAAAATACTTGAACTTTAGCTCCATTTTCAAAAAAAGAACTTAAAGCAAAAAAATTGAAATTTTGGAAAAACTTGAAATTTAACCATCTTTTCAATGATATGGTCAACTTCTAGATAACTAAAAAATACAATAAAAAGTGAAGTAAAATGGATAAAATTTGGTTGGAAAAGTTACTTCAGAATTTGTTAGTGGTGGGGACTCCACGCTGCCTTGGGAACAGCTGAGCACCTTCGCCTTGACGTTTAGAGGTACCTCGATTTTGCGAAAGTAATAATTTACCAAGATCCTATGGCCAAACCCTGAAGCTAATAGTTCCAACGCATCGGGAGCAACCAATGAAATCTGGTTGTACACATGATTAATTTTCTATCAAAATTAAGATTCACGATAATTCTCGAATACCGCGATATAGTTATTCATGATGATTCATATGTTACATATATATAAACTGCATTGCTAAGCTTGGGGGCGTTTTGTGACTCATGGTTTTCAACTCATTCCAAAGAAAGTTCATTTCTTTTTTCCATTCAAGAAAGATTCTGTGAATTATGATGTGTTTCTATCGTACTTACGTTGTCTTTAAGGAAAAACAATTCTCCTCGTAGGTTACTGGCAGCGCTGAATCCTCCAGAACATCCAAAACTCATCGCAGGACTGTGTATTTCATCGTTTTGTTCATATGCATTCTGATTCGGTGGGATTGTATGAGTAGAATCGTGCCGCTTGTGAGTGTCAACGGATTCGTCATCTCCTTCAAACGTTGTTCCTACAGGACGGCTGAAACAAAATTGTAATCATGTTTATCATTTCCGCCACAAAGTACTGTAGTTTATTGACATTACTATTCGGAACTTTGACTATTTCTCGATATAAGCGAAATTTTATCAATAAATCAATATTCTTAGGATAAAAAATAATGATGCAAAGATTTTAACATCAAGGGACGACAATTGTGTTCATAGAGATAAATACAAATGTTAAAATCAAAAGATAGCTCTTTCTAAATATGTTGCAGACCATTTATGAGGTAACTTAATTATTAGCATATTACTTTGCTGCCTCTGTGCTTTTTCATCAATCACCTTCACTTAATACCGTGTTTTTGAAAGAAAACGATGCTCCCTTCTTTTTCAAGTCCTTTCTTGAATGTCAGCATTCAAGCTTGCACCTTGCTTTCGATTGAAAGCGATGCCCAAATCAGAAGGATATTCACGACCAGTAGGGATCGAATATCTCAGCCCAATTAAAATTTATATTAACGAAAAATAGTTGAACATTGTTTTTGGTGTGACATTCTTCGTTCAACTTGTCACTTGCTCAATCTGCTCGTTCCAAAACGGATAAACCGGATAAACGGATAACTACCTCTTCACTCATAAAATAAATATTAACGAAACTACATTACCAATAATGAAATATTCTAATATTTGGTGTTTCATCCATTGGAACAACATAGAGCTTACCAGAATATTGGTTTCAAAATCGTAGGCTGAATGACGGTTAAAAATCCGAAAACATCCAAAGGTATTAAGAGCCTTTCCGAGATCCAATACCATTGAGAACAGTCCTGGTCAGATTGATTACTCCTGTTACACGTATATCAATAAAAATGTGTTTTAAAAATCGATAAAAACAACGTAGAACAAAAAACAGATTGCATGTTTATGCCTACCTCTTGTATTATCTATCTAACATAACTCATCCCGACTAGAACATTTCGTGATATTCTAGAAGGGAAAACGAAGAAATATCGATTTGCAATAAACAACAATTAGATGAATTTTCTCGCGAATTGAAAACTGTATCCCCCAACTGTATATCATGGAAGTCCTGAATTCCGAACTTTTCATATTTTGACATTGATTATCTTGTATATGTGATTTGATATTTTAAATGTTTAACAACGTTTTTCCAGCTACGTAATAGGTTTGTAAAACTCGACTCGTTTGTTCCAAGCAGGTCTGCTTTCATTTATTCCTTCTTGAATTGATCTCGGTGACTTGAGCATTCAAATACAGGAGGAAAAAGTGACAAGTTATTACAATTGTGCTTATTCTTTCTGTATTAGAATCAACATGTGAATCAGTGACTGATTAGACTGAAACGTAGTCTGTGTGTGTTATCTGAATTGCACTCAATATGAAAATACTTGGATTGCCGCCAGTCGCGCGGTCTCGCTCAGACCTCCCGGTCAACGGGCTCTGCACCCCGACCGCTTATCTAAAGGACTTTTCAAACGGTGAGGGAATGGATCATTGGACATTAACCCGAGGGGTCTCATTCGATTCAGGGAACTCATTTTTATCTCATCCAAACAAAATGCTACCATCTCACTTTGAAAGTTTTGGAGATTTAGGTTTTTTGAGGAATCAATCCTTGAATATATTCCTTGACGGTTGGTTTGATCAGGATGCCGAAATAACTGGCACATCTCGGATCGATGTTAGATTTTCGAGCCAAAATTAGTAAACCTTCAATCTACGGTTCAGTTTTTTCGGAGGGCGGACAGACGGATTTTTTTTTTCTTTTTTTTTCCAATTTATTTTTTGAAATCCAAGTCTTAAAACGTCAATTAACAATTTTTGGGGTTGTAAAAATGTATTTTTCTTGGTCGATTTCAAAAATTGATTATTGCAATTTTGAAAATCGACAATTGAAACCAAAATATCTAATCAAAATCATCTTTAGCGAGGCTTCACGCTATTTTCTTCACTAATCAGTTTTTATTTAACGCAGATAAGAACCAAGACGAATTCAAATCTTTGAGCACACATTTTTCAACGATCACAAGTCGTTGTCCTGCTACTTTTCCCAAGCTCCTAAGCAAAAAATGAAGAAATTATGATTTTGAACAAAAAGAAAGATTCTTTTTTTTAATAAGCTAAAAATATTACATATAACATTTAATTTGCTGGTTTTGTGGTAAGCTAGGGCGAAAATATTAAAATACATGCAAGCTCTTACGTTACAATGCTACAACACGCATTCCTTCCATGCAAGTAGTAAAAAGATGAGAAGAAATTCAAGTTTAATAATAAATTCGGATTTTTCAGATTTTATTCCATACGAAAATGATTTCTTCTCATCTGAAAGTTGATGAGTGCATGACGGAATGAAATGTAATTAAACTATCACATATTTTCGCGTTGACTTGTTGCGACCATCCATTCTCAATCTCGATACGGACTCGGACCATCCCATTTTAATCATTGGCTATAGAAGTTTACGAATTTCTCTCGTGCAGCCCAAGCAGATGATGATGGTAAGTTACATTTACTCATCAACTACGTTTCGCCGTTTTCAGTTATATTGTACATTGTCATTCATACGAGGAATCTGTTACTATTCTAACACGCCAATTCTTAAAACCTGTGGATGAAGTTTATGGAAGACATCACTAGCCCGATGAACAGCCTAATGAAAGCGTTGTTAGCTATTTGAAATCCCTAAAAATTCAAGGCAGAGATGGCCATTTTAGCTAGAGATGACTGCATCCGTGTCGCTTTATATAAGTATAATGGAATCCGTCTATTCGCCAACGTCTAATGAAAATTGCACCCTTCCATTGGCAGACGCGTTTACCCAAGCCCGTACAATAGAGTTGGCTCAATTCCAACAATTCGAAAACCTTCATTTCTCAATTAAGGATATTCTGCTTCTCAGGTTTCTGGTAGCCACGGTGACAGCGGTGAACTCACTATTGCGAATGCCAGCGCTAAACGGTATTTCTGCGGCAAGGACAAACATCCCCGCATAAAATGTCCTGCTAGAGATTCCGTTTGCAGCTATTGTAACAAACAAGATCATTTGTGAAAAGTTAGCAGATCCTCTAAAACGCATTCTAATGAGTCGGCTAGAGTAACCTCATCTCACACACGTCAATCTAAAGTAGAAGTAATTACGTAAGAGAATGGAGATAAACTTTCAGGATTGATTGACTCTGGAAGTGATCTGAGAAGATAGCTCAAAAGCTTTGGCTGAAGATTCACCCAACCGAGGAAAACTGAGCCTGACACTGATCCTCTTCTGGGAACATTCCACAGATAGGGAACCAATATGAACATATTCTGTTAGGGTGTACAATAAATACATGCATTTTCCCTCATAGACTCAATACAACCCGAAACGATTGCGAATGCAGCCAACTATTACCAATAAACAGTAAAAAGCCAGATTGTAAGAGGAATGACACGAATTACATAATACGATGTACGAGCATAACCTCCAGGCATCAATTACCTGTAGGGTCTTTTCTTGCAAATCTACCTTTATGTAAAAAACACTGAACTATGCAAGAGTGCAAAGTTCTGCAATCTGTTGTGCTTATGGAATATCCACCACAATGAGAACAATATGCTTCATACAAAAACAGCATGATGGGTACGAAGTTCAGGTGAAGGCGTAAGGCAACAGAGGCAGTACAGAAAGAGCGTAAACCAGAGAACGAAGACACAAATGGATCGGTAATAAGTAATGAATGTATTGTAAAATAAAAATCATGCTATAGATTATGGATCAAAGGATGCGATTTTCATGAATTTCGTTAATATTATTAATGTATTGATATTGTTATTTTTATAATATAGTAGTATCCCTCATGGTAACATAGAACATGTTTCAGTCATCAAATCCCAATCAGACAGTCATGACAATGACGCAATTTAGCATTTTGAGAATAGAGGGGTAGCTTTTTCGTGCTTACCATTTTCTTACACTAGTTATTGACTTGGATATATAACTTTCTTATTTCCCTCCCACAAAAAAATAAGCCATTCGTCTCCACTCAATTAAAGGAAATTTTGTTAATTTATTTATTCTGTTTTAATTTATTTTGCTCTATAACCCACAAGATTGGCTTTGAGTGGAATTCCCACTGATCAATAGATAGTGGGAAACGATGATTGGACAATTCGTCATTTAGTGCTGGACTGAGGGCAGACGCGAACCGCTCTAGCAGACAAACAGAAAATGGTTGCCAAATGCCCAATAACTGGCAAGTACTGGGCCTGGCAAGAACAGTGGCAATGAGAGGAAGATAGCTACATCCTTGTGCCATTTGACTGCAAAAAGTACTTCTGAAGCAGCAACACTCAATTTTTTAGAGATACTTATTTAATTACCAAGGGCTTTAAGGGCCATTCATAACTCCTGAAAAAAAGACCCTCCACTTCTTTTTATCACAGCAAGTCTGTTTCGCAAGAAACCGCTCCCTGACCTACTCCACAATGGTTTGGACTGCGGCTTGACCCACACGGAATTTTGAATCTGTTATTAAAAATTACTAAGAACCTGTAGATTCGTATTCTCAAACTCAATATTACTCTAGCGTTATCTGCTCTAGTTGTTGTTAGTTCGCCATATCACCCTCGTATTAACATTATGTTCAACATATGATGGATGCAAAACAAGATAATTGGCCTTTGAGTCTAAACCATATTCCATGTTCCATGTTTTAGTAGTTAAGCTTTAATTTAACAACAATCAAGGGATCCAGAGAAACAAAACCTTGGTTGTGAAGAAATAAGTTGGTAGGTACCAAGTTATTCTAACATACAAACATACCCTAACAGATGGTGTGGACACACTTTAACCAGATAACATTCAGATAACATTGATTATTGTGATGGATATTTCCCTCCGCGTTTCTCAAAGCTGGTAAGCCTGAGCATAAACTTGAAGTTTTTTAGCTCCACTGGGAACAGCAGGCTTATCGCCTCAGCTGTTTGAAGGGGAAACTAGTCTATTCTATCATGTAAATTGATTGTTATATCATCCAATCAGGCATACTAACAGAATTTACTTACCCAGTTTTTGGAGGAGTGACAGTACCCTGATCCTGACTCCACTTTCTCCTTTCATCCTCAAGGATCTCCTTTTGACGTTTCCTTTCAATGGCCATCCGTCGTTCCTCCTCCAACTTGTCTTGTTCTGCTTGTCTTCTCCTTTCAGCTTCATAACGTCTATTAGCTTCTTCCTTTTGCCTCCTCTCCTGTTCGTATTTCCTCTCTTCTTCTATCCGCTTTCTTTCCAAAATATATTTTCTTTCCTCGTATATCTTTTTCATTTCGTACTCCCTCTCTGCTTCCTCCCGTAGGCGCTCTTCTTCGCGAATTCTCTCTTCCTCTTCAAACTTTCTTCGTTCTTCTTCCCGTGCGGCCTCCCACTTTTGTTTCTCTTCAGCTTCCAAGCGTTTCCTTTCTACTTCTCTTCTTTTCTCTTCCCACCGTCTTCTTTCTTCGTCATACCGTCTCGTTCTTTCGTCATCTTGCCTCGCCCTTTCTTCATCTTTCCTATGTAAGTCATCATCTTCACCGTCGAAACTACTTCTTAAAACTGTTATAAAACAAAGAGTATTATCATCATTATTTTAGGAATCATTTAGTACTATCAGAGAGGAGTAACCAAGTTCCAGTGCTGCCATCAGCGAATTTAACTCAATTATCCTATAAAATTTATGTTTAGGTTTGAAATTGTGTAGAATCGACTTTCTCGCCACTTTTTCTTCGTGTTGAAAATGCATCTTCTGAAGTTTAATTTATTGGGAAATGGTTAATTGAGCCCAAATCCCCGATGCCCAAATGAGCACACCCCTCTAATTAGACCTTAGAAAATGTGTGAATTGATCGAACGGTGTTTCATCCAATGCAGCCCAAAAGTTTGACTTGGTAAACGAGCCCCTGGGGTAAGTGCTGAAGAAAATGCTTATGTTATCATGATAGGTTGGTTATAAAATCATCGTTGTGTATTGTATAAATACATATAATGTAATATAGGGCTTCCAAAAACACGAGGAAGATTAAAATATTGACGAAAACAATGAAGGTCAAATAAGCGACGTGGTGGTGGACCTTAGGAGACCATAATTAGTGCTGGTGTAGGGAGGGGGGTTTGATGCAAGGTATTTTTCCAGTTGCCATTATGAGGTCACCTCTCCTTGGTGGGGGTTCGTCGTAACGGCTATTCATATTTACAGAAATTTATTTTTGATTGTCCAATAGAACTTCCATAAAATGAATTGTGTTTAGGTGGGGTCTGGAAAAGTGGCTATTGAAATGGTAGTGGAAGGACTTGCCGGCGTTCGTTGCCAGGTGTAAATCGAAAGAGGGAGAAGCCCGCATGGATGGAGGGAATTTCGCTTGGACGGAAGAGAGGCTGACTTCACACTTTCAACATCTCGGGTTATCGGAGCGATTGGTTGGGGGAGCGCCACCTCAAGCCATTTGGTAATCCGTATTTTCTCTTGGCTATTATCATATGGATTTGAGCTTAATTACAACCTACTATGTTAGAAGCACACAAATTGTTGTTCACTCTCAAATTACACAATTAAAAAAGGAGGATATATTTAACTTTGTGTGGTTAATGAAGGTTAAAAAGTAATAACATCACATAATTCGATGAAATGAGATTTCAACAAAACTCACCGTACAGTTCCTGCATCGCCCTGACGTCATCCTCGCCTAATTGAACCTTCCCCCGATAATAAGGGCTCATCACGGAATTAGACACCGGAGAGTGGTGGAGTCCAAGGCTGTGGCCTAACTCGTGAAGTGCTACCGAAGTAAAGTCGACAGCTGTAATTCGTACGAAAAATGCAGATTTTATCAATTCGGAATATTCAAAAGGCCTTAAATGATATCTATACCTACCAATACCATACAACGCTGCAAATTCTTTCACTAGGGTTTATTATTCAATTGGGTTGCGTTCACGATTTGAATTTCTGCTAAGCTTTGGAGCGTGCGTGTTTCACAGGTGATAGAGCGATTATTGAATTTCAGGAGATATGCATAAAGCACGTAAATCTGTTCTCAACCAAAATACCTATTAGGATTGATCAGTTGATCATATTTGTGTGCCTCCTGGAATTCAATAATCGCTCTATCACTTGTGAAACACGCACACTACAAAGCTTAGTAGAAATTCAAATCATGAACGCAAGCCAATTGAATAATAAACCCCAGTGAAAGAATTTGCAGCGTTTCATGCATATCAGAATGCTTCAACCCGTGTATCGGCTACAAAGCCTTTTAGGAGTTTACTCCAGTATCCACATTACCTCATCACTACATCACTAGGTTACTGATATCAAAACAAAAACAATAATAAACCAAAATAACGCAGATATTGGAACCATAAATCGTGCCATACATCGGGAATGGTTTGACCTACGGACCTGGGGAGCGGCTCATTCGATTCCTGGACCTTTTTTGAGGTTTTTATGGATTTTACAAACCTTTGACAACCCTTAAAGGGCACTTTAAATTGAATGAGAGAGCTGGCTCAAGAATTGGGGCGTCTTCGGACCAACATGGATTTTTCCTCTAAATTTCAGCTTTTTTGCTTCAGCCGTTTGGGAGAAATCGGGCGTACGGCGTACGGCGGAGACGGAAAAATTTTTATTGCAGATTTGGATTCTACACCCTTTGAAACGTAAACCATGAAATTTCCAGGGGGGTTAAATTTTTTTTTAAAGAGCGATAATATGGTTTATTATTGAATAATAAACCAAAAGGGAAGATTTGTTTGTTTGAAGGTTGAAATTCAACTCAAAAACTACTAGACCGATTTTGAAAATTCTTTCACCAGTAGAAAGTAGCAACAATTACCTAGTCAGTGTAACACCGGCTAAATAACATTTATTATTTTTCGAATTGAAGATATCTGCCTTAAATGGAACAATGTAAACCAAGATATCAAAATGTTGCCCATGAAAGTCGTTATTTTGCTTGCGCTGCCAATACTATTGACGTATAATAGACTATACATCGATAGTACGATGAATTGCAGTACCGGACGCCACTTTTTAGTACACGATTTTTTCTGAGGTCAACTATAGTTCGAGTTGAAATGTTTGGGTCTGAATCTATTAAGTAAGAAATTTGTTGGCGTTAGTAAGAGTTCTGTGGGCCAAATATAATTCTACCGAACCCTTCCAAACTGGCGCCGGGAACAAACTTGCATGTACCGAGCGCGACCATGATTATACTTGGCGCCACCTTCATGTAGTCTGAAAATTCAAATAGTATTCGGGATACTGACAACAGAAAAACGCATAACTTAGAAAAAGTATATTTTAGATGGTATATTTCCAGTTAGTACATTTGGATTCCTAACATTTAAACATCATAAAAGGTGGCGCACAGTCCAACGAAACGTTCATAGTGTCATCTCCGTTGACACTCAAACTAAAATTTTAGTCTTCCTCATTTCTGAAGCATTTTTTCTCGCTGATTCGAATGGCGACACTCCCAGATCAACACGAGAAAAATCGAATTTCTGTTACACTTTGGAACTTTTTTTATAATGTTATATATGCAGAAGAAAGTGGAAAAATATCACTCATTTTTTTTTTTATCAATACCTAACTAAAACTCAACAAATAATTGTGGGTCTTCATCACGTTCCTTTGGATGGGATTGAAGGGAAAACAAAAAATTCCGCCCACAACACGCATTTCGCGTTTTAAATCTTTTGAACAATTTTGGTTCCGTGTACTACGTGTCTGTCTACTCAAATGGCTCATTGTCTGTCCCCAACACTTGTTACTCTAGGATGTTAAAAGGTTTCGCACACTCATTAGCGTGAAAATTCACTTTCGATTTTGACAAATGTCCACGAAATTTCAGGTTGTACGCCCTTTGGCCGAACTAGAAAATCTTTTCTGTACAATTGGTAGTTAACCCATTATGTTCTGGTGGTAACATACGGCACAAAGAGTTCATGGAGCCGTGGACTGCTGTGCAAGTTTTTGCAGGTCCTATGTTGTTCCTGGGATGTATACAGTTGTCTATGAACCGGAACGCGTTCTCTCATTCCGTTTTCAGCTGTGACTTTTCAAATATAGACAACTTTGTAGATGTGAACCGGCTGGAAGTTTTACTGGCGTAAGTACCACTAAGGTCCTATTCATTGTATATGTCGCAGGCACATTACGGAGCGGGGTACTTCACGAAGTGCTTAGGCAGAAAGCGAAGTTCCCGTATTTTCTAATCGATCGAATAATTTCATGAAGTGCCTAGGCTTTTCTCGAAACGCCCAGGCGTTCCCTGAAATTCCTGGAGAATGTCAGTGGGATTGGAGGAAAAGAGGAGAAACGACAAAATATGTAATAATACAAAAGTATGTTAGGAGTCCTCAAAAAATGTTGTCACTTTATGCCTAAATAAAATTACATGTTTTAGCAATAAAATTTATTAGGTACTTATTTTTGCCGGTCGCACTGACGTGGCAGCGGCTATTGCACTTGACTTTTTTTTTTGTAGCAAGCACACTTTGCTGACTGGCATCTTTTATTTGATTTGCAAAGGCACTTTGACATCCCTTGGACCCTCAAATAACGAAAACTTGTTTTAAGACTGTTTCGCGCAGAGTAACTAGTTTGTCCCGCGGAAACTTTCTTCGATGTTTCTGAATTTTTTTTGTAAGCTAATCTCTGGAACATAAATTCTTCAGCACGCCAGCCGCAATGCCGACTCGGAAGAACCCATCCTTTTCTTCGAGGACGATTCCCCGAACGTTGTGGCAGTCCAACGGCCCTCTGTCAAATTTCAGTACGGCTAACACCGCGTTGACACCAACATTTATTGCATCGTGAAGTTTGGATGAGGATGCTTGCATCTTTTCAGCGGCTTGTTTCTGCTTCTCGTGACTCTGTTCCTGGATTGAGGATATCGTTTCTTCTCGGCTGCACCACTCACATTACAATTGCCCGTCATCAGTTTCTTTATTGCATGATGAACAGGGTTGATCAGGCTCCTTTCCTCCGGTGACTGAGGGTGGCGAATTTAGGGGCAGTAGGTGGCTCTCGATGCGTTCCTCTCCGTCAAAATGTTCAGTTCGGCAATGTTTTCTTCAAGCTCCACTGCAGTCCACGGCTTCTTATTTGGCTTCTAGCAGTATTATTCGTCTAGTTCGCGATAGAAAAGTTCACGGTGGGAGGAGGAGCTCATTTTGCTCGATTCATAAACACATACAGACTGGACTGACAAACAAGACAGTTTCACATCAGGAGGTGAGGCCGATTAAGAGGGGTTATCTGATCTGTTGACGGAACAGAGCAAAGTGTCCTAAACAAATTATCAAGGATGAGAGACAGCAATGCGTCCACACCAAGTATTTAACTGTTCACATTTTACCATCTGCCGGATGTCTGCGGTTGCTTCGAATGAATAGGCATTTCTAACTCCGTTTTCAGCTGTGACTTTTCAAATATAGACAACTTTGTAGATGTGAACCGGCTGGAAGTTTTACTGGCGTAAGCACCACTAAGGTCATTTTCATTGTATACTTTGGATCCAATCTACTAGCTACGATGTTTCAACAATGACACATCACGTTGACCTTTTTTTTTCATTATCAGTGCCTTATGCGATCAAATAAATCGAGAGTACCACATGGTACCAGAGTACCACATTTTATTTAGACCCATTTTCACAGTGCAGGAAACTATTGAGCTACTTTGTGACAATGACTTCCACGAATTGCAGCCTGATATGGTGTAGGTGGAACCACCTGCCCCTCAACTATTAACTGATGGGGAATTCGCACTGCTGCAGTAGCCATTTATAATAAAGGAATGGGAGGTACAGATCAAATGGATGCTAACATTGGAGCCTACCGAATCGCCAAGTGAGGAAAGAAGTTTTACTGGCTCATTTTCACATGGATGGTGTGGTTCAAAATGCGTGGCTTGTTCATCGATGAACCCACGCGATCAGCCAGCTGAACTTTCGCCGACAAATCGCAACGCAGTACCTCTCGTATGCTACGTCGAAAATACGCCCTAAACCGACAGCACCCCTATCTCCCATGTCAGCCTCGGAGTACGTTATTACTGCATCGGTAATGAACAAGGAAACAAGCGGGTGAGATGCACTTTTGAGTATTGCGTATCTCAAACCCACATGATGTGCGATCAATGCAGCGTCGGTTCGTGACTGTTTCAAGGTTTATCACGTTAAGTAAAATGACGTGCGCATGTATTTTTTTCCCTATATAAAAGTTGTATTTGCTTCTTTCAATGTTTCAAAATTTTTCTCGTCAGGTTACCCGAAAACCCAGCACCACTTGGGTCCCGGTGATGCCACATGGCTTTGCAATTAATTATCGAATCCTGAGCTTTCTAACGGTTTAATTCTTCACATCCTCACTACACTTCCAGCTGTAAATTTAACCATTTTATGGAGAAAATCTGATAAAAATAAGTACGGGACATAATAGGTTAACTACAAATTGTTAATTTTAGTGAAATTAAATTACTTTTTTCAGTATACCTAGCTTTGTCCTTAGATTTTGGGATCATTCCTGTTGAGTAACGGAGAACAAGGAAGCTTTGTTTCGGTCTTTACAGTAATTCAATACATAATTAATCAAATTTTGTGTAATAAATCGCAGCGTATCTTCATTGAGACACAAAATATATATATACTTACACGATACGGGACGTATTTTTGTAGTAGGTGGTCAAAGAATGAAATTCATCTCTCAACATCATAACAAAGAAAAACCGTTATTGAGACTTGGGTTTCATACTCACTGTCTCTGAATGGACTGTCAGTTTTCCCTACGCTCCAGGCTTCGTCGTCGTCAAAGTGGACATCCCCTGCAAGCCCGCGCCCATTTCGTGAGTCCGGAAAGAATGCGTGAGCCAGCACATTTCCACGGCCGTCAAAAGGGTTCCTGTCATTGACAGAGACGAGGAAAGTTTGAAAATACCCATTATCACGTTTTTGTCTTTACTGTCGGCATTGTTTCGAGGGCCAAGTGGTCTGCAGTGAAAATTGCGTAATACTAGCGTAACAATAAAGCATACATCGGGACAAACCTTGACGTTAATATAGATTTTATGTTACATGAAAAGATGTATAGATACATTAACCATATATATACAGAATCAAAGATCCTTCTCTTATCTTGCGTTTTAAATCATTCCAACAACTTTCGTTTCTTGTGTGTATTTGGGGGGACAATCATTGTAACAAGCTTTATTATTACAGTTTACATCCGAATTTATTAAACTGACAGAGAATGTGTGGGTTAACTTAGACGGTTCGATTTGAATTTCACGGCACAAAAACCAATATTTCACTGTGCCCTTGGACAAACACGAAATCCGTCATGCATCATTTTGTAAATATCGTCGGGTTCCGGGTAAAAGTGACCAAGTAACATTTTTTTCAAAATGAGCTTTTTTTGTCATTCCGGTACTAAGGAACGTTGTCTACTGTGTGTTGTTGCTAAGAACGTTATCTTCAAACTGATGTGCAAGAAATACTTGAAAATAAATTTTACCTGCCTGACCCAAAGAGTTTTATGTGACCAAATGGCATTTGAACTCAACCACAAAACACGAGATGGATTATAAATGTACTCTCGCTGGTGCATGTAAATGTTATCAATTGCCATTTGATCACTTTTACTGTGTAAGATTTGTAAGATTGCATAGTGGGCAGGTGAAAATGACCAATTACAGTGATAGGTAATGGATAACCTTTTCTAACAGAAATAGGTATATCATTGTTATTAGAGGCAACACGATAAATTAACGAAAAAACTATTCAATCCCTCAATTTCATGTAACTATGCGACGGATTTTCGAAGAATTGAATTGACCAAATGAGTGAAGCTTGAAACTCCAGGCAGGTAAAAATGATCAAATAGAGTTTTCCGGAAAACAGCTCTTATTTAATCTGAAGTGAATTTTGAAGCACGATATCATAGGCGGGCACTAGCTAACTACCTACAGGATAAAGAAAAATCGAAACATAGTCGGATGAGACATCACACAACCAGTGTTCGTAAGAAGAAAATAGGTGAAACTTCAGATCGCTCCCCTGTAGAATTTTGCAAATGTTACTTGGTCACTTTTACTCGGAACCCCACGATATATTTTTGAATTATTCTATCACTGTATTTAATAATGGTCTGCCAAAAAGTATCAATAAACAATTTTATCCGTTTTTTTCAAATATTTTTTTATTGTGACCAATCTAAATTGTACAAAACAAGAAGAAGAAGAAATAATACTTTCTTGATTTTTTGGAGAAAAGAGCGAGTTTGACATGCAGGATTGAAGAAGGTACATCTCCGATGATTCGGCTGGATGTCTTACAAATAGATCAGTGATCTGGGCAGAAGGGCTAATAACCTTCAAAAATGTAATTGCTTACAACTGATTCATCCAACTTAGTGTAGGTTACTACGGACTTGGAACATACACTAAATATGCCCATTATTAAGTTTAAAAGCGTAGCCAATAAACCAAAACCATAATCTATCAGCTGTTGAGGGTTGAATGGCTTGTTAACAACTACTACAACAGTAACTTGATACCATCGTGCGGTTTGTAAAGAGAAACCAAAACCCGGTGTACACTCGTTAATATTGTGGGGCGACATCGGTTTTAATCTGAATACCATGTCTACCGACACAAAACTGGGGCAGCTTTTTAATAAACTCCCACTCGCTTCCACCTTCTAAGCCCTCCGCCTACGAGCATCTTAGCGTAATTAGAATCCCAGAGGGCTGCGCGGGGTTGGGGAAAACAGTATCTTGAGCATAATCCTCCTGGCATTGGGCCTTTTTCCTGCTAACCATCTCGGTTAGAGCAGCAATGGAAAGGGTGAGGATAACCAAAAGCTGGTGTAGGGATGAGGCTAATGGCTTTTTTCATTTTATTCAATAAAGATTCCGGCGGAAAAACGTTGTTCCAAGGAAACCAAGGTATAATGCTTTTACTTCATAGAACCTCTCCATTATAGATCAAACTGAACGTTTTCAACGTATTAAACGTTTTCTTGATTGATAGCAAATCTCTTCTGCAAGATTCGATGGAATGTGGGACCAACCATTGAGGATTTTGTTACTTTGGAAAATTCAGGTACAGGTACGCTCTCATCACGATCTTCCAATTAAAATATTGAATTAGAAAAGTTTGAATTGATCAAGATGACCGACATTTCCCACATTTGATCTACACTTCCAATATTTGACCGATGATACATTCATATAACCAGCGAGATAGAAACATGACTTACAGCCAAAATGGTAAGTCCTCCTCAGAAATTTAAACGAACAATACAATATACAAATTTCTACTCACATATCACCGTGTTGACCTTTGTAGAAGCCAACAGTAATTTCTGCATCATTCGAGTCGAAGGTTCGCGAAAATTGGAGGTTAGCATGCTCGCCCCATATGTCCAACGTTTTCTGCAGCTCGCCTACAACATCGGATTGGGAAAGGCTCTGCGACCAGTTCTTGATGCTGGAAAACATTCAACATACACACAATTTGCTTACCAGATAGACAATTCAGATTCGAAGGTCGTGTACCATACATGATTGTAAAATTCTGCATCCCTATTGTTGGAGTTGTGCCCATAATAGGTAGGTACCCATGTGGATGTAGATGTAGATGTGGACTAAGGCTCTCAGTGCGGGGGTGTAGGGCCCCCAGCATGGGAGCCTATTGTCTTATTGTACTTTAATGAGAGTTTTACATTTGATAGGAGATTCAGCCCCTTGATTAGTTGTTCGCTTTGAACAGACCTCATTGGGGTTTGTGCCCCAAAGATTTCAAATCTGCAAAAGGTGAGTGCTGGGCACTCAAATATTATGTGGGATGCCGTTTCGTCAGTCTCATCACCTAACCTGCATAGGGTTGAACTTTGTATAACCCCAGACGCAGTGTAAGTGAAACCTTAGAGGTACAAAGCCAGTTATAAGGCCGACCATTGTTTTTAGTTCCAAACGGTTTTTGTCAAGTAACCACTCAGTGATTTTGGTGTTGGATTCCACCACCATGAGTTTACTGTGGACATGTCCCCCGACATTGAACCATCCACTTGTGGTTTGTTGGTTGACCCACGTGTTGATGGTCCTTCTAAAGGCGGTTTTTGGCATACCGACTGCCCGCTGAGGGCCTACTAATGGGGTTTGGGAGCCCCTTCTTGCAAGCTCGTCAGCCTTGTCGTTGTCAGATATTCCTTTATGCCCCGGCACCCACTCCAGGCGAACCCGGATATGTTTGGCTTGTGTTTTGAGGGTTTGCATGCAGCAGCAAACCACTCGTGATGAGATACTTGGTGCCATTAATGCTTTCATTGACGCTTGACTGTCTGAGAAGATGCGGACTCACTTACAGGTACCCACGTAAAGTTGAATACAAATATGCAAACGGTCCTGGCAAGTTGTAATAAATAACGACATTTGAGAATTCCAATGTTAATGCACACAACTGCACCTCTCAACCAACCTATTTCTGCATCGTGAAAACTATCATATTTTATAAGCTATACCAATCAATTCAGTTAGTCACTCACTAGAATTTAAGGTGTCTTCCATTCCAACGACTTCCGGTCAATATAAATCTTTTTTTCCTTCGAAGAGAGTGATCGTGGTGATTGTGATGGTGATGTGAATGATGATGGTGGAAATGATCGTTTCGACGATCGCCATCATCAGTGGGTGAACCCAATTCTGTAGATGAGGAATTATTTCTTATTACGTCCGGTAATCCGCATCTTTTCGAGCTGAAGAGCTAAAACAACCAAACGGAACAATTGTTTATCAATAACTGTAAACAAATTTATTTGGGATTCAAAGAAAAACGTTACATTTGTTATAATCTACCCAGACACACATTTTTATTTCCTACATGATAAAAAAAAAAGTTAACCAACAAGAAATTTAAACAATATAATTGCTGGTATGCACAATATGCAACAGATATTTTTGTGCAATGAATTTCTAATAAAGGAAAACACAGATATAAATGGAACACCTTGAAGTAGAAGATGATAATCCTGACGTATGTAGATTTTACTAAAATTAAAGGTACCCACGTATGTAAAATAATGTCTTTTCCACAGCGCCGGATTATTAAATTGTATGTTTATTATGTTGAAAGAAGCAGCAGGATCGGAGAAATAATCCGAATTTCAAACTTTCAATAAACTCTTCACGAAGACTTTCATCAAAACGCTGCAAATTCTTTCACTGGGGTTTAATATTCAATTTTATTCATTTGGCTTGCATTTATGATTTGAATTTCTACTAAGCTTTGGAGTGTGCGTGTTTCATAGGTGATAGAGCTATTATTGAATTTCAGAAGGCACACAAATTTGATCAACTGATCAATCCAAATAGGTATTCTGGTTGAGAACCGATTTACGTGCTCTATGCTATCTAATGAAATTCAATAATCGCTCTATCACCTGTGAAACACGCACACTCCAAAGCTTACTAGAAATTCAAATCATAAATGCAAGCCAAATGAATAAAATTGAATATTAAACCACAGTGAAAGAATTAGCAGCGTTTCGTGCATATCAAAATGCTTCAACCCGTGTATCGGCTATAAACCCTTTTAGGATTTCACTCCAGTATCCACATTCACTACACCACTAGATTAGTGCGATCAAAACAAACAAACAAAAAAACGCTGTTGTTTTTGTTCATCGCAGTAACCTAGTGATGTAGTGAATGTGGATGCAAATGTTGGCAGCATAAGATCACGCCATACATCGGGAATGGTTTGAGCTACAGACATGGGGAGGGGCTCATTCGATTCCTCGTGGAAAGTTCTTCAAAAAAAGGCCATATTTAGGCCGCCTTGACTTTTTTTGTGGTTTTTAGGGATTTAACAAAACTTTGACAACCCTTAAATGGAACTTTAAATTAAGTGAGAGAGCTGGCTAAAGAATTGAAGCGTTGTCGGACCAACATGGATTTTTCCTGAAATTTTCAGATTTTTTGCTCCAGCCGTTTGGGAAAAAACGTGCGTACGGCGTAACCATGTTTTTATTTTCCGTAACGGCACATAATTCTATACCACAACCGTTCGACATATCTATTTGACTGCCTGTCTTGATTTTGTGCATTATTCTTCAGTATCCGATAAATAATTTGTTTAGACAAAGCGTACGTATATTGATTTTAGAAAAGTAATAGTTAGAAAAACTACCAACATAAATGATGTTTTTCCATGCATTTTTGATTTATATATCATTCAAAATCGACATTATTTCTATGTTTTTTTTAAATCCATGAAAATTGACCCATTCAGCTATAATTTAACAGTATTGCTTCATGGGCATGACAGCCTTTTGGTGACCTCGAAGCTAAACAACAAGTCCTTCCTTACTTTTATAGTTTCTTCGTTGAGCCTCCCAGTTTCCTCTAAGCCTCCGAATCGTTGAGCCTGCTTTATAGCATCTTCCACTGACTCCTGAGTGTATAAAGTTTCCAAAGCATCACTATTACTGCCAGGTAAATACCCGTACTTCTTCAGGAAGCCGATCTGTAACAGTTATTGATGAAAATTAATAATTTTCTGATTCAGTTCATTAAATAACAGTGATAACCACTTCAGCTGGGTAGAAAGTAGTTTAAATTGTTGGTTAGGTACTAATTGTCAAAGAAAATATCAGAAATCTCAAATATCAAAAAACAAACGAAAAGAATTCATTCATTATCCAGCAAAGAAAGGTGAGCCGTTTTTGATATAAAGTATTTATGTCAGAGTGTAATAGTTGTCGAGTGATAATCATCAACTGAATCAAATGTCAATAGTTTTACATGCTTAATATTAGAACATGAACAATTCAACACCAGAAAATTCATGGGAATCGAAATGAAAGCTGTAGAAGTAATATTACTTCTTCAGCTTTCATTTCGATTCCAAATAATAATTATAATTATACTTATAATTACAACAATAATTTTTATTGTTACAAGGATTCTACAATCCCGAATGAGCAGAGTTTACTAATTCTACGACATGTGTTGAAATGTGAGAGGTTTATCTTGCAGAACAAACAATGTCTTCCAAAAGGTAAAGCAATGTTCAGCGGATAGATAGCGACCAACAGGTAAACTCTGAAACAAAAGGGGTAAGGGTACGATATCAAACAGATGCTGTAATGCACCATACAGTAATGAATAGTTATGATAGTTTGAGATTTGAACAGTAAGAAGCAGACATTCGATTTGGACCTTTGATGTGGGGGGCACGATCGAGTTCAATATGTATGACAAAGGTAACCACTCGATGTACAGAAACCAATCTCTGTGGCCGTTATTGGGTCTGAACGCACTGTGTGAAGCAGCATCGACAGAAGACTAGAGTTTAAACCTGACTTACGAAGGGAGGTCAGTCCGAGATCTGCATTCCAAATTGGTAAAGGAGCTTACAGGGTGCGTATACAGAGAACGGCCAAGATAGAGTGCCCCAACTTGAATATCATGGAATCAACAACTTGCATGGCTTTATTCAAATCAGCATCCTCCAGTATTATGCGGCTCAAGAAAATAACGTGAATAGGCATTTAGTTACATGAGTCAAGGTGGAAAGCCCCTGCATTACATTTTAAATTTTACTCTTGACACAACTAAAATGAAACATTATTTCAACATGATAATGCTCAGATCATCTTTACACCATCCTCAAAATAACGAGTTTGACTGGAAAATTTGTTTGCGGATACGCACAAGCTATTGATTCTCAAGTAGAAGAAGAACCCAAACCCCCGAATCCGACATCAATAGCGAATCGGTAATTTTTTTAAATTGTTCTCGAGGGAATTTCAAAATTAATAAAGGAACTTCTAGAAAATTGGAAGTTTCAATAGAACACGCCCGGAATATACTGGATGGATACGACTGGCTGTGAGATCAGGAATTGATTGAAAATTGTACGTAAAAGTTGAAACAGACTTGAAACAGACCTCTCTATCTCAATCCGTTCTCAAATGTGATTTGTTGAATTTGTTTTGAGAAAATCACGTTTTTACCATAGAACCCCTCTAAACTTATTTATTCAATTGTTTACCTCATTTTAGGGTTAACCCTGAAATTTTCTATTCGTCTAGTGAACTATCACAATTTAAAAAAAATCCCTAATGACATAAATTGCAGTTCTAACATAGAAAATGTCTGATGTATTTTCGTATTCAAAATTCAATTTCTCCGCATGAAATTGATAAGGTGATTTCCACGAAAATGTGAAGAAAAGTTGAAAAGTTCTTTAAAAGTGGAAGAGCATGGGTTTTATGGCAAGGAAACTAGGTTTTCTAATTTAAAAAAAAAAAAACCTTGATAAATCATCTCTCGGGAATGGAAATCATATCTAAGATAGAAAGGTGCTGTTGTTGCATTTATATCCACCTCTTATGTATTTCACCGACCACTATACACAATATATCATTTTCTTCTTGACAATTAGACCGATTTTTCTGGAGCCGATATAGCAGAAAAAAGCCGATTTGATTGCCACATATGAATTTCATAATGATTTTGGCGGATGAGTATGTTTTGCTTTTAAGATGTTACATTCAATAACTACGTGAACACTACGACGTGAGAAAACATTTTGAGCACATGATTTTTTATTGATTGCTTGAAACAGGTCATGTTTACAGCATCTTGAGAAAAGATGAATAGTTTTTACAATAGATCACTGTCTCTTTTGGAACGAGATTAAAATCACAATGACTCCCTTACAAAAAAGTCTTTGAAATAGACGATGTAAAGTTTGCTAATTAGGGCCTACTGCTCCTCTGATTTGGCCTTTAATAAATTTAATTCGTCGAATGCAAACTAGTGAACTTCGGAGCAACAAAGGACTTTAGATGCAACAATGAGTGGAGTACAAACATAAATCTCTTGAACCTGAAACCTTGTCACTGAAAAGAAAAAGCGGATAAACTTTCCCAAAGAATGGATTTACATTGTAATGGATTGCAATTTCTACGCTACTCACACCCTCAATTTGCAATTTACTATGTAGTCTCCTAGGTATAGATAGGCATAATCCTATAGGCTTAAATTTAACGCTACTCTTTCTTAATTCATCAATTTGATGATCATCATTGGTTCTTAAAAACATCTTGTTGCAGATATGAGGAAGATAAGTGACACTCAATTAGCAGATGTTTTATTATCGATGAGTGCATACCTAATGTCTACTAAGCTATTTACTAAGTTTAGTTTTGCTATGCAAAACAGCTACTAGTGGAAGAACCAGAGCATGAGTTAACATAACATACCACTATGTCTTTTAAAACGTTGCCAATCTGCAACAACAGTGTTAACAAGTTTTAACAATGTTCTCCCGCAAAATGAATCCTTGTTCTACCCCTTTTCATCGTGTTTTGTAGTCCCCCTGGGAGAGCGCATTCGAAGTCGAACTCGGAGAGTGTAATTACTGAAGAACTTGAGCATTAAGATGTGAAACTCAGCAGCCCTACAGCAGTTTCCGTTTCGGCTCTGTTCAGAAAATTATTGCATACTCTCGCTAAGAACCTACGAGCCCATGTTTCTGTCACGAGACAATCCGAGTCACGGAAAAGCAAAATTGAACCGAACAGTAAGTAAAGTTTAGAAGTGTTTCACAAAGTTACAACTGGTGTCAATCCAGTAAACCACAAAATGAAGAGAAAAAAAGTATGCGAAGTTGAGTGAGGCACACAGCTTCCTCGCATCCGTGACATGAATATGTAGATTGATGTAATGCGCCGAGTGAAGTATTAATTAGCAAGCAACATCTTTGAAAATGTCATCGAAATCGCACAAAAACTGAAGAAATTGAAATTGTTACAAGGATTTCCAGACACACGCCTGGCAGGTGACCGACATACATGAAACCAAAGTAGTTCAGGGTGGTCTAAACGTGAAACAGTATCCCCAACCGTAGTTCCTGGGAAATGTATGATTAAGCCATAAGGGTAGATGCGTATATGGCGTTTCGAAAGCCTAAAGTAAGGAAATGGAATATCAATAGCTACAATGGTGTACATACTGTATATGAATAAGGAGTAGAAATCCACGAGTAGAACCAATTAAATTTAGTGAAGTAAAATAAAACATTATCTATCAACTATCTACGCTTCACTTGTACTTCAATTAAGTATATCAAGTACATTTAACTTGAAAAACTCGACTTCAAGAGGAACTATTGAAACGAAATTTACTGCAATTGTACCAGCTGATGCGATCCTGACATGATACTGGACGATTTTTAATATGTCATTCGAGTTCACATTCGTATTAACGTTCTTTATTGGTTTATTATCAATAATGAACCTTTGTAATCGACCAGAAAAAACAATTTTTAACATCCCCCTCAAAAGTTGTTGGTTTACGGTAATTCGGCTCAAAAATCCAAAATCGATACGGAATTTGCCGGAGATCCTGGCGTTTGATCAATCAACCCTAATGGATTATTTTTAAGGATTAATCTATGAAAAAATCGAAATCTCCAAAACTTTCGATGTTTTGGTTCGATTCAGCGATTAGTTCCGTGAATCGAATGAGACCACTCCGGCTGCTGTGCGATCGTGTCTCAAATTTATAAAATATATCAAATCGCAGGTCTGTCTTTAAGGGCGTGAATGCTTTACTCAGCTGGAGCCGAAAGTACTACTCATATCTCTTATACAGGTCCATTGTGCAGCCCTTGCTATCCAATGGAATGGTGGCTTGGGGTGGCACATATTTCTCAATTTTAGAGCCTCTTCAAATAACTCAAAAAGCCATTTTGAAGGCTATTTATTTTAAATCTAAGCAGTTTCCAGCTCTGCTTCTGTATAATGAGTTGTGGGTGTTTTCTTTGCGCCATTTGTACCTTAAAGCCGTTCCATCATTTTTCCATAAACTCCCCGTTTCTTCAACTAGCCGACCTCTGAAAGTTTCTCTTCGTCTCCTTACTACATTTGCTTAACCACTAGAGCTGTCGTCCCTGCTCTCATTCATTTCACTTCGATGCATCGTTATTTTAATCACTCAATTGTTCTGACTTACGCTCCGTCCGAGTTCCGCAGTCCTAAAACGCAATCTCCCAACATGTTTTAAAAAACGTGTTTTCTCTTGGTTAAACTCAAGATCTGGATAACTGTGAGAATTTACTAAAGGGCTGGTATTGAAAGTGACATTGATTTTATTTTAACGGTAGAATTTGTCTTTTTCTTTTTTTCATTTGTTATCATTATCGGCTTACACTATTTTTACAGTTTGTAGAAATGAAATTGTATTCCTTACCATTTGTATTGAGGTCTGAGTGTCAATGCTGGTTCTACTACTCTTTTTTTTACAATTCTTACTCCAAATATGATGTGATTTTAATTTAATAGGATGGTTAAATTTCATGACTCCTACATCCACCATAGAACTTTGTTCCATTTTGTCTGGGTTTTAATAGTTTATCCGTCTATATTTCTTTTACTTTCTTTCATTGCAATGCTTTGTATTTCAATTATTATAATGTAGGGATTTTATTATAACCACCATTAATATGTAATGTTATTTTCTCATGGAATAAAATCTTTTTGAATTTGAATAGCGTCGTCTCCGATCCAGTTTTTCATAACTTATTTATATATTTGCGTACAAGTAAAGCGCCAGTT
Source organism: Creontiades dilutus (assembly GCA_031894815.1). Taxonomy (NCBI): domain Eukaryota; kingdom Metazoa; phylum Arthropoda; class Insecta; order Hemiptera; family Miridae; genus Creontiades; species Creontiades dilutus. Next base: position 159,646 of record JAVIWC010006749.1, read on the forward strand.
ATCTTTCAGTTGTTCTATTGGTAGATTTCTACGACGCGTCGTGACGTGTTCATGTACAACATATAACACCATTGTATGTATTCCGATATCATCTTCTGTTAGATTTTTTTCTAGCCTTCAGGAAGAGCAAACCGATGAAAGAAACCCGTCTGAGTGGGGTCATTCGATCCGTTGAAGGAATGTTGATCAGCAACGAACATGAAAACATTTGAGTTATTTAGGAAGTTTTCGTATTCTGGTTTATATACTTCTGCCCTTTGATTTCACCCTTCAGGGTTGGTCCAGTTTAGATTGATGCCGTTTCAACAATTCTGTTTCATTAACTTCGGTCTAGAAGTTTCGGAAAAAACTTTGCAAGGCGTGGTCGAACGGTCGGATTTTATTTTTAATTCGAATTTTGGATTCTATCTATCTTGAAACGTAAACCAATCAATTTTGAGGAGGGTGGAGGAGCGTCAAGAATTTTTTCTTAATCGACTACGAAGGTTCATACTAACAAATTATTTGGTAACCACAGAATTAATTATGGTTACTTCTAAATCTAATCTAAAATCAAGTCAGAAACAATGAAATTTCTTTTAAAAAATGTTTAAAAAACATTTTGAAAAATGGTTCAAGTAAAGTTTTATAAAGTTCAAAAATAATACAACTTGAGACGAATTCTTTGGGGACACTAGTTCTTGGAGGAAGTAAGGATTTTTCCATGTTTACGACCTAAAATTCCATGTAAAACTAATGTAATTTCAGATTTCTACTGCCAGTATTTCAATATTTTCAATGAACGTTCTTTTACTACAATTATTGAATTAACTTTTTGATGCTAAATAGGATATTGGGATCAGAGTAAGTTTACTTCAGTTTTGCAGTTCAATCGTAAACTGTTTGCAACAATTTTCATCATTTCCATGCATGAAATAATGTTAAAATATTTCATATAATAAAATCAATCGACACAGGGAAACCCAGGGCTCAGGTTCGTTCGACGGGGAAGGGCCCGCTTCCTCTCTTGGTCAGACAGGGGACGACGAGGGGAACCCTATTTAAGCCCTGAGCACTAAGCTAAGGGTGGTAATCGTTCTCCCGACGCCTTCCGGTGTAGCCTTTCTATTGGTTTCCGTCAAACACATACAAAAACTTTTATTTTCAACTATCCGTTGGGCAAGTACCTCAGATTAATCTAGACGAAAAATCCACTGTATTTAGGAACAGCTAGCACGTCAGATCCGTCTCGACGAAAGACTTTTCAGGCCCTACCGAAAGCGAGTACGTCAGATACGTCTAGAAGAAAAAGCAAAGTTTAAAAAAAAACATCCCTAAAATTCGGTCCTACTAGTCTATTCGGTCCTACTAGTCTAGGAAAACTGTAACTTCGTTAACGAAACTAAGAAACCCTTAACAATGTTCTTTACACAAATGGTTTAAATATCCTGGTAACTCCAATATTCTTCGAGACTACTTTTAGAATAATTGTTTTCTTGAGTTAGTTGAGTGCATAGTAATTTAGTGGTTGTGAATTCCACAACTATTTGATCAACATCAAATAATTAATAACATGAATTATTATAATGTGCCGGAATCTTTCGAGCGTTAGCACGTATTAGAATATACTACATTCCCATTCTTGAGTGATTGTGCTTTGTTCTTCAGAACTAAAAAGATAGAAATACCTACTTGATATAGACTAATTTATTATTATTGAACTTGACATCATCGCCTGACTTGACAACTCGAGCACTGACTCAATTTGTAAAGAATTCAACATTGAATGCGGTTATGTCATCGCGTAATTTTCTTTCAGAATCCTTGTTATTCTCAACTCTTTCATTACAGCGAAGAGCCTTTAGTGAAATGCTTAGATCGCGCTGAGTAAATTTTCTAATAAAATTGTATTAGGTCTTAAACAGGATTCCGCTGAAGTAGTTTTGAAGCCGTGACAGGAGTATCAATTCTTTTGAAATAAAAGAAGTCTCAGACCTACATTTCAATCACAATGGGACATTAGAAGGCCCCAGCGGCACGACCGTGGCCTACGAATGCAGGTGAACGGATCCTACTAGTCTAGTGACTCGTCCGCAAATCCTTGTTGCGTATTGGGGTTGGGCACAGTTACAGGTGTGAATTCTCGAGTGGAACTGGAAGTGAATACTCATCACGGTGCGTCTCAATTAATAATGATAAATGATTCATTCCTACAATAAGTTAATTCACACTCCTTTGTATTGAAATACCGAACCTCGTCCGGAAACGGAAGTGCTGTACAAATTTCAAGTTTTTCCAGTGGAATGTAATTCACAAGCATGAAATAATCATCTTTATCCAATTTAAACGAGTATTAATCATCTACAGAGAACAGGATTTGCGAATAATCAACTTTAGCGTATTTGACGCTTGAACATAAACTTCTCATAATAGCACGGGGGATCTCCACTATACAGGGTGTCCGAGGAGTTATGCACAATCCGACTCCTACGTGTTCTAAAACTCATTTCCGACCAAAAATGCCTCGTAGCAATTTTTTTCCAGAGGCTTCGTTTCCGAGCTATTCGCGATTAAGATTTTTTTCGTGTTTTCGATCTAATGTCATTAAAACTCTCATAACTCCCTCAATTGTGGAGATAGCTCAAATTTGGTGACACCGTTGGAAAGAGCGTTGAATTTTCTATCTATTTGATGTCAGAGAACTTTTTTTAAATTGCATTGAAGATGTGCGATTGCTGCGCGAAATGGCAGTTTTGTCAAAATCCCTAAATCGCTTGTTTTTCATCTCGCCTAGAAACCCCATGAATGCTTGACGCAGAACTGTGCAGGCCTGATAAAACGTGCGCCAAAATGTCAGCTTTCCAACGGTGTAGTCGTTTTGGTTTTTAAAAATACTTTTAGTTAAGGAAATGGTGTTTAACTGCAGAAAAACGAGTGTTTTCTATTAAAATTGAGGTTTTTCCAAAAGTCTCGAAGATGAATGCAACTCTTCGCAGTCGGAAATGAGTTATAGAACACGTAGTAGTCGGATTGTCCAACAGCTGGATAACATGTTCGAGTCAATAAACATTTTACTAAAACTGAATTTGGTCAGAAACAACAAATTATCAACATTGCAACACCCAATGCTACTGCCGAATCAGATTGGAGTTGATAATACACGGCGCACAAAGCAACCCCTCCTTCAAGACCGGGAGGTCGTGCGGGTCATTGCATATCCTTGCCCCTTTGCTTTCCCAATTTTCATACATTAGGTCTTTTTTAGTGATACAGGGTGTCCCAGGACTTATGCACAATCCGACCCCTACGTGTTCTACTACTCATTTCCGACTGAGTTGCATTCATCTTCGAGACTTTGGAAAAACCTCAATTTTAACAAAAAAAAAACACTCGTTTTTCTGCAGTTAGACACCATTTCCTTAACTAAAAATATTTTTAAAAACCAAAACGACTACACCGTTGGAAGCTGACATTTTGGCGCACGTTTTACAAGGCCTGCACAGCACTGCGTCAAGCATTCATGGGGTTTCTAGGCTAGATGAAAAACAGGCGATTTACAGATTTTGACAAAACTGCCATTTCGGGCAGCAATTGCATATCTTCAATGCAATTTAAAAAACGTCTTCTGACATCAAATTCAACGCTCTTTCCTACAGTGTCATCAAATTTGAGCTATCTCCACAATTGAGGGAGTTATGACGGTTTTAATGACTTAGGATGGAAAACACGAAAAAAATCTTAAATCGCGAATAGCATGGAAACGAGGCCTCTGGCAAAAAATTGCTACGAGACATTTTTGGTCGAAAATGAAAATTTCATCAAAATCGGACAATAACTTCGTGTAGTTATGCCCGTAACAAGGATTTGCTGACAGACAGACAGACAGACAGACAGACAGACAGACAGACAGACAGACAGACAGACAGACAGACACACAGACAGACACGGAACCAAAATTGTTCAGAAAGGTCTAAAACGCAAAAGTTGTAGAACACGTAGGAGTCGGATTGTGCATAACTCATGGGACACCCTGTATAGTATACAGTGTATAAGCTAGAGTCGGATCTAGGGAGTTTTGTCGTCCAGATGGCCGATTCGTACGCTTTCAAAATCGTGTATCTAATTGTTTTGACTTCTGTGATGGATATGGTTACCTCCACTTTCCCCATTCTTGAATCCACCACCTCTGGAGGTCTACCAGATGCCTTCTAGTGCCTGGCAAAATATTTTCAGAACATGTTATTTTCCGAGTGTTGCAGGCATTAACCGCCTTAGCCCTTGGAAGGGGCAACCAGACTATTACTAAACTTTAATGTTAGATGGTAGCAGAGCGTGGTTATGATTCACAGGCCCGTTATTATTGACAGCCCTAAAGCCCCTCATCCGTTCAATAAGCCCATGACGGATGAATCGGGACTTTTTCCTACAAATGAGATCGTCAATTGTATCAATTCCCCTCTAGCTTGCAATGAAAAATATCTTATTTACCCCATTAATTCAAGTATTCATCCAAATTGCACGTTGTTCTTTCATTATTTAATACTTCGACGGTTGCAAGAGATTGTTAGAGTAGAAATTATAAGAGAAATTACACTCTAGCTAGGCATTAACAAATCGCATAGTCACATCATATACCATATTACACTGTTGATAGCCATTTCAACAAATCAGTTACTTTGAACGTTTCTTATTATAAGGACTATCCATAGTTTAGACAAGGGATTTAAGAAATCCACAGACAGGGCAGCCATTGCGGCTTAAGGCGTCATAATCCGCAGGCGACAAGTCAAAACTGCGTCAAAATTTTGTCAATTCCTGACGGAACTTTTTTCACGAAATAATATCGTCAACAGTTTTAATATGCTCTAGCTCTTACCCACCCCACTGATTCAAGTATTCAAACAGATTCCATTTTCCATTTTCATTATTATAGAAATTCACAATTACAAGAGATTATTATAAAGTTTTGTAGTTCCTCCACACTCGTAATGTTAACCCTGACACTTTCAACAATTTTACCCATTTTAGAAAGAAAATTTTGAGTAAAACCAAGAAAATTGATTTAATTTTTTGTTTCAAATATTTGGAGATTTTTGTTTATTGCAAGAAGAATGACTGAAACCAGCTCCACCAGCCGCCACAAGTTCGTATGAACTTGGTTGGTGGGCAGAACAAAATTTACTTGTAAATTTGCAAAATATTTTAGATTGTACTTTTTTTGTCAGTAAATTAAAATTTTATTCTGTTCTGTTAGAAACTCCAGCAGTGACATTAACATATCGCGCCACTGGCGTGCTTCTCAAACAAATGCCGTTCAACAATGACAATTTCCACCGTTCTCACAGAAAAACATCGAATCATGAATAGGTTTTCAGGAAGCTGAAAAACGAATTCACGATTCAATGTTTTTCTTCGTGATAAAATGAGTACACATTGAAACACTTTTTCATGAACAGCTTCAAGCTGTGGATTTCTCACTACATTATCGGGACCCACAGCGTAAAAACATTGTTGAGTATCAATATTCCTGCAAACGGAATCTTCGGGAGTTTCAGGAACGAACACTGACAAGTCTCTGGGCACAATAACTTCAACTTTCGTCTGTGACTGTTGTAATCGGTTGTCCAGTTCATTCTTCGACATGAATGGTGGCCGTCCTTAAACTCCCGAACTGGTTTACACGTGTTTTTGATGTCCATACGTTTCTCGCCATAAACCTGTGTAAGCTACCTATGAATTTCAGTTGCCAACATTTTTTTAGCAACGAGAAAATGAATAGCTTCGCGAATACTGTACTTAGCGAGATCGAGAATCGGCAAATCCATTTCAAACGGCTGTTGTTCGAAGAGCTAGAAACAACCAGATGTTCTTGTTAGAACGAGGGGAACCTCAGGTAAACGGAAAGCGGGCTTATCTTCTTAGGAACTTCCTCGCAACCGCGATCACATTGGAAACGTTACGTATTCAGTGACTCTCGTCGGCGGATATGGAAAATTTCGATCATACGTGCATGCTACATCTCCGGTTTTCTGTTACATTCCAAATTGATTCCAGTCCTCTCAGCTTTATTCAACAGATTTTTAAGTGTATAATCTCAAATTTAAACTTTCGGGACCGTGGTTTCTTTTTTGTGTTTCTGTCTTCTCTAATAGCAATAAAAAATCCCCAAAGTTGAAAAACAATTTTGGTTTAAGGGAATGGAGTGCGATTTCTATTTCGAAAAGAAGCGTTAATATTCGGGGGAAATCTCACAGACCATTACAAAAACGCTCTAGGGTAAAGCACCTATTGTTGACACTATTGGAAAAATCATTCAATTATGCATTCTACTAAAGTCTTCAAGAAAATAAAGGTTTCAAGTAGTTATTATGAATTATGAGTTTTTTGTGAACAGTTTGCACGTATTAGACTTACCAAAATATTTTGTTGTATTGTCACAAACGAATTTTTCCCAACATAGTTGACTCTGCCCCCAATGTTGACACATTTGGCCTCGAAAATTCCATTTGTTGACATCTGCAGTTTCTAATGTTCACACCAATTCAAATATTGGCCCATCGCTTTCCTGAAGTTATTGTTCAAGGTAAATGAACAAAAGAAATTCATAATAGGTTAAAATATATTTCAAGAAGTTCCCCTATCACCTAGGAACCAGAGCATACCTGATTAAAGAGGAATAGCAACATAATAACAGAGTAAGGAACAGAAACAAACATGTTGACACTGATATCTAAGTATGTCAACATGAGTGCACAAAACTATTTCATGAGGACACCGAATTTGACCATGCTTTCCTATTGAAATTTGGGGTTTTAATGCTTAAACATACTTCCTTATGTTATTCATAAAGCTGACGATGTGAAATGGTGATTTTACTCACAAAATTTTACTTCAAAATTTACAGCAGACATCGGCTTCATTCCAGAAAGTCGAGTTATATCAGATACTACAACTATTTGAGCCAGCCAATCTCAATAATTGCATTCTTTTCAACAGAATAACGACAATATTAAGTACCTACAGTGGCCCAATACCTTATTTTTATATTTTAAAATTGAAGTGTCAACACTACGAATAGTGTCAACAGTTGGTACTTTTACCCTACGCTTTGAGCTTCTAATTTAATATTGGAATTACCTACGATATATAACATATTTTCATGTACACATGGAATCGGACAAAAATGATAATAAGCCACATAATGTAGTACTACGAGAAGAAAAAGGAAAAGGCAAAAATTATTATGGCTTCGGTCCAAAACTCTTACGCTCTCCAGGGTGAGTGAGTTACGACCGACCTTCTTAGTTTTGCCGTTTTTTGCCTCGAACTCCTGGCAAATGACGCATAACGAAGGTTGTTAGTTTTCCCCTTTTTCCTTTCGATGTTTTATTTTCAGGGCCGTTAGCGACGGTGTTCGGATAATTTTGATTTTATATTCCAATAGATTCGTATCTCCAAATGATTAGGTAATTGATACTTGCATGAATCACATCAGGTGACAGAAATTGAAAGAAATATACACCCATTAGCTACCGAGTTCTTCTTACATTTTGTGTAAACACGTTGAATTCGAGGGTTAGCTCTAGTTTTTGGGTTTCACTAGTGACTCAAATACTTATCTCAGAGTGCAATGAGCCGAGTAGAGAGGTGCGTGCGTTATCTGAGTAAACTGATCGACGCAAAATTAAAACGGTGCCGTTGTAAAGCGCATAGACCCGTTTACAAGCTGAAATGCTCGCACTCTTTGATGTTTTTATACTATATTACTATGGAATACTAGTTGAATTGAAATTAGACATTTGGATTTTTATTAATGTTATGAGATAACGGTATTTTATTAAGCTACTTTGTTCAGAGATAGGCCATGTGTGAAGGGTTATTGTTTCACTTTGAATTACATTTTATATTCCTACATCAAAATGCTGCACTATGTTGAAATTAATGTCAAAACGTACTCCTGAATCATGTATGACATGTGGCAATGGAATAACTCCAGAGACCTAGTTTTGCTATTCGAGCTCTTTAAAAGGGTTGTTTTTCCATAAAATTTCGATCGAAATAGGAAACATGTGACCACTAAGCCGCGTGACAGTCAAATTTGGATATCACCATTGAGTAGAAGGCACACAAAAAACTGTAGTTCCTATTTGAAGAATTTTGAAACCTTCGAAATTGGGAAAAATGAAAGGATTCCTGTGAAACCTTCTAAATAAATCGTGTCTTCTCTTATTTTTAATCTTAATTTAATTCCGCTGATACCATTCCAAGGAATCAAATGCAGCTTTCTAGGCACCTTTGGATCAACGACAACACGGAAAAGTTCCTAAATCTTTTCACATAGGACCATAGTCCGGTTAATAAATTAGCCGTTACTTGTTGAATAGTGGACTTCAGACAATGTCTTCCCCAAAATATTGCAATATTCAAAATGAAGGATCCATTACTTCAGAGAATAATTAAGCACCACAAAAAAATGAGGTTGGTGGACAGCCCAAAAAATGCTCAAATTTTAAAAACTGCGGTAGAAAATATGTAATTTTGTCAAAAATGAAGATATTGTCTCCAAAAATTGTAAAATAGAAATGTTCCTTAGTTATCTATCTAATCCATTATGAAGTATTTTGAAACGATTTCAGTATTTGAACGGTTTCATTTATTTTATATTACGTATAAGTCTTTCCAGACAATAACTCTACTTAGAATTAAAATAAAAACTTCATGTTTTAGCCACAACAAAAAATCAAATCAAGCATTTCAAAGACAGTTTGAGTTTGTACAGCACTTTTTGAACTCAGTAAACTGGTCGGATTTGTAATAAATGGTTTTAAATTTTTAAAAAAATCTTAAAAATGCAAATGACGGCTAAAAATTATGAATGAATTCATCGTGAATCAAAACATCGACATTTTCAAGCAAAAATACGCTGGAAAAACGTACATACCTTTCATTAAAATGTGATTAAAAAAATTATGGAAATGTTTAAATAGAAACTATAAGTTTGGTGTAACATAATTCGGAACAACTTTTTTCCATGAAATTGATAGTTCTATAGTTATTTTTAGTTCTTAGTTCTTATAGTAATTCTTCACTCATAGTTTGATCGTTGACATCTTTACGTACAACATAGTGCACAAATGTCAGAGAAACTTAAAACAAATGAAATACTGCGGCAATACGATATTTTAGGTAAATTCCTTTCCATAATCATAGTGGATAAGTGGATTTTTTTCTAATTAATCAATTTTGTTTACCTACTACTGAATAGAAAATATAGAACGAGCATCCCTGGAATAGGTCGAATAGAATTAAAACATGCAGGAGCACCCTAATTAGCTTTGGAAGTTCTCTCGCGCGGTCAAGACGGTTTCTATTATTGTAGTTGTAACAGTGGCTCTTAATTAACTTTGAATCGAACTATGCATTCCGTTAATGAGAAGGAATTAATGTTAACAAGGTACTGTTTCGGACGGATATTTATGTTCTAAAGGTCAAAATGGTGAAACGATGGTAAAGTTAAGCTGGGTACAAATGGTCTTAGCTGATTGAATAGAGCAACTTTCAGCGTGCAAATATCAAACGATGAGCTTAGAACCGATCGAATTCGGCCAGTAGTTATTCAACTTGATTTAAACTCAATTATTACAATACAAACGTAAATTTTTTCAGGAATCTAAAATTATCATGAATTTTCAAAAATTAGCCTCTCCGACAAAATTGGTCCTTGAGGTTTTCAAATTTCATAAAAACTGCTTCATCTAATACCCTTTCCAATGGTTTAAATGATAGCTGTTTCCTTTGGTCTATTATTACTGAGCTAGAGATGAAAAACACGATATTAGTGGAGGAACCGAAGGTGATAAGATGAAGTACTCGCATGACATATTGTTTTTGGATGTTGAACTTGGATGTTCACACTAGTTCAATAACAACATACCTGCCTTAGATGATGTCTTGATTTATGAGCTAGTTCATTTTTCACGATGGCAGGTTTTACAACGCGGGAATACGTAGATATGCACTTCGTCTACGGGTTGTGTAGCGGGAGTACCACAATCGCTTTCCTGACAGACGTTGCACTATGGACAAAGTTTTTACGAGACTGCACCAACGTTTGTTGGATGCAGGTTCGGCGGTGCGATCTCTAAGGGGCCGCTGTAGATTTTGGAATTTAGGATTACATCATTGACCGTACCACAACTGATCCTAACGTGAGCTCTCGAGACTTCCGCGCCTCAGAGATCGGTGTTTCCCAATTCTACGTTTTGAAATTATTGAATAAAAACCATTTTCATCCTTACCATTTCACACAGGTGCAGGCTTTGGAAGAAAACGATTTTGCGCCTAGGGATTACAGAACAATCTCATTTTTTGAAACGCATATTGTGGACAGGCTAGTCTTTGTGTATTCGCGAAGGTGTATTTAATACCCACAATATGCACCACTGGGCTACGGAGAATCCCCATGCATCTCGACAGTCATTCCAACGCCAGTTCAAAGTAAATGTTGGGCAGGGATTGTTGGAGACCAGTTGATAGGGCCACATTTTCTTCCAGCCAATTTAAATGGGGAGACTTATTTACAGTTTCAGAACGTAATTTGCCTATTTTCCTTCAGAACCTTCCTCCCGACGTTAAAGGAAATTTAATTATGCAAGTACGCTTCATCTTATCACCTTCGGTTCCTTCACTAATATCGTGTTTTTCATCCCTCGCACAGTAATAATAGTCCAAAGAAAACAGCTATTATTGAAACTGATTATACCATTGGAAAGAGTATTAGATGAAGCAGTTTTTAAAAAATTTGACAACCTCTTGGACCAATTTTTGTCATGATAATTTTAGATTCCTGAAAAAATGTACGTTTGTATTGTAATAATTGAGTTTAAATAAAGTTGAATAACTCCGAAAATTATCCATTCCTGTAGAAGATTTAACGCTGAATCCGAAAACGAGGTAAAAAATGGGAATAAGTGGACGCACAAGTGAGAAATAGTGGTTTTATGACGTGAGGTCGGGTTCAGTCGAAAAATTACCAAAAAAAAAAAATCATAACTTACAAACAGAAAGTTATAGGACACTCGTTCAGGCGGGGTTTTACTAAATTTTTGATGCAGATTAACAGGAAAAATTTTTAGTGTTTATCCGGTTCCACCCTGTATATTGTTTAGTAGCAACATTTGCTACTAGAGTGAGTTGCTATTCATCATCACTCATTCCTGTACAAGATTTATGACTTGTATTAGGTATGCTATGTGTCTCAAATTAGGGTTGGCGGTGATTGGACCCTACTGTTCGGTAATTTCTAGATTATTCTTTTGCTTCTTTCATTTATTAATAATTAATATTTTTATTAATTATTGTAAAATTTTATTAAGACACAATTTTTCGCAATAAAGTTTAGCATTAATAACTGTTTTGTTTTTTTAAACTACCAAATTATGCAGAAAAGCTGTAGTATTGGGATTTGGATTCATACTATTTGTGTTATTAAGGAAAGTATTATGGGAAACTCACCGATTGAGGCGCTTGCTGGATGAGCGGTGAAGGTACCGGTAGTGATTTGGTTGCTACATGAGTAGATAGATACACTGCTGATAGGAATGCACTGTTGATAAATACTCGTACACTGTTGAAGAGAATCATATTTGACTGGATGCCTTATATGAAGGAGGAATTGAAAGCCTTGTGCCCCGTGGCAGTTTGAAGGGTTTATCGCGACGGGCGACGAGGTACTCAAACAATCATCAACTCTTACGTACTTTATATAACAGGAGGGGAGGATGTCGTCTGAAGTATCTTCGAATGAGTCAACTCCGGAGTGGAGCAAGGGTTTCCAGTGGAATGCGCATCGTAAGGAAAGCACCTACTCACTCGAACACTGGGATATCCCCGAGGGAGCAAACATGCACGGTAAGATGATGCCCCTACCACCGATAACGCGGATGGGGAGAAGATGGGGGGAGGGCGTCGGCAGACCAGCTGAGGCGCCAGGTTTAAGAAGTGGGAGTCATCTTCGGTCAAAGGGGTCAACAGGTTGTGGATGCTGAGTCGCGGCTGATTGAGGGAACTTCCACAACCAAGGACGTCCGTGCCTGGTCAAGACTTTCGTTGTCCCCCTCCTATTCACAATTATCTAGATGATGCCGTTCCAGGAATTTCAAGTTTGACAGAACAGAGCAACAGCAATTTTCTTAGAGGTTTCCGAAAAGGTGCAACATGGAGAGCATCTGATTCTTGTGAATGATCAAAACCAAGGGCGCCCCGAACCTGGTCATAACTTTTGGTTTATTGTCCAATAATAAACCATTGTAATCGATCTTGAAAAAAAAAATTTAACCCCCCCTGAAAATTTCATGGTTTACGTCTCAAAGGGTGTAGAATCCAAATCTGCAATACAATTTTTTCGTCCGTCCGCCGTACGCACCATTTCTTCCAAACTGCTGGAGCAAAAGATCTGAAATTTGCAGGAAAAATCAATATTGGTCCGACAACGCCAATTCTTTAGCCACCACTCTCACTTAATTAAAAGTGCCCTTTAAGGGTTGTCAACGTTTTGTAAAATCCCTAAAAACCTCAAAAAATTGGACGAATGAGCGCTTCCCCAGGTCCGTAGCTCAAACCATTCCCGATGTATGGCCTACGTTAGCGATTTATGGTGCCAACATTAGCGTTATTTTGGTTTATTATTATTTTTGTTTTGATTGTAGTAACCTAGTGATGTAGTGAACATGGATACTGGAGTGAACTCCTGAAAGGGTTTATAGCCGAACACGGGTTAAAGTATTCTGATAACCATAAAAAACGCTGCAAATTCTTTCACTGGGGTGTATAATTCAATTGGTTTACGTTCATGATTTGAATTTTTACTAAGCTTTGGAGTGTGCGTGTTTCACAGGTGATAGAGAAAATGTTGAGACATGCAATTTTTCACAACAATCATTTTCAACGATTTTAGTTTTTTCCATTCTACCTATATTGGAAGTATATGTAGCTCTTTCTATTCTTTAATTTCTAAATAAGAAAATCAACTGAGCCGAGCAACCCACGTTGTTCACATTCAATTTTTCCAGTCTTAAGAAATATCCATACATACGATTGCTCAAAATTTTCCAATCTGTAATATTACGTCAATGCAAATGACTGCTAAATCTGTTCGAGGAAACACTGTTTAAAAACCAGTGGATCGTTTGGTACCAAATTAAAAGAGAATTTTTGAGATGCGTTGTAGATGGTTTTTAAGAAGTTAGCACGAAATCGCTCGAACCGATCATGTGATACGTATTTTGTGCAAATCTGGTGTGTTGTGGCACCAGAGGGATTAGCCCTTCTCCTGTACATCCTAAGAAGCTGGAATAAGACAGAAAGACTCTCTGGAATAAGAAGCGGCAACTGAAACTATGGGGTTTTTCCTCATCAGCTGAGAAATCCGAATTCTCGCCTGTTCTTCCTATGAAATTGATTTTGAGGGATGGAGGGGGAGCTAAATCCTCTTACATTCACTCTAGAAAGTTGAAATTCAATACTGAGGCTCTCTGCGACATCAGAAGAAAAATATTTTCATTACGAACAGATGATTATCATACCAATGGATCAATTTTGGTGGTTGGTTTCTCAAAGTGTATTCTAGAGTAGAAAATAAAACTAATTACCCTCCAGGTACCGAAAAAACCATTTAAATGTGTATATAAGAATGCAGTTTCTAAAAAAGGTTTGATGGAGAAAGTTGAAACCTTTTTCCGTATTATCTTGATAAAGTAATGTTTTGTCCAAAGCTAACGGCTGTGTCTCCATAACTTGTGGTTGACTTCTAGATGTCCCAACGATAGTTGAATGACAGTGTCTTACATACAACTGTATGAACGCCGTCATTAACTGGAAACGATGTATGAAACAAAAGCTGATATTAAAATATCCACAAAGGTGCTATATACTATTCATGGGAAAGACGTAAAATCCACGATTAGAGCAACTGCCTACCAACACTTCAATTGTCCACAAATATACCTTGAAAAACTCGAAAGAAAATGTCATTGCGATTATATCCTCACATACATAACAATTCTTACCATGTCCAAGCATGTTCACATTCACTTTTTGTTCAATGTCTTATTCAAAGTTTCAGCACAAAGTTGCAACGGGAAACCAGTCCAGCCGCGCGCCGGTTCGATTGCGGTAGGCAAACCCTCAATCAGTAAAATACATCCTCAGTTGCTTTCAGAGAGAGAACTCACTAAATTTCCAAGATTTAACCCCTAATAAAGCTGGTCAACTAACTCATCTCTACCTTTAATATTATTGACGCTTAAGTAAATCAAGTGTCAATAACCAATCAACACTTTCAAGGATTACTTTTTTGAACATTTGCACAACCACCGAACATTTTGGGCTTATTATAATAGCTTAATTTATTATGTAAGAATTATAATTAGGCTTGTAAATTTCAAACTGTTTCAAGGTTCCCCAAGCTATGTTTGAGGCCACCCAAGCCTAAATTTATCGTACTGTGAATGTCCAAGCAAGCTGTGAGACTTGTAACTTGGGTTTCCATCTTTAGACTTTATAGTATTTTCAGATTTTGTAAATGAATCTCTCACTTACGCTTTGGAGCAAATACCGATTATATTCTAGGTGTACAGTTCTACACTAATTCTTGGATTGTTTATTTTCGGACAACCAGGGGAGCCTTATAGTGGGTTATGCCAATTTCTGGGATTCAAGTCGGTAGCTACCTGCTGCATACCAACTCAAACAAGAAAATCGGTACTTCAAACATCGGTATTTAATAAAAAGTGTAGGTTTCAAATAAGTGGATTATTGAGTTCCTTAACGAGAGAAGAGACAAAATCAAATTGATTGTGGTTGATCCGAAAAAAATAAGCGGTGCTTTCCTCCCTCTTCTTTGATGTGATTGTTTATTAATAATGCCTGAAACCCCTCCACTTTTCTCTCCCTCAATCCCCCGGACTAAGAAAAATCAATTCTTCTTTCTCCTCATCTTCCAGGCACAAAATCTCGACCTTTCATTTGGTCAAAATGAGCAAATGTTGCTCAGATTGAACTGAAAATGATTAGCTGGACGCGTTTGTGATACAACCGACATGCGGTGTCTGTCTGCCACTTCCGGACGCGAAAGCGTGACGCATCCACTGCCAAATCCATCCTTGGCATACCATTAAGAATTAACGCAATGCGGCCCAGGTGGGCTCATTCGATTCATTGAAGGGTTCAAACAACAATAAACAATAGCCACGGTTAGGTTATGAGTCAGAAAGCTTTTGTGCTAGACAAGTTAAGCTAGCTACTCAATTTTCTCGTGCCCCATTCATAGAGATCCAGCCGCTAGGGTATTGACGCCTGATTCATATAGCGCCTCCCATTCTTTATCGGGCTTAGAATCTTTTTCGGTTTCTTCCAGGCAAAACGAAAAACATTCCACGTCCCAGTCTCTAACTTAATTGCAATGATTCAGGGCCGCTTTCACATTTTTCAAGTCCAATGATTCAGTGACCCGTGAATCATAGATCTCGCCGGGAGGAAACAGATCATTCAAAGCTCCGTTTCATTTGGTCTCGAAGCTCCTAGCGCCACTGCTGGTCCGGAAATGCAAGGCGGAAAAGTACAAAATGACCCCAATAGCTATGAATTACCTCCTCTAACAAGAAAGTTAAGGTTAATTATTGAAAATTAATGTAATTTTGATCACTATTTGTCCCTCTCGATCTAGACATTTTGCCGTTCGAAATGGATATCTGCCCCGTTTTCCCGAATTTTATTGCGTAACGTTTCTGTTGGCCAACCTCTGGACGTATTTACTCCTGTGACGAATGATCTTCGGTAGACTTTAATCGGGCCAACAGAAGGAGGTCGCTGGGAAATTTTGTAGGGCCACAGTTTCTATGGATGAGGAGAGGAACTGCTCAAACCCATGCGTTTGAAGCTTTTTTGAACTGTAGTAAGATGAAAATTTTCTTTCTCCAAAATTTTCCACTCTCATTTTGCATCCTACATCGTTTTAAACAGTTTTGGTTTCCAGTCTGGGTGTCTGCCCGCCTGCCTGTCCTTGAGTCCACAGATCCTAGTAGATAACAGACTTAATTCTAACAAGTTTCATCCGATCTTCATGCCATTTTCAAGGAATGAGCAGGCAAGCTGTGGAGGGTCCTCTATGCTTTGCATTTCTTACAAATCAAAGCTTCATTCAGCGCACACAGAAACGTAAGATCTATCAAGCGTCTTTTTCTCAGATTCTAGTTGTCCGAACATGTTAAAATGTTCACGGTAGTCTGATAATTTCATATCGATTTCAACGTTATGGTTTCATTGGTAGCTACTGCGCGTGCACGAACTTGAAATCCTTCTAGGAAGCCTAATGCAATTTCACTCGATTTAGAGGGAATGTGCGAATTAAGCAGTAGATGGTGCTCCATGAGTTTTATATAGCTCCCGAATCAATACATCAGTCAGCGCTTGGGCGAAAGTAGGATCCAACAAACATAGTCTTCTGAGGTTTTAATGGTTCGGTCAAAATTTCTACGTGGCCGGGGAAGTACGGTTTAATAGTTGCATATCAATTTTATTGTAGCAGTACCTATCGTTAGCACCTGCTGCGCTTCCACGAACGTTAAATCGCTCAAGCGAGCCTCATTCCTAAAGTTTTTATCCGATATCGATGAAATTTTCAGAGATTGCAAGTTAGGCTTTAGATGGTTCCCTATGAGTTTTTGGATCATGAATCAACAAATCACTCTGCGCATGCACAAACGTGAAATCCACCATGCATAATTTTTTCAGGCCCTAGTGGTCAAATGTTTCAAAATAAAAGTAAGCGCGCCAGAACCGCCATACATGCGAACAACCTCGCCCTTTTGGAAGGTGTATATTTCTGAAGGAACATGTCCCGTGGCATTTCTGTCCAGTGAAACATTCATCCTACATCTTTCGAGATTGTTTAAAACACTTCAATGATTTTTAAATTCATGTTACCTGGAGGATGAAGTTATGTGTCACACCCAACGTGGCAGACGTTTCCAATTGATTGTAACTTTCTTGTTTTTGGAGGTAATTTATAGTTCTTGGGGTCAAACCGCTTAAATATAACTACAACTTCGGTGCCCATAGGAATTTCTGTAGGATACCTACGTGCAGGAAGATTGATTAGAAAGAATTTGCACATTCTTAATGTGTCTTAACATTTGTGCAAATTCTTTCACTGGGGTTTATTATTCAATTGGCTTGCGTTCATGATTTGAATTTCTACTAAGCTTTGGAGTGTGCGTGTTTTACAGGTGATAGAGCGATTATTGAATTCCAGGATATATGCATAGAGCACGTAAATCTGTTCTCAACCAAAATACCTATTTGGATTGATCAGTTGATCATATTTTTGTTCCTCCTGAAATACATCGGGAATGGTTTGAACTACGGAACTGGGGAGGGACTCATTCGATTCCTCGTGGAAAGTTCTTCAAAAAGTGTTCAAATTTAGGCCGCCTTGCCTTTTTTTGAGGTTTTTAGGGATTTTACAAAACTTTGACAACCCTTAAAGGGCATTTTAAATTAAGTGAGAAGGCTGGCTCAAGAATTGGGGCGTCGTCGGACCAACATGGATTTTTCCTGAAAATTTCAGCTTTTTTGCTTCAGCCGTTTGGGAGAAATCGTGGGTGCGGCGTACGGACGGACAAATTTTTATTGCAGATTCGGATTCTACACCCTTTGAAACGTAAACCATGAAATTTTCAGGTGGGGGGGGGGGGGGGGGGTTCGAATTTCTTTTTCAAGAGCGATTACAATGGTTTATTATTGAATAATAAACCAAAAATATAATGAAAACTACGTTGAATTTTCCATTCCCCCGACCTTTAGCACTCCCAATTTATTATTAGGTTGTAGTATGTTCACAAGAATTCTGAAGTGAGTTTTCAAAGAACCTCCTATATTTTAGATTGCCATGGAACTACGAAATCCATTTTTAAAAGTTTTTAAGTTTCCAGATATGGAGTGGAGTTGGATGTCAAACAAGCGTGGTTTTATCAACTAGTTATATGGACAATAGTAACTCCTTAATTTGTTTAAGATTATTCAAATCACCTTAAAGTTTAACAAATTTTGCGCTTTTTTTAGAGAATCAACCAGGTTGGTACCATACATCTGCATAGAAGAGAGACAAGCTAGTTTTCGCTATTCCCCTCGCCTTCATACACTTCGTCTGGTGTTCAAATTACCACCGGAGTAGATGTGTTTTCAAACTTTCAAACCATCTCGTAAAAGTAGTGTTGCTCTAATTATCAAGTTCGTTCCGTCAGTGTTTTGCTATGCTCAGAGTGTGTTCCGAGATAAGATAATTAACTTCCCAAAGATAACGGTACGTTAAAAGGTTTTCTTTCAACCCCCTCCCAAACTTGACTCAACTTAAACCATATATTTTTCTTATTTTAGACTGATTCCTGATACCACATAAGGTGAGCCCCTTGTTTTTGGAGCATCTGCGAACTCTACGTGAAATTTCATCATGGAATAACAATTTACAATAATTTAGTGAGTGCTTCACTATTTAATTCACCGTACCTATACAAAACAAAAAAAAACTCCAAAATCACGCATTACTTGAGACTATTGACCTACCTAGAAAACTTCGATTTTCGATATTACTGCATTGAGTAATTTCGATTTATTTTCAATAATTAAACATCGTAATCCACCAAAAATTGTTTACTCCTTTTCAGATTCGAGGTTTCACGATTCACGAAATTGTAATTTAAAAAATTCGAACGACGCGGCCAAAATGCAAGAAATGTTGCATCACTTCGCTTTCTCTAACCCTTCCATTCAGATTCTGCCCATCAAAATTACCTGGTAGGTACCCTAAATGGAAGGAATCTGTTTTTTTTTTTTTTACAATTAACACACCTTCGGAGAGAGGTTCTGCCAACGTTAATGTTATACTCAAGAGTACCATACACTTTGTTTAATAATTAGCTACATTTCATTTATCCTTGTTGGAGGGCTATCTGATGCAGAAATAGTAAACCTTTGCAAGTATTTTCCAAACTTAATTCAGTATTTCCCATAACTATTAGGTAAATTCTGGATCTACTACAAAAAAAAATGGATTCCTTTTGGAAAAAAAGTTAATGTGCGTTCTGTGTAAAATGCCATATTTAGATTTTTCCCAACCATACAGTATGGGACACTGTGTACCATCAGTACCGACCTACCTGGATTTGAACTGCTTCGAAAACGGGCGGCACGTCACCCAACAACTCCAACTTATAATCCTGCCACGGAACAGGGAGACTTTTCGCAGACAGTGCTCTCAAACAACAATAAATTATGAATATCCAACGCATAACGAGACGGACATCTATACAACTACACACTGATAGTAAGCCATACAATTTACCAGAGAGCGAAAGAGTAAACAGGCGAAATGACACATACCTACAACAAAAAAACCAAACTAGAACAAGGAAAATAGTTTGTTTTGATAGACTCAACGAATCACTAAATTTTGAAAACAAAAATGACTAAATGCAAGGAAACCCAGGAGTTTAAACAAGGAGGTTTATCCGTGGTTTGACAACTCGGTGGGTTTCATCGATTTTCCTGGTGGATTTTCAACGATGCAAATTTGTTCAAGTATCGTTCCTTCTACGTTATTCACCCATCCGTTTATCAGACTTAGTCTTTGTAAATTATCTACACTCGGCGCTTCCATGCCATCCAATTGTAGATGCTACAAAAAGAGCAAAAACAGATTGACTAGGAAAGAAATTAGCTACAAGGTTCACACAGTCTGCCTCCAAAACTTGTAAATAACTTCGACACGTTCCTAGTGCAGTTAGATGATTCCTTCAGAAGTCCTCCGTGAACACCAACATTTGCTAGTCCTCTGTACGAAATAAAAGCTGAAATACCTACTACTGAAATTCAGCGAGATAAAATAGAACACATAAGCAATACCTACGCTTCAATTGCAGCAAACAAACACAAGTTATGGATAACTCAATTTCAAGAAAAACTCTTGAAATTGAAAATTCATTATAATTGAATGAGCAGATTCGATCTCCATAATTTACAAGGCAATTTTTAGTATGTTCTGAGACGTTCACGTTAAACATACTCGTTGACATTCTTTTTTTCTGTCAAAGTTCTAGCCCATACAATCCTAAGATGTTATATGTTCAGCGGATTGTGCTCTTTCGATTCATTGGAGGGTTTTATTTCCATAAAGAACTTTGAAAAATTAGTATTACGGAGATTTAATAATACAGCCCATACATTTGAACCTATAAAATTGACAGAAAGAGATGCTGAGAATGCGCCCCCAAATTTGATTTTTGAAACAAGTTAAATCAAGTTGCAGTAGTTTCGAAGAAGAGCTAGGACGGCGTGCGGATTTTATTCTCTTAGACGATTGCGAAGGTTCATTATTGAAAATAATGAATCAACAGTAGTTGGAGAGCCTTAATGGACGTATCCACGGGTTGGGACAGCCAACATCAATCTTAACCAGCAGGAAAAAGGACCAATACCGAATTCGAGGTCACCAAAAATATGGATGTTGTGTAAGTTACGAACCTACCGAATACAAGGTTTTTTGGGCCCCGCCAAGGCCTTAATTCTCAATCGACTTCCACGGCTGCTAGGGTTTCATCATTTCCAACAATCTCAGGACAAGAAGATTTTGATAATCGCGAACTGATCGATTACTTAAGAAATTATCAGTTGGACATAGATTAAACCAATTAATAGCAAGAATGGATTTATTGATATGAGCTATACGAATATTTTACATGAATAGAACAGAAGTCAGCTTATTTCATGGATTTTTACGCAAATCTCATCGACAAGCTTCTCAGTTAAGATTTCACGCTTTCAAGGTTCTAAAACAACAGAACGTGCAGCATTTCAAATACATATTCATAATTACGTAACAAAGAATTAGCTAGAGTAATTCGAAAATTAAAGAAAGTAAAATTCAAAATACAAATTGTCTTCTCCGATTAAAAAAAAAGAAGAAAATGTTCACATGTTATGAATGAACGCCTAAGTTCGATATGGAAATTAATTGAAATTATCACATAAATTACAGTTTTACTTACAAGGAACGGAATGGTAAAAATATACAACACAGTAAGAATGAGGATATATTCACCAACATTCAATCTATCACAAAAGAATCAAAAACAAAAATCGACACAGCATACAATCAAACCTCACAAATTTTAAGGAGTGCCTACCTAAGCAAATTTTATAGGCAGAAGGAACTATTTTAGGTTGATTTTCAACTTCCAGACCAAAACTACGTTGATGGTGTGCGACAACAGGGAATTTTGTTGGTGGCAATTTTCCAGAATGGTGTTCCTCATACAATTAAGCTCAACTCGAAGTGATGAATACGTTATTACCGTAATCGTCAAGTAATCCTAACGTGCTAACTCGGAGAGTGTATATAATGCACAGAAGTAGGAACCACTAAATGTGAATTCCAACAATAAAACCTTCAATTTACGATCCATTTTCATCTCCTGTCATCTTTTAAATCGCCTACTTCACTTATTGTGTGTTGAAGATGCGGCAACATTGCAGCAATGGTGATTTTGACTTGTCTAGAATTGTTGGGCCAACTAAGGATAGGGTAGAGCCACTGAACATGAGATGTCTTCAGCTTTCCGACTTGCCATATCCTTGAAATGAGGCAGATAAAGGGCTACTGAGAGGCCGAGAGTCAAAGTTATTAGTTCAGGCTCGTTTAAATCAAGTCCAGTCGATGTTTTACTTCACTTTTACTAGATACTGCTTCACAACATGGAAATGAAATGGATCCGCGAGAGCTTGGAGATCAACTGTGAGGAGTTGGAAATCAAACGAGGTAAAAGATCCAAATCTAACAAGTTAGCGTCCCCACCTTTTTGAACTCCTCTCTAATAACTTTAAAAGCAACAAGGTGGTGTTAATGTTTCTACTGAAATACGTACTCAGTTTGGCGTCAAACTAAAAGGCAAGCTAAGCCAAGAAATTACGGTTACAGTGTTACCACACCTTTAACAATGCACATACCAACATTATTCAGTTTGAAAACAGAGATACCTTGATTCAGGAAACACCCAAGTGCCAAACTACCAAACACCGTGCATCAAATGCATAGCTAAGACAAGAAAAACCAATCATGAAATGTGACTTATAACAATACAGTACTACATCCAAAAGAATGTTACGTTTCTAGGAATAACAATGGCACAGCCTTGTGGCTACCCATGTAATTAAAATGTAAATAAAAGGTGAGAGAACAATAAAAAGAAAATAGAACACATTTTTGTTTTTTATTCATTTAAGAGGCTTTGTATGCATTTCAATAAAAAAAAAAATATGTACGAAAACGGAGTTCAACTTTTTTTACTGCTGAAAAATTAATAACGTGAGGGGAATATATTATGGCATTTGGAATGTTCTCTCACCCTCAAATAACAAACAACTGATTACGAAAGAAAATACGAGGACATGCAACCTCCTTACATACTACCAAGCAGAAAACTGGGGGAGCAATTCGGACTACTTAGTAAACCTTACTCTATACAAATTAATGCTAAAACCAGCAGACATTCAAAACACGGATGAAGGTATAATAATCATATATGGAATCCACATTGTGCGAAGCTCACATAAAAAACACCTGAATTTCACCATAAACACGCATATTATACAAATACGTATAAAGATAGCTTCATTTTCTTTCAAAATTGAAGGAATATTGGTACTAGTAGAGGAACAAAGTGGAATCGACATGACGTGATCATTAAGAACAGTCATTCGACATTTAAAAAAAGAATGATGAACCAATATTCTTAGGTACTATACGTGATTAAAACTAAGAGAAAAGAACTAAAATAAGATTTCAGTTATTACAGATCAATCGCTAAGTGGTCCGCCCACCATGCACCTTAAAAGACTAGATTATAAAATCAACTACAGCGTTGATAATCTTTGCTAGAAGTTTCTGGCAATTCATCAAAATGAAAAATAATGTTTTTGACAAATGATTATGGATTAGGTAATTTCGCGAACGCTCCATTTGAAGAACGAAAGGATCTGCTTCGTGTAATATTACACTAAGCTTTGTTTGCTAAGACATCAATTAAGGGATACTTATCGAAAAGATTGTCAAAACTCGGCAAAATATCATGGAATAACTGGTTCACTTCGTTTTATCAAAACAATAAGGGAGCCAAAGTTGGACAGAAAGCCAAAGTTAAATTAACTTAGCTTTAAATTACGTTACAGTAATTTCCAATTATCACAATAAACAGGGAAATGAATCGGGTACCTTCCGTTTTTTATTAATCCGTTATCATCGGGTAAAAAATGTATTTACTTACAAGTATTGTGCAGAAATACGACCAATCTTATTGTGATAATTCGCATTATAAAATTGTAATGTATTGTCAACGTACCTACACGAAAATTTAATTCCAAGAAGGTAATTTTACGATATATATAAAACTGAAAAATATTGATAAAAAAAGAGATCATAAGGCATTCGAATGAATAATGCTGAATGAATTTTGTGGTATGAGATTTTGACAAGGGAGCAAATAAACTCATAATTAAAAAAAAAGTCAGTATTTTTTCCGTTAAACTGTTTATCAGCATTTATCATCATGATTAAAATATGATAAGTTCACTCTCAGAGGCAACAAGTTGTTCAAATAGGCCGAGGTTATGAAGAGATGAAAAAAACTAAAACTTACCATCTAAAATATTTGAGTATAAAAGAGTAGTGATATGGCTTTAGAACATTTTCAAATTCAAGAAAAAAAAAGCTCAGGACCACATTACCTATCATGATATGATTTTCATTCTGTGATGGATAATACTGACAAGAAATTTCACGTACGCTAATGTGGCACAAATTATATAGAAAAATAGTTTATGAACATTTT
Organism: Creontiades dilutus; assembly: GCA_031894815.1. Lineage (NCBI taxonomy): Eukaryota > Metazoa > Arthropoda > Insecta > Hemiptera > Miridae > Creontiades > Creontiades dilutus. Next base: position 183,564 of record JAVIWC010006749.1, read on the forward strand.
TTGAAAGTGCCGATTATCTAATTTGTACTTGTACCACTCGAAATGCATATCTGTTTGTTTGGAACTTTTTAGGAGTATATAAAAGTCTACTTAGGAATGTTAATGTGAATATTAGATGAGATTTAGAGATGTAGACAGCCTCTTCTAGGTGATCTTGTTGGTAGTTCGAGACTATTATCGAACTGGACAATCCGTTATGAAGAAGCTGATCCTTTACCGTCAGAACTGAAATTGAAGATGAAATGAAGAGTTCAATAACGATTTTTTTTTTAAATGTAAAAGGAAACATATAAACTATCAAGGGGTCGATAAACAAGGTTGGTAATGAACTTAGACAGGGCTTCCAAACTTTTTGGCTAGCGATCATAGCCTCAGGATGGGTGAGACTATGGTGGGGTCGTGAGTTTGGTGAGGGGGGTTAAGGGTTTGCTGTCCAGGAGCGAAGCTTCGACTCTACGCCTGATGGGTGGAGCTAGGACGTGAAACGCAACGTTTCATGCTGTTTCATACGATCTGGCTCCAAAAAATGAACCAATGAGAGCACCCAAAATAAAGTGCGCAAAATTTCAGAGAGCTTACAAAGGGGCACACAGTTGCCAGCCTATCTGCTAGAGTGCGCTAGAATCATCAAACACAATCTGATCATATTATAAGTTGTTTTTCCTCAACCCTTACTGCATTTACTGATCCTGCATGTAAGAGGAAAGCATTGTCTACCTCAACACCCTGGGACAAGGGTCAAGTCATTTACTTGTCCGAACCGATACTGCCCTAAGCACCAGATAGGTTCAAGATCAGGGTTTTCTATAACTTTCGATAAACAATCAATATTTGACACCTCACCAAGGTTGTTAAACAGGGTGAGATGGTAGTTATGAAGGTTGATAATTGCATGAATTGCTACTACAATGACGAAATATTGCCAGATGAGTAAAAACTGTCTTCTTTCTTTACTATAACAAGGACCATTACGCTCATCAATTTATTATTTACTTGATTAATAAGAAATATGAATCGATGAATTAAAGAGTGGAATCAAACAGGGAAACACCAAAACCTCGCATAACTGCAACTGGTAGAGCGTAAGTACATCATCCTGTTACTTTTGAATCATCGGAGATGTCTTCACTACTTAACGTATTAAGAACATCAAGATAGATAGAAATCATCTTTATTACGAAGATGTTCGTAACTGGAAAGTCTTGGGGTCAACTGAAGAGTCTGCCCAACAGTCCAGTGGCGATGTTTCGTGCAGATCCATTGCTATGATCAAGAGCTTCATGATATAAGTCTAGTCAAAAACTCTCGGTCCAGTTGGAGATAAAGATTCCGTACGTCTAACTTTCGGAGCTGACATAGTAAAAGTAAAGTAAAGTAAAGTAAACAAGAAATTTCATCTTGGATTTTCGTCCGACTACCCGGAGGTGTCGCGGACGTCGCCAGCCGTCCTCTAGAGAGGATCGGAACTAGGTCTGACGATTTCGCTCGTGGCTCCCCATTGCCTCTCACCCCTGGGTTGGGAGCGATTAGGATTCACGTGATATCAAGATCAGAGGTGAACTGTCTAACGACAGGACAGGTATACATCACTTGATAGGATTTTGTCCCTAATCATTGGTGCCTGCCGGATTCGAACCGGGCTAATCAGTACTCCCACTGAAAGTAAACAGCCAAAGGACTGATGCCTTAGCTCGCTGGGACAACCTGTCCCTCACAGAACTGACATAGTAGACAAAAATCTAGATTTTAAGGCCTGTCACTTTAACACCGGGAGGTGGGGTTCTTCAGGCATATGTCAATTCAATGTAGGTGTATGTAATTCAAGTGATGCGGGAGGTATTAAGTGATTGGATATTTAACAAACCATCGAACCAACCAAATGTTTTGAAATTGATGGCAATCAGGAGCTATTGAAACTATTCGATTGAAATATAATATCGAATAGTTCAACAGAAGAAATAGACCAAGACTTTCTGAATTAGTAAAACTCAGAATTTGATTCAAAACTTACTTGTCGCTTTTGAAGCGCATGGGGTAGTCCTTTTCCGGCTTATCCTTCTCAGTGGTGGAAGCAGCCGCTCTCCTCTGCACATGAAGAATTAGTTGTTGCAAACTTTCCTGAAATGACAAAGAAACCACGGACTTACCAAAGTGTTATTATCTAATAGCAGAATGAAAATTTCTACGTAACCATAAATAAAGATAGTAGGTAACTTTCAGGAGCCTCCTTGAGTCTGCTCCTTGATTAAGAGCAGACCAGAGAGATATTTACAATAGCATTATTCGTATACTAAAACTTCAGGAGAACTCAGACTCACAAACTGAAGATTTGGCATCAGTGGACTTTGAGGAGATGGCTGTGACGCAGGAGTGCTGCTACTGCTTCCAGGATTCTTCTTAGGTGGTCTTTGAGCCAGGGAAAGGCCTAAAAATCAAACAAACAGATTTGAATTGGTGGATTTTGCTAAAATCAAAACAATTTACTCTCAGTTAAAACATATTTAATTTGTAAGATGAGATTCTCCAAGCAAACTCACTCCTTGGAGACGAAAGATGGTCTTCAGTAGTCGTGGTTGCATTACTTGCCCCAGCAGTTTCCCTGAAATTCCAAGACAACATTCAACTCAAATCATCAAATATCCATTTCAAATACAAAATAAACTTGATCGAAATCTCAGTTTCAGTAAATATAGAATATGAGGTCGGTTCTTAAGTAGTTCACATAATTCAAACGTCAGACTTTATAGATACCTTGAGGGGTTTCCATTGTCTTCAAAACTTATAGAATCTATTAAAGCTGAGAAATCCCTCATTGTGTTATCCCTTCTTGGTGGTGGAGTTCCTGAATCAAGTGTAATCAACCGTTATAAACATGGGGAAAATAATATTCCCTCTCCTCATCAATATAGATAATGGTAATTAAATGTTTACGTAGGTGGATACATCCAATTTTCTAACCTTGCGTCGGACTGTGACTAGGTGGAGGCACGACGTAGCGGCCATCATACGCTAGGAAACCATGGTGGTCAGTTATATCGAAGAGCCTCATGATCATTATCTCGTCCTCTAAGCTTTGCCAAGCTATGTCCCTAAAATAGACAATTGCGAAAGTCATTACACCAATAACGCAGTAACTTGAGCAGTTTCATTCAAGCATTGAAAGTATTTTAGCATTTGCCACGGTGTTTTTGTGTAGATTGATAGGAAAAAAGTGAGAAAATGAAGGACTTACTCAATACTATTGTCTGGTCTTGTTTGGTTGTACAGTCGTTGACTCACATTTTGCTCCACATCATTGTCACCTATTGAAACAAGCAACAAGATTTCATTTTAGGAACGATATACTAAGTCTCCAGAGAGTTATCGAGTTAAAAAATCACAGATCACCAACATTTGTTTGTGCATTGAGATAACAAGTTCAAGTAAATTGACCAAATAATTCCAAGTATCTACTTATCAATTCCAAGAATTCTAAGGACCCAAACGTTGTTCAGAAAATGAAATCCAACAACTATTGCTAACGTAGGTGTTAGAGCTCCGTTATTTTAACCTGATCTAGGCGGTGCTTAAGCTGTGGCATCACATTCTTCCTTTAGATGCTCCAGTTAGCAACTCTCCACTGCTTGCTCCCCAGATACACATTCCTGAGGCCCAGAAGATCCAAAAAGCCAATCTTGCAGCAACCCGCGAAACAACCCTTATGGTCGATTCAAATGATCTCCAAATCGCTCATGCACAATAATTCATATTACTTCTGGTGCACTTTTTACTGAATCACAACGAATATATCAAACCGACAACAATTAACAAGTTTGGCATTTGGAGGAGCAACAGAGTATGGAGTCCACCTCTCTATCACCCATCCTCCTGTATGGGTCATACAGGACTGAGGAGCTTGATTTCTGAGAGATGAAGTAAAAGTGGTGGGCCATACTTAACATAATCCCCGTACAATATATCGGGTCTACATAGATACCAATTAGTCAAGTAGGTAATTGGAAGTAAACGTTTCTAATCTGATGATTCACAAGTTTGTTTGTTCATCTAGCAATCAAGGCTTGGATTTTGACCGCCATGGTCTGTCACGATGTTGTGAAGCACAAGTTGCAATTCAGATCAAACAAACATGTAACCTTTTTCAAATCGCTTGAAATTAAATACTTGAATTTTGAAAATTCAAGAATTTATAGTCGTATAAGAATCAAGCCCAAGCTCTATATAGATTTTCAACAATCTTTCATTTGCCAAAACCATGATCGAAGTCTCAACTCAATTATAAGTTGGAGATACTTTAAAAATATACGTAGTTCAGTCATACACCGATACATAAATCTAAAAACGTGATATTAAAAGCCTATTTATTTTCCAGCATGACCAAGAATTAGAACGGGTATGAGAAAACGGGACAACACAGGACATCACATATCTGAGCTTGGGAGGGCTGGGGACTCTTGTTTGATGGGTAACTCGTTTTCGTTAATTGCCTCTTCGTTGCTATCCATGTCCCACCAGTTCAATAGAAGGAAATCATTGTCAGAGAACGAGGAACATTCCACTTCGTCAAAACACGGAACTATAAACAGAATGGATTCGGTTGACACCATCCAACAGATACATCTACTATTCATACCATAATTAGAAAGTTATAAGTTATTATCGATATATATAATATATCGATTCTTTAATAGCTAATGGTATTTAACTGTATGACCGACAAGCTCGCGGAAACAATGATTCATTCTACCACTAAACTATTTCATTCCAATATTTGCTGATAAAATGAGTTGGAGTCAACACTGCTCACTTACTGCGCCAGATATTTTATCAATTATAGGTTAATTGGGTGCCATAGTAGGGGTTGGACGATAGGGGAACACACAACTACAATTTGAACGACGCTTGGCCAACCGGGTCAACAATTCTTGCAGCACCCACGTGTGAATAATAATATTTCGAATAAGAGAATGTGCTGCGCTCGAATAAAAAACGCTTCAAACTATTAAATTCTTTTCTACGTAAATCACTGATTTGGTTCGAGACGTTGAACTAGGTGATTACATACCTTACAACACGCCTTCTAGATGCCTAAAAAACAGCTCTATCTCCGTACTTCGGCCACAAGGGCATTCAGCTGACCAGTGGATATCCACATCTTGTAATTGACTTCTAGATCCTTATACAAAAGATGAAAGGATGAATTCGTCATGATTGACTCCTTGAATACTAACACGTTTAGCAGTGGAACATGAGATTCCTCGTTCGGTATAACAGATGGAACATTAAATTTCCCTTTAGTTGCAAAACCCCAACAAGTTCCCATGTGAGGTCGATTTTATCAAACCTCTTCGACTGTGGGACATAAGTCCTAAACGTTATTTAGAGGAACATAACTTGTTTTAAAAAATCGGTTTTTCTGGAGCCTATATTATTTAAGGACAGCACATGTATTGATGGAATAAAACGTTTCACATTGAGCAAGGGAACCCAACAAGAATGATTCGATTTAGGGCTCCGCTCACACATTGTACCTACATACAAAAAGTTTTTATAAATTTCTTTGCCTCCTCTGTTGTGGAGAGGTCTTCTGCACAGGCCTAAATCTACATAGGCATATGTGCTTAATTATTTTTACCTTTCCACTCCTAAAGATACATTTCGCATAAATAGGTCCTAACTTAGGTTTTGGTGAACTATTAGAATTTGTTCACACAGCTGACAGCACAACTAAAATACCGCTTAAATATTTGCGGTATGCACTTAAACACTTGCTCAAATGTCTAAGGATTATGGACAATTTACCTGAAGCAGTTTCTTCGTCAACATCATTTTCATCGTTGCTGTTCACTTCTTCAGTAGGATGGTGCATGAAATTCATGGTGGTCACCTCACAAGCTTCACATTCCTCGGAATCATCCTGAGAAAACAGGTTCACTTGAGTTCACACTTTCTATCGTCTACTTATACATTTCATAAAGGAAATATACAGTAAAATAAACCACGGCAATGCCTGAATAAATAACCATAAAATTGTCTCAATGTTCAACCAAAATTTGAATGAAAATTTTAAATTTATTCCAAACTTGTTGCTGGGTGAACTTTAACGCATCAATTTCAAACAAAACCTCGCTAATTGACAACTGGTAATGTGCGTGTACTCAACCATTTTTCATGTGTTGTATCCTCTACAATCAATGTTTCTCTTATGTTTTTTCCCTCATTTTTTCCATGATCAGGAATTCAGGGCAATGCTTATTTTTCCCGGGGCTATTTTCTTGTTTATATTTTGATATATTTTCAAGAAAAACTCATAATTAATGAAAATGGTCAAATGAATACTTCTATCGGAGGGTTACGGAAAATTATATTAAGATGGTCTCGAGGTGGCAGGTATATAACTTTCGAGATCGAAAGCTCAATTTTCAATCAAACCACTAAAATGGGAAATTAATTTAAAACTACTTACATCACTATCAGATAAACTAAAATTAAATGCTTCAGGAGGAATGTGAATCATTCTTTTGGAGCTGGTAGATGACTTGCTGCTGGGCGTATTCGGTACGGTAGTATTGCTCAAGCTTGGCTGTACAGAGTTCTGGATGTTCGTTTGAGGAGGTACAAGCCTTTCAGTTCCTCTGGAACTATAACAAAAATTGTATTACCATAGGAGCTAAATTCAAATTCAAAATCATTTACAGTGCACCCGTCTACTTTGGGAATTTACAACGGACAAACTGTTGTCTTCATGAATTCATCGAGAGCAATGATAAGAGAACTCCATGAGAGATAAGAAATTACAGAGCCTGCCTTCCTTCCCATGGGATATGAACATAGTACGGTTGGTATGGCATTTTAGACGGGGAGATAGAGTGAGGTGTAAAAGAATAGGCGTTGTTCACGAAGTTCGACACATCACCACATTGGTCAATAATGTGGTCAATTGGTCAATATCAAGAAAAAATGCAAAGGAGCAAAAAACGGAAAATGGATAAATATTTTACTGGGAATAATCAAATGTATGTTTTCTGCATTTTAGTCAAAGGTAATAGCTGCTCTGTAGAACAAGGTAGAATAATTCATTGCAGACACGTACGTGGTATGCTCATACATGCCGCGTCATGTCTCTCTCCTCGAAACATCAATTTTATAAAATGGTAATAATACACCTTCCAGGCGTTGTGTGCAACGAATGATAAATTGGTTTTTGATGCATGGTTATTATGATACTGTTAAGTTCGATAATGGACTGGAATATAAAAAGTGGAATCGTCAAGAAACCCACGAAGAATAAGAAACATGATGTAAAACGTGTTATTATTGCAAAGGAGATGTACATAATTTTAGCAGCACAACATTTTGAAAACTCCACGTAATACCACTTCACACAAGTTTCGGAAATACCAAAAAAATTAGAATACCCAACAAAAATGGTAAATTAACATAAATGGTTTACCTGTTTGTGGATTGTGCAGGGAGAGTGGGAATATCTGCGGCATTTTCTATAGAGGGGCTAATGGTTGGTTTATTATCCAGCAGGAAGCAAGTCCCGGTGCTCTTTTTCTGCAAACGACAAAACAGTTGCAATAAAACATAATCCCATATGAATGATTACAATTACAGTACCAATCAAGCATCATAACCCTATGAGCAAATGATTGTAAAAAATAGGAATTTTCAATGACTTTCGTCCATTTTTGTTAAAATATGTTTACTTTTAGAGTAGGAGGGGGCAACAGCCTGCAAGGGGCAAAGACACGTTTTTGGAGGAATTCGGGCAGTAAAGATTTCGTCGAACAAGCAGGGGTTCCTTCTTGATAAAATTTATATTATATATCATATAAAATTTATATTTCATCATAACTGACATTTAATGTCAGTTGCTCTCAAAAACTCTGATAGTTTTTGTCGACGAGAACGGAGGAAATGCAATAAGTTTGTTATTCCATGTTTTCTTGCAATATTTCGTCAAGTGTTAAGTGAATTATTTCAATAATAGTTTGAGTTGTTTTCAAAGTACAATTTTGAAGCGAAGAGCCTTATTGTTTACCTGCCCATTTTTGTACCAAATTCAACGTTAACATTTGTTAACATTGTTAGGGTATCTTCATTTTGAAAGTATGAAAATGGGGCGAACCCACGCACCATGAAAGGGCCAAATCCTTGCACAACATTAGGAGCAAGTTTCAGTAACCCTATAAGTGTGTGGACTTGCAGCTTCTCCTTTACCCGACCTACGCAAGCAAAACATGGGGACTTTCATGGGAGAGCTAGAATTATTAAATACAAATTAATTGGTATGACAGCCTAGTTACCAAACTCCACGATTTTGTAATAAATGTTATTACCTATTTTTCGAATTCCGCTGTAGAAGAAGCCTGATATTTTCTCATCAGATTATTTTAAAAGTTCATTAATCAGTTTTTTAGCCTACTTCCTCATTTTCCTTGAAGCAGCGCAAAGCCACAATCTAAGGGAACTTGCTCCGATCCTTGTTCAACTAACTTGGAATCCCAAGCATCAATTGGTTCCATCTGGTTCCTTTTCCCTTGATCGTTTAACCAACATTCATACCTTTGAATCTCGTATCAAATAATTTGAGTTATTCCTTTACTTAGAAAGATCAAAAATACAAAAAATAAAGCGTTTGCCTCCACCTACCCTTTAGCCTTTTTTTTTTTTTAAACAAATAACCCATTTTGGATTTCGCATAAGTTTTTACTTCCATTTTTCTGGAAGTAGTTCCTGAGAAAATATGAGAAACAATAGTCAGGCGCCTTTTCAAGAAAATTTAGACCCATTTTGAAAAAATGACTTGGGCAAGAAACATCAAGTAAGTTAGCAGAGAGTACCCAACAGAGTTGAAGAGCGTCGTCGAAAGTCTGTTCTGCTGGAATAACATTGAATTGCCTTGAATCTTAAGTTCACGTTTATTATGAATTGTAATTAATTATCAAATAATGATTGCGATACATTCATCTATAATCTGAACATCTTATAACACGTAATATCTCCTCCAATGATTTATTTTTCCACCAGTAATGGAGACGCTGCAAGCTAACTATTCGTTATATTATAGAACTTTAAAATGTATGCGAATATCGCAATGAGGATAGATGGAGATTTTGGTATAAAAACTTGATGGTTCTGACATAATAAATCCAACGCCCTTTCAAAATCAGGGAACAGAGCAGATAAATAGTTGATTACGTCCAAATTCATATAGAATTAAGGGTTTCTAATAATTTAACTAGGGTAACAAGCAACAAAAAATTGTGCACCTGCTTAAGCGTATTGATTTCTTCTACGTGCTGCGTATTCATTCTTTCCAACTGATTGATGTACCATTGCTGATCACGGCACTTTTGGAAGAAAGTGGGAGGGCGAACTTGGAACCTAACAAAAAAGTATTTTATATCAGAGATATTGGGTATGGTGGACAATAAGACAGGTTATCAAGCTCTGCAAAGCTTAAACGTAGTGATAAACTTGAGATGCAAAACTTAGCTAAAGGTCAACAAAATATAAATTACCTCAATATCAGTGTATCATTTTCCGTGTTCAAGTATCCTTCGCTTGCCAAGAGGTCGATTCTGAAGAATCTGTTGTAACCCCAGCATTCACCAACTTCGAAGTCCGACGCAAATTCTCTGACAATATTCTTGTTGGTGTTCCTTGTACCTTGATGAACCATTTCGACTCGGTACTCGTATCTATGAAATATTCAGCGAGTATGAATTCGTTCAATGGACGAAATCAGGAATTAATTTTAAATAGAGGATACCGAAGTATTGTAGGTTTTCTGAGGAGTGTTTATCAATCATATTTGTTGAGAATTTTGACTGGCAATTATCGATAATGACTGATTGGTCAGTGAAGTGCAGTTTATCAATAAAGAATGGTGGGAAAACGATAGCCAAACTCCTAGGAACTATAAATCACTGTAGAACCTTCTATTTTATATTTTCTGCTGTCAACAGCCTAGTATTTTTCAACATATCTACATCTCCTCGTGTCTTCATACACTGTACTACGAAAACTATAATTTTCCCACATGGTTATTAGGACTTAGATGGCAAATTTAAAGTGGAGCGGCATTAAATTAGGTATGTGTGCACATAGCAGACCAAGACATACGAGTCTAATGTTGTCAAAATGATGAGCTCCCAACTGAACTTCACTAGCAGTTATTAATTTCTTTATTCATTCTTGGTCATAAACCGGTAAGTAATCTACTGCAACATTGTCAGTAACATGTATTATGATTAATTGACAAGCTGTTTGTACTGTTTATTCATACATTATATGAATACATAGTACAAACTATGATGATTTTTCCAGTTTAGATCAAAAGTAGAAGGCTATATTTTCCTTGATAACAATTCCAAGTATGAAGGTACTTCTTGTTTGTGCCTACCATCAAGGTTTTTCATTTATTTCAATCAGACAACTTGTTGTTATTTCCCCGTTGGGCTCTTAATATTTCTGAGAGTATTATGCTGGTGCTCTTCCATCTTTGAAGGATTGCCACTACAAAATTAAAAGGACGAGATCGAATAAAGAGGTTACTTCACTGATTTGTGGGAATTCAACTGTATTGTGATGGTATCTATGCTTTTCCTCATTCAAACTAATAAACGAACGACATCTTTCAATTGGATATTGATAAACGCAACCCAATTCTCGACAAATAATGATCATCAGTTGCGGATTGTTGAATTGGTTGTTCAAAGATTTAATAGGAGATTCGATAAACTGGCCCTAAGAATAATTCTTACAACACTTACAGTAGTAAACTTACATCTGAATTGTAGATTTAACTATGAATTAGTAAACATGTGTGATTACATTTGATATAGTGAAAAGAGCTTACTTTGAGGAGTCAGGTAATCCAGATGTGAGTTCCAGGAAAACTGATAGATAGTTTCCACGAACAACTCCGTTGCCGTCAGGATACACTTTCAACCTCCAACACAGGCCATTGACATGTAGAGGAGTGGAGTAAACGGGATCAGCTTTTTGCTGCAGCTGGGTGAATTGTTGCATGACAAAAGTGCTGGAGTCATAACTGGGCACGATCTCACTGTAATCAATGTTACCTCAAAAGCTGATAAAACGTATATTGGAAAAAAACACTGTATTGGTATCAGGGTGTGACACATCATTTTTATAGTAGACAGTTTTCAACATGATACTTAATAATGGTGTCAAAAATAGGTAATCAAGAAAATATTTACAAGTTAAAATAATCAAAGGCGAAGCAAATTGATGGGAGCTAAAATATCCGTAAACTGCGAGCAACTGTTCACGTTTGTGTGCACTAACAAAAATCGGAGAAAACAAGTAGGAGACGATAAGAAGAAGAGAGGCAAAGACTAACTATTGACTTACAAGAACTATTGATGTTGAATGGTTGGGTGGGAATGGTACCAGCTATAATCAGTAATTCCCAAGCTCATTTAATTTTATCGATATTTTAGTATTTATTATATATATTTCACAAACCTGAAGAAGTCGGCAGGTACGGTTGGAATGACAAAGCTGGACATTGGTTTTTTTCGAACTTGGTGGATCATTCTAGAGATTTCAGAGGATGAAGAAATGAGCTCAGAGCGAGCTCGAGTTTGAAGGTTGTGCTCCACCTCATGTAGCAAAGATTCGACGTGTTCAGTTTCCGCAGTGAGGGCAGTCTTATGGCTCATCAACGTTACAAGCTTCGATTTCAGTTGGGCGTCGAGTCGAGCAATCATAAGTTCCACTGCATTTCTAATCTCGCGTACTCGTTCATCTTTTGCATTTCTTACACATTCAACATTCCTGTCCTGCAAAGTGAATATCATATTATTTTGATTAGTAATTGTAGTGAAATAATTGTTCAACGTAAATCAAACAGATCGACGGATTCAGAAACTGTGAGCATGGACATTCAAACAACTATCAATCAAGCAAAACAACAGAAGACTCACCACATCCTGCATCAGCCCCAGTAGCTCCATCAGGCGGCGCCGCAGCTGAGTGATTTCTTCCTTGATCTGCGTAGTATGCTGTTCGTAGACTTCTTCGAGAGGTTTGAAAGTGTGACCAGAGTGAGTTCCACCCCAGAGAGCACACTGGTGACAGATGCATCTCCGGCAGGTCCAACAATAAACTGAGAGTCTTTCGTCATGAATCGTGCATCTGAGACAGCATCACAAATTTGGTTAAGATGGAATTATCAACTAAGCAGTGGTCAAAACTGCAAGAACAGCAGGAGTCAACACACCTATCTCTGTCTGAGACGTCATTGCGAGAAGAGCTGGTTCCAGCGGCCTGCAGTGTGTCCAGCTGCTGTGTCACATCTTGAACCCATCTACAGTTCACCAACTCGTGCAGATGAAGAGAAGCTCGACAGTGAGGGCACTGGGATCGCTGTTCAGTCAACCATCTCCGAATACACACGTAGCAGCAGAGTTTAGAGCAATGCGGGCAAAGATGTGCATCCCGAAGTTTTTCCATGCAGATGAAACATCTGAACACCTCGGCGAGGGACTGTAAATAAGATAATGATGCACATTAAGAATCTGCAGAATAAAACCAAACCACGGTACAAATGAGCTTCATTAGTAAGGAAATTGAATCAATTGTATATGACTACTGGAACATCAAGAACCATTTAGAAAGCTCGTAATTTATAAAATAATAGCTAGACCTACAAAGCTACAAAGCCATTCGACGGAATCACTCGAAATCGCCATAGAAATTGATTAAATGAGTTTCATCAATAAATGAATTAATAAAATAATAGTATTATGTTTTTCGAAGCACATACATAGGAGGAACAGATCTCAAATCAATCAACGGCACAAGAAACAATAAAGTTTTAGCGATCTTGAAAATCTACCCAGATGAATTGTAGATTAATAAAGTTACAATGTTGACAGGTAATACTCACACCTCTTGATTAGTTTTCTCATGGATACGGGTCTGTAATTACGTAAAATACAAGCATAACGTCTTGGATAACGATTGACGGTCCTGGACAATCATTCAATCGCAGTTCAAACTGTACTATGTGAGGCATCACACACTGAGACCATCCACCATTGAAATTGATTAAGGAGATAGTGTTTCAGAATCTCTGGAATTTGACTGAGTATGCAAAAGGTTGCACCAATCTTGGCCGAACTAAGGGTTTATACCTAACCTCAGGGTAATGCGTTCCTACTGTACATCAAGGGACCAAAAAAAGAGCTTCTGAAAAACGTTAGATACCTACAATACTTATTAGTTTTCCCGAACTTGGTACCTTTCCAGTGATGTGATTTAAATGAGATTGAGCCAACAAAGAAATAGATACGTACGGAATTCGATGCAACGGAACAGGCATTTTGTAAAACTTCCAGCCCATTCATTGTTAACCACGTACACTAAGAACGATGATTGGAAATTTAAGTTACACCTACAGCTAACAAGTGACAATTTTTAGCTGGCACAGGAAAAATTGAATTTTTGTTGCATCTCGAAAAATAGCCTTAAATTCTTGAGGGTAAAAATCCGTATTCAATTAAATACGTAGCACCAAACTAAAAATCGATCACATGGTAATAATATTGGAATCGTTAACTTGGGTTTCCAATAACAAACGTAGAAATATTGTGAAATTAAACTTTCAAAGAAAAGTGATGTGCAGGCACAAAATTAAACCTTGGCCGAAAACTTCTTGAGTTCAACAACTCTGACATCTGTTTACATCCTGATCATATTAGTTATCATAAACTGCCTATTCCTATATGAGATGCTAATGTTGACTGGAATCAATATATTATACGGAAAAACTTTTCCGTATATATACCGATAATTAACAATAATAAACTTATCGTAAACCTTTGTAGTCGAGAACGAAAAAAAAAAGTTAACCCCCTCCTCAAGGGGGGAAAAAAGTTGTTGGTTTACGTTTCAAGATTCAAAGATTTCAAAAATTTAATCAAAATTTTCTTTTAAAATCCGACCGTCCACCGTCCGCAGTTTTTCTCCGAAACTACTGCACCAATGTTTATGAAATCTTGCTCCCAAATCGATCCGAGATTGGCATCTTAATCAATAAACCATAAGGGATTTTATTTAAGGATTGATCAATCAAAAAATCGAAATCTCAAAAACTTCACCTAAGAGGGTAGTTTTTTGTTGGATTAAAATAGAAATTAGTTCCCTGATTCGAATGAAACCACTCAGGTTGCTGTGTTTTTTTAAAAGGTTTTTCCAAAAGTCTCTAAGATGAATGCAATCCAACTGCAAGCGAATCATCGCAATCAATCGTAAATTAACACAAACTGTCTCTCGGATCTTCGATTATCCTGACTTTGGCTGGACAGCTTGGAAATGCCGTAGACGCTGATCACAAACGAACGTTTTCATTCATTAAATTCATTTTCATTTTTAAATATTTATTTTTCAATTTAAATCTTAACAATCTTGTTTAAAATCTAACTCTTTGTATGAACTCGATTTAAACCGCAATATTTTACCATTATCCAAGAGCTGGATAGCATGTTCGAGTCAATAAACGTTTTACTAAAACTGAATTTGGTCAGAAACAACGAATTATCAACATTGAAATATCCAATGCTACGGCCAAATCTGATAGGAGTTGATAATACACGGCGCACAAAGCAACCCCTCCTTCAAGACCGGGCGGTCGTGCAGGTCATTGCATATCCTTGCCCCTGACCAAGACAATGCCTCCTCTGTAGCTTTCCCAATTTTCAAACATTAGGTATTTTTTTTAGTTATACAGGATGTCCCAGGACTTATGCACAATCCGACTCCTACGTGTTCTACAACTCATTTCGGACTGCGATGAGTTGCAGCATTAATCTTCAAGACTTTTGGAAAAACCTCAATTTTAACAGATAACACACGTTTTTCTGCAGTTAAACACCATTTCCTTAACTAAAAATATTTTTAAAAACCAAAACGACTACACCGTTGGGAAGCTGACATTTTGGCGCACGTTTTACTAGGCCTGCACAGTTCTGCGTCAAGCATTCATGGGGTTTCTAGGCGAGATGAAAAACAGGCGATTTCAAGATTTTGACAAAACTGCCATTTCGCGCAGCAATCGCACATCTTCAATGCGATTTAAAAAAAGTTCTCTGACATCAAATAGATAGAAAATTCAACGCTCTTTCCTACAGTGTCATCAAATTTGAGCTATCTCCACAATTGAGGGAGTTATGACAGTTTTAATGACATAAGATCGAAAACACGAAAAAAATCTTAAATCGCGAATAGCTCGGAAACGAGGCCTCTGACAAAAAAGTCGCTACGAGGCATTTTTGGTCGGAAATGAGTTGTAGAACACGTAGGAGTCGGATTGTGCATAACTCCTGGGACACCCTGTTTATTTGGTTTCTTAATATACAGAATGTTATCCTGAAGAAGCTGCCAAAGACAACCCAGATCTAACAAAAAGTGCATCTTAGAAATTTTTTGAAGAAGCATCGTTTTCGATTTATTTCAGTATTAGGATTTTGTGGTGTTTTCGATCTTAATTCATTAAAATGGCCGTAAATCTCTTATGTATTGAAAAATTTAATTTTGATTATACCGTTGGAAAGAACATTAAATTATCATCATCCTAATGTATCAAAAAAATATTGAAGGTTGGTTGAACTGGTGAAAAATCAATCGGAAATGTGAATTTTGTCTGCTCTTCAGAATGACCACTTTTTTTCATACTCCGTAGGTCTTATAAAATGCTACTCTTCAATAGTAGCCTGTAGACCTAAAATATGCGCCGGGATCTCATCTTTCCAGCGGTGTACTCAAAATTGCTCGTACAGTAGAATTTAGTGGAGAAAAATTCGTTTTAATTCGGGAAAAGGTGGCTTTTCACGTGAAAATTGGAGTTTACGAAAACTGGACCCGCAAAATAAGATAGGTATTGGATGTTATGTATGTTTTTACGCAAAATCGGATGAGTGGTACTTTCACACCACTTGGTATTCAAAGAAAGCAAAGGATATATCTGAACCAGGCCTCAAATTAAGTGCCGATGGAAAACGGTATTTTCAGAGTGATGTAAAACTGTTTTACAAATAATCGCTCTCGGTAGGATTCGAATCCTTCTAGGAACGATATTTTCGTTCCTGACGGGAGCAAATATACCATTCCTAATTTTGTCCATTCCTTCGTCGTTTAATCAACTTTTGGGCCTCCTATACCACCCTTGACTCTGCCACAAGCGGAACGAGCGGTTATCCATCTCTTGCTAGTGGATAAATACAACAGAATGTCTTTAGCAGAAGAATCAAACTTGATTTGAATCGTTAATTTTTACGAAAATTTAATGCAGTGGACCCAAACGGAGCCTGTGTGCGAAATTCCAAGCTTTTTCGACGGTTCCCTGAGCGAATAAAAGGATGAAAACAAAAATCCGGGTTTTTTTTCGTTCCTTGCGGGAGCGGAAAAAATTGGTCCGCTCAGGAACGTCGGTCCGTTTGGATTTTTGCCGGTTCGAACAGCAACGCTTCTCGATTCGTATTATCGATCCTATCCGGACCGGGAACGATTAGGAACGTTCCTCAGGAACGATATTTCGACCCCTGATCTGAACACATGTTCGTTTCATCATCACTTCTTCTAGTGCGATTCGTGTTGAATGAAGCAGCGGCTGAAGTTCAGTGTAGGGGGCCCCTCCTGATAAGAAGAATATATCGATGTGTACTAGGATCGATGTTTTTATAGGATCATAATATCGATACCGCTGCCATGTCGGATTGCTTTGCACAACCACCTTCGAGAAGCTGAAGGTCCGCCATTTTTCCCGCTTCTATTCAACCTTTCCTTTCTATTGTTGAACCAGCACAACTGTCAACGTTCTATTTGTCCAACTGATCCATACTTTACTAGAAGAATTGATGTAGGATATTTTTTTGTTTTTGAGATGCGTAGATGTCATGGGGTTTTAGGCCGAATCCAGACCAGCAAACTAGACAGAACATTATGAACACATCGTGAGTCACATTGAATTGAACCTAGCTAAGGCTAAGGTTGCTGATTGGCGTAGTTTTTTTTAGAGAGGTTTGTGTGGATTTGTTGGCGAGTGATACGGACATGGTTGGAGGTGAGAATAAGATAGTTGAGATGGATGAGAGCAGTTGTAGATGTCCAGCATCCAGACCAGCAAACTAGACAGAACACATTAGAACGCACATCGTGAGTCACATTACGCACGAATTGAACCTAGCTAAGGCTAAGGTTGCTGATTGGCGTAGTTTTTTTTAGAGAGGTTTGTGTGGATTTGTTGGCGAGTGATACGGACATGGTTGGAGGTGAGAATAAGATAGTTGAGATGGATGAGAGCAGTTGTAGATGTCAGCCCCCTACACTGAACTTCTACCGAAGCAGCATTTTGAAGTGAGCAAGGAGGAGAGAACGGACTTTTTGTCAGAAATATTTGTGGAATGTATTCCTAGCCGGTGGCACATTCCTCAGGTTAACACCCAAAGAACAAGCTAGCATCAGTCATTTTGTACAATTCACAGCATTCACTGCCTTGGTACGTAACAAGAAATCCAATCTGGTGTCCATGGCATGTCAAATAGTTGGGCAGTTGCCAAGGTACCTAGTTACCTATACCCACGTATGACGCATGTATTCAATTAGGTATAGCTTTTTATATTTCCTAATGTGGAATCTGAGCACTTCATCTTTCAATTCTTCGTTGGCCTATTACTAATTGATTACCAACTTATACTAGGGTACTATTAAACAATATACATCACCTCAACGCTATGCTCATCGTCGTGTTTCGAACTGCCATCTCGTCCTGCCATGGTTGGGAATTTAATGAAATAAACGGAATCTGTGTGGAGAGGATGAGAAAATATCTGGGTCAGAAATGAACTACAGAAAAATATGGAATCGAAAGTCGAAAGGGGTCAAGTCAAGATGTCAGCATCACGCGCACGCCCCCATGTAACTCGACGACGAGTAAAACAAGAATTCAGGAACTTGGTAGGATCACCGAACGTTAAACATCAATAGAAACCTAGGAACATATGAACGAATTTCGTTCGCACCTAGAACAGCATAATTATTGGTATACCGAGAAAGTAGGGTAGATAGGTCGATCGGAATTACAAATGGCGAGATGAAGAGATACCACTGATAACAAGTGTGTCCAACAATCTGGTGGTGGTGGTTGTATGCTTCAGATTTATGCCGAGTAACACCCTACAATCCTTCTTTCAAATCTTGACTACGCGAACAACTCAATAACTAGACTTCTCACTTCTAAACAATCTCGTAGAATAGGAAGATTGAACTAATTTCAAATTCGAAGATTTCAATGATGTCGTGTTATTTATACTTACATGTGCTTTAATTTTTGTCTTATTGCAAGGTGGCATTTATCTGTATTTTCTGTCCTACCTACATTAATCTCAAATGGTCAGATATTTACGTGATTTTTTAGGAGGGATACACTTTTACAAGTCCCTTTAGTTGGATATTATAATTCATAATGATGTTTCTGTCAAACTCTTGTTTTTGTTGTGGCTACTGATGAGTGTTATCAGTATTTGACGGTGGTGTCTCTGTGCGATTACCTCTCCCATGGGGTTTCACAGTTTATTCGTTATAATTAGCCAATTTGCAAAAAAAGTACTCAATTTGAGGTAGCGCTTCAATTTCCGATGATTTTTATTAAATTGACATCGATTGTAGAATGTGTTACTAGTTTAGCGGGCTGAAGCTTATCCAACATCTAGCCGACGACTGAGATTTGAGATCCTCTGTACTGTACTACTGCTATTTACTCGTAAGTGCCTTCTTCTGTATGTCTTACAGAACATACTTCGTTAACATATGCATTCTGAAAAGGTTTACCTCTTCCGAGCTACAATTTACCTTATGCACCTTCAAAACAAATTTTTTAGAATTTAAAAAATACGTATCACTCTTCCTCGATCTGATGAATAGTAAGACCGGATTAAATGTACCTACTAGTGGTGGCAGGAATCTCGCATAAGTCAGGGGGGCTTAAGTGGTTATAATTCACTGTAGAACAAACATTTTACCTTAGCTTCTTTGGCTGAAGTAGAGAATAGGTAACCCCTTCCTCTTATCAGACTGTATCGGTGTGTATATGGGATAATATATCGATACCACTTCCATGTATTATGGAATGATTTTCACGACCGTTATATCGATAAAAGTATTTTTAATACGCAGAAACACAAGTCTTAACACATTCTGATCTATACTTTACTAGAAGGATTGATGTGAGTATGTTTTTTAGAACATATCGATAGGAGACATCGGGTTTTTCAATATGGCGACGGTCTTATCAGGAAGGGGTTACCTATTCTCGACTTCCACCGCTTCTTTTTTATTGAATGCCAGGCATGATATGAAATCACCATGAGTTTTTTCCGGTGGGCAGGTGAGGAAATCTTTAAGATCCTAAGTTGGAAATCGGATCTCATAAGAAACCCAGAAGGTTACACTTACCCCTGCTAGATATAACTTATATAACTTTTTGTTTGCTAGTGACCCCTGTGCCCTCGATTTCCACGGGGATAATAGTAGCGATTCGCTCTCTGGTAAAAACAAGTAGGTACTTCTGTTTTGGTAGCTGCTAAAGTCAACATGTGATCTTCCATCCACCTGGTGATTTTTGTCATGACTTGGTTCAGTTTGCTCTGGGCCAGTATTTGGTTCTAGCCAAAATCACCGCCGCAATATCATTTGCATATACAATCCAGGCATTTCCAGTCGTAGGACACTGTCATACGATGCATTCCAGAGCTGAGGACCCAAGACTGATCCTTGAGCGGCTCCTGCAGTGATCTCTTTCTCCTTGGGCTGTCTCATAGACCAGGGTTCGATTTTTGAGGTGGCTGTCCTTGACTGTCGATAGATAATCAACATGGTAGCGAAGCAAAAGGTGCAATAAAAAAAAGTCCATTGTCCTGAATCGCCCTCCGCCACCCCTGACCATCTCTAGACGTCCTTTATTAGTTTTTCCCCTACAATCTACTGACCTAACCTACCCAGTCAAAAAATTAGTGTGTAAACGTGGTTTATTAACCCGATGAAAATTCAAAAAATGCCTTTGGGGATAAAACCTGCAGTTTTAGCAGATGAGGCGAGCACTCTATCCTTCACATCTTAGTGATTCCTCCTCTAGCTCAGGAGTCTTCAAACTACGGCCCGCAGAAGGATTTGGTCTGGCCCACCGCCCGCGGGCGCCAATGGAAAAAATTAGCTACCACCAGAACCAAAAGAAACGTGAGCCATGTGACCCAGCAAAAGCTACCCGTACTCCCCTCCGCCAAGCGCCATGCATAATTTGGAATTTTTCAAACTTGTGTAGGAGTGCTTAAAAACACTGTTTTCAAGGGTCTAATTTTCAAAATTTTCCATGGGAGGGCCCCCAGACCCCCCTTTGGTGGAGCGACCAGCCCTCCAGACTCCCCTGTTGGTCCGCTCCACCACCTCCATATTATGATACGGCCCTTGAGGCAAATAGTTTGGAGACCATTGCTCTAGCTATTGGGCAAGCCCAAAGCTATTGGACAAGCTTGTGGAACTTGTGTCACTGGTAGCAGCACATTAGGGAGGATACAGCTGGATGAGCAGTGTTTATGCTGCCCTCCAACATCTCACGTTTTCTACTAGACTCAATGTCTCCAGGCGTATCAGTTTTTTTGCTTACGCAGATGAGGGAATCTAAGATCCTATGGTGTAAGTCGGATCTCTTACATACCCAATGAGTGACCAGGTCATGTGGGATACAAACCCACTAAAACCTCACTTTCCTTTTCCTGTGTTGGTTCTCCATCTGGAGCTGTGTAACACCTTACTTCAGGCTGAGCCCTTAAGAGATTGTTTCAGTACTCTTAGTCCTTATGCTGCCTTATCCGTCTCCTCTGCTCTTGGATGCCTTCAACATATCAGCTACATAGGTCAATTGTCCAACTCTTTCAAGCCGTCACTCTGATATCTGTCCTGAGATGACTTTTCCAAATCATCCTGCTGCTATCTTCTATCTGTTACCCGCTGCTCACACTCGAAGAAAGTGAGAAACACATCATCACCTGCTTCTTTACAGTTGGTGTTTTAAAATAGCACACCTCATGAGAAGAACTGTATTCGAAAAAAAGTTCACCTCTCCAGGTTTCTGTCTAACCGAATTTTGACATGATGTTTTAAGCACTCTGTCCATCTCAGTCTTTGCTCTTCGGTCCACATTTCCTGCCTGCTCCTCAAAGTGTTCTCTCTCTTTGATAACGCGAGTTATTTCCCCTTTGTTCCGCCGTGGAGCACCAGCTTAGAATCGGTACAAACGTGAGTTTTTAGGAGTCATCTCTACTTCAAAGAATATAACAGTGAATGAGTGAGAGTCTGCCACTTTGTTTTTACTATGTTATAACTAAAATAGTTTTAATAGTCAGAAAAAGTAGTTTTGTCGTAAATTTTATCGTTCATAATTATTGCTCACAAAGTTGTCGAATTTCTGAAGAAATCACTCCAATAGAAGGTGAAAAAAAAAAACTTTGTTCATAAGGAAATGCTGAATGACTGAAACGTTTTTAAAATACTATTTCTGTGTTTTTTACATTTTTTTATTATTTCAGTCTCCAGGATGCCTAGCTCAATGCTTTTTGCCGTCAACAATGAAGGAAGGGTTTTTGGATTGTCAACCAACGGCACGAAGTGGCGAGAATTTCCATACCTTGGGTTGGATTTCAAGACTATTTCAGCCATCCCCAATTTCCTGTGGGCTGTTGGTGGGGACCGACAAATCTACGTTCATGTCCATGGTTTGGACATTCCGATTCGCATCAAAGAGGAATCCTATGAAAACCAGGTAACGTGAAATCGCTAAATTAAAATTTAAGCTTTTTCCTATCAATTTTTCCTGTGAAGTGTGTTGAGTTGGTTTTAGGGAGGTCTTAATTTTAAGTTCGTTTATTCAGACTGGCTAGTCGTTCGTATTCTCAATACAAGAAGGTGGGGAGTTCAAAAGGTTACTAAACTCTTTGAGCAATCAAATGTAGGCATCTAAACAGATGGAAACTATTATATTTGGGACTTAAGGCCCGTTCACATGGATGCGTCGGGTGTGGCTGGGGTGGTTTTGCGGCTGTGGCGATTGCAGCGGCTGGTGCAACAGACTGTTCACATGGACGGCTAGCGAGAATCGACGGCACCTGCGTTCTGTAACGTGATTGGTTATTCCAAATTTCCGCTCTTTTTCTTACTTGTTCAATGAGATTTTCATTGAACTCCATGGCAATAACGAAAATGAATGAAACTAACTGCACAAAAACGAAAACGAGGAAAACTTGAAAAGAAAATGACAACACAAAACGAAACGAAAACGAAAACTTGAAATAAAACCAAACGAAACGAGAATGACGAGCATGTTGGCGGGAAGCCGGTTGCGCGGGGGCCCAGTGCGCAGAGCAACAAGTGCGGCTGCTGCGTCAAATATCTAATTATTTTGATGTTGACAGTTCGCCCCAAAAGTCGACCTGCATTTTTGCGCCCGTTTGGCCCAGCCAATCAGAGCGCCGTTTGCCGTAGGCGCAATCGCATCAGCCGCACCTGACGCATCCATGTGAACGGGCCTTTATTCCACCAAATGGCATCAGTATTTAGATAAACTGATGGCACAGGAGTTTCGTACTCCAAACTTAGGGTGCGTTCAGAATGCGGAGGGAAGAGGCACGCTTGAGGGTCGATGTGGATATCGATGCCTATCGCGCTAAAACAAGTACAAAGAAATTAATGCGAGCGTTCAGAGCAGAGAGGTCGCGGTAGCGCTAGGAGGCTCGCTTGAGGGTCGATTTTTTTGTTTTTCAAACTAATTTGATCGTGGGAGGTAGTAACCTGGATGTCATCGCTGCTCCCTGGCTGTGATTGGTTGTTTAGTGGCCGCATCTCCCCTCCTGGCACCACCCAGGGTTCTGTGAACCACACTGTCTGATCCTCATCACAACAGTTTTTTTTTTTTTATTTACTTACCGCACTTTTCTTCGTTTTCTTGTTGTGATGGATCGCCACCAAAAAGAGTTTATGATAAATGCGTGAGGGACGTTAGGGCAATATGAGATAAGGGCCACCCTCATCACCATAATGTGAGCATTCTCGCTAAACACTGAAAAATGATCGGATCGAAAGTTGGCAAATCAGTAGAATTAAGTTTCATCAATAACATTATTTTATTCCTAATGAAATAGGTATGTAGGTACTTGTTCAACAGTTTTCGAAAAACAGTGGTCCGATCGTGAATGAGGTTATTTCTATCCCTGATAGCCTCTCTTCCAACCTCTTTGTTCTGAACGGACTAGTCAGGACTTGTCATCCTCCCTCGGCCTCGATCCTCCATTCTGCCTCCTAGCGTGCCTCTTCCCTCCGCATTCTGAACGCGTTCTTAGGCATGTTGGAATTCACAAATTGTACAAGTAGGTACAATTGTACCTACAGGTTGTAGGTTCTGGCTCGGACTCAAATCCAAATCTCAGGGAGACCAGACTTCCAAAAATTTTCTTACCTCGCAGAATCAGAATAATAAAGAAAATCAAAGGATTCATTGCTCTTGTTTCAGCGCTGGTTACCACTAGAAGGGTTTTCTTCTCGGCTTCTGCCGACCGATCGATGGCAGTTTTCCTCTGAAGATGGTAGCACTGACCGGCATTTGGAAAAAATCAGAGTGCCTTCAATGGCCTGGCAGTGGGAAGGCGAATGGAAAATTGAAACAGTGATGAATGGCGAACCGCTTGATCACGATGTAAGTACATTCTTCCTACTATTGAATTTGCGCAATTACCAATTTATTCTCGTCCAATAGAAATAATAACAAATTTTACGTTTCATTTAAGGGCTGGACGTACGCTGTGGACTTTCCTGCCACCTATTATAGCACTAAACAGTGGTCTTCTTGTGTGAGGAGGAGGAAGTGGGTCAGGATCCGCAGGTACTGCGCAATGAATTCTTGGTGTGCTGTCGCTCCTCTTCATAAGGATCCAACCAGGGTAAGTTTGCGTATCAAGAACAGCAAGTGAGGGTTAAAAGGTGCAGAAAATGCAAAAGCAGCTTCATGGTTTGGGAGAGCTGAAAAGGCTCCTACATTGTGCTGTGGAAAGCACAGTTATCGCCCTGGTAGAAGGACAATTTTCCGGAAAGTTTGAAAATACCAGCCTATTTCACCCATGACTTTCCGAATTTTGCTGGAATGATTATGATTATTTTTAATTTATAGACTGCCTGACCAAATACTTTTTCCGTACCTTGTGAATAAGTTAAGTTCTTCTTCACTTCTTGTTAATGCCATCGTATTTTCATTAATTTGTTCTAATGGTCCAATGATCAAGTGCAGCTAATAAGTCCAGAAAGCTTACGTGTCATTTCTATATTTCCAACCCAGTTGGAAATCAATCCTTTGGGTTCATATTCTTCGCGTTAAGTACAATCGTGTAAAAATCTTGGAGGCTCTATAATCCACGATATAAGCCTGATCCAATCGATTGCACATCGTATTTTGTATTAATTGCATGTATTTATCAACAATTTAATGATAAATTCGATGTTACTAAATAAAAGAGAAAATTTGTGTGTCACGCTCAATTTGCAGACTTTTTAAAATCATAAGTTCTATGTACTAAAAGTGTTTGAAGTGTTACTATCTAAATCTATACCCAAGAATATTTTCTACCAAAAGCTGACGTCAACAGTAATCAAGAACTAGGTAATGAAATAGTTTTCATTCTTCGGCCTGAATTACTTGCTGTGTTTCCTCTTTCTTTTTGCTGGGTGCCACACCTGTTATACGTTCTTTTGTATTGACATCAAGGTCTATCCATGCTTTTTCTTTCAGTTCTATAAAATAATTTCCTCATCTATTTTATCAACATCAAGGTCTGATCTTGCTTACTACCTTCCAATGATGTGATGGCATGATCTTTAGATCTGTAATGTTCAATTATTCCTTTCCCAAAGTTTCAAGTTATGGTACTACTATTGCACTTATCTTCCTTTCGTGAACTACTAAATAAAATTGGTTTTCATTTTCAGGAACCTTTCATAGATATTTCCGTAGGTGGTCAACTCATGGCCGAAGATAGACAGGGTGCCTTGCAAGTTTGGGCAGTCACTGCTCATGGAAGGGTGAGTTATAAAAATCGGGTTTTTCGTTTTTAGTATATACGTTCAATATTATCATTATTATGTCATTTTATTTCTACGTAGGCGAATTTTGCAGAAAAGATCCACCTTTTTTGTGGAAGTTGTAGAGCATTTGGAAACGACTCATGGAGTTAAACTATGAGAAAATCGATTTTTAAGAACAATCAGGAAGAGTTGCAATGCTCATTTCATGCACATTTCAACTGTTGAATCTGATTAATCAAATCATGAGATCAATTTCAGATCATTCCTTTTAAGATCAGTTGAGTTTGTCTATAATATCAGCAATAGTTACCTATCAGTCGAAAATTCACAGACCCTCTGAAGACACACCACCAAATCGCACCTTTACCATTGGGCTAAGCCACTGCCACTGCCTCTGCCTCCTTAGGGCATCAGTTACTTTCTGCTAATGCTGGGTCTTTATATACCTAAACTAGACCTCGGCTCAATGGAAGAATTCACCCTTCCTTCCAATCTTGCTATTCGTCCTTTGACTTCCATAATCAAAATTACCTTTGGCTGCTTGTATGTGGGGTAATAGTTCATGTATAGTTTTTATCTGATTCTGTCAATGCCTCAGCTCTTTGTGAGAGCTAACCATCTTCCCATCTGTTGGTTTTCTTCCCAAACCCAGTTTCAAAAATCTGTTCTTCTTCCTACTTGCAGGTTATGTGGCGAAAAGACGTTAGCCTCACTTGCCCTGAAGGAACTAAATGGATCAATGTGAATCTACCATCTGGTTGTGATATGAGGACAATAAATTGTGGACCAACGGGACTGGTCTGGGGAGTTTTATGGTCAGGAAAAGCTATCGTTCGCACCAAAGTCACTCCCAACACGCCTATGGGTAAACTTTTTCGTTTTTTAAAATAACTTGCCATTTAAATTTTAAATCTATTCATATACATAACTTACGAAGAAATCATTGAATCCGGCTATTCATGGAATATTTCAAATGATCATTCAATTTACAGGTGAAGAGTGGGTGGAAGTAGATTCCCCCGAGGATTCTACCACTAAATTGATTCAAGTTAGTGTTGGTCAACACTCAGTTTGGGCAGTAACCTCAGAAAAACGTGTTTGGTTCCGCAAAGGGGTTAAGGGAGAAACTCATTCCAGCGTTGAATTGTCAAAAGGATCGGGCTGGGTTGAAATGGTTGGGAATATGAGCATGGTCTCTGTCGCTCCAAATGATCAGGTCAGAATATATCAATATTTTCCTAATCCATACTAATATCCGACCGAAAAAAATATAAATATTGTCCAATTGTTTCCTTCAACTTTTAATCAGTTGTTTATTTGCAGGTGTTTGCTGTTGGAACCGATGACAGGAGCTTGTATTTCAGAGTGGGTGTAACAGCTGCTGAACTGACTGGTAAAAGATGGCGTTGCCTCAATGCCTCAGTAAACATGAGCAGAGCTAGTAGTATTAACTCAAGTTGCAGCAGTCTTCAGAGACCACACCGAAGCACCATTTCCTTGGTTAGTTAATTGAGAGTTCTTACTTCATGCGGTCAGTACCATACAGTGCTGTCACGTGATGTGAAGGTGAGCAAAGAAACCACAAATGTGGCCAAATGTCTTCCGATTACTGTGGGACAGCGCTAATGAACAGCGTTAAGAACCCTTAACCATTAAGCCACCCCTGCCATTAAGGGGTAAGGAGTAACAGCAGGGGATAGTGGAGGTCACGTGACACCGCAGTAAGCCAACGCCAAACACTGCGATAAGTTAACATCTTTCATGTTTCCGTAGATTTACGGTCACAGTGCCTACTGACTAATTGACTAAACGATTGTTAAATAGATGCCATGTGTCATAGAACCAAGTTGATTACGAAATTGCAATATCCTGGTCTAATCCGACCTTATCCTTGTCTGTTGCCTTATTCTTCCACGCATTGACCGTCGGGTGAAAGGGTGAAAATAGCTCTCTTTATCTGGTAAAAAGCTGTTAATGGTGAAGATCATTCTGATTTAAAATTAAAAGTTACGATTCCTCGTTGGTTTTCCACACTAAAAGCAAATAACCGTTAAAAAACAGGTCATAATGAAAACGAAGGAGTGAAGAAGCAGGTTCGATCGATGATCCTTTCAAGTGTTGTGATGAAATTCACTTGAATAGTGACTTACTTATATTGAAATATAAAAAACTTGAATTTTCTTAGTGTCTAAACATTTTAAGACGTTTTGAGACGGAAGACATGTATTTATGTGTATCTTTATTTATAAATGTATGGACAAAATTCTGTGCTCACTATTCCTCCAGTCCGATTTGGACCAAATTTTGATTTGTTGTGTAAATAGGGAAGAATTTGAAAACAAATTTTCCACTGGTCATGACGAAATGCTTACTAATGTTTCACCTTGCAACAAATAATCGCTGAATTTTGTAGTCGAATTTTAACAAGGAAAGTCCTTTGTGGACTTTCCCTACATATTTTTGACATTTCTGTAAATTTATACTTTCTCTACTTTCTATCATGAACGTTTCAAGTTTATTCTGCTTGAATTTTATATTTCTGTAACTGCTGTTAATATTGATTTTTAAACGATAATTTCAGTTTTTTATTCCATGTAGAAAATAATCGATCAAAATTATAAAAAATTGTTGAAACAATCACTTGAAAAGACAGAAAATGGTTTAAAATGGTTAAATGTATAAAAATGAAATAGAGAATAATGAATCAATAAAATTGCAAAAAAAAAAAATGAACTAGAATATTGAAGCAATTCTCATGAGAAAAAAAAAAATTGCTTAAAGATGTGCTTAAATTTCTTTAAAATGTGCTAAAGAAATACAGAAATGCGATGAAATACTAAACTATTTTTTTTCATTTCCAGAATTATGTTTATCTGATTGTCGCCTTTAAATTGATAGTTGAAAATTTAATCGCACACAAAGTGTTCAAATTTCGAAACAATAATTCCATAAATACAATATGTTGATTCACAACGAAAATTCGATTTTACTATCATGATGCACGACTTCTTATTATTATAATTTTAGTGTTTTACAATGTTTATTATTCTAGCACAATTCGATGGGGAGCGTCGAAGAATGTAATTTTTCTGAGACGTCAAGATCGGCTCCCACATCCTTGAAGGTAGTTCCTGATTGGCAAAAGATGGCCCAGCCGTGTAGCTTGCCGGCCTCTGAGGGAAGCATTGAAGAGCCATCTTTAATTAATATGGCAAACAGGTTTGTTCAACTGGTTTCATGTTTTGCATTCTCAATTAATATAATTATGTGCTGAGGTTGGATAAATAAAATTACGATAGCTTAATGTTTTGTAGATTTTTTTTTTTTTTCAATAAAGCAATTATTTGAAAATATAAACAAATTTGATTACAGAGGAATCAAAAAGATCACCTTGTATATGTTAGAAACTTGTGCTGAGTGAAGTTGATTTAGCTATTTAAAATGTCAATTGGTGGACTACTGAAAGAAAACCTATTTCATCCTCATTTAATTACATATTTAAACTAAAACAACTGAATTATTATCGCAATAAAACTGCAATATTCCGTTGCAGGTATGAGAAAACCTAAGAAGATAATAAAGAACACCTAATCTTAATGACTCATACCCAACAAGCGAATTTTAAACCATTCTTTCTTATCAAATTCCTCAAGTAGATTTATAATTACTCGGAGAGATTAAGCTTTATCATATTGGGGAATTGTTGAACGGTTTTATTCCCATAAAAGAGAAATAATTGAGGCGAAACGGATGCTTTAAATTCACATTATTAGCTGTCTGGTATGGTATATCTTAAGGACTATCTTTTGAAAAAAAGATACGTCTAGGACATTAAATAATTTGAATACTTGTATAGGAATCGAAATATTACGTAATGAAATAGAATGAAACTTAATGAAGTTCAGCTTCAGACCAACATTGCCAAGCCATTTTTCTACTTCAAAAAGGCACTGCGATGCACTTAGCAAGAAATCTATCCGTGTGTTTTGTGAGAAATATGAAATGTGAATGTGTGATTGTGGGAATTAATACAAATTTTCAAATCTAGTTTTCATCGCTTTGTCGAATTAAGTACATTACATCGTAGATATTTAGTCGAAATTTGTAGGAATATGTACATATGCACTTTTCTAGGGTTTCCTATGAACTGCAAGAAATGAGTATCAATTCGTACATTTGATGACTTGGTTATTTTTTGGGCTGGCGTATTTATCGATGTTATCGGTAGATACCTTGATTTCACGTAGAAACTTGATTATTAACTGGAAAAATTACGAAAATAGTGTCTAGTAAAGTTTCATCTGTTTACCAATCTGAAAGCATGTGGGTTCTTCTTGGAAATGTATGTGTTGAGAAAACAATGCTCGACCACATGAATATTTTCAAATAACAAAAAGAGGATGTTGAATAAGGTTTCGATTCCACAACACGAATTCATGTTGTTTTTCATAATGAAGAGCTTTAAAGAAATTCGCTATGTTTCTCTCGGGGTCTCTCCAGGAAGATTTGATTTTGTATTCAACGTTTCGTTAAGTTCTCTTCTTCCTGACAGGCAGGTGGGTTTCAGACAGCTTCACTCAGGTCCTCTACGACTCGACCGAGCTATAGCAGACATCTTAACAATCTCCAAGGGAAAGAAAGTATGCCAGGGCGTATTATTGGATACAGAGAAAGCTTGCGATAAGGTGTCCAGGATTGCTTTTGAAGATAAAACCACAACTCCCAGGTACCTAACATAGGCTTATTCAGTCCTATCTTTCTCAGTGCACCTCTTCTGTGAGGTGTGGCTGCGCGAAAGCAATCAAGGCAGGAGTTCTTCAGGGCAGTGTCCCTGGGCCGTTCTTACACCTCTTATGTACAAGTGACTTTTCGGCGCCATTAGTAATCACCATAGCTCGGTTTGCTGATGATGCTGCACTTTCCAGTTCTCACTCATTTCGATGAGACCGAAAATAACATAAAGCGGTTTCTGGACGAGATAGGCCCATGGTGTGCCAAATGGAGAGTGACAATGAATTCCACCAAGTCCACACTAGTTACCTTTGCTCGTCCAAAAATGAGATAGATTCAGCCTAATTCAGAGCGCGTAAGATATCTGGGGCATCATACATTATACTTACATTATGTTCATTCAACCTGTATGGCAGTATGCTGGCAGGATGTAGGGTTAAACAGCCCAAATTCATGTACAGAAAGTACAAACAACACAGAATGGAGTACGTACTACGATTAATGGCAGGAGCCCCATGGTTAGTAAGAATTTCAGTACTGCACTCTGATCTGAATCTCAACTTGGTTTTTGAAGTCATCAAAAACACTATGCTACCTACCTATGCTTGAATAGCTCCATGCCCAACCACCCGAATGCCTGAATCCGACGAAATTAGAAATTGCCCACACTACAAGATTAGTTAATTCCTTACAATCCGAATCAGCAAATAACTGTGAAACTGAATTGTTGATATTCCAACATCTCGTAAAATATTCTTGTTTTTGCTCTTGAGTTCACGTTATTTGTATTATGTTCATATTGCTTTACTGAAATTATTCTTCATGAATATTGTCAACCACTGGTTATAGGACGGTTGCTGAATCGTACCTGAACACACCACTCTGAATTCTTCCTGTACTAACTACAGTATCCTTCAAATAATAAAATTGTATTAAGGGAAAAACAAACATTTTGTTGCAAGCAAAACAGTGGCAAGTGGTTGCACCAAAAGTGAAGTACCACGTGGATTGAAACGTGTTTGGAGTTTAGTGTAAAACCCCGGAATGCGGGAAACTGTTTTCTCTTTAATTTTGTGAGTGTGGAATTACTGGAAAATAATTTCTGTTTTTTCATTCGGAAGGTTAAACTTATGTTCCAACTTATGTTAACTTAATTTTTCTAAATGCTTCAGTGGTAGTGAAATCCTTACATCGATAATGAATAACGTGCGTCAGTGATTTTTATTTTTTTAAATCTGGCCTTTTGTACAATAATGGTTGATCAAAATATGTAACCCTATGGAGTTTTATTTATTTTCTCGTTTTTTAACCTTGAGTCAAAATCAAATCCAAAAGGAAAGGTCTATAAAAATGTGAAGGGTTTTTGAGAAATCTTCTACCTAAATTTGTTGAGTTGCATCCTCCCCAAATATCTAGAATTTCTGTGTAAAAATGTTGATATTTTTTCGATCTAAAACAACATGATACCCCCCCCCAACCGGTATTTTTGATGGAGAATTTGGTGTGGGTACTGTTTGAGTAATGGTAAAAAAAAGTACATTCTTTTTCCGCAGTGAAGTATCAGTTTCCTGTCCTCAAAGGCCATCTCGCAAGTTGACAGCATGGAGCCCCATCCGAAGTGTTGGTTCGTTATTGGCTTTGGAAGCGAACCAATTTATTGACCCTAACGTGAGTATGTGGTGCTAACTTGTAACCAAATTCTGGTTATTTATGAAGAACGTGTGCTTCAAAATTAATTTGATTGGCATATAATAAGTACTCTTACTGTACGGAATGCAGCAGAGGTCATTATACAACTAATTCACATCAACACTTGGCCCTTAACAATTTTTTTTCTAATCCGGTTAAAAATCGAGTATTACAGTTGTCCATTTTTTCTCACCATTTTAACCGCAAGTTAGTTAATTATTCACAACTTCCTTGATATTGCACGCTAATTCAAATTTGTGGATGTGGAATATTCAGACGTGTTGTTAGTTTCTTGGTAAATTTGCTCAACGGTTAACATTTCGAACCGATTGAAAACAAATGAAAACGCTGAATTTCGCTGTAAAAACGCTATAATCCTTTATAGTTCTGTGAAAACCTAAGCTGCGAGTCTTCATTCACTCAATCAGTCTAACAGCATCATTACGGTAGATACATTTTAGTCAGAAGAACACGAGATCAGTAATATTAGGGTATATCCGTCACATAGGAAAAGCCGAAAAATCAGACACGAAAATTGGAAATTGAAACCAGCTGAATGATACGATATTAACGAAAGGAAAACCGCAAAAATAGCATGGCTAAAGCACGTTCCATGTTATTTGAATTTCAGCAGCAGGCTCTAAGCAGTAAGCATCCGGGGGTCCTGGGGGCAGCGCCGAGTTTTTATTTCATTTTTTACTTACAGTTTGATCATCATATTATTGGTTGTTGAATTCAATTTAGAAGCTAATGATTCGGATGAAGACAGAACGCAAAACATGGACCTCATAGAAGATGTCTCCAAACCGTTGGAAATGCATCTCAACTTAGTACTAATATGATGGAACCTTCGCTGATATTCTCGTACCATACAACGAGAATCTGGTTCTATGTATCCAAACCTTAAAATATGGTCCAATATTCCACATTTGTGATAGTCGGCATTGTAAATAACTGAAAGAGAGTAAACGGTGCATTTAAACTTTTCTCTGAGTGCAAGTAGCTACATATTAACTTTAAATTTTAAAAGACGTGGATCCATGGGTTCTAGTTGTTTCCTGACCTCTATTTTGTTTGCATCCTGTATCATTCAGTTATCATGTAAAATTTCATATAAATCATTCATAATTAACAAATTTTTGTGCTGAGGGTGGAAGATTTCGATGTTTACGGCAAGATAACATAGATAGAAAAGCTATTTCGAGCAGAATTCAGTCATTTAAAATTCTTGATTGCCTGTTTCTTGATTTTAGCGGTAATAAGATCGTTTCTTGATACTTAACAACAAATTTAACATAATACCGAATGAGAAAAATACGGATTACAATTTTGGAAGTTATTCAAAGGGCTTTACACGAAGAGTCTGTCGCTCTAAAAACTCCTGA
Organism: Creontiades dilutus; assembly: GCA_031894815.1. Lineage (NCBI taxonomy): Eukaryota > Metazoa > Arthropoda > Insecta > Hemiptera > Miridae > Creontiades > Creontiades dilutus. Next base: position 216,524 of record JAVIWC010006749.1, read on the forward strand.
TGATCCAACTGATAGTTGAAATTAATTCTGTTAACACAGCCCCGCGAGAGTATGAATAAAAAAGAAATAAAAGCACAAACCATCCAAACTGAAAGAACCTTTAACTCAAATCTACCACTAAATCACCGACCGTATATTTGTGGCAACTCAAATATCAATGTAAATCTTAACTGACAAATAATGTCTATGATGAGCAGCTTTATTATCTAATTAATTCATCATAGCCTGCAGATTTTAATTGTTCAATTAGTTGATAAAAGATCCCTTATTTTTGTGCTCAATTAAAACATTTCTATGGAGCTTTCGTGTTGTCCTGAACAAGTGAGCAAGCTGCAGTCTTTGGGCATGGTGGGATTTGCCAGAGCTTCTAACAATTTCACTTCTTCATTACTTTGCTGATGCTGCATGTAAATGCTGAAATTTCTCCTCAATCCACTACGTTACTGATACTGTATTTCATGTATCCCTTCTAGGCTGATTTTGATGGTATCGTCCATCCTGAAAGAGAAGTGTTGATAGACAGCGAACCTGGATGGTACCAGGCCGATACAAGCACTTCATGGATTGTTGTTGAAGCCGGAGCTTTGGATCTTAATCTGAATAGCATTCCCAACTGGTAATGTACACCAACATAACTGCTATAAACAAAATTATCAATTGCTCATTAGGGTGTGTATTATTTGTGACTTTAGTTGCTTCATTTTCTGACATGGTGCTGAAAGCTCTTAGTCAGATGTAATTTTCTGCTGACAATACAAAAGAAAAGTAGGTTGATACCAATTCAATGCTACCATCTCAGTATATCATTTGGATTGAAATGAAGTTTAGGTTGATGTAATAATAGAAACATGTATTCTATTCCAAGGTTTGTTGACGCAAATTTTTCCGATGGCCTTGAAAAAGCCTCTTGGAGAAATGATATGTTGAATGCTCTGAAGTTGTACAACATTTCAATCACTAAGGAGTTTGAGAAATTCGAACCTGCTGTAGAAATGTGAGTGTCATAATCATTGTTGTGTCATTACATTTCTTTGATGATTTCTTATATATATTTTCATGCTGATTCATTTTCGTTCCTTAGGAAATCTTGTATCAAATCCGTTGAGTGCCGGTTTGCACTTTCTGGCAATACAGGAACCATTGTAGACGAGTGTATGTTAGAACTTGAATGGGTTGGCACTAGATGTTCAACTGTCGAAACTGCTTCATTGTCCATCTTTACTATTGACAAGTCTTGTATGAAGGTAAAGCTCAACTCTTTTTTTTTTTGAGTCTAACGTTCGATTGTTTCTCATTTGAAGCCGATGTAACAAGGCGACTTATTTGAGTAGCTTGTTCCTAGTGTAATACAAAATTATTTTATTCAACGATTGCTTCAATTTTCTGCTTCAGCTCCAATTATCTATGGCTGAAATAGTTTGCATTACATCCTCCAGTGAACCGAGTTCGCCCAAAATTTCTGTGCACACAAGAGAATCAGCAAAAAAGGCTGAAATTCCGTTGCGGCTGCAGTTTGTTTGTGACAACGACCATGACGAATGGATGGCTTACCTTTCTTATGGTATTTTTCGTTTAGTTTTTGAATCTATCTGTCTGTAATTTAAAAAACAAAATTTTTGGTACAAAACATTTGGTACATGCCATCATTAAAATCTTCGGACTAGAGCTGAGAATTCGGGTTGTTTTTTGAGTGTTTGTAATGTGCAGTGTTATCATTTGTTGCGCTTTCTTTACAGTTCATGCTGCAATTGCGGATTTGGAAGATCCACCTAGTGAGAATAGCATTTGGGCGATAACTAATCTGGGCAATGTATATGTTTTTGACCACTCTACGCTCAAGGTTTGTGCATTTTAGTTTATTAGCTACTTAGTTCATTCAAGTACGATATCAATGGTTCAGTATAATTATAATGAGTATACCAACAGTAATTTCTTCTTCTTCTTCAACCGAAATTGATGGATCCCTTACAACGTGGAAGCAGGGTCGTAACCAGCCCGTATTTCACCCGGGGCAAGAAATAAATTGCCCCCCCCCATAGACCCGATATCTCATGACTCATACCATCTTAATGTACCAATGAACCAAAATATAAATATAATTAATTTGATTTATTCACAACGTATAAACTCTTTTACTAAAAGGAGGAAGGTTTAGTAAGTAAGTGCTCAATGTAAAATACCATATAATTTAATTAAATTTACCAAACTAATAGATGATAAATAAATTTTTGTACGAAATGGAAGCCCTAAACAAACTTTAAAATGAAAATTTTCTTTTTTTTTCTTCAAATGTTTTAATGATACCATCAAAAGATAGTGCTGAAGCTATTTTGTGCTCTATTGATATGATGGCCAAGTTGCTTAGTCGTTGTTGTCCTGTCAAGTTCCTGATGTAGTTTTTTATTATCCTCAGTTTTCTAAAACTTCTTTCATTCGATGCTACACACACGGGTATTGTAAGAAAAATTCTCAAAGCTGTGGTTATATTGGGGTAGGCGTCATGGAGGCCGTTTTGGCAAATATAAACCAAAAGTTCGAATGGAGTAGACTCGCCTCGTCAACTACCCTGCATACGGCCGCTCAAGGCTAGTTCTCGCCTCGCGAAGTATACGTTTTCTATATCCTTTGTCCTTTCTTGCAGGCCTATTGCATTCCTTATTTATATTATTTTTCCTTTTAGTAAATATTTTCACATTTACTTCAAACGGTCATTATATTTAAAAGAACTTGATAAGCTGTCACTTTTTTGCCTATTTGGCGCCTCCCAATTGAATAATAAACCCCCCCCCCCCCCCCCCTAGTTACGTCCCTGCGTGGAAGATGTTCTTTTTGATTTCGATGACTCTCTTAATAACACAGTTGTTCTACTTATGAAATCAAAGGGCTGAAATATTGAAAAACTATAATATCGAAAACTTATGAAATGGTTTCAAGCTCGTTACTGATAGACATCCCTTCATTGAATCGAATGATACCACTCGGGCTGCTTCATGTTCATCTGTTCGTACTCACATTGAAAGAAAAAAGTTAATGTTCGTGAACGTATTTACCTAAACACAATATGTTGCGCAATTGTAGGTATTTGGGGCTCAGTTTTCGTTATGTACTATGGGACTAGTGAGGTGTTGGTGTTTTTGGAATAATACATTTGCCAGTCGCCTAGATAAAGGAGGGTTTAAAACCCTGTTTTATTTTCTTGTTCGATTACCAACTCAGACGAATAGTTGTTAAGGTTGATTCAAATAAAATAGCTAGGCATCTATGAAATTACCGGAATGTTCACGTTTCAGAAGCAGCAGTATTCCGGCGGTCTTTTCTCTAAAAATTTGCAATGTGGCAGCACCACCGATGAAACTTGGTCTCATACATTAAATAATGGTTTCCCTCCAGATTCCTGCTTGACCTTGTCTGGATTTATACCTAATTCTATTACCAGGTAAGTACAGACCTTTTAACTCGTTTGATAGGTGCATTAAGACATATTTTCCCATCCTTAAGCCGGGTCCAGACACGTATCATTTGCCCGATCCGATCACCGTATCTGTAACGTCTACGCGTATCATGATCGCATATGTGGACGGGTAATGATACGCCGTTATGATACGGCCCGAACCATGTCGAGTCGGTTTTTGTCCGATCATCAGAGGAGATAAAGATGCGGACTTCGGTCAGTCTGTACTTGATGTTGTCTTTTAATGCCTCCACGATAGCTTGACAGGTCTCTGGTACTATAACACTTATCGACTGTTTTGAAACTCAGAATAAATATTGTAGGCTTGTATAAGAATCTCCGGTGGCTAAAAATCTCAAAGTAATACTTAGTCTTTCTTCTATAGAAATTGCTTTTCTATAAGTAATATCCTTTTTTACAATTTTGTAGCCAATCAAATTTGTCAAGTATTCAAAGTCACTGGGTGCCATACGGCTGAAGTTTTTATATTTACCACTGATGTGTTGAAATCTAAGATCTCTCATCAGAGCTCTTCCTCCAAGTCTCCTATTTCTGAATAGTTCTGTTTGCCGCCATCGTCTCTGTTTGGGTTTTGACGTTAATGCTATGAATGACTATGAAACTAGCACATGAAATGGCTAAATTATCATAAACTTGAACCAACTGTGACGACATGCTCGGTTGAGAGTTGAAACTGAACTGGGCAATTCGATACGCGATCGTTGTGAAGATACGGATACGGAGCAAATCGGAGGCGTCCACGACTTGATACAACACGGTGATACGGATACGGTGATCGGATCGTTGATCGGATCGGGCAAATGATCATGTCTGGACCGGCTTTATCTTTCTACTAATCTTGTTGTTGTTTCTGAAGTAAATTCAGCAAAACCTTGTACAGTATACACTTTGGTACTATGTGCGATATTACAAAACCTCGTGTCCTCTAGTATCTTTTGTTGGAATTTATGACTCCTGATTGTATTTCAGAACTTTGTACCTTATTATTTCCTCCTCTTAGGTTCTTATGTGATCCCCCTTCTGTTGAATAATATTCGTTTTCAATAATAGTTACGTTATTATTCCATAACAGATTTTCAGTAAATTTGGATGTTAATCACGAATCAAACGTTGCACTTCACATCAACCCTCGGTTCGATGACAACTGTATTGTTCGAAACTGGAAGGAAAACGATGAATGGGGCTCTGAAGAAAGAGAGGGAAAGCTCACTTTGACTCAAGGAGGAGACTTTGAAATCAAGATCTTCTGTTTACGAGAGGGGTTTAAGGTTTGTTTTGTACATATGTTTTTAGTTTTGGTGTTATTGATTTTGGAATTACATCTGTATAATTTCAATTATCTTGTGTTACTACTGTGTTAGGAAGTGATTATTACCCAATTGGAGCGTTTCACATTACTCGTCCTCACTGCACTGATACTTACACTTAAACTTGTCCTGCAAATTATAAATAAAAATTACATTCATAAAAGTAAATAAAAACTCCATCTACAACTGGTCACTGAACTGCGTGATGTCCTTCAGGACTTTTGCTCAGTTGGTCCGTTAGAGACCCACCTTTCAAGGAGGGATCAAATTGAGGTCATACTGGGCGTACACGTCTCTTTCATGGACACCTGTCTGTGCAGTAGATAGATGGACCTGCTCGTGATGTTGTGTATAGGAGATGTGGGGGTGATCTATCCTTCCGCCAGTTTTTAGAGTTGCCCAGCCTTATGGACCTCACAGTCCTGCAAAGACCCGCTCATTGGGTTGATTCTACCTGGGCCAGATAGGGTCCAGTCCTGCTAATGTACCGGAAAGCCTACAGGGCTCAACTATGAAATGTGATATTTCTAGTCTGTGATTTTTTTATTTTCACCTAGACAAAGCTTTATTTCACTTATATGTAATGTGAGCATAGCCCATTCAAACCGGCGCTCTTGAAGAGGTCCAGCCTACCAGCTAAGCAACACTGGCGTCGTGCAATTGTTTATGTTCCTGTTCTTTGACAAAGAAAATCAGAAATAACAGCTTAGGTTGAAAAGGGGGTCCTCCTTTAAAGTGTTTGGTGGGAATGTTTTATTAATGCTAGTAGACAAATAATACTCTTTTTTCTAGGGTGTAGATGTAGAGAGAAAAGCGTAATTCCTTCACCAGTTTTTATTGAAGAATCTGTTCAAAGTATATAAGGTCAAATACAATAAACATCATAATTACAAACCTTTTGGACGACAAAAGAGCGAAAATATCGTAAGTTTGACGCTTAACTACAGTGCAGTGTTATCAGCTCTGTTGACAAATAGAAAATGGCGCGAACTCCAAACAAACTATGTCCTTCGATACCTTGAAGGTCACTGAACGAGAAAACGACCAGAAAAAGGGCTACAGCCCTTCCCCATATCTGACAACGCATTTGAATCAAGTTGGGATGGGAGAACGCCACGACTTCTTAAGACGTCAGCCGGCAGGTTGAGGCTCCCCCTTGACTTCTTAAGAATTCATCCGGGCTGAATGAGCTAGTTATCTAGTCTTAGTTTAGTTCACAGTCGTAGTATGATATCGTGCCTGTTTCAGTGTCTCACGACACCTCGTAGACAGCTGCCGTTGCCCCTTCAGGTTGAGATGCGGCAAAATTCTAAAAACGTAAAACAAATTAATAAAAACTAAATTAAATGAAAAATAATTGCTTTGTCCTTTGGGTTTTCTGATGTGTAGCTTGTAATGCAGGCTAAAACTAGCCACCATCTGATTTCTTCAAGTGCTGAGATTCTGGGCGTGCGAAATGCAAGACTCCCAGAAATCATTAAACCTTTTATTGTTAGTGTACATTTTTTTCCATATGGTTACAAATTATCAATGTTTTCAGGTTTCAGTGAATGGCATAGTTTTCACATACTTTGAGCATAAGTTGTCACCTTATAACATTACTGAAGTCAGAGTTGTTGGTGGCGTGGAGCTTCAAGCAGTTATCTATGATTCTAAAGAGGTTAGTAGTTGATTCACTTTTCAACATCCCAAGGATTTTGGACGTAAATGTAATTGACATAGCCTCAAGTTTGGGAATTCTGTGTGTGGATTTAACAAAAAATAAATGAATAACAACATGATATATTTTGGTTTATTATTGTTTTTGTGTTGCTATAGTAACCTAGTGACGTAGGAAATGTGGCATGGATTTCAAAATGCTTTGTTACTTTTGAAAAATTTGATAACCATAAAAAACACTGCAATTCTTTCTGGATTTTGTATCTGATTTCATGATTTGACTTACAAAATCAGTGTGCTCATAAATTTCAGGAGACTTTTGTTGGAGCACGGATCTGTTACAACCAAAATAAACTGTTCAATGATCAATAATTGCCTCATGATAGTCAATCACTTATCACCTGTGAAACATGTTCCAGCTTACTTTTCTATTGCCTTGAAATAATGGATTTTTCTCTCTGAAATTCTCAGTAAACTAATGAATCTTTCGAATTTACGATGTAATATCGGTCCATACTGCATGATTAAAGGAGGGAGCATAGGTAAAATATTTGTTTATAAAGTGATACATCCAGCAAAGTCATGATTTATTCAACAAGGAACAAGGCATTCATCAATTAATAATATGTTTACTGACTAATAACTAGGTCCTTTATGCTGATATTTTTACAAATCTGACGGAAGTTAGATGCACGACTCTGATGTTAGTAGACTCTTTGCAAGCTTTTGTGATGCTGTATACCGTAGTTGTTATGCCCGTCTTATTTTCCAGGTTATTGTTCCTTTGGAGGAAATGGTGTGGAAACAAGTTGGTGGGCATTTGAAAAAAGTCGAGACTTGTTCGGCTGGAGTTACATGGGGAATTTCATCGGAGAACGTCCCTTACGTGTACACTGGTGGATGGGGTGGACAATTCCTTGACTGTGAGTATGAAATTTCAAAATACACTGAGTTGCTTTACTAACTCTATTATGAAACACGAATATTATTGAAAATAGCAATCATTTTCTTACGCTAAATTGCAATTTGTTGATAAGTCTACTGCCACGACGTAATATTGTGCATTTGTAGTGCTATTAGTTATCACCGAACATAATATGACTGAGTATCCATTCTGCTCTTTACCCAGGGCTCATCTTTGCATGCTAATGATTGGGTGAAGGTGTTAGTTCTTCTCCGTTAGTGTTACCTGTGTCTTCACTGATAATTCCGAACTCATAGGTCCCTTCAGGGGTCTATCCTACCTTGTACGGGACACCTCCTTTCCCGGATGATCATCACAATAAGTTATTCCTAATACATATATCATTTCGATCGTGCACATGAACTGTTGTTATTTCTTCCAGGTTTGCAGAAAAGCACTTTTGGCATTCACGGGATGACTGACCATTGCATGTTAGACGTGTACGAAAACCAAAGGTGGAATCCCATAGGAGGATTCACCCCTCGGGGACTTCCAACGGATCGACCTATGTGGAGTGACTCAACAGGTCTCCACAAAAGAACTAAAGAGTCTATCAGGCTTCTATCGAAGCATTGGCAGTGGGTAAGTCCTCCTATTTGTAAAATGTGAACATGAAAATACCTCTGAAGTATCTGGCAAGAAATAGATATTTATACGGACTAAGTCACTCGCGACGAAGTTGTGGAAACCCATTTCAAATAAAATCGGAGTAAGATAGAACGTTGTCTGTGTTTCCACGAAAGTAAAGAGTTACACTGTTAAATCGATTTCGACGGTTAGGTCATCATCACTAACAAACATGAACTGAAAGTACATCACAGAAAGCATATCTTATATAGGATCGAGTGAGAGGAGATTGAATCCTATTGGCTCAAGGAAGTGAAAGGGGCGGGGAGGACCAACCAATGCCACTCAAGGCTTACAAAGTGAAAGGGGCACAAACAGTATCATTATGGAGAGGCGGAACCAAACTTATTGCAAGAAAGAACCCAATAATGGTGAAATATTTTGAGGAATGACATCATTTAAACATTTTCCTGACCTATCACTTTTGACAATTTCGAATTTTTCTAGCACATCCAACATACCTCCCTTTGGGCAAAAGTGAGGAAATTCTACATATTGCCTGTTTGTCAGATCAAAACTGCAACTATGATTGGATTCATTCAGATGACTTGCAAAGGCGGAATCACCCTTGTTGTCCCTGAAATCCTTTTCAAGATATTTATGTTCACTCTCTCCAGCATTTCTTCTAGGTTTTAACTTTTCATTTCTGAATCCATCATTTTTGTTTTACATACTATGTATAAATTGAATCAAAGTTAGCAAACCGCTCTAATACCATGATGTAAGCTCTTTTTAAAATGCTTGGATTATCAATCAAATTTAATTTAGGTGGAATTTAATTTTACTTGTTTATTCTAAAATACAATATTAAGAATTCAGCAACAGAGTAAAACTGGTTTTGAGATGTGTATCCCTTTTGTTATCGCACTTGTGAAAACAAGTTTAGCATCCTGATACTTGTGTAGTTTCGGCGAAAATTGAAGCTGATTGAAGCAGATTAAGTTTAGAATCATCATTCTGATAATACTTAACTACTTCATTTCTTTCATTTTGCACGGTATGTATGAAATTGTTCTTCTTACCCAATCATACTTCTACGTTAGGTTACGGATTGGATCATTGACTTTCGAGCTCCAGGCGGAGTTGACAGTGAGGGCTGGCAGTACGCGGTTGACTTTTCCACTTCTTATCATCCTCACAAAAATCTTACTGACTACGTTCGACGAAGACGATGGATTCGAACTTGTAAACTCACCACTTCAGGTCCTTGGGTGGAAATCGGGAACTCCAAAGTCATTGACATTTCTCTTCAGGTTTGTACATTGTTAGTAAGTTGTGTCGTGTTTATTATAACGAAATCGTTTGGCCTAAACTGTGGCAGCTCCTCTCCTGAAACTCAGGGGGTTCACAGAGACCAACATGAGCTTCCATTGAAAAAGGAACGGAAGAAGTGACTTTTCCTAGCCAAACATGAATTTCTAGGTAAATTTGTCATTTTCAAAACACATATCTTACAATATATAGGACTTACGACACGAATCTGCACGATTTTCAATGTTTACTGCAGCTCAGACAGTTTAGTTTGATAAATACTGAATTATTATTCATCCTAAAACTTACCCAATGCTCATAAATAACTTCGAAAACACAGAAACAGAAAACAGAACTGAAAAGAATCACACAGAACAAAGAAACAACAGAAATAGAACTGAGTGATAAGCAAATGACTGATAACAATATTACAACAACTGATAAGAAGCACCCCTCGCAGTGAACACAGAATAAGTATGCTCATTGTCTGTCTTTTTGAGCTATCTGATTGCTAAATCTCACAGGCATATTAGGTATACAGAGAAATAGTAGTAGTTGAAGAGAAAAAGGAGTTGAGGAGGAAAAGTTGTACACGAAAAGGTAGCCTTGAATTTTAAGACTGTGATGGATATGGTTAGTTGGCCCTTCCGATTCTTGAATCCGTCGCTTTGGGAGATGTATCATACGCCTTCAAGCGTCTGGGTCATCCTCTGAGCATGGCGGAGTATTAAACCGCATCCAGCTCAATGGAAGGGGCATGGGGAGCAGAGTGTGGTTACGAACACTGGCCCTTTAATTATGAACTGTCCTGTCACCCCCCCCCCCCCCCGATCACTAGCATTTCCCCTTAGGCTAAATGCATTCAATCATCATTCAATGAGATACAAAATTAATCACCCCCCCCCCCCCCCCGGCTTTTCTCAGAGCCCTGGGGGTGTGATGGATATGGTTTTGGAGCCCTGGTGGGCCTGTTGTGGCTGGAGAAGGAGGTTGTTAACTTCTAACTCCTTCCCTGGCACATTTGACTGCAGAACCTGGGCACCCTGCCGAGTCAAGCACTATATGCCCAGTGTACAACATTTGTACCCATCGCCAGGAACTGCCTGGGAGATGAATCAGACGCCTTCAAGCATGGCGGAGTATTAAACCGCATCCAGCTCAATGGAAGGGGCAACTATACCATTCCGTCACCTCACAACTGTAAAGATTTTGTTTTATGACTAATCACTACCCCCGTCAGTTTTGTAAATAATGTAACATTATACCTCTGGGAGTTATGTTTTTTCATTCTGACTTTTCATGTAGCATAACAGCATAATATTTTGGCTCAATCTCAATATTTAATAAAAGAAAGTGTAGCCTAAAAACTTGTACTTGGTAAAGTACGTTTGACTTGTATTTTAATGTCTCTTAGTTCTGTGATTTTATCTTTGTCTACTGCACTTCTCATCCTTTTTTTTTCAAGGATTCAACTGCTCTTGATGTGGTTTGCGTTTGGGCTGTGAGCTTCAAAGGAGATGCCCTTTTCCGTAAAGGAGTTTCAAAAAATAATTCCATCGTAAGTATGTTTGAACTAATGTTTCGTCGAGTATTCGTCATTGAAATAGTAAAAATCCAATCAGTCATACCTAGTAATCTTCTTCGGCAATAATCTACTTTTGTCTGCTCATAGAATGGTTATGAGACTAATTTTGATGTTTAAGGTGTAGCAAAGATATGTTTTATTTATACCTCCTATTTTTGTTATCAGGGGGATGTATGGGAACATGTTGCTTGCGGAGAACCGTTGGAAACAATCAGCTGTGGGTGTTCCAATCAAGTTTGGGCGTCAACGAAATCTGGATCTTCTTATTGGAGATTTGGAATCAGTACTTCCAATCCCAAAGGTCAATTAAGATATTATTCTCTTTGATAACAACCCTTCTTGCAGATAAAGTTTCAAATTGCTCTAAGATTGATTGAATCGCGTTGATACTGATATTTTACCTCTTATCCATCTACCTCAAGGCTGCGCCCTTGTGCCACACTGACTCGGATTTCCTTGGTTTTCTTTACATTTATTATAAGTCCCTCCATGTTTCCTAACACAGTGAGTTGCTTGAGCTTGGAACTCATATCGCAATACCAATGTGACGACATACAGACGTCATTTGTGTAGTCGAAGTCCTCTAGCCGCTCCCTTATGCCCCATTGAATGCCTCTCTTCCTGCCCCCAAAGGCTTTCCTTCTCAGAAGATCCAGTACCAGTAAAAAGAGAGTTGGGGAGAGCACGCAGCCCTGTCGACAACCAGCACTAATGGGTATTGAAGGAGAGAGTATCTCATCACGATTGACCTGACAGGTATATCCGTTGTACACCTCCTGTACAAACCGCAAAATCTTTTCAGGAGCGCCATACGCTTGCCCGGCCCTCCACATTGGGATTGTCTAACATTAAAGGCTACTGACCCAAAAACTAAGTGCCCTAATTGATCACTCAACCTCCTGGTGTGGTGATCACATCCCATCAACCCTCTAGAACCTGTCTAATACATTAAGATTTGATATATTGTGATGGCATCTCCCTCCCTATGTCTATAGCTGAAGCAATAATCTATCGAAATTTTATCGTTTACCCAATTAAACTGATACAATGAGGGATTGGTGAGCACAGTGCTATAAATAGTTGAAGAGAACAGTTTCTTAGAAAATTACAACCTTAACACGTTCAGAGCGGAGCCCAACTCAGCTGTTCTTGCTTATGGGCAAAGACATTTTTTTTTTTCAAGTTTTTCGATTTTTAAACTTCTTATTTATTATATTTCTCATTTATGATGTTATAAAGTGAATAAATAGTCAAATAGTTGTATTTCCAAACGCTCAATCAATTGAGCCGCTCCGCCAGAGGCGAGCGACAACAAATTTGGAAGCCTGCAACGCACCCTACTTCTGAGGTCCCAGGTTCGAACCCCATCTAACGCAAATAAATTGTTGTCCCTTTTGCTGCTCCTCCGACCAGGTTTAACCTTTCTTTAATGGAAGCTTCATGCAATATTGAATCAATTATGTTAATAAATTGAAATATTTCCACAAATATGAAGCAAGATAAGATTTGAGCCGAAACAATGCCAAGAATCTTCAGAATGTGAAATGTTACAAGCTAAAATAACGCAGAAACCTTTTCTCTACGAAAATAAATCAAAAATTTGGTACTTACCTGTTTGGAGACAGGGAAAGTAATAACAGACGTCAGGAATGCCCAAAAATCACAGTCTTTAGAATCAGCCGAAAGGGTGGGAGGGATTGAACAGGTGGCAGTGAATGAAATCTGAAACGAAGAGCGATCTAGTGGTGGTTAGGTCAACTAGAAGGAAACCCCCGGAGGAAACGGTGGTAGAGGCATTCACGTCGTAGGTAGTTCTTCGATCTGAAAGGAGAGGGTGTGAGTGATTCACCTGAGACTCAATAGAGACGCTCTGCCAGGATGGCGGGTCTCATTTGAGCCGCTCAGCTCTGAACGTGTTAATTAGTTTTTGTTTTTTCCAGAAAGAATCATTTATGTTCATGTTGATCGTAGTGTTTGTTTAGATGACACTAAACATTGCATACATTATTATCATTGTTTCTAAATTTGTTACAGAGCCCAAGACAAAATAATCAAAATTATTTATCATATCACTTTATAAGGAATGACTCTGTTTACAGGAGACGTTTGGGAATTAGTTGAACCTCCGAAAGGAGCATTAATCAAGAAAGTTTCTGTAGCCAGATGGGCAGTATGGGCTTTAGATCGTGAGAACAAACTTTACGTTCGGCGGGAAGTAACACCGGTATTCCCTGAAGGGACCCATTGGCAGCTAATTTCTACACCCCAATACGGTATATTTTCATTTTATCTATATTAACATGAATGAATTGACAAGGTTTATTCTAGAAATATGTTTTAGTCATTTAAAGTTTCCCATTTCATTGTGAACAGTATTGCTCAAAGTAACGAGTGAGTAATTTTTAAAATCCTCATTAAATCTTTTAGTTCAGGAATGAAATGGAAAAAAAGGGAGAAGCTATTCGAATCATAATTGTGAAAATCCGTGTTTTAAAATACATACCAAACACATTGTCCTCCCCTGAGCTAAATTGTTTTGGGTATGAAACACCTATCCAGATTTTGAATTTCAGGAGTCTTTTCAGTATACGAACAATATTTGTGCTCGGATTGTAAAGTTTGTACTATCTAGTGAACTTTGAAAATGTAGTATCAATTGCTCTTTAGTTTTAAATCTAGTTTTGAATCAAACGTTTAATTTCAGAATACTTCAAAGACGTATCGGCTAGTGGTGATGAAGTTTGGGCCATCACTTCATCTGGAACATTAGTTCGCCGACTTGGCGTGAGTTGTGATAATCCTGCTGGGAATTCGTGGAGCACTGCGCTATCGGTGAGGAATATATTTGTTAGAGATTTTCAGAGAACAATCAGATGCTGTACCCATACATACTATTGTCATAGTTCACAAAACTTGAAAGTGAGAATTCCTTATCTCATTTCTTTCTGCTCCATAATAAAAGTTATCTTGGTGCAGTAAGATATCAGATAGTTTTAGATCAATGAATAGATCTCCATCCTCCATTCTGTTTCTGTAATGATTTTGTATTCATACTTTGTTTCAGGCTAATTGGAAATACGTTTCTGCACGGAGTTACACCTCGAAGACAATGCCACAGAAAAGGTAGATGTTGTGGTAGCTACGCTTGAGTCCTATGTTTTAAAATGTTTTGCCAGATCAGAGGTGAGGTTTAGATGTTATCATCCTTTAGGAGAAAACAAGAGTCCAGAAGTTGAGCTACTTTGATAATTTGAACACACTCCTACTTTGATGTTCTGTGATTTCCCAATCGGAAGTGGATTTTACTGTTTTAGCGTTCATAACTTTATTTTTTTAATTTTGATCTCTACCTTTTACGGGTTTTTAAAATTTTTGAACAGTACGTTTGAAGAGGTTCGTGTTAACTTGAAGCAATTTGTGTCAGATAAATTGATGGTAGAAGCGTTAACTCAGTTATAGCAAGGAAGTTATGGAAAGAAGTTGCTAATTCTTCCGTGAACTAAGGTGATTCGCCTGCAACTGCAGCACTAGAAGGTTCATGTTTATGCCCTGGATTACCAGTTTATAATAACCGGAAGGGGAAACTATCTACATCCATCACACAATTCCCTCGAAGTCAGCCTCAAGGCGAGTGGAATTGAGCCGACCAAAGGTATTTTGGGGAAGCTCCATGGGCCTTCTTGACAATGAGAATTTTTCACCACGACCCGATTAGGGCAGATGAAATAGGATCAATTATTTACCAGGACAGTCAAACTTACTAACCTGTATGTGAAAATGCTGAAAAATATGTCGAGAAAGATGGCATATCAACAGGTTGTTTAATTGCTTGTCAATAATTGCTGAGTGGTTATTTTGAAATTGAGCCTAAAGTTGAGCAACACAATAGCAACCCAACAGAATGAGGAAACAGTTCAATTTACTTGACACATACTTATCTAACAAATTACTTAACTTCCCATAATTTTCCCCTTTTATGGAGTGAAAGCAGAGAATAGTGGGGATTATCAATATGAGCAGTATAAACATACAGATCCTGTCGTATACTGGTTCTTTCCAATCTATTTGATCTATTTTGACCGTATCGTTAACAATACGGCGATTTTCTGTTTTCCGACGTCATGAAGCGTTACACGTTTAGCGATGGTGGATGGCGTTTGAGTCCATTAATGATAACACCATTACAGAGAAGGGTCTAAACACTGATATGATATGGTACTCTCTCTCCAGTCACATTACACAGGTGATAGTTAACGAGGTTTGTTAACTAGAATTGGGTTATGGATATCCATTCCCCAACGACTGTGACAGATGATGGAAGGACTATGACATTGGAATCCGACATCCAAACAAAAGTTTCCTCGTTAAATATATGACTGAAAATTACGGTTATATCTTGACGATGCCCTTCCAATATGTTCCCTATAAAGAGGATATCCCTATCCTATTCCATTGATATCCCTATTCTATTTGGAAAATAACGCTTAGTTACTCGAATGTACGGTTGTTCGTGTAGATGTAATTAATATTTAAGTAAATTATTTTACATGCTTCAACTCATCAATATGGAGATTTTCAAATTTATATTTTAAGTTTTACCACTTTGAAGGCACATAAATATCCTCATGGTAAGCATATTATATATTTTTTCGTTAGGTACTTCCGTGCTGTCAAAATGTTTTATTTCATATTTTAATTGGTTAAATTCATCACTCTCTGAGTAAATTCTAGTCGTTGATGACGTTGGAAGGAGTCATTGAATTCTTATGCTACAGTTACATCTATGACATTGTATTGTACATTCGTTTGAACGGGGATCGCCCGTCTGGGCACTAAGTGGCAAGAACACCGCCTGACTGGGTACAGCTCACCTGACCGTCGACAGCCCAACTGGTACTCACCGTTCCTGACCCCGTGCCACTTTCCTTCAGAGAAGTGAACGCGTTAAAACCAGATTCTGGAGGGGGAAAACTTGGTAGAAGTCGACAATAGGTAACCCCTTCCTGATAAGACCGTCGCCATATTGAAAAACCCGATGTCTCCTATCGATATAGGTCCACTCTTTCGATTTGTGTTTTGTCTAGTTTGCTGGTCTGGATGCTCGAACGAAAAAATATCCTGCATCAATCCTTCTAGTAAAGTATAGATCAGTCGGACAAATAGATCAGAATGTGTTAACACTTGTGTCTCTGCGTATTAAAAATACTTTTATCGATATAACAGTCATGAAAATCATTCCATATATCGATATATTATCCTATATACACATCGATACAGTCTGATAAGAGGAAGGGGTCACCTATTCTCTACTTCAGCTAAAAGCAACCCAAAAAAGCGTCGTAATCATTTGCTTTCCCACGATATTCTTGCAGTGGATTTTTGATATTTTGAATCCTTCTAAACCAGGCTTGATGTAAGTGAAAATTGCACCCAGCTATTTGAGTGTTCGGAAATACCTCAGAAACTGCTATGTGAGCGGCTTGTTCAGAGTCCAAGTGGATGAAATTCATGCTCATGTCTCTTTGGCATGTGTACAAGCAGAGCTCTCTCAAGGTGTTCCAAATTTCAATGTAAATCTCGTTGGCTTGAATGATATCCATCTCACAACACACAGAAACACTGCTGTACATAAACACCTAGTACCCTGTCGGGCTGTAACGCCTAGGGACGTTCCGATACTACCGATATGGGTATTTATCGATACTTTTGTTTCGATACTGCAGGTATCGTATCGGTATCGAATCATCCGATATTCGAGAGAAAATCTGCAGTATCAAATTCTAAATTTTCGTAACATCTAATTTTCAACGATATTGAAACTTTCTCAGTTTTGAAAAGTAGTGGGCTAGTGGGTAACTTGCTTTAAAAGATGCAACTTTGGTGATGGTGTTTCCAATGTGGTCGAATCGAACCAGTCAGTTTATCAGTTAGATATCGACAATGATTAGTGTTATATCGATCGTTATTAGTTTTGCTGTTGTTATTACTATGTTGCTATCGTATTGTTGACTGTTGTATGTTCCTCGACCATAGGACAAAAATAGATCAATTTTTTATTCAGACCCTTTTTATATTACCTACTTATACTATTATGTTTTTTATTTTTGTATATTATATTATTTCCTTTTGCATATTATACTCTTGTGTGATCACAAAGTCTGGTTTTGTCTGGAATTGTTTGCTTCCGCGGTTCCGAGTCAATTAAGTTTACTTTGTCATTCGATACTACCCATATCGATACTTTTCTTTCGATACTGTATCGATATCAATTCGATTGATTCAATACTGATTCGAAACCAAATAACGTATCGAAAGCGGTGTCGGAACGTCCCTAGTCGCGCCCCATCGGTCTCTCGCCCGCTTGTACCCAGTCGGACATCGCCCGTTTGAACAGATACTTGATTCGTATAAATAAGTAAACTTGATAATAACATAACTATGAGTACCTAATTCATAATACAGGTATATTTTTTATATTAGTGTAGTTTTGCGTTTACCTACAGAAACAAAGTACCCTGGAAGTTGTAACTTATTACTTTACTTGCTACCACCTTACAAAAATATTCAACTGTTTAATGCCCGAACATTCCCATGTACTACTTATTCTCGAATACAATTTAATTTGTTCAAAAATAAATATACATTGTCCGTAACGAGTTTCTTTGAGATATGCCTCGGTAAATCATGTTCCTGAGAACGAAGTTAATATGTTAGTGCCTAGAAGTTATTATTGCACAGTTCCCGTTCATCTGTGATGTTTCCTATTTCGTTTGTATTAAATGAGTGAGTACATTGATCGTTGCTTTCATTGTTATTCCTTTTTTTCCATTAATTAGTTTTCTTCTATAACTCTCAGTAAGTAAGAATATACTTATCTAGTATAATTACAGAGTGTTCACGAAACTTGTGTGACCTTTATAAGAATCAAGCAGATAGTGCACAAAGTGTGGTTGTAATATTCTCATTGAATTCAGAGCATAATAAACCTGACCTGCATTTCTGTCTTCTGATTGTGCGAAGATGCCTTTAAATTTGATCAGTTGAATTGAAGTGAATTAAGAGATAGTTTTTCAGTCAATCGCATCAAAATTAGAAGATGTTGGTCCGATTCTGATCGAAACTGCACACAAATGGTACGTGTCGGGCTAGATGCGGTACAGAATGAATTGTCATGAGTTCAAACATGTAAGGAATGGAAATGAGAGGCCCTGGGCAAGGAGTAAAAGCTGCTTATGACACAGGTTTGCAAGGGATTGAATTGGTAGAGTACCATTGCATCTCACTACAGATCATTTAACTAATGGTTCGATAAATTCTGAAATCAACTGTTCGTTGTTGAACCTTGAAGTGGTTCATTTTGATTTGTCGCATATATTTGCATTTTGTGTCTGCTTACATCTACAATATCCAGTTCGAGTAACATGGTCAAGTGCGTAATCGCTTGACTTTCAGGTAATCTCTTGATTTTCAAATAATTTAAAAACATGGAGCGGGTAGAATACCTAACTCCCAATTATTTCATCATGTGAATGATTGATTGATAGATTGATGTATTTATTACAATACATCATTCGGTGCATGTCACACAAATGATATTACCACGGGGAGCCCTTTACGCTTCACAACTAAATAACAAAAGGTAATCTCCACGAGTGTGCTGTTAAAAATTCTTAGCTTAGGCGAATATCTCTCTATATTTATTTTTCCAAAGTCGTTTAATTGATTCCTATAATGATTTAATAAATGCTGACGATGCAGCCTCGTTTAAGTAGAGGGGCCAAAATGGGGATAATCGCAAGAGCTTCCTCATCATTAAACCGGGCATGGAGGAATCAGCCAATTCTGAGTTCGCCGGTCTGAATATACAAGTGTTGCATTCCCAAAGATTTCTTGGAGGAGTCGTGGGACCTGTTCAAGCAAAACGCGATTACGTCCGGTTAAAGATAAATGGCTGGATCGAGTGTGTTTCGAAGATGTCCGAAGCAGCAAAGCAGAGCCCACAGGCTGTCCAAACAGCATTCACCAAAGCTCTTCAGCGAGAATGGGCTTACATGCAGCGAGTGGTAGGAGGATTTGGAGACGAATACATAGCGCTGCGTGACACAATACGAAACAGACTTCTTGTCTGGGAGGCGGGAGTTTTAAAGGAGCTTCTCGAATACCCAACTAAATTGGGAGGCCTTGCTCTCGAAAATCCTGTTTTAACGGCCTCAAAAGCTATTGATGTATCCAGAGAAGCCACTGCGCCACTCATTCAAGCCATAAAAAGTGGCAGCACGCTGGATGTTGCCTAATATGAGGGTGCTGTGGTGTCAAATTTGCGAGAAGTGGCTACACGACGTAAAGCCACTGAGCTTGCAGCCAGTGAGCAGCTCCTGGCAACACTACCCACAAGGCAGCAAAGAACCATTCGAAGGACAAGAGAGGCGTCCCAATGGCTCAGCGTCCTCCCATTGGCGGCAGACACCTTCGACTTGTCTCAATCCCAATTCCGCGATGCACTGACCATTCGGTACGGCTGGGAACCGAAAGGGTTACCTGTGTGGTGGGACGGATGCGGGAGCCCCATGGATATGAATCACGCCCTTAACTGCATGAAGGGAGGCCTGATCAAACAGGGACATGACCTCGTCCGAGAAGAATGTGCAAAGATAGCGAATGCATCCTTCCTTGCATGGAACGGCGTGGTCACAGAACTAGTTTTACGTGACAGTGCCGACGGCAGCCCCGGCTTGGTAGCGGACATGAAGGTCCATGGCGTGTGGGACCGTGAGAGACCTGCGTTTTTCGATACCCGCGTTAAAAACGCTGACGCAGTCTCTAACTCCTCCATGGACTGGCCGACCATCTCCCGGCATACTGCCCAAGCCAAACACGCAAAATACGACAGAGTCGCTGAAGACCTTAGAGGGTCTTTCACGCCACTCGTCGTTTCATGCGATGGCGCGTTGCATAAAGAATACGAAGCCTTCCTCAAGAACGTTTCCTTACGCCTCGCCACTCCCAGGGGATGATGTGGGCACGAGTGAAAACTCAATTCTCGGTTCATCGAGCAGTTTCCATGAGGCTAAGGGGCCCGAGGAAACAAGTGCGAGGACTTGGACTGGAGGACGGAGCAGCAATTTGGCTACCAGAAGAATGAAATCACCACACACACACACACACACACACAGTTAGGAAAAAAATAAAATCAGATTAGTTTGGCAAAATCAATTTGAATTTTTGGCATATTATCAAATTGAAAATTTGGCAAAGTAATTTGAACCTTTGGCACAAAAAAATTTTAATATTTTTGGCATCTCAATTTAAACTTTTGGCTACTCTATTTCAACTTTCGGCATACCAATTCGAGCTTTTGGCATATCAATTTATACTTTTCACAACCCCAACTATTCCAACATTCCACCCCATATAATGATCAATAAATGTTTTTTCTCTCTCTCTCTCTCTCAAAAAAAAAATGATTTAATTAGACATATTTGAATGAATGCTGACAGTTGCGCCAGACGGTCTTCGAATTATAATTTAATTTGCACTAGATTTTTATAATCTATCCATGGATGATGGGAATGTACACAATTTATTTTGCCATGGTCCCAAAGGAAGAAATCTTCTAATGCATGTACATCGGTAAGTAACTATAAAGAGCGAAATTCAGGGTTCATTTCGGTCAATTTTCCATAGATTCCCATTGATTTTCATGGATAATGTCTCGAAAAATTCACTTCAAAAAGTTTAGGATACCTGTTCGCCTAATATTTATATTTAAAAAACGCTGCGAATTCTTTCACTGGGGTTAATTATTCAATGATTCATGATTTGAATTTCTACTAAGCTTTGGAGTGTCCGTGTTTCACAAGTGATAGAGCGATTATTGAATTTCAGGAGGCACAAAAATATGATCAACTGATCAATCCAAATAGGTATTTTGGTCGAGAACAGATTTACGTGCTCCATGTATATCTCCTGAAATTCAATATTCGCTCTATCACCTTGAAACACGCACACCCGTACGCTTAATATTTATATTTAAAAAACCTGGTTACTCGTATCCCCGCTCATTTTATGTTCGTGTTTCTTCAACTTAGTGTAAAAAAAAAATGAACCATCTGGATAAATTTGTAAATCGCCGCCAACCGAGATTTTTTTTATCAACCCGTTGCTGAGATATGATATTTTTAAAGTTTTTTCGCCATTAAAACGCTTTTTTCTCGGCAATTTCCCAACATTTTTGCACATTTGACCACATTTTCGGAATCTGCGTTAAATTTTCTATAAGATCAAGTTACTTTGATTTCCAAAACGCATCTTCCAAACACCGAAATTTTCAATCAAAGATGAACATTTTTCGCAAAGTGAAATTTTTCAAAAACTTGGAACGCTTGGCGTGACCACAAGAATAATTTTTTTCGTTGTCAAATTTGATAAAAAACTTCTCCCACTTCTAAGCTTTCCAACGGCGTCTCAACCATTTAATTCTGATTGGAATTGACGGAGAAATTAAAGTTCGAATGCCAGAAAACGTGTAGTTCGTTTTAACGTACCTAAGTTGGTAGGTGACGTACGATATGGGCCACAGAAACTGATTTTTCTCGATTTCAATTAATGTTTTCCGGCATTCAACCACAGGTTCGAATTGGGCGTTAAATTTCCTGTAAGAAGAGGTTCATTTTGTTGCCAAAATGTTTTTTCCAGGTACTGTAAAAAATTAAAAATTGAGAATTGTGATAAATGTGTAAAAAAAAATTTGGTACGCCGTACACACGATTTCTCTCAAACGGCTGAAGCAAAAAAGCTGAAATTTTCAGAAAAAATCCATGTTGGTCCGGCGACGCCCCAACTCTTGATCCAGCTCTCTCACTTAATTTAAAGTGCCCTTTAAGGGTTGTCAAAGATTTGTAAAATCCCTTAAAACCTAGAAAAAAGTCAAGGCGGCCTAAATTTGTACTCTTTTTGAAGAACACTCCACGAGGAATCGAATTAGCCCCTCCCCAGGTCCGTAGGTCAAACCATTCCCGATCTATGGCCCGATTTATGGTGCCAACATTCGCGTTATTTTGGTTTATTATTGTTTTTCTTTCGATTACAGTAACCTAGTGATATAGTGAACGTGGATACTGGAGTGAATTCCTAAAAGGGTTTATAGCCGATACACGGGTTGTAGTATTCTGATAACCATACAAAACGCTGCAAATTCTTTCACTGGGGTTTCTTATTCAATTGGCTTGCGTTCATGGTTTGAATTAAACTAAGCTTTGGAGTGTGCGTGTTTTACAGGTGATACAGCAATTATTGAATTTCAGGGAGCACACGAATATGATCAACTGATCAATCCAAATATGTATTTTGGTTGAGAACAGATTTACGTGCTCTATGCATATCTCCTGAAATTCAATAATCGCTCAATCACCCGTGAAACACTCACACTCCAAAGCTGAGTAGAAATTCAAATCATTAACGCAAGCCAATTGAATAATAAACCCCAGTGAAAGAATTTGCAGCGGTTTTTTAATATCGTTTCACAGTGGACGTTTTTGTGATAACGTTTTGTTTGAGCGTTGGGTTTGATCTCAAATGTTAGGAAATTCAACAAAAACATTAGTATTTTGTTTTTAAGCCATTTAATTACACACGTCGCCAATGTGATATGAAATTATAGTTCGATTATCTTCGATTTGAAGCATTACTGGAACTGTATACAAAATGTTTTGAAATCCCACTATTTGATTGAAGAAGATCCTACCTACCCTGATATAACAAACGCCACTTTCAATCTCCATTTGTATCAATGTAGGTTAGAACAATGTTCCTAAGTTTATCTGTGGTCTTTCTGTAAGAGAGGTAATTTAGTTTTAAAATGAAAAACGCTGCAAATAATTACACAACTCGATCATCGGACCACCAGAACTGGGCTGCACTCCTGTAGATAATGCTTCCTAGGTACACTCAGAAACATACTTAGAAATCCATCTGAAATGTTGCAAGATAAAATAACAGAGGTTTATTCTTATGTATTTTCTTATTGTGTTTATGTATTAGATGTCCCTTCTACGTAAATCACTGATCCATATACATTAGAGGTAGTCTGTGGTTTATCATCTAGACTCGACACCTCGCGCCTCCTCATCTCAATTTAAACTTTCGGCGACTCAATTTCAACTTCTGGCATACCACTTCGAGCTTTTGGCATATCAATTTATACTTTTCACAAATCCCAACTAACCCAATATTCCACCCCATATAATCAATAAATGTTTTTTGTCTCTCTATCATTACAGTTCGTCTCAATTGACATACGCGGTGATCAAGTGATGTGAAACCCGCTCATAAATCAAATTTTTAATTTCAATAATTCGACAAGATATTGAAACCAAATGAAAATCTGTAAGCCCGACACGATCTCGGTCCCCCTGCATGGGAAGTGGGTATGAGGGCTAGTTGTAAGATTGCTGACGGGAGGGGTTGCATAAACGTATTCCCGGCACGATTTCCCCATTTTAGATTTGATGTCCAATCAATACAAAAATGGCAATAAATACACCTCCGGTCCCCTCCCGCGAGCGTAATATTCATTGCCTCACGAATTCGCTATCCCCGATGGCGGTCTTTCGCTTTGTGGGTATGAAAGGGTGGACCGAAATAAAATATTACGGCATTGCGCTTTTGATCCGAAAATGGGCCGATATGT
Source organism: Creontiades dilutus (assembly GCA_031894815.1). Classification (NCBI taxonomy): domain Eukaryota; kingdom Metazoa; phylum Arthropoda; class Insecta; order Hemiptera; family Miridae; genus Creontiades; species Creontiades dilutus. The sequence continues at coordinate 240,077 of JAVIWC010006749.1, forward strand.
TACGAACCTATAAATGCTTTGATGCAAGTATCGAGTGATAACATTATGTTAATTAGTGAGGCCATAATATTATGCATTTGCATGAAGTTCACGCTCGCCACGAGCTGAGTTCTTCCCGGGGAAATGGGCTGAATGTGAGCTAAACGACTGGAAAATTTTCAAAAGTTGGTCTGTGTTTTAAATTTAAGATTATTTATCATCGCTACATCCTCTAGAAAGTTGTCAAACCTACCTAGTTGAATATTAATCGGTTGACAAGTGCCTGTACTCTGGATGGATCTCTTTGAACTTCATCAATATCTCCATTCGACCTAGCATATGAACATGCTAAAAGTCCCAACCCAAGGAGAGGAGCCGGCCAAGAGGAGGGGGTAAAAAGGTCCCATTTGAGTTTTTTTACCTCAAAATTCGAACACGGTGGACCGTAGGGAGCTTTGTATACATGCGTGAATAAGAGCCTATCAAATTTCCTAAAACTTTGATTTTATACTCTCCCAACTAATTACCCACAGTTTTTGAGCTAAAGTTCCCTGGAAAGTGGCTCTTCTCTACAGAGTAATTAATTAAATAATTTTTCAGTCACATTATCTTAATTTCAAGACGAGAGGAATTTCAAGCCAAATACATTCACGTTGGAAATTTAATTTTGAAAGACGCCCTTCACAAAACTCAATCAAGATATGATGTCAGCTGTTCAAAATGACTGGAAATGAATTTATGCAAACGTATTGTTCGTCTATGCAGAAGGACACGGTATTTCTGGAGGATCTGACCAGGGTACTCGAAAGTTTGCTCGACTAGATGGTCTTTTACGCATTTTTTACAGGCCCCAACTAATCACCAGAACTACCGTGGCATTTGAGAAACTAGGGAATTTTTCGGATCGACAAAATAAACTTTTCGGGCTTATTTTTTACGCTCAACTTCCTTCTAAAAACGCTGCAAATTCTTTCACTGGGGTTTATTATTCAATTGGCTTGCGTTCATGATTTGAATTTCTACTAAGCTTTGGAGTGTGCATGTTTCACAGGTGATAGAGCGATTATTGAATTTCAGGAGATATGCGTAGAGCAAGTAAATCTGTTCTCAACCAAAATACCTATTTGGATTGATCAGTCGATCATATTTGTGTGCCTCCTGAAATTCAATATCGCTCTACTCCAAAGCTTAGTAGAAATTCAAATCATGAATGCAAGCCAATTGAATGATACACACCAGTGAAAGAATTTGCAGCGTTTTTTTTATATTTTTTTTAATGGTTATCAGAATACTTCAACCCGTCTATCGGCTACAAAGCCTTTTAGGAGTTCACTCCAGTATCCACGTTCCCTACATCACTAGGTTACAAAACAAAAACAATAATAAACAAAAATAACGCAAATGTTGGCACCATAAATCGGGCCATACATCAGGAATGGTTTGAGCTACGGACCTGGGGAAGGGCTCATTCGATTCCTCATGGAAAGTTCTTTTTAAAAAAAAGTCCAAATTTAGGCCGCCTTGACTTTTTTGAGGTTTTTAGGGATTTTACAAAACTTTGACTACCTCTAAAGGACACTTTAAATTAAGTGAGAGTGCTAGCTAAAGAATTGGGGCATTGTCGGACAATATTGATTTTTCCTGAAAATATTGATTTTTTGCTCCAGCCGTTTGGGAGAAATCGTGCGTACGGCGGACGGAGGGAAAATTTTTTATTGCAGATTTGGATTCTACAGCCTTTAAAACGTAAACCATGAAATTTTCAGGGGGGTTAAATTTTTTTTTTTTTTTTTTTTTTTCAAGAGCGATTACATTGGTTTATTATTGAATAATAAACCAAAAACAGTTGCAGGCTTAGGAAAGGGACATAAAACTTTGTTTCTTTTGCAGTGCTCAGATTTGGTTTTACTCTTCGTATTAGTAGAGTTATGGTCTCTTCAGTTACCTACCAGAGTTGAATAAAATCGGATTTTTAGCATAGCAAAAAGGCAGGAGTAATTTTTTGAAGGCAGTTTCAAAAATCGGGATGAGGCAACAGACCATATCCATCGCACTGTGAACTTTTTCTGCATCCAAAGAATGCGTATCCGATCTGCAAGTCTACGGGCTTTTAGTTTGTCTGTTTTTACAGGTAGTCGATAAGTTCGAAGTTTCTCCTGAAGCAGCTACTTTTCAAGAACTATTTTGTCATTTTACATGTTTCGCTTCCGTGCAATAATGGGAACCTGACATTTGTATAGAAAATATGAATCAGCAATTTTCCATAAGTGAGAACGACTGGGCAAATGCACTGTTGTAGTTTTTGATGCGGGATTGTATCTTATCATCTATCCCACCTTAAATGGTAACATCAGATTTAGAAAACGACAGATTGTGGGTTCGTTTGCCGTGTAGATCTGAATTTCCTTCATTTTACAAGCATTGGTTTTCAAACCTGCATGTTTTCCGGTGTGAATGAGACTTTGCAGCTTGGCTTTCACACCTACGTCAGATAATCGCTGTCTACCAGTCTCTATTTTGCAAATTAGTTGGAATGTGTTTAAAGTTTTCCGGATCTAACATGAGGCACCCGGCAAAAATAGACCATTTACGCTGTCTATGTTAAGGCTTTTAATCCTCATAGTTGAGGAAAATTACTGGAACGGTAGGCAGGTTTAATTACCTACTGTCTCTACACATTTCCTGCCAAAATGCTCGACAAATTCCAACTGCAGTAAGTGTACGATCATTGAAATAGTGGCGAGGGTTGTAATTTTGAATAAAATTTAATGCCCTCCAACTTTGGGCCTGGGTCATTTTTGCCTCCGATGCGCCGTTTATAAAATAGAGGAGAAAATACATCAAAAACTGACTTTTTTGGAAAGATCCACTTTTTAGTGGCCTGTAAGGGAACAGTTGATCGTGTGTGTATTCAAATTCTTAAGAAATTTGATAGGATTTTAGTTTTTGTGAGTGCGAAAATATCCTGCAGCTAACCGTTTTCGAGTTAAAACCCAAAAACCGCAAAGTTTACCCCCACCTCTTGGGCGGCTCGCTTCCTTAGGTTGGAGATTTTTAGTACGTTCGTATAATTGGCCGAATGGGGATATTGGTTAAAAAGTTCACTGGGATCACCCATTCGGGTCCAGAATCCTTCGATGCCTGGACTAATCACTCTCATTGGAATATTTGAAATGAAAATTTCATATTTAATACATCAAAAACTCTCTTCAAAACTTTCGTTGTCTTGGGATTTATTCCAGATACTTAATGGTCTTTGAACATTGAGTTTAACTTCTCAAATCCTAAGTCTTCTGCTAGGGCAATTTCAGGCTCATTGATGGCAGTTGTTAGCCTTATATAGTTGTTGATCCAAATCTTCGTTGAACTTAAAAAACATTGCTAATTCCGAGATTACAGATTTTGAATATAAACATCTTGAGACGTGAAGTGACAAAGTTTGATGGGTTTATACAATTTTTTTTTTCAAATTGAAAATGATAAACCAAAATTAATCTTAAGCGAAGTACTGGTCTATGATAGTAAATAGTTCAAAACAGTCATTTTTCGTATATCAGTATTATCGAGTAATATGCACGTTTCTTTCGATAGGTCTTTGAATTGAAGTTCTTTCGTACCACGCACTCACGTTTCCCGTTTAACTTATGAAATGCTCCATACCACTCCATTTCAAACAAACTCCTTCACCCGATTTTTCCAATCTGTTTATTACGTAGGTCTATTCAAACTCTCATATCCACACAGAGGGGTTTTTCTCTTCATGTTTGCTCAAACAAACTTTCTCCGCCCGATTCGTTTTCCGTTGCTCTTTCGATCTCTTCTTCAGTATGGAAATTTAATATTACTTTTCATCAGTCAGAAGGGAAAGTTGGTCATACAGCTCTTTCTTTGCCCTCCCTTTGAAGAGCCCTATTTTGATGCGTACCTATCTATACCTTTATGAGTTTTCAATTTATAAAATATGATTTCTCAAACCCTCTTCATCCAAGTTTTATTCATCTTTCGTTATTGTTTATCTTAAGAAAAGTGAATTAGAATCAGATGAAGGTTATAAAGAATCTTTTGATCTCAGTAACATGTTGCTGCGATTGAGCATTTAAATTTTCACATAAACTACCAGTAACTTATAAGTTATTACCAGAGTGTGTTTCACCTTTAGTATCATAGAGCAAGCTTCACTTCCGAAAATGGACTCCACTAAATATAATATAGTATTATATGCAGCGATATTCTTCAAGGAATAGGAATGTTGCGAAATATTTGTTAAAACTTGAGGAATGCCTCCTGATTTTAATTTTATAATACCTTTGAATTCCTAAATCGTGATAGTACCAATGAGTTTTATAATATTTTCAATAGAATTTTGTTTTCAAAAGTTCATTTTGAAATCGAGTTTTTCATAACATTTGTTATAGGTACATGTCTAGAAGTCAATTACAGAGTGTGGATGCACACTGATCAGCTGAAGGGCCCTTGTGGCTAATCTGTTTCCTATTCTAAATCGTAATGAGGCTATTTTTAAAGCATCTAGAATACATCTGCAAGGTGGGTAACCGTCGACTTTCGATAATGTACCACAGATTCTGTCTAATAAACATATTCACTGATATAGGAGAGTTATCAAATGGAGAAAAAAATAAAATAAACCGTGTAATAGTTGCAGAGTTTTTTTCACTCATCTTTTCGTACTCATGAGTAGCTACTCAATTTTAAAGCACTTTTAATGTGTATTTCAATAAACGTGCGTAAAGTATATGTTATTCCACCAATAAAGAATGGAGGAAGGAGCACAAAATCCGAACCAATTGGAATCGTAGGTAAGTAGTTCGGATTATTGATTTGTCCGGATTTTCGAACGTATCCTACAAATACCTCTAGAACACATAATTAGACCTACAGCACTAATAGTGAAGTTCTAGAATAAAGTTGAATGAAACAAAATAGTGTTTTCTTTTGTATTTACAGTACGTATATTAAATGAGCATTACTGAAGTTTGTTTCTTGGAAAAAATGTAAGGAAACGAACAAATTCACAATACTAAATCACAAAATCACTATGTGTACAAAATCACAATATGCAATACACTAAAATTAATTGTTCTTTTGTACATCAAAAAAGGTGCTAATCTTCGGTTGTGTTAGCTTTGATGTACGTTTCTTGGCAGCCAAGTCCTTCATTGGCATAAGGAGCAACAGCTGACCTTGCATTCAGGCTGTGTTTCGTACCATGGCATCACTGTCTCTAACTCCGCAACCTTCCAAATGTGAAGAAACTGAATCGTCTGCTTGATCTTCTTCTTCTGCATCACTGTCACTGCCTTCAGTATATTCTGGCTCTTGAACTGACGAAAGTATGTCGTTGTCATCCAGGATTTCGTAGCCCAAGTCATATCTATCAACGTATAGCCATTCTTCAACATCTCCCTTGTCACATTCCTGAAAGCCTGGAACTGACTCGCACAAAGCAGCCACTTCACTCACAATTTCAGTATCATGATCATCTTCTTCAGTAACATTTTTATTTTCAGGCCAAAGTGTATTCCACGCCTTCATCAAGTTTTCTTTGGTCATTAAGTCCCAGGAATCAGCAAGCATGTAGCACTAGTCTTTCAAAATCAGTGTTTTTTCAAGCTTATTTACACTTTTCTCGTTATCTTCTGCCAAAAGATGCCTGCGCAACTCTTGTTCCCTGTACATTCTTTTTAATTTTTCAATCACGCCCTGATCCCCCGCCCCGCGCTGGCAGTTTCTCCCGCAAAATTGTAAATTATGGTGCTGTGGAGTAGTTCGGATTTTTGACGTTCCGGATTTGTGACTTGCGGATTTTCGACGCTCTACTGTACTCTCAACTGCTACTATTGCTATGTATTTGGTTGAAAGGAAAAGGCGGAATCCCCAAATTGATTTGAAATACAGAATGTTTTATAATATTCGAAATGGGACGTAAAGTGTCGAAAGGCCATTCAATGAAATTTTCTTACGTCACATGGTAAGAAACGATTATGAGTAATGTGTAATACCTCGGATTTGTAGACACCTGATGATGAGGGATCCCTCCATTGTTGGAACAGAGGGATGATGGACGTAACGGCGGCAAACCAAAATTTAGGTCGAACACTAGTGTGGGAAATTAACTTGAATATTAACAAATTTTTGATGAAGTATTTTCGAATGGAAAAACGGAGCGGAAGAGTTACTTGGTTGAGGTCTGAAGATGAGATGAGGTGATTTTATCATGTTGGCGATGCGCGCAGGCAGGAACGAATATGTACGTTTATTTACGCCTGTCTCGTCAACCAATATAACAACTCTATCAGATTCCAACTAGTACACATGGAAAATAGGTTACACATCTAAAAAGAACGTACTGTTGAGGTACTACCTACTAACTATCAAAATTGTCAAGTAAGTAGGCTGCTCAATGTTCTGCCTGGTTGAGAAAAGCTTCCATTTAGCTTACCAACTGGTAGTGGAAGGAATGTTTGTACCCAGAGGATTGAGGAAGTTCTCCCCTACAGTGACTGACAGTTGAGGAGAGAGGGTATGAGGTACTGACACCACAAAGTATTCCTGCCGGGATGAGCAGTTCGAGTGACCTCGTTCCAGTCCTTCTCCTACCGAACCTACTGAGATGACACTATCATGACCATATGCTTGATGTTATTTACTACTGTTTTATCTTCGATGCAGCTGCCACAGGTCATTTTTGTCATACTCATTTATTGTGGTCCCCAAACACATACATACGACATGATAAAAAACGTTTGCGAATTTTGTTCAGCGCAATAAATCACTCGCGACAAAATTGTTAAGATGTCAAGAAAAATACGGAGTTTTCAGAAAAACCTTAATCTATTTCAATAACACTGAAATGTTATAAACGTTGAATCGATTTCGACGGTCAAGTCATCATCAATGACAGCCTGGTTTCAGCAACATGCGAAACAACCCAACACGGGAAAACAATAGCTGAACATAAATCTGTTCCAGACAATTCTTAGACGGAATCCGTGAACAAACTAGATGTGTTTATGCAACAAATTTTGCCGACTCTGCCCAGCCTTCAATTCTTAACCAATTGTACTGCAGTTGTGCAAAAAATTTCGTGAATTTCGAATTTCACGGCACAAGAGTAGATTGGAGGGAGTAATGCCGAAAATCGTGTTTTTTCGTCTCAAATTTTGAGGACGCTACTCACGTTGTAATTCTCATCGGATTTTTACGGTTCTCATTTTTTTCAAATTCGATTTTTGTTGAATTGTGCAAAAAACCTCAGAAATTTGGAATTTGATGTCGGGAAGGGGGATGGAGGGGTGATGCCCAATGAATTCAAGCGGTGATCGTACCTACGACAATTCTCAGCCGATTTTTGTGCTTTTTGGTTCAATTAAGAATTTGGTTTAGTTTTTAAAAATATTTGTATGTTCATAATTATGTTTCCATGTGGGATCTGATAAAAACCCGACTAAAGTCCCTATGATGCATGCATCACATACCAAAATGCATTCTATAACTTTTTTTGTCGGCCTAGTTTCCAATAAATAAGCTATGCACTACAAAGCAAAGTTCTAGCCAAAAAATTTCTTGAAAAATCGCATTTGAACGTTCACCTATTGCGTATAACATTACAGTTATGTAGGTAACGTTATCCGTTGGTTTTTACTATCTGGTACAATGAGAGTTAATTAAGATTTCGCCTTTTTGGTTTGAATTGCTTTGAATTGTTCTTCTACCTTTAATATATACATATCTATGAAATTTCTTTTGTTAATGGGAAAGAAGTATCTCACATTGCGAGCAGCTATGATGTGGCCTTTATTTATAGCTTCAATATATTCCCCCGCTCTCGTGACTCACATCAGAGTTACTTTATATACCTGCTATTCGGGGTTTCCCCTTCAAAAAATTCCAAGAGCACATTTTTAATGTCCGTCTAATATGACATTTTCATATGAAATATGTTTTCCATTACGTATAGCAATAAAACGGAGCTCTTGGGAAAATGTAGGAAAATTGTTTTCTTGCTTGCGTCTTCCTCTTGCTTGCACCCCCACCGACTCGGGAGCCCTCCTTCCTGTTATATCATCTTCCACTCCCTTTCATAAAACGCTCTGACTCGGAAATGACATGATTTACGCATTTCATCTCAATTTACTTTGTTTAAATAAAAGGAAAAAAAAGAAGAAAATTTTCCTTTGCTTCGGTAGGAAGGTTGGTACTTTGAATAAGTTTGAATCGTATAAGAAGAGGACCACCTGGTGGATTAGCACTGAAATATTATGTTCACGACTAAGAGCTAAATAATATCTGTCCAATTATAGAGAAAATGTGTGTATGGGTCATTTCAAATTTCGGTTACATTTTGGTATCGAATTTCCTAAAAAATAAAAGTTGAAACTTGATCAATTTTCTTGTTCCTAATCAATCACTGCGGTTCTCTCGGCATATAACCCAAGTGAGCACACATAATCTTGAACCGTACTGCTGATATGCCATTTTGAAAAAAACGCTGCAAATTCTTCCACTGGGGTTTATTATTCAATTGGCTTGCGTTAATAATTTGAATTTCTACTAAGCTTTGGAGTGTGCGTGTTTCACGGGTGATAGAGTGATTATTGAATTTCAGGAGGCACACGAACATGATCAACTGAACAATCCAAATAGGTATTTTGGTTGAGAACCGATTTACGTGCTCTATGCATATCACGCACTACTATTTTTTCCCCTCTCGAGCCTCCAATCTCCATGGGAATTGTCGCTCAAGTCTTTCAAATTAGGTGAGTGGAACAGCACAAATTAGCTTAATTTTAGCTACAGCAAATACTAAGATTCCCATGCCAAAAGCTCACTTGCTACAAGCAGATCTCACTCCCTACTTGAGATGGTATGTTCTTTCATAGTGTAAGTGGATTAACAGCCCCAATAAATATTTCGCTGAGTAGTGACGATGGAAGTACCTCTGGTTAGTGACAGCTGTAGGGAGTGAGAAATACGGACTTTGGTATTTTCTCCTGGGTCATGTAGGCCCAACTTTTACATACATGTCCATGGAGCATGTACATCCACATAGGAGAAAATTTTAAAACACTTACAAAACTGTATTTAGTTGAGATTTGACGGCGATACTGATCAGTGACATAAATGTGACCGAAATTTTGAAATGTAGCCGTACCGAGTCTGTTTGAGCCATTTTATTGAATATTTTAGTACTTTGTATGTTCCTCTTGAATCGATCTTATTGGGTGTGTCTCTTCACAAACACAGTTCAGGGGTTGTACAATACTTTAAATGACTTGTTTCAATCTTCGTAGTGTTGAAGTCAATAAAGGAGTCATTGCACAAGCTCTTACATGAAATAGTTGTCAGTTATTCTCACAATTTACAGATGTCTTGCACAAAGAAGAGTAGATAGATTAGGTGTGTAGAAGATTTTTTTGTGGCGTGGGATGAGCGGACAGACCAATCAAATAAATCATATAATATGAGTTTCGGTGTGTCTAATTATACTCTTCTGTCAGCCCTACTTTCTGCATCTTCTTCCACTAATATTGGTTAAACTGAAAATTGCACCCTGACAGTTTAGCGTTCGGGTCTTGAGTTCGGGGATTGAGTCTTCATTGCATTCAGCGCAGCGACCTCAAAATCAGACTTCATGTACGACGGCGACCTGGGGTGCCCAATTCTTCAAAAGTAAGGAACAAGTGTCAGACATATCGAACAGATTCCAAACAAACACTGGTTATTAGTTTTTGAACAAGTTTCAGTGTCCGCTCACCCCACAGAGCCGATTTTCTCACTAGTGTTTTCGATTTTTACTCACTAAAATGATCATAACTCCCCTAACTGAAGGAGTAACTTCAAAATTGACTATACCGTTTGAAAGAGCGTTAAGTTTATCATCTCCTTGATGGATGAACGTATTGTGAACAGGTAAAAATGATGCAAATGTAACATGAAGAGCCAAAATGCTCAAATCACCACTTTTTTCAATTTCTTGTAGCTCCCTCTGATTTAGTTCTGAAGTTTTGATTGTGCCAAAAAGTTGCGCCGAGATGTTAGCTTTCCTACGGCAGAATCGAAAAATATTTCACAATGGGAGTTAGTGAAGAAATTGAGGTTTGAAAGCGGAAAAACTCATGTTTCTATCAAGAGGTTTGGCATTTAATTTGATATCCTTTTTTTCGGACGGAGACCCTTGGAACATTTAATTTAATAAGACTACTATTCGATCAGAACTTTCGATCAGACGAAATGGGCTGAAAATTCCTTATTTGTAAAATGAGGAGGCCGATTGAGTGGAACAAGACACCGACAAAAATCCAATGCCAATCTAATTTTCTTGTGAGAAATTGGTTGTTGGTGAAAAACGTCGATTTCACTTTAAAAACCTACGTTTTCTTCATTTCATCACTAACGCCCATCGTAAAATATTATTTTATTATAGATACCGTTTGAAAGCTGGGATTCTGGGGAATATTTTTGCAATGAAGGCTAAAATTAATCTATGAATCAAGGAGAGCTATGACTGATTCCAAAAATTGGTGTAACACCCTGTGTGTACGGGCGCTTTAGAATTCTGCCCTAATTATGATTTTTTAAATGTAGTCTTTATGAAGGAGTAATTTTTCCCCCAGAAGACCTGGAGAGAGCCACATACCTCTTTCAAATCTTTTTCATATTTTGATGATTCAGCTTGTACAGGTACACTTCCAGCAATTAACCATTATTTTATGGAATCAGCTTCATAGAAATGAACCATGTGGGGGTATTTCTCTGGTCTAAAGAGATCTGAGATGGCTGGAAAGAGGTCCAGCCATGAATGGAGAAAAAACTAACCAAAATCTTGTCTTTAACACTGCCCTCTTCTCCAGGTGTTTAGGAGCTTTCTTGGCCTCCCACGTTCCAGAAAATCTGTTACTTGGCAATGTCAGTGGTAATGAAATGGATCGACCATGGGCCTTCACGAAACCGTTGCAAAGGGAGTAGGGATTCCTGCAAACGGTTAGTTTATCCTCATGCAAAACGATATTTGAGGGAACCTTGCCGATCCAAGGAAGAACAACCAGTAACACTCCTGGAACTTCCACGCTATGACTTCGAAAGGCAGTGGCCGACTCGCAGGTCCAAGGGGTTTGGAATTGTGAAAGGCAATCGTTTATTGGAAACTGGCTGGTTTATTGGATGCTGGCTTATCTTTCGTCTTGACTGATCAAGCGCCGCCCAGAGCAGAACGCTGTTGACACTCAATATAGAGCCGAGTTGCAGAGGATGCATGAACGTTAATTACATCTCTGGTCGCTGTCGCTAAGTTTATCAAACGTATAAGGACAACACTGTCGTAGAAATGGGATAAGCCCCACTCTAGAGTGGTCGGGTGGGCAAGTGGAACTCCAATTATCCGTGCTGTCGCTTTACGCTTGAAGGGCACATGGTGGACAATTAGGTGATTTGACTTGGAGGACCGAGCTAACATGAATCTATTTACATATTAGCATATTTACATATTACATTCAAGCAAAATGAATGAGAAATATGACAAACCAAACATCTAGAAGCCAACCAGGAGACTCGATAAATCACGTAGAATAAAAGTACGAAATCAATAAATGTCAGTTGGTTCACTCGAACACTGTAATATCGTATCAAATACCATGTTATTTGGTTTTTTTTTAAATTTATTGGCGTCAGCATAGCTAGTCAGCCTTTCACATAGACATTCAAGATATATAAAATATTAAAGTAATAATAATATAAAAGTATTATAATTATCTTGCTAAATTAAAAGAAAACATTGCATTGTTCCTCACTACTGAGTTCGAGTCCCTGCAGAATTGGAAGAGTGCGTCGTAAATAGATATATCTTGGCTGTGGTGAATGAGAATTGGTTATTTGGTTTCGAATAACTTTCTATTCCAACAAAACTACGCTGAATGTTTTCCTTCCACGGTTGGGCATTGAACTTTATTAGTGCAACTGTTATAATTACATCCAAAATCCATTGATGACTTTTCAAACCTTGAATTCCCATTGATTTCAGTGTAAAAGACCACCCAGTTGTATTTTCTACGTGTTACAAAACAGCAATTAAAAGGAGGGAGAAAGTGTCACTCTTCGAGGCTCTCTCAACACGGCATGCTTCTAATCATGAAATTCAAAATAGGCATCGCGAAAAGTCGCATAAGTTATTCTCTGTAACGTGGATTGATGTTCACAAGTAGAAAGGGACACATATAATGGAAAGTGGAGTAGAAGGATTTTTTTTATATTGACGAGTTGTGTTGGGAAGCTCGGGAGCATTGGGAGCAAGGGGGGAGGGGGGAACTCGGAGGCATAACCCTGACTTTCCATTAAGGGGCATTACCTGATCTCTCTGCGTTTGCCAGAAAAGAGGGGCGAACGTGTGAGGGTAATTCGATTCGACAAAAAGCAAAACGTATATGCTGTAGTCGTCCTCGGCTCTAGAAGAAAAAAAGGAGAGAGGCTTTTTTTTTTTTTTTTTTTTAAGAGCGTAGATATGCCCGTTTGTGTAGATGGATGCTGCTATGGGAAGTAGGGTGCATTTGTCGTTTGATCCCTTGAACAAATTCCCCGGAGAGAACCTATTCCTGATTAATTTGATACGTTCATATGTTTTCGTCGTTGCACATTTTCTATGTGCTATAGTAACAGATATGGGTTCATCTGAATCGTGCCTACCTTTTTATGTCTTTGGCAAGCTATACCGAGCTTTCCCCTGGTAGCAAGAGAACTAATTTAATCAAAAAGGACTAATTTCATCTCAGAACGTTCTTTCCACAACAAAGCGGTAAAACCGAGATTATGAACCCACAACATATTAATCCTCACGTATCATTTATAATCAGATGTTCGGATTCTTGCATTGCACTTTTCTATGGCAAGCAGTAAGTAATGAGATCTGGTCAAATTACACAAGAATTTATACAAAAAGTTCTTTCTTCAGCATACGGATTTCATAACGTTTAAAGCATTATACTTATGCATTTTTTCACTGAATTATGCTGTATAATTGAATTATTATAATTGTACTGAATCATTATGGTTTGTAGTGGGTTCGTGTGTGTTTCTTTAGTATGGATTTGTGTTAGCTCCGAGAGTCATCCTATATTTTGTCGCAATATTGAAAATAGACATGGTTGTGGTGTTGTGGCGTGACCACGTTCAATTAGAAGAGCACAGTGGAGCGTATATTTGTTTTTATTTTTTATATAGGAAACGTTTCATCCCACTACGGGGACTTCCTCAGTCCTGTTCTTTTTATTTCATTAATTTAATAGATCTATCCAAAAAATGTACAAGAGGAACTTTTGAAAATAGGGAGATTGAAACCAACCAATCATTATCTTGTACATTTTTTGGTTTTTCAATACAAAAAAACTACACTTTTTTGGACTTGTTTTGTCATATAACGTAATTAGGAAGATGTGAGCAAGTCATATTTAAACTACATGAAATGCTATGATAAGGGTATGGATATTCCTGCAAAAATAGATCTGTTATGAGTTGGCTATACATGGTTGACTATTGCATGATTGAGAAATGATTAACAGGACCTCCTATGCAACAATATGTGAAGAAGAAAAGGCATATCAAAGCTAATATCTAGCTGCACCTGATGGATCTATTAAATTAATGAAATAAAAAGAACAGGACTGAGGAAGTCCCCGAAGTGGGATGAAACGTTTCCTATTTAAAAAATAAAAACGCTCCACTCTGCTCTTCTAATAATAAAAATTTAATAGTCCCAATGCAACTTTACTAGGAAGAACATTACCTAGTTTGCCACTCTATTGATTTTTGTCTCTTTGCATAATTCTATATGATGTTTAGTTTAGTATGTGGAGATTGTTTGTTGTCAGCCCAACAAGGAAGCTGTTGATGTTATCATTATTTACGTGGAAATATAGACTACGTTCTATCTTATTCTGTTTTTATTCCTCCAGATATATATCTATATACCTATAAAACAGGGCTATGAAATTGTGAATGGATATGTAAGACAGATAATTGGTTTTCTCTAATTATGTTTTGTCCTTTTCTGACCCATATTAGCAGTTTAAGCACCTAATCCTCGTTATGCTACGAGATGTCCTAAATATAGAGGCTGAAGAGTTTAAGGAAATTAGGTTTGTTTTAAAATATGTACGCTATTTGGAGATAATGTTTGCATGCCATTAGTACAAATGTCTCGACCTTCGGAAGACCTTTCCTTGTGACTTTTTCTTAGGGGGTTGTTCGAATTACATTTTATTACACAGCGGTAGATTTGAGATTGTGCACGAATTCGCGTCATTATGTCAAGCGAAACAAAATGAAGGAGGAAACGCACGTCTTTCTGTGCCGTACAATAATGGGTATTTGATGAGAGGCGGAGTCTAAGAAGGTACCCCCTCCCCTACCTTGCCGCCGCCCTCATTCCTCCTTGGCGCGGGGTGTGTAAAGGGGTAGGGGGTCGGGGCGGGAGCGAGACCGCCGACGGGTGTGTCACGTGAGGGAGCGAAAGGGAAACACATGTGGCGGTCGATACGTCATTTGGTTGCCAGGGCAACACATTATACACCCCCTTTCTCGCCCCATATCTTTACAAGTCTGCTTCCCCCTCGCCAACCTCATTCCACTCTACAACCACCCTCGCACCCCCCTCTTCGCTAGCACCCTTCAATACAACCCTTCATATTCTATGCCATTCCGAGCATTTTCCCCATTCGTTATCAGATCAACATGGTTTCATTAGCTCAACTGGAGAAAGCCGACCTTTTCATCAAACTTGAAAAACTCCTCACGATACGCACTTTCTATACTTCTATTATTATTCTCATCACCAATGGGTCTCCTCCGTTAGATACCTAGATTGTGAAGGGTTAGGAAATTAGATGCGAAGAACACACACAGGCGCCCGATCCCTGTGGGTCTCCCAGACCTGTTGCTGAAACATTCTGAACAAAAGACCCCTTCCCGACCCCTTTCACCCTCTTTTTAAACCAATTAATTAAAGCAATTAAAAAAGAAAAAAAAGCGAAGCTTGCTGGAATTAAAAGAGAAAAATTCCTTCTTCAAGGAGCAGCTTATTTCTGTCTGTTACAACTGTCTGGTTTCGTTCTGATTTTGAGCGTTAGTTATCATGTACTGCACATTTAATTTCAAGCTAATTAATGAGCATTATCGAGTATTATCGATTTTTTAATCAAAGACAAATAGGTTCCAATAAGGTGTAGGACAATTTTACACCAATTACCCTCTCTGGTATATCTGTTGTGACTTTCGGAGTTTGGAATACTACTAACGTCACCCTGGGCCTCTTGCTGGTATTACGGGCACTATACCACACGATGCACAAAATAAAGTAACAAGAATTCTCAAATAACAAAGTAAATAGTTGTTAGTTGTAAAGAGATTTTGGGTTAGCTCTGCTATAATGATAATATTTGAGGATGTTTACCCAAACGATACTCAAGTGGATTTGGGCGCTTGAAAGATCTTGAAGAAAATGTATCGCACGATATTCGTTGATTATCATGCAGTGCAACTATTTAACACTCGGATTTTCCTAGGGTACAAAACTTATCTAACTCACAGGGAACCGTTCAGGGCGAAAAGAAACGTGATTTTCATGACGAAAACAAAAATTTAGTCTCAAAACCTGTGGTGTTATGGACTAGGGCGGATTTCACCTTTTTTAAATCAACGATTACTCATTAAATCGGAGATCTCATTTGTTTCCAAACGATGCTCGGTTTCATGAACTCCGGATCAGATAAACCAACGGTCACCCTAAATCGACGATAGAAAACAACCGACCGAATTTTGGGCGATTAGCGTTTAAACCAGTTCTTTTTCCCATCTTCGTTCTGCATTCCGAAATGCTGTTTATTGAGGTATATCTGCAGTCTGCGTCATGAGCCCCCCCCTTGTGGGCACCCCTGATATGGGTAACCAGAACGAAAGTTGGATATTTTGGGCTTTTTCCCTTTTCTTCCTTGGAAATGTTGGTAAATTTTAGAAAGTGTTTATGATCTTTGGTTGGAAGGGTTGCCGGCTTGCGCAGAACCCATTCGAACTGGGATGTTCTTCGCAGCTTCTGTTGAGAATTCAGCTAACGATAAATGTTGTAGAGGTCCCGTGAAAAAACCGGAACGGTTCAGGGACAATTAGTTGTCACCAGTAGGGCGGTTCCAATTAGCCGTTCCAATTCCAAACCGTTCCAACTGTTTTGGAAACCTTAAGGTTTCTAAGGTTGGAAGGCAACTTAAACGCCCAGGACAAAACCGAAAACCTCCACTTGTCATTTTCTAATATAATTACACTAATGTCTAGAATCTCAACAAATATAATTAAGGAAGACAACAACTAATTAATAAATTGAATAATACAATTGATGAATCAATTTTTTAAAATGAAAGTGGTGTGGAAATTGAAACGAGGAAATAAGAATCATATAGGCCATAAAATTGCTTCAGTCCCTTGGGTCCTGAAGACAGGTTCTTTGCAAACGTCCTTTTGGGTTCCATTCATTAATCCTACTTTACGCTGTGCCTTCCTTGCCGAACAGCGCGTTACAGTTTTGTTTTGAATCTAAGAGTTTCGCTTCTCTCCTATCATATGTAGTTATAATCTCTTATAATTTTGTCGTAACAGTTTCATTTACTCTTTACCCCGTTAACTGAATTCTGTACATTTACCTACGCTTCAGTCAGTTATAGTTCAGTGTATTAAATACTGTCGAAATTTACAAAAATTCATTTAGATAAAATTTGAAAGGGACCACTTAGCAACCGAGGTAAGCCGTTCCTGGTCGAACTGATTACGTGGACGAGATGTAACGACTGCAGTCCGTTCCACCTCTGGAACAGGTTCCACGGAGCGGTTACACCTCTGGCAAGTTATTCGATCGCAATAACTCAATTCTTGGAATGTACCTTATGTATGAAGAATGTTTCAAATCTCCGATGAGTGAAGACGTTCTGCGGCGGAATATGATCTCAGAATTACGTATAACTGAGCAGGGATATGACAACGCCGGTAGAAAGCTATGACTAACAACGTCAGTGACGCAGACCGGATCCGGTGGAATCTTCACGTTCTTTAAAGCCTTCCACTAAAGCGATGTTAGTTCGCCGTAGAAGTAGACGATTCTGAACAATATAATATATTGTCGCACAATATACAGGGTGTCCCCTCCGACTCCTACGTGTTCTACAACTCATTTCCGGCCAAAAATGTCTCATAGCAATTTTTTGCCAGAGGCCTCGTTTCCGAGATATTTGCGATTTAAGATTTTTTTTTCGATTCGTGTTATCGATCTAATGCCATTAAAACTGTCATAACTCCCTCAATTGTGGATATAGCTCAAATTTGATGACACTGTTGGAAAGAGCGTTGAATTTTCTATCTATTTGATGTCAGAAAACTTTTTTAAAAATTGCATTGAAGATGTGCGATTGCTGCGCTAAATGGCAGTTTTGTCAAAATCTTGAAATCGCCTGTTTTTCATCTCGTCCAGAAACCCCATGAGTGCTTGACGCAGAACTGTGCAGGCCAGGTAAAACGTGCGCCAAAATGTCAGCTTTCCAACGGTGTGGTGGTTTTGGTTTTTAAAAATATTTTTAGTTAAGGAAAAGGTGTTTAACTGCAGAAAAACGTGTGTTTTCTGTTAAAATTGAGGTTTTTCCAAAAGTCTCGAAGATGGATGCAACTCATCGCAGTCGGAAATGAGTTCTAGAACACGTAGGAGTCGGATTGTGCATAAGTCCTGGTACACCCTGTATCACTAAAAACGACGTAAGGTTTGAAAATTGGGAAAGCTACGGAGGAATGTCTTGGTCAGGGGTAAGGATATGCAATGACCCGCACGACCTCCCGGTCTTGAAGGAGGGGTTGCTTTGTGCGCCGTGTATTATCAACTCCAATCTGATTTGGCAGTAGTATTGGGTGTTGCAATGTTGATAATTTGTTGTTTCTGACCAAATTCAGTTTTAATAAAACGTTTATTGACTCCAACATGTTATCCAGCTGTTGGACAATGGTAAGATATTTGGGTTTAAATCGAGTTCATACAAAGAGTTGGAGTTTGAACAAAATTGTTAAGATATAAATTAAAAAATAAATATTTAGAAATGAAAAATGAAAATGAATTTAATGAATGAAAACGTTCGTTTGTGATCAGCGTCTACGGCATTTCCAAGCTGTCCAGCCTAAGTCAGGATAATCGAAGATCCGGGAGACAGCTATTGTTTGTGTTCATTTACGATTGATTGCGATGGCATTGCCAATGGTAATGCTTCTGAAGGAGCAGGGGAGTCACACTGATCCTTTTTTTTTATCTGGTAAACTATCTGTTTTTTATCTACTAATTGTTTTTTGTCACTAAGGTTTTAGTTATTACTACCAGCTATGTTCAATAGCTATAGCGCACCATGATGAATGGGAATATGCCATAGGGAAAACCTCGCTGAAGAAAATACAGAGAGGAAAGAGAGGAAAGGGAAGAGTTGGTAATGATACGGAAGCCTGGTTTGATAAGGGTCCATAGCGTCAGCAAAAAGATGAACGCAACTCATCGCAATCAATCGTAAATTAACACAAACAATAGCCGTCTCTCGGCTCTTCGATTAGCCTGACTTTAGCCGGACAGCTTAGAAATGCAGTAGATGATGTTCACGAACGGGTTTATGCATTCGACAAAACTAACTTAAATCGTAACTTGAGAGGTCTGGCGTTGTCACCATTCGATTCAGCGCAAAAAGTTACCAACCTTTTTTCCTCAAGACTTTTGAAAAAACCTCAATTTTAACAGAAAACACTCGTTTTTCTGCAGTTAAATACCATTTCCTTAACTAAAAATATTCTTAAAAACCAAAACGACTACACCGTTGGAAAGCTGACATTTTGGCGCACATTTTATCAGGCCTTCACAGTTCTGCGTCAAGCATTCATGGGGGTTTTTAGGCGAGATGAAAAACAGGCGATTTTAAGATTTTGACAAAAATGCCATTTCGCGGAGCCATCGCACATCTTCAATGCAATTTAAAAAAAGTTTTTTGACGTCAAATAGATAGAAAATTCAACGCTCTTTCCAACTGTGTAATTAAATTTGAGCTATCTCCACAATTGAGGGAGTTATGACAGTTTTAATGACATTAGATCGAAAACACGAAAAAAATCTCAAATCGCGAATAGCTCGGAAACGAGGCCTCTGGCAAAAAATTGCTAGGTGACATTTTTGGTCGGAAATGAGTTGTAGAACACGTAGGAGTCGAATTGTGCATAACTCCTGGGACACCCTGTATAGATATTATCTATATGTATATGGCAGAAAACATATCAATGTCAGTTCCAACATGATCTACCTGATATAGGGCTGGGCAACACAACCTATCTGAATTGGTACAAAACAACATGACCTAAGTGTTTTTTTTTTTTTTTTTTTTTTTTTTTTTTTTTGAAATTTTTCAGGAGAGGAAAAACTGTTTATTTTTCATATTTTACATGACGCAGACTGATGTAGATATTGATTTGTGAGCAATGAACGCAAAACCACCATTTAGCGACTAATTTTAACATTCCCGGAGAATGTTTCCCAAAATCTGTTGAAAACCTTAGGAATAAAGTTTGTTAAATGGATATGCTGACGCAAGGACAGACACGACATACAATGTATGTTATACATGATACGAAAGTTGTTCAGGATGGTAGGTATAAAACATAAGATTCAAGTGGGGATTTCGATTTTGGGGAATTTAAAATTTTCATCACCCGAAAGTGGAAATGAAGCTTTCGCTACCATCCAAACAAAATCAGGGCAGATAGTAGGTAGTTTAGTTAACTACTTCAGTTTGAGTTTAGTTGAATAAAGTTTAGTTACATAGACGATTGGACTTAACGATTGAAACTGTGATGAGGGACTTTCTGGCGATTATTTGGGAGTAGGTATAAATATTATTATGATTAAATATTCATGTTAGAAATAACGATCATGAGATTAAAAAACAAAATTGTACAGCCTATTTCAGTATCCAAATCACCCTAATTCAAATAAAATTTCTTCACTCTCTTACTTATTACTATGATATGATCATTTTCCAAGTGAGAACGTACGTCAAGAAGAAAAGTGGTCACAGCTACTCTCCTGAAGATTTGTGAACCCCATTTTGATGAGTAATTGTGAACATAGATGGCAATTATTGTGAACAGAGAATTTCATCAGCAATAACCCAAAATAATGGGAACAATTGAATGAAGTCTCAGAGAGAACAGACATAAGAATCTTGTTTAGGCCAAAGCACAAGTATGATCAAGTGAATGTTTCGAGAATACGAGTAGTTACGACTTAAAAGGCTGGTGACGATGATGTTTTGGGGATGTGATTACTAATTGATCGACCCCTGTCCTCTTCGACCCTGCACCCCCAAAAAATCAACGGCGAGAGCCTCGAGAATCACGGGACTCGCGGATCCGATTCCGTCTCCGTTGATGCCACGTAACACACCTCGATCTCTCTCGAAGCCTCATCAGCTGAAAACCATCCTTGCATTATCCTGGGCACTCTTCGCTGTCTCTCGCAAGGACCATACCTTTTTTGATTCCTCATAGGTGGACGCACCTTTGGAATCAGTGGCTGCCACAACGCCACTGCTGCTGGCTACAGACAACGGAAAACAAGGTCAGAAAGTTTAAATACCTATTTCACGACCATCATTGAACACACTTCATACTCTTGGAGCTCGGAACTTCACCTGGGACATTTCCTTTATTTTTTTTTATGTACGACATATTTCCGTTATTCAGTTTCTACAACAGATTTCGTATTTTCTTTTGTATCATTTGATAGAAGATAGATATATTCTTTTTAGATATATTAATTTACTTGTGCTATTTTCAATTCCTGAAAATTTTTGGTTTATTATTCAATAATAAACCATTGTAATCGCTCTGAGAAAAAAAAAAAAAAAGATTTCCCCCCCCCCCCCCCCCCCTGAAAATTTATATGATTGTGGATATTGGAGTGATAGCCGATGTGAATACTTGTAGTGTAGTTAGTAGCCGATATACGGGTTGAAGCATTCTGATAATATATAGGTAAGTATTATTCAATATTATTACTGGGGTTTATTATTCAATATTATTACTGGGGTAAATAAGTATTCTTTCACTGGGGTTTATTATTCAATTGGCTTGCGTTCATGATTTGAATCTTACTAAGCTTCGGAGTGTGCGTGTTTTACAGGTGATAGAGCGATTATTGAATTTCAGGAGATACGAGTATGCATAGACCACGTAAATCGGTTCTCATCTAAAACACCTATTTGGATTGATCAGTTGATGATATTTGTGTGCCCCTCTACATCTGCCCCCGTTTAAATTTGGATTTGGGGAAGTTTTAACGCAATAGGAGTGCTAAAGGACTTGATAAATTATAGATGTTTTAATTTTGGGGGGGTATTGTGGGGGAAAAACGCTGGAAATTCTTTCACTGGGGTTTATTATTCAATCGGCTTGCGTTCATGATTTGAATTTTACTAAGCTTTGGACTCTGCGTGTTTCACAGTGATAGAGCGATTATTGAATTTCAGGAGGCACACAAATATGATCAACTGATCAATCCGAATAGGTATTTTGGTTGAGAACCGATTTAAGTGCTCTATGCATATCTCCCGAAATTCAATAATCGCTCTATCACTTGCGAAACACGCACACTCCAAAGCTTAGTATAAATTCAAATCATGAACGCAAGCCAATTGAATAGTAAACCCCAGAGAAAGAATTTGCAGTTTTTTTTTTTTTTTTTTTTTTTCTCAATATATGAACATCAAGAAAGTTTCGTACTCTTAAAACTCCTCTATTTTCATCTTTTAATTTGTTCGCCAGATTTCAGTGATTTCAATATGTACTATCAAAATTACGTTTTCTTGCTCGAAGAAACAAATCTAATCATCAAGTTTTTCTCATTTTTACTGGAAATTAACCACACTTTAGAATGGTTTGGTTGTGAACTTGGTGGAATCCGTTCACAATTACCCCGCCTGACCCAACATGTTCTAAAATAACGGTTTAAAACATGGGTATTTTACACTCTCTTGCACCATTATTGGCAGACTCTCAAAAAACGTTTATAACCTACCTATCACGAAACTTGCTCAACTCACAAACATCAGCCACTTTTGAAGAGGGATCTTTCAATATTGTATTTAATTCTGGCAGTTTTCTCGTATATAGGACCCAAACTTTCTTGAAACTTTTGAAATTAGTTTTCTTGATTATCTTTATAATTCAGCTTTGACTTGGAATATATTTACGAAGTTCCAGAGAAAGGGGCGAAGCGAGAAGGGGGGGCGGGAGATCGCTAAATTAAGTTGAGAAGTTTCTAGATATTTGAATCATGTAACCAATACATCCCGAGTAATTTGAAGGATAACTTCTAACTGAATGAAGACTGAATAATGTATAAATCTCCTTAGTTTGAATGGAGAAGTTGGCGATTTGCCTGTCTTGGTAACTTTGCTATCTTGCTAGTAAATGGTTTCAATTTCCTCCCAGATTAATAACCCAAGTATCCCGGAGGAGGATTCGTTATTGCCCTGTTTCACGTGGAGGTTGATCAAAACTTCATGTTGCATTGTGGATGAAGGCAGTCACACTTCTGGCAGGAAGATATTACTGATTGCCCAATCAGAAAACCTCATGAATAAATTTAAAAAAATATTGTAAGATACAAAGTTGTTTTGTTTATTATTTTCAATAATGGATCTTTATAATCGACCGAAATGAACTAATTTGTTTGGTTTTATACGTAGTACGACTGGTAGATTTTATCAAGTTCCTACTATTTCTTGCGACATTGTGGACCAATGTTTGTGGAACGGAGATGAAAAATCACAAATATATTAAGGACATCACTGAAATCCATAGGATTGAGGTACAAAATGAAGATTGAAGGTATTGAAATAAAAAGGTTTATAATTGGGAATAAATCGAAAATCAGGAATTCGAAAACTTGTTAACAAACAATGTATTTTGTTATTTATAGTTTTCATTCTATCGAATGAGACCCCCTCTACGTTTATACGTTTAACCATTTGAATCGCTAAGGTGAGACGATTCCTAGTTTCCACACTGTAGGGATGAAAAGGTTAACATACGACGTCATTTTTACAATATATTCCCTCACCTCTCAACAAGTGAATGAAGATGGGAGACTATTATCTGTATACATCCCTTTATGGGATATGTTTCGGTCAATATTAATCCTCAATTAACCGCCATATTACGCTTCAACATTTGTGTGGAATATCCTTTTATAAAACATTTACGAAGCTTGAATTTTTGCTTTGAATTCATGATGGATGCAACAATAACATAATGCTCGTTCCCAACCCTCTCTATTTTACTTGGTCTAAACGAAAAAATATTTTCTTTTTCTTGTGCGATGTGAAAGTTTTTCGCCAAGTTCAACCGTAAAGATAATTCACTTAGCTGTTAGCTAGTTATTGCCTGGCAGTGGCGGGTTGGTCGGTATATCATTTTAAATGTTCCCAACCCCCAAAGCTCGCACATAAATCTGTGTATACAAAACAGAGGGCACATATATTGTCCCGGAACCAGTGTGAAAAATAAATTATGTTGCCACTGGCTGTTTAGGTCCTGTTTACGAGAATGTAATGTTGTGCTGCTGATGACTTAGCCGCAACTGAGATCGTATATCTCAACCTATTGTTGAAAAAATAAGTACAAAAAAGCGAATTTTTCTCATCTTACAAAGCCGTAACAATTGCATAGCGTTATGTGGGTGGTATTTGTTGAGTTGTGAAGCGCACTGCTGTACGTCTGAGCTTCTCCTGTTCGGTACAAACAAACTCATGTTTGTTCTTATTCTCTTGATATCATTATCCAATGTTTAGGGAGTCCCTCTGTAGGAAGCCTTCGTCAGTAGAGGGCGCCTATTATAATTGTCCCATAGGGATGTGCGACACCCAGAACTTGAGAAAAATAAACTTGAAACAAATCCGTTTCAGTCCATTCCTGAAAAAAATCAGTGAAAAAAAGATAGGCGTGTGTGTGTGTGAAGGTGTTTAAGAGTGTTTCCTGATAACATCAAGGTTATCGCTGCAACTCATGGCGCGGAGTGTGATGCGGGAAAAGTGCCACGGAGTTACTCGAACTAGGCATATCGTCAGGAGTACTTCGTGGTATCACCATCCGCGTCATCCGGGTCTCTTACTTCAACTGGTGGTCATTTTATAGGGGCACCTTCTTTCATCCCTCCCTCCCTCCTCCATTTCCTCAATTTTCCGAATCCCAAGTGCCGGTGTCGGGTAAACTTGGGCGTCCTCTCAACTTTTATTTTATCAAGTTTTTTCGTTTTTATTTAATGGTGAGCCTCCTCCACCTTTGAGGGAAGGTTATACAAATATAATAAATAGATAGATTAAAAAAAGACAGTATGGGTTAGTATGTGAAAATTTGTTGACGCTGTCCAGCCTGCAATTCTTAAATGATTTTCTTGATTATTTTTTTGATTGAATCCGATTTTACTGTATTTGAGCCATAAACTTCGGATCTATCGAATTCCACTGCGGGAGAGACGAATTGGAGGGGGTAACGACAGGAAAACATGTTTTTCGAGAATAACTTCGTCGACGCCAAACAGACTTCAGATTTTGATGATTTTCATTCTGTCCTCTGAAAGAAAGATTTAGGTTCAGTATTGAAAGATATTTTAGCTCATAAGATTTTCATTGAAAAAAGGGGTTCATAGAGGAGTTAATAGTAATAAAATTTATTACTTTAATGTTTTTTAATGACATTTAATGTTTAATTCCTCACTATTTTCGTCTGGTTTTATTAATTGTTCCAAATAACATTTTCTCACTGTAATTTTAGTTTAGTTGTTCTAAAAATCTCGGAAATTTTGAATTTTCTGTCAGGAGAGGAATGGGGGGGGGGGGGGTAATAATGATAAATCTTTAAGTATTCAACTCTTTTTTAAATTTGACGTGGATATTTTTCTGTTCAATCCCAACTTTTGTACAACTAAACTCTTTCGGGCAATAAAACGCAGAAATTTTGAACTTTATGCCAGGAAGGGGAATGATAGATCCATTCCACCGCTCTTATTACCAACTGGGATTATCAATCGAGTTTTTTCCTTTTTTATTTGATTAAGAATTTGGTCTAGTTTTAAAAAATACTTAAGTACGATTATACAATAAAATAGAGACGCCCCGTAATGCAGGCTTTACTTAGTGTGATACCCGGGTATTTGGATTTATTCCGGTTGGTAATATCAACTTGCACCGAATGGCCTCCTTTAGTTCGATCCTCCATTTTGATGTCCAAAGACTGATTTTGGAGATGAACTTATTGAATTTTGATATTGGCTCATCACTGCTATCACCAGCTGCTATGGTGTTATGACCAACTCCTGGTAAGTCGCCTGTAGAAAAGACGCAGGAGTTGAACCTGTTGTAGTAATCAAAAATTATTTGTGAAACCACAATTTTTCATTTAAAACCCCTTCCATTGCGCCCACGGTGTCCAATTCGATATTTTATTGTTATTGGATATTTATACTTCTCTTCATAACGGTAAGAAATAACAAGGGAAATGCTAGCATCTTTTTTCATTGTATTGAAGAGGTTTTCTCACTTCGAGAAGTGATAGCTCCTAGAAGATAAGCCATAAAAGAGCTCGCTCCTGCATCTAAAGGATTTCCCCTTCAGAAATACTTTTGGTAACTGTTGGTGGTTCGGTTGGTGATGATAACTTTTGACTAGCAGGTTAATCTGTATTCATGGTAAATTGTATCGTCTCTTATTTATTTAAAACGAATCTTGATGTGATGAATTCTACAATAACTCACGATGTAAAGTTTATTTTGCCTACAAATATGCTCAATTTAAAGAGATGAAGGAGAATAGTATTTAATGAAAGTTGAAGGGAATTGAAAATCTTCAGCGTTTTGTCTACTATACATCCGAGTGCGAAGCAAATCATAGTATATCGTATTGATGCAGTTTTCAACTGCCAAAAAAATTGGATCGTATTCGGGCGATAACGCATGAGTAAGTGTTACGCTTGTGTTACTACGACTAGTGGTATCGAGAATTTAGTTCGCGAGGAGTTCGAACAGAGACTAACGGCTCAACTGGAACTGGATGAAATTCATGCGGACCGTCTACTATTTAGACCACCGACTGTAATCAAAATTGGAGGGTGATCGGACGATGACTACCGGAATAGTTCAACCATAGTTGTGAGAGTTCAGCCATTAAAACAACGCTGACAGGTTTCACATCGCAGTCATAGTAGAAATGGGTCGCTATATCATTTTAGTTTCACCGAATGAGTTAAACTTGCTTTTGTTGATAAAATTAGCGAAATACCTAGTCTAGCTGGTCAATCTCGCTTAACCTCCGTTACAAAATATGTCTATATTTGAAACATTGTTTTGGGTTGGAATCCCAGTAAAAATCACCTCGGCTTCCCTAACTATCGAAGGAAGAGATTCTGGGAGTTCGTCCAACATGTTGAAAACAAAAAATGTTGACTTCCTCAATCAAAATTTCCGCTTGCTCTATAAAAGTTGTTTTATATAGGAAAAACGTGGTTTTCTGAAAAAAACGTTTAACAAATTAAATCTAGAGAACGGATTGAGATAGAAAAGTTCGGTTGGTGGGGTTTTACTACATTTTTGATGCAGATTAACAGAAATTTTTTCGTCACTCATCCGAATCCACCTGTATATTTAGGTTTACCTACACATTTTTCCCTCCCTCCAAAACCCAAAACGTGTGCTTCCTTTCCCATTGAAGAAGCGATTTGCAAAAACCGATAAAAATATGTAATTCACTTTTTTTGTTCATTATTTTTTTGAAACGGAACCATAGTGTGTGCTTTGCTAATTTTTAATTTTCTGTTGTTATCGTCAATTGTCACGCCTTTTCTGGCATGAACTAAACGGATCGCACGTTTAGGAATGATTACAAAGGCCGTTGTGTTTACTACGATCAAACACTTGTCTCAAACAATTGGTTTTGATCGGGGCAGATGCCGCTCCCCCGATCAATGTGTTCCTCCCTCGTATTTCGATTCGCTAACAAGGGCTTCGCGTCACTGGCATTTTCACGGCGAGCATTGTCTTGCTTATGTTATCTATGCTTATAAATGATAGTATCAGTTAGAATGAAATTACTAAAGCATTTGAGCTTCTGGCTAATATTTATGTGCTAGTGAATTACAACTGTCGACGATAAGTAGACAAAAAGTTCAAAATTGAGGATGCGAGTTTTAAAGAGTTGTCAGGCGAAATCTGTAATTGGACAATATTAAATATTGTCTCAAATTTTAACTCAAACATTTAAATCAGTGAGAGGAAATAATTTATTTTTTAATCCTTCGTCGCAATAATTTAATAACAATATTATTCTGAAAATGTGTGTAAATGTTCGAAACAAAGATACATCACAGAGTTGTGGTAGTTATTATAATATTTTTAATTCACTGCCGTGATGGATATGGTTAATTTGCCCTTCCCGATTTTAGAATCCGTCGCCTTGGGAGATGAATCAAACGCCTTCAAGCCTCCTGGTCATCCTCTGAGCGTGGCGGGCGTTACCGCATTCAGCTCAATGGAAGGGGCAACTATACCTTTCCGTCACCTCACACCTCGTAAGGGGTCACGTCATCCCAAGTGCTGCTAGTACTCTTCTGAACATATCGTGGGGTTCCGAGTAAAAGTGACCAAGTAACATTTGCAAAATTTTACAGGGGAGCGATCTGAAGTTTCACTTATTTTCTTCTTACGAACCCTGGTTGTGTGATATCTCATCCGACTATGTTTCGATTTTTCTTTATCCTGTAGGTAGTTAGCTAGTGCCCGCCTATGATATCGTGCTTCAAAATTCACTTCAGATTGAATAAGAGCTGTTTATTCGGAAAACTCTATTTGATCGTTTTTACCTGCCTGGAGTTTCAAGCTTTACTCATTTGGTCAATTCAATTCTTCGAAAATCAGTCGCATAGTTACATGAAATTGAGGGATTGAATAGTTTTTTCGTTAATTTATCGTGTTGCCAAGCATCTAATAACAATGATATACCTATTTCTGTTAGAAGAGGTTATCCATTACCTATCATTGTAATTGGTCATTTTCACCTGCCCACTATGCAATCTTACAAATCTTACACAGTAAAAGTGATCAAATGGCAATTGATAACATTTACATGCACCAGCGAGAGTACATTTATAATCCATCTCGTGTTTTGTGGTTGAGTTCAAATGCCATTTGGTCACATCAAACTTTTTGGGTCAGGCAGGTAAAATTTATTTTCAAATATTCCTTGCACATTAGTTTGAAGATAACGTTCTTAGCAACAACACACAGTAGACAACGTTCCTTAGTACTGGAATGACAAAAAAAGCTCATTTTGAAAAAAAAGTTACTTGGTCACTTTTACCCGGAACCCCACGATATACTCTTCTCAAGTTAATGGGTATCCCAACAACAGTTATTCAGGGGAATAGACAAAACCTATTAGACATGTGTAGAGAGAGTATGTTGGTGAATCCTGTCACACATTTCTCCCTCCCCAGTTTCGCTGGTCTCTAAAGGGGAAATAATTTCCGAAAAAACTATCACACAATTATTTCAGAACAGTCGTCCAACTTTTCTCTCATCGGAAAAATTGCCGAAGATTGCACCCAATTAATTGCCGGGAGTTGTACAAAATTTCAGGTCCTCAGTGCCCTCTCGGCAACTGTTGTATCGTGCTGAAATGAAGTTTGAAACATTATTGCATTATTGCGGCATTTATTACATCTATTTCGTCCCAGTAAGTTCAACGGATTTCATGTTTTTCAGATTTTTTTTCCAATTTTTTACACCCAGTCTAGCGGTCATAAATTGGAGCTACAAGACTTACGGCCTTTAATAAAAACATCGTAGTACTCTGGGGTATTGTCCCACGTCCATATCTCTGGAAAATTTCTAGAAACAATTCCAATGTAATGGGAATTATTTGTTAATTACTTTATACCACTAAAACGATCATAACTCCCTTAAATTACTCAGCAAAATGAAATTTGAGGATACCATTGGAAAGAGGGTTAAATTTCCTATCTCTCTGTCACAAAATCCGATTTTTTAATTTAATCCTGATTGGTATTCTGGTTGGATCCTGAATCGCCTGTTTTTCTTTCGGTTTATTTGCTACTGTTAATGCGTTTTTCGGCTTGCGTTTCCTTAGGAAAAACTCGATGAAAATCTCAGCTTTCCAATGGTACAAGATGAACAAATTCTGCAATGAAATTAGGTGAAGAAAATTACGTTTGTATCCTAAATAACGTTGATTTTAAGATGAAAATCACGTTTTCCCCAAATATCGACTTGTTTTATGGAAATGCATTCGGTATTGCAATTTAATCATTTTTTGACGCTGAATCGAATGGTTATATTCTATATAAATGCGGTGTGGAATGGATTCCGTGAGTTTGTCCTTAATTATCCTAGACACTTTGTATATGAAGGAGCCCCTTTAGCTGGTAGATGTAACTATTTATTGTTATTTAGATATGCTAGATGACTCTTCTTAAAACTTCTCTTCATAAACTTCACTTATTATCTTTGGTGTATGAAAGCTTCAATATGGAAAGGGAGATTTTTTTTTCGTTCACTTTGAATATTTAATAAGGGAATTTCGGCGGGTGAAGCATGGCTAAGGTTATAGGGAGGGAACGCCTCGGCGAAAAGCAGGTATGAATATCAGCAATTGAATTCTAATAGAGTACGGTTGGCTGGGATACGGAAATGCTAAGAATTCACATATACCGCTTCTCAGGAATCCCTTCTCCGCATTCTAGACATAACATTGTTATTTCTACGTTTCAACGAACGGGAGTATTTGCCTTCGAACCCCCTACACATTTCTACTCCCCTATGGGGGAATCGGAGGTAATTTTCCTGTACGGATACTATACCTGCAGAGAAGGGGGGGAGTATTCGTAACGGTGATCTTCCACTTGTTTTGAGAGATTTTTATGAGTCACCTGTCAAGGTGGTCGCGACGAATCATTTCAGGAACGTGACATCCTGGATAAAGGACCCTTTTTCATATTCATATCCGCAGCCCATTCATATATGAAGAACGAACCTTGGTGTATTAATATTTCTGACGATTAACTGCAGCAGTCATCCAATTAAACCAATTAAAATGAAGAAAAACATTAGCTGAGGATGGTTTGTGATATACGAAAAACTCAGTTCACTTCTATTTATATTATTGTTATTTACACTTGACTTACAACGGCTATGTCGAAAATTAAAATAATTAAAAATTACTTTTGGGTGACCTACCTCGTAATACAATCAATTTTGTTGCTACTTACTAAATAAAAAATTAGAAAGGAAAATCATTTGTTGTTCATGTCATTGTAATGTTTATGGAATCACTTTTAGGTTAAAAATTGTAATTATTTTTTATGGATGAATTTCCACGGATCTGAAGTTGAAGTAAGAGGGTCGAAATTATTTCTATAAATCTAATGAGATCACTCGGGTTACTGCACGATCATCCGTAAGCGTTACAAACGCTTATTACAGAAAGTAATTAACCAATATCAATTACTACCTCCGAACCTTGTACTTATGTCCTAAATTAGCTCCAAGTAGCTTGATTAGTAAAAATTCAATTAGCGTGAAAACACCCCAATAGAGCCGTAGCACTCCGTAGTAACCATGTAATTGTTTTCTACGAGCCCAAAAGTGGATAGGATGAAGTTTGTATTAGAAAACCGTAGTGGTGGTATCGGTGATTTGTGACCGAATTTCCCCTCATTCTTTTGTGATTATTTACTGAGCCAATGGTAGGATTTTTTCTCGTTTTTAACCAGGAAAGTCAGAGAGAGGAAGTAATTTTAACACTTTAACGTAGATAGATACTTTTATTTTCTCCCGAAGATCCCGTTTGGAGCTTCTTTGATGACAGACAGTTACTGGCAATTGAGAGTTACTGACAGTAAATTCTGAGGGAGGAAAATTTCAATATCTCAAATCCAAAACGATCAAAAGAGGTTACAATTATAGTATGGAAACTGCTTCGATTGAAACTCATCCGCCCCAAAAATTGGGCAATGATATCGATCGATGTGATCTTTTGATTGATTGTCCACATTTTCTTCCCTGACTAGCGAATTCGTACCAGGGGAAATAAAACATCCAGTTTCCACCACACTAAAATCGTACGCCCCTAGTACGCTACTAATTTATAATAACTTTCATGCTCCCTAAGGTTCTAAGGTGATAGGAGAAGCTGAGTTAACACGCCGAGTTATTAAATTATAATGCTGTGTAAACGGAATGACGATGTAGAACGTTTATACAGGAGACTAAAGCAGCTTGCCTGTTTCAACAATTTCAGTTGTAGGTTTCAAGTAGGTTGTCCAGGAGAGGTTCAGGTTGTTCTCAATTCGCGTCGTGTTTTCATCGCACTTGAATATACATGTAGTAACTGTTTTTGGTTTAAATGGAAGCACTTATGGTGTGAATTGGATCATTAGCTACCAACTGGGGGCGATGCACAATGGCCCAAATGAGATTCTAAGTAAAAGCTAGACTCTGAAAAAAATCGTTATACCAGCTTTTCTTACTGGAAATTCGGTACTGATTCCAAATGTTCCTCATGCTCCTAAACGTAAAATCACTCCTTCACAATGTTTATCTATGCATAGGTACTAGAACCACTAGCTAAAGCTCACTTCGGAGTCATCAGACTGAATTTCATCATCGTTGGAGTGTCTGGACATCTTTTTCAGTAGGGTCAATACTTCTGGGGCTGATAAATTTAGAAATTTACCAAGTGGATGCAGAATTTTATGCTTCATAACTTTTATGAGTGGCAAACAATTTTTGAAGGGTTATTATTATAAACGTGAAATTGAAAAACGTGTTTTTTCTTAAGAAAACATCGTGAAAGAGTGGTTTTACGTATAGGAGTGGATGTAAAAACGCTGCAAATTATTACGCAGTGGTTCCTTATTTCTGTGATCCTGCTGTCCTACCTTTAGACGCAGTCAGAATTACGTTAGCTAAGCTCGACTCCGCGTGCCTTCATTCCTTGTAATTGTAATCGCATTCAAGATAAAATACTTGGGCTGCCCCCAAAAAGTGGTCCAGCTCAGAACTCCCATTAAACAAGCTCTGCCGCCCGACTGTTTCAGCTCCATCGTCCACATGACCGATTTTCATAACGCGAAGATGAGATTTTCCCCATGGTGACCATACTGGAAATCGAACAGCAACCCGAATGGGCTTATTCGATGCACGGAACTAATTTCTGTCTGAATCGAACTAACAACGACCCTGTTGCATCAAAATGTTTTGAGATTTTCAATTTGGGGAGATAGCAGAAGTGGCCAAGATTTCTCGCATTGTTGAATTTTTGAGCTAAATTTCACAGAATTTGATCTTTGATTTGGGGGGAAAGAGTTGGGAGGCGGGCTGGGTATGGCTGGTGGACGGATTATCATTATTCAATTTCGAATTCGATTTTGAAATCTACGAACCTAGAAACCTAAACCGACAGTTAGTTCGAGTGGGATAAACATTTTTTTTTTCATGATCGATTCCAAAGGTTTGTTATTGAAAATAATAGCTGATTTCTAACATGCACTCTACTAGGGTTATAGTTGATTCCATGATCTAGCCAGTCCGATCAACTCACACGCATAGAACTATGGACCACAAACTGGGGAAACCGATGCCAAAAACGTGGGTTTTTCGTTGACACAGGCAACTAGGGTGCCATCTTACACTGATTTCTTAGACAAGTCGACTGGGGTAGGTTTCAGATCAGAGTAAGAATTCGTTCACAAAAACGCTGCAAATTCTTTCACTGGGGTTTATTATTCAATTGGCTTGCGTTCATGATTTGAATCTATACTAAGCTTTGGAGTGTGCGTGTTTCAGAGGTGATAGAGCGATTATTGAATTTCTGGAAGCACACAAATATGATCAACTGAACAATCCAAATAGGAATTTTGGTCGAGAACAGATTTACGTGCTCTATGCATATTTCCTGAAATTCAATAATCGCTCTATCACCTGTGAAACACGGACACTCCAAAGCTTAGTAGAAATTCATGAACGCAAGCCTATTGAATAATTCACCCCAGTGAAAGAATTCGCAGCGTTTTTAAAAAATTTTTTTTTTTAATGGTTATTAGAATGCTTCAACACTTGTATCGGTTACAAAGCCTTTTAGGAGTTCACTCCAGTCCACATCCACATTACTACATCACTACGTCACTAGGTTACTGATATCTACACAAAAACAGTAATACACCAAAATACCTAACGCGAATGCTGGCACCATAAGTCGGGCCATAGATCGAGAATGGTTTGACCTAGGGACCTGGGGAAGGGCTCATTCGATACCTCGTGGAGTGTTCTTCAAAAAGAGTCCAAATTTATGCCGCCTTGACTTTTTTTGAGGTTTTTAGAGATTTTACAAAACTTTGACAACCCTTAAAGGCCACTTTAAATTAAGTGAGAGAGCTGGCTCAAGAATTGGGGCGTCGCTGGACTAACATGGATTTTTCCTGAAAATTTCAGCTTTTTGCTTCAACCGTTTGGGAGAAATAGTGTGTACGGCGTACGGCGGACGGACGGAAAAATTTCTATTGCAGATTCGGATTCTTCACCCTTTGAAACGTAAACCGTGAAATTTTCAGGGGGGGTTATAATTTTTTTTTCAAAAGCGATTACAATGGTTTATTATTGAATAATAAACCAAAATGACTGCAATCCCTAACCTAAAAGTGATCCCATAAACCCCACAATGACACGAAAAACCACGCATTATTCAAAAACAATAAACCCTGTTGTTACAATTGGCAACCTATTATTTTATTCTATTTTATATATTTTGTAGTAACGAAATTAATTGAAATATTTTGAAGTACAATGAGGTTTTAGTAAATCACAAACCATCCTCAGCTAATGTTTTGTTTAATTTTAATTGATTTAATTGGATGATTACTACAGTTGAGTGGATATTGGATGGGTAAAATGTTCCAAACAATATTCATTCGCAGTCAACAGTTGTGAAAAGTAATCTAGAAGACCATGAGTTCTTGTCGACAGCTACTGGACGGAGCCCTCGTTGTTGGAACAAATCTGTTATACGAAAATGATGGCGCATCTAAATATAGCTACTTGGACAGAGAATGTACGTGCATAATGAAATAAAATTAAACGCTTAAACGATTTCACGCAAAAAAAAAACAACGAAAATTTCACGCTCCTGTACCGTTATAATGTAGAATTTGACTCTATGTGCCCTCTTCGTCCCTAAATTCGTCATCGATTGAATAGAAATGAATAAATGTCGTAGAAGCAGTGGAGAATCAGGAAACAAATCAAACAAATCTACCCGGCACCGTTGTGCACAATATTTGGTCGGGTTTCGATAATTTAAGGAAAATCAGAATAGGTACTAATACTAATCAGAATACACGAACTCAATGGTGGAAAGCAAATATTAAATTTCAAGCGACCCCTTGAACAAACCGTGGGGGGTGGAATCGATTTTCGAAAACAAGTTTTCGACCGCGTCCCAAAAGGGGTAAAGTAGGAAATAGCGCAGCAAACACGAACTACCCCTTTATAAATTATTGACGTTTTCGACTGACGATAGAACCGATATTGTAGAGGGGACTGCCGTGCATTCGTGGCCCAAATAATGCATCGTAAGTATTCCATGTAGAGGTCGTATGAGGGAGGGGGTTGAGTTTCTCTGTATATGAAACATTATTTATTGGTACAACCGGCAGAGCAAGCAATGCTATTGATCCAGTGTCCCCCCTCTTCTGACTTCCCTTTTCCCTTCCATCTCTATAAAACTACTTATCAACGCTGTTCCAGTCACGTTCCTCCTCAAATTGGGTTTGTTTCCCAACTTGAGTCAACGTAATTTGAATTCTCTTCAACATATTCATTAAAAACAGGTCGCATTGCAAAACCCGGTGGAAGGTTTCGCTCAGACGGAAAGCGCCTTGTTATTTCAGTTGTCGCATTGAAGAAACTGGGTTGAGTTTTCTTGAGAATTATAATTCTCCCACAATACCTTTTATAAACTATATTACAACAATAATGTATAGCTCCGAGAACTATTAGTTCATGAACCTTTAAATTCTAATTTTTAATTAATTAAACATGCGCGTTTTAGATGTTTGAAATGCAATATTTAGGGTAAAAACTAAACGGATACCACGTTGTTGACCGTATTGTAATTACACTACATACTAGTGTATATCCGTTATGAAGAGAGGAGAGAAACGAAATATTTGGCTGAAAAATGTATTTATTTTACAGTTAAGCGAATTCCTCTTCAAGACAGTTTCCAATAACAACATTTGTCTTGGTCTAAATTCTTATTTAACTGCTGTGCATGGGGTACACAGGTAGATTCATTCATTCGGACTGGCTGCTTAAAACAACCTCTTACGAATGACGTACTTCTTAGAAGTCATTTGGAAAAGATTCGTTATTAATGAAGTCGCTTAAAACAGAAGGAGAAAAAAGCAATAAAAATTTGTCCAACTAATTAATAAACTATTAACTTGCAACTGATTTGGCATCCAACTCGATACAGGGACCAGTCAATCCATAGTACCACAAAATATGATCGAGAAAATGATGCTCGATGAATTTCATCAAAAATTATAATATGCTGGCCCTAGCAAAACAAGTACATTCCCTGGAAAGCATACAAATCTTACGAAAACTGCAGTAATTATGTTTGTTAAGCCTGAAACTGGAATCAACATTTCCAAAAAATTATGTACAGTCTAATAAAACTAAAAGAACTTTCTATAAATTAGTTTACAGAGGTTTATTTTTTCATTATTACATACCACAAACCCAACTAATCCGACATTCCACCCCAAATAATGATCAATAAATGTTTTTTCTCTCTCTCAAAGATTGATTGAATGTTGAATGCCGAATGCCGTGAATGTTGTCTGGCCTAGTTTCGGAGAAAGCCCCGGACGGTGAACGGACGGGTTGTTAAAATTTGATTTCAGATTATGCACATCTTGAAATTAAAAACAACCAATTTGAAGAGCTTAAACAATTCCTTTTCCTTGGTCTATTCTAAGGTTTAGTATATAAAGTAATAAATGGAAAAACTTATAACTAAGGGTATTTATTTTCTTATTTTTTACTGACTTCAAAGAGGAGGAAGTATCTACTCAATTCGGCTTGCTTGGTTACTGTAAGTCTTTAATACCAATCGAGCTACTTTGATTCTTTTAGTCTGAAGATAACGAATTTTTACCCATCTAGTTGCCATTAAACTGGAGAACCAATAATAATTATTCATTTTAAAATAAAGATTTATTAAGATAAATTACTCAATAAAGAATTATTCTGTTTCAAGAGAAATATTCAAGTCGCAACTAATCAGGGTCTTAGTTTTGAAGTAGATTCTACTAAAAAATAATAAAAACATGAACAAACAAAGATAATAATTAATTAGAAACATTTCTACCTATGATTTGCAGGTTAAAAGGCTTATTACAGGAGCTTTGTTTGAGTGTTCGCGAAATAATTTTTGTTTTCAAAGGATAAGTCCAATATAACAAAGTTTTCCTACATGCTTCACGAGCCGGAGTTTGTAATAAAAGAGAAAGAGGACGGGGAGGCTTTTTGTCTTCCCGAAGTGAATTGCTCGTTCAGGAAAGTCGAATTGTAAACCACTGGGTAACGGCAAAGCATGTCATTTATTTTCTTCCGCCGTTGTTGAAACTGATGAACGAATTGTGTTGAAACGAGTACCTATTTCATAGGCGACAGCAGAGGCCGAAACCTTAAGAATCGTTGCAAGTACATTATCACTGAAAAAATTCAAAGGAGTCACTTTTTTCTGGCTGATAACAGCGATTTTACGACTCACTGAAAATGATTTCAAAGAACATCTGCAATGAATTACATTATTTGTCATTAGTTAACCACTAAGTCGTAGAATGTTGGTGTGATAATATTTATTATTTCTACGAATTTATCATTAGAGTGCTTCTGGTGATTTTCCAGTTTCAATTGTTTGTGATGTTTCCGCTCAGTTTCGCGAATCACTTTCATTTTCAATTTATAGAAATCATTTCTCATGTTGTATTTTTGTACATTGAAACTGTGAAAAAGGTATCCGTTTCGTCATTCATTACAGCTGGAATAATATATTATAAATTACAGAGTTTGTAGTGTGAGAATGTGTCAGTTTCTAATTTTGAAGTCCTAGTTGAACGAGAGAGCTGATCGAAACCTATCAGCTGAAGCGTTTGTCTAAAAATCGACCGCCATTCACAGGAATATTGTTTATATTTTTAATTTAAATATCTTCTATCGCCTAGTTTATAAATGATTGAATGTGTAGCCGGTCGTATTGAAATCATGAAATTAAGATCTGGATCTTTACATGATTCAAATAAACGAATACCGTTTGTAATGTTTGTTT
Source organism: Creontiades dilutus (assembly GCA_031894815.1). Taxonomy (NCBI): domain Eukaryota; kingdom Metazoa; phylum Arthropoda; class Insecta; order Hemiptera; family Miridae; genus Creontiades; species Creontiades dilutus. Next base: position 277,579 of record JAVIWC010006749.1, read on the forward strand.
ATGACGAGGTTGATCAAATAGGTTGATTTTAAAACCGTCACGATACTTTCAAGTTCAGAAAACAGTGTGTTCAGGCGGGAATGAGGAGTGACGAAGATTCTGGACGAAAAGGAGAATTGTGGATGGAAAGGAGTTTAGAGGACAGATGCAATTACAAATCTTTCAAAAAACAAAAAACTCTGCAAATTCTTTCACTGGGGTTTATTATTCAATTGGCTTGCGTTCATGATTTGAATTTTAACTAAGCTTTAGAGTGTGCGTGTTTCACAGGTGATAGAGCGATTAGGTATTGAATTTCAGGAGAAATAGACACGTAATCTGTTCTAAACCAAAATAAGTTGGATTGTTCAGTTGATCATATGTGTGCCTCCTGAAATTCAATAATCACTCTATCACCTGTAAAGCCTAGTATTAATTCGAATCCTGAACGCAAGCCAATTGAATAATAAACCCCAGTGAAAGAATTTGCAGCGTTTTGTTTAATAGTTATCAGAATGAGTTAAAGAATGAAGCCTAAGCCTTTTAGGAGTTCAAGAAAAAACATCACTACATCACTAGGTTACTGATATCAAAACAAAAACAATAGTAAACCAAAATAAAGCAAATGTTAGCACCATAAAAAGTTTTGTTCTTCAAAAAAGATTTTACAAAACTTCGACTGAGGGCACTTTAAACTAAGTGAGAGAGCTTCAAGTTTTGTTTATGGGGCGTCGTCGGACCAACATGGATTTTTCCTGAAAACAGCTTTTTTGCTTCAGCCGTTTGGGAGAAATCGTGCGTACGGCGAACGGCGGACGGACGGAAAAATTTTTATTGCAGATTCGGATTCTACACCCTTTGAAACGTAAACCATGAAATTTTCAGGGGGGGGGGGGGTTAGAATTATTTTTTTCAAGAGAGATTACAATGGTTTATTATAGAATAATGAACCAAAATCATGGAAAAGGCAGAAGAATACAGGAGAAGACATTTGGAGTTAAAGAATGAAGTTAATATAGGAAGAAATAATAGTTTACTAAAGATTTGATCGCTGGAAGAGGAACGATTAATCGTTTCAAAAGTACCACTGATTTTGGCTAATTTCAGTTTTAGGATAAACTAAGGCCCAACTCTTAGGCATATCCTCGAGTGTTATATGATTTCGGGACAAATTTTAGGAAATTTTCTATTAAAAGTATTCTAATAAAAAAAAAAATATAATACTTTTAAATACTTATTGTATTAAATTTCCTTGTAAAATAATGCTCATTGTCTCTCAAAATCTGAAAAAACAACAAATTTCACTAATTTCAAGTTTTAATGTTCATTTCATAATGCTTATGAGAAAAAAATCAATATGGAAATTATAACTAACAGAAATAATTCAAAATTTCGTTAAGTCTGTAGATAGATTGAACTGATATAAATAATTAATTTTTTCCTGTTATAAATTAAGGTTTTATTAATTCACCAATACCAATACTCAATGTAATTCCAAGACTAACTCCATTTTCGTTAATATATTATTATTTATAATTAAGAAAAAATTGTAGTGGTAAATGGAATGAACTCCGCTTTAAAGCGTGCCTCCTGCAATAAGTCTGCTAAAAACACTGTGTCTATTAGGTTGAACCCAAAAAATGAAAGTTCTCTGAAATCGAACATTTTTGAGTATGGTATGCCTGTAGGTGAGGGAGAATTTCTCACAAAGTTTCCGACAGATTCGTCGCATTCTTGCCGCACCATAGGCAGTCTAAGTTTGCAAGCAGGAGGCTTAGGTTCACTTAGCTACTGCTGCCTTCATAAAATAAAATATGAAAACGCTGGTGTTTCGGAACGAGAAAAACCTTCCCTTTTCCACGGTGTAAGTTTTTTCAGTCAAAAAAAATTTTACCTCGAAAATTGATTTTGAATACTTAGGTACTACTTCTGATTACTTACTTTTTCTCTCGATTGGGCATTTAATTTTTTTCTTTTCAAAAACACCTTATTCCGAGGCATACACTCCTACCTATAGAACATACAGTTGAAAAGGTATTTCGGGACCAAGACTTCAAGTCTCAACAAGCACAAGATATGACTGACATTTCAGAAATTACACACAAAGAGTAATCTGTGGGATGGGCTTAAATTAAAATAATAATATTGGAAGCTACTAAAAAAGATCATGAGTGTTGTGTGAGGTCCACATTGGTTTTATTCCACTGAAAGACAGGATGCACGACGATGCAACAATGGAAAAGTCATTAAAAATCCGGAAAATTAGGTTTTCCTAAAATATCATTGACATCTTGTACTTGCTGAGACATAACGACTTGAAGTTTCATGATGCCCTTCCAACTGGAGGTTCTATAGGACTGAATGCCATGGAATACGGCATACAAAACATTGAAAAAGTCCAATCAAGGGAAAACTTATTTTTAAGTATCTATCTTAAATCAATAAACCTTCATAAATCACCGTCAACAAATTTTCATGGTGAAATTTTATCTTGATTGAAAAAAGAGGATTTACTCTTTTTTATGTATACAGGGCGTGTTCTATCCAATGGATCACCCCCCAAAAATCCCTAAAAATTTTTAACCCGCCAAAGCCGGTTCCAAGCCCGTGTTTCGAAAGGGCGAGGAAAAATAAATCTACTGCCAAAGTTGATACTTCGGAAAAACTGTAATATTTCACCGAAAAATATAGATTATGGGGATAATATCGATAAAAAGTGAGTTAAATCTCCAAACTGACAGCACCACGTGAATCAGCGTTGAAAAACAATGGAAATTCATGTACCACACTTGGGGTTTACATGACACCATATTTTGCGCAATTTGGTATTTCAACAAATTTGCGTGCTCGTTGAATGGGTTGCGCGCGCTCAAAAAAAAAACGATTAAGGGGTCAGAAGTTCATGAAATTCTGCGTAGAATCCGAATTTGTAATAAAAAAGGTGGATTCCCATTTGAAATAAGAAAGTTGGTGTCGGTTGCGCATAGTTGCGCAGTTGCGCGCAGCAACATTTTTTTCATTTTTGAAATTCTCGCAGAAAAATATGAAGATTAAAAAAAAAAATTTTGTTTACCCTCATTTTGGTGATTTTAGGGGGTGATCCATTGGATAGAAGACACCAGTTTATATACACAGTATGTAGTTCAACTGACAGTTCAGTATAAGAACTTTAATCACATCATATTTATATTTCTGTATATATATGTATATACATACATTTTGAAGGTTTTACCAACATTCGTTTCTTAGTCGATTCTAAATAAAAATAAATACAATACTAAGAAACAAAGTCGTTTTATTATGGTTGTAAAGTTTGGTAAGATATTCACTACCTATTAAATTATGAATCAATCCAAAAAATGATTCATCAGTCTACTTTTTATTATTTCTGAGAAACTTTTCGGCGGAATTGGTTTCCGCAGGAACGTGCACATATATAATGAGTAGGTTCCTATATAATTTACACAAAAACACGCAAGCGAACATGTACATTCCCAACAAAAACCTCGATTAGAACCCATACGATGATCCACCGATTGGACTGAAGTTACTCCATCATTTCAGAAGATCACAAGAAATCAAAAGAATTGATTTCAATATGATAGTTTTAGATGATTGCACAAATTCGGTTAGAATATGAAAGCTAGGTTATTGACTGAATAGAAGGATCTATATATTGATGAAGAGGTCATTCTTTCGCCCGAGCATCACAACGAAATCGCGTTTCTCGCAGCATTTTCCAATGCTTTTCACGTGTGTTGCAACTGGATCATAATTTGAACCCCCCTCCCCTTCCTCCCAACCAAAAACCGCTAGCCAATCGTTGGCATGCTCTAATTCATATCAAGTCACACCAGATTTCACGCTAACAACTTCAAGATCCCCTAAATGTATTCAGAGATCAACCTACGAGTGTGTGAGCACAAAAACAGAAATAGTTTTGAATCAATTCAATTTTCTTATTCCATCATTCGTTGCCTGCAAATGAATGTGTAGAAACTCACTGAGTCTTAATATAAATAAAACCAAATACTTGGTTTTCTCCAAATCACCTACTAGACAACGATTACAAATGCCAAGTGGGTGTGGCACATAGCTTCCTCGTATCCATAACATGACTGTATACATAGATCATTGAAAATTATTATTGACTAAAGAACTTCGTTCAATTAGGCAAAGTAAATATTGAATTAGAGTAAATTTATTGTTATGCACTATAACTATAAAATATACCTAATAAGTCCGAAAAATCCCTGAAAATTTCATCGAAATTGGTCGAGAACTCCTGGAGTTATGCGCGTAACAAGGATTTCACGTTTGCGCATGCGCAGAAGCTACTATTGATCCGGGGGTCATGAAACCTATAGGGGACCATCCACACACCAACCCGCACAATCCCTGAAAATTTAATCAAAATCGGACTATAACTTCTTGTAGTTTGCTCGTAACAAGGATTTGCTGACAGACAGACAGACACGGAACCAAAATTGTTCAGAAAGGTCTAAAACGCAAAATGCGAGTGGAATTTTTTAATTTAGGAGACAAAAAAATTTCACATTCCGAAAGTGAAAACAATGCTTCCGCTACTTTAGTAGACTCGGAAGCAAAACACTGTGTTACAATTCATTAATGCGGTGTCAGCCCCTCGCAAGTCCCGCTTTATGTACATGACCTCCAATAGATCGAGTAAAAAGTCAAAGTACTTAGGAGTTGTGATAGACGAGGGCCTAAAATGGGAAGACCATATAACCTTGCTAGTACAAAAACTTCGCAAATACAATCATCTCTTTCATTATTTACGGGAGTACCTTGACAGAAAAACTTTCCTTTTTTATAAAAAGCATTAGTACAAAGCGTCATAACTTTTGGAATTATAGTATGGGGTGATGCGACCTTCACAACCCTAAAACCACTAAATATTGTTCAGAAATCAATACTTAAAGTGATTTCCAAAAAACCTCCAAGATTTCCCCAGAATGAGCTATTTGACCTTGCTGCGTATTTACCTTACGTCAACTATACATAAGGTTTTCACTATTATTTCTCCATTAACACCCAGAATATTTCAATTATCAGAAGACTAATTCCTAATCCATACGCCTCACAACTCAAACGATTATAACCGCCCCATCAACCAGATTAATGTGCACATCGAGGCACATCTACTACAGAATGAACTTGAGTAGAATGACTACTTGATACGCTCATTACCTGAACATGTCAAATCCCCCACCATCTATTCGCGATCTTCATTTAAAAAGAAAATTGTTACCTGGCTAATTCAACAAGGATCAACATCAAGCGGAAATTTGTTGTCATCCGTCTACGTCAAGCGATATAACATTAACTACTATTATATAAATCTATAGTTTGGACAAAAAATGAAGTAAAAAAAATAACACTTTCTCCAAAATAATTTTCTAATTGATGAAATAAAATAATTAATAATTAAAATGATTAATAAATAAATAATTTCACGCATCGCCCCCAGCATCACAGCACTTAGTCCTATGGTTATGGGGTTTATTCTTATAACGTCCTGAGAGGTTATTTTATTTTATACTCACACATAATTATTCTATTTCACATACTGTAAATATATCATCAGGAATGAATATTTCTTTCATTCATTCATTCATCTACAATCTGCCTAAGAGTATCAAAGGAAAGTAGTGACGAACTTGCAAAGAAAGCATAGGATTTACGGATGGAACAAGGTTAACCTAGTAAGCTCATACAGAAAAACTCTGCCAATTCCAACACATGAGTTTTTGATTTACTGAGCAATGCGTGATTGATCATATTGTCGAGTTTGGGAGGCTAATTTTACTCTTAGAAGCTGTGATCATTTGATGTTAGTGAATGTCTACAGATCTGAAACGTATCCCTATTGGTTTTGCTTCCAAAATTACTTGGAAATGACATCTCAATTTCCCTGTCAGTAAAAACCTCGAAAAACTACGGTTTAGGCCCATAGAATCTACGCGTTTGATCCAATCTGGCTGGTTAGGGAGAGAGGCACGTAAAATGACCAAGTTTTAAAGGGGGGACGCATATTAACAGTTTTTGATATACAGTTAAAAATGCTTATTATTTAAAACAATAAACCAAAAATAAACTGGGAAAGGAAAATCTCACATTTGACAATTTTATTTTCTCCTTCAGTAGAAATCCACCGTTCGTGCAACCCTTCTCAAATGGGATAATGTATCTGTTTTTAGATGGTGTCCCATTTTTAGCTGTAATTTGGTGAAATGATGAACATAAAGACATCTGGATAATATTAAAGTCCTGTGGACGAAGTTATTGATCGATTTTCGGTAGTTCGATACGCAGCCCTAATTAGAACCATTCTGGATTGGAGGACTTGATTACATTTAAAGACTACGTTAAGTAATAGCTATGTGAATGTGATTAGGTAGGGAGCTACTTAATACAGAGAAGACTTTGTTTAATAATTTGGTGGGGGCTTAGTTTCTCAAGCAACATTATCGAATGAAACGTATAATATTCTCGGCGTTCTCTACGTAAGAAAACCAGAACGACAGAGGTTCCATCATCCATTTCCTTGTTGTCAGCTGACGTGACTTACCAGTGTCATGCAAATTAATGTCAGCCTGAAGGCAAATGATTGACGAGGTTGAGCCCATCGTTCTCCGAAGACAAAAGAGTGAAGAACAGGGACGAGTTCCTTGGAATTGCAGGTTTGGTAGGTAGCCCAGTTTTTTTTGGGGGGAAGCTTGCGATCTTGAGACTGGCGTCAGGTGGCACCCACATGTCGTTTAGCCCCAAATTAGCTCGTGCTGTCCGTAATCACCGATGAGTGAATTTTAGAAAGAGAATAAAATGAAAAAGAATCGACGTTAGGTAAGAAATGAAAACAGAATCTAGCAGCTGGGGTTTCGCAGATATAATATAACAAAAAAATCAATTTTCTGTATCCTAAAATCTAACTTTTGAGAGTTAGGCTGGACGAAGACTTTCTGCCGCAATATCTGCCATAAGCTAAGGTGTTAAAATGCAAATTTTCTCCCAGTTTCTAGTTTTTTTTTTGTCATGCTTCGTCAGTGCAGAAATGCTTAATACAGCTGATTCAGGGCGTGGCACAATTCATACACCAGAAAAAAAACTGAATAGAATTCCTTGTCCAGACCCTTTCACGACCGAATCCATGGGAAAAAAACCAATAGGTGTATGTTTGCATACACATACACTAACTATGGGCCGAACTCGAGGAGTCGATTCTAAAAGCTACTTCCAACGAAAAATGTCTCCTAGAAATTTTTTCTTTTTGAACTAGAAATCCTTCTTTTTGGTTTATTATTCAATAATAAACCATTGTAATCGCTCTTGAAAAAAAAAAGTCTAACCCCCCTTGAAAATTTCATGGTTTACGTTTCAAAGGGCGTAGAATCCAAATCTGCAATAAAAAATTTTCCGTCCGTCCGCCGTACCCCGTTGTTTTAGAGAAAAAATAATGTTTTATCATATACAGTTCGCCTATACTTATGTATAGTTAGATTTTTATTTTTAGTAACCTAATGTTGGAACCATTTGCCATCCTAGTACCTATGGTACATGTTACTCATATTCTCAAAGTCATTCATTCAAAAAGTGTTATATATGACTGGTTTTTTCATTATTATTTTAATCAACATTTTGTGCAGTCCGCAATGGTTTCAAATATTTATTACTGCTCCTACCCCAAACTATAACGACATATTTTAATATATACTAAATGAAACAAAAATACATCATTCTTAGGACATCAACCTTGAGAAAACCTCTAAATGATTTTAAAATATAAAAGAGTCGCCGAATTCCATTAACAAGTTTATATATGTTGTTTAAAAATATAATTTCTATAAACAAATATTTCAAAACAAGTACATTGATTCGCGAAATCTAATTATTTGCATTCAGCTTTTTTTGTTCTCGTATTTGTGTTGTCCCATATCTCCCTGAATCAATTTTAATAGGCGTCTCTTTACTGACGAACCTTTGTTTTGAACATCAACATTACATGTGTGACGGAAGCCAGCATTTTGCAAGTGGTTCTCCTGTACAAAAATTGATGTAATTTGATTTTCCACCAACTCACCGTAAACGTAAACCTCACTAATGGAGAATGAATGTCGAAAATGGAGCGGAAAGAATGGTGGAGAAGGAGAGATAAAGAGAAGAAGTATAAAAATCGAAAAATAATTTTTTATAACCGTCTGCCCTCCTTTATTTCCAAAGTTTGGAATCACTACCGACTCTGGGGATCGTAGCTCAGGAAGTTAACAACAAAGAAAACAGCGGAATAGTTTGGGATACATCAGTGTTGTAGTTTGTAATGCGAGTTTCCGTGCGGGAGCCGTACGACCGACACAATAAACCTCTGTTATTGATCATAACTGTTCCACTTTTGCTGTTACTTTACTGCTAAAAGTTCCTTGGCTAATGTCAGTTATATATCGGTTGGCTATTTGTAAGAGGAGTGAAGCCATCTATCGGAGGGAGAGTCAGTTGGTATTGACAACCTCCTCTCTTCATTCATTTCTCATGTTCTGTTGCCGTCAAGTTTCCTTGAAAGATCAACACTATAGATATTAAAAATTAGGAACCTGTCGTATTTTAATGAATGCCTTCAGTTCATACCGTAGTTTATTTACCATAGGGTTATTATTTAAAATTGTAATTACAATCTATAATTAAGAACCTATATAGTAAGAACAAGCCCCTCTCATTTTCAGCTCTTATTCATAAACTCCAAAAACTGAATACCTAACACCATTCCGCCAATTAATTCTTAGACAAATTTATTCTACCTTTTTATAGGCTGACAGACATATTTGTACTATTCTATTTACACCTCTGTACCATACCAATCCAATACTAATCTTTTGCAGCCTTTCTCGGAAGCGAAATACGGGAAAATGACAAAATTAGGTAAGTGAGCAAACCTACCCATAAAATGCATTGTAGATGCTTCCTGCTGACGGTGTTGACGTAGTTTTGAGGTGCCGTATGGTATTGGGTACAGGGAATGCCTGACACATATGATGGCTGCAATCCAGATATAGCAATCAAACATGTTCTGGACATGTTGACCAGGATCATGACAGGGCTTGACGAGTTAGCTAAAGTAGCATTTATGGGGGTTGCGGTACCTGTTATGGAAGAGGGTAGAATCCCGGGGTTTATCGCTGATGTAAATATTGATGGGGTGTCTAGCTTTTTTATTATCTTTTCCCGATAATCGCGGTAACCAATGTTCTTTGCTATTCTACGAGCGATTTTACGTAGGTAGATGGAAAAGCCACCAAGACACTCACGATGCTGCTGCAGAAAAGCAGTGCTTGTGATGATGCTTGATCTGCTTGAGTGCAAGACCCCGAGTTTCATAGTCTTCTGGTGGATGGTATCAACCTTGATTGCCAAACATTCAAAGCCTGGATCCAAGGCACTAGATAGGTGAAAGACAATATTAAAATTACCATCATTTGGACAGTTTTTATAAGGGTTCCAGAGATTTAAGACATCCACACTCAGTTCCTGAAAGATAAACTTCGGCTGGTAAAACGGCGTCCGTCAGGCACGTGATCTATCATTAAAACTACCACTCTGGATAGGTTCGAGTATCTTAAACGCCGAATGGCCTAAGACCTGCTTATCTAGAGAAATCTTGGGTTTCGACAACTCCCCACATGTATTGGATTTTGTTTTAAAGCAAAATAACGTATTTTAGAATTGTGTAATTGAAGGACAAATCACACTATACATCCCTACTGAAATTGATAAGTGAATATACATGTTTATTCATATGTGAAAGCTTTTGAAAAAAAAAACTGTCTTAGAATGCCTCAAATTTCCAATATTTTCAGGATGATGAATTGTATTTTGTTTTAGAACAACAGCTTTGTTTCCTTTGAAAATGTATTAAATGGTCGTCTACACGATTGTGACTTTCGGGACATAGGAATATGTTGAATATGAATGAATGTTTAGTTGGTCCCAAAACATTACCTGAAAATAAACACATTGTGAACGGCATTATCGGAATCTTCATTAGTTTTGTGGAATTTTGATTCCAAAATTCCAAACAAAAATTTTCAATTAAAGATGACATTTTTCGTTAAAAGTAAAATTTTCCAAAACCTGATAATAATTTTTTTCGTTGTCAAATTTGATAAAATCTTCTCCCACTTCTAAGCTTTCCAACGGCGTCTCAACCATTTAATTCTGATTGGAATTGACGGAGAAATTAAAGTTCGAATGCCAGAAAACGTGTAGTTTGTTTTAACGTAAGTTGGTAGGTGACGCACGATATGGGCCACAGACACTGATTTATCTCGATTTCAATTAATGTTTTCCGTCATTCATCCACAGGTTCGAATTGGGCGTTACATTTCCTGTAAGAAGAGGTTCGTTTTGTTTCCAAATTTTTTTTACACATTTATCAATAATTGCAATTTTTAATTTTTTAGTACCTGGAAAAAACATTTTGGAGGAACCTTTCTTATAGGAAAAATTCCGAAAATGTGGTCAAATGTGCAAAAATGTTGGGAAATTGCCGAGAAAAAAGCGTTTTAATGGCGAAAAACGCGATTTTTTGAAATGAATCTTAAAAATGGCATATCTCAGCAACGGGTTGGAAAAATCGCGGTTGTCACGATTTATACATTCCATGTAGTTTCACTGAATTTTTTTTACATAAGTGCGGGAAATATATATGTTTATTCATATATGAAAGCTTTTGACTTAAAAAACTCGTCTTAGAATGCCTCAAAGTTCCAGTATTTTCAGGATGATGAATTGTATTTTGTTTTAGAACAACAGCTTTGTTTCCTTTGAAAATGTATTAAATGGTCGTCAACACGATTGTGACTTTCGGGACGTTGGGACGTAGGAATATGCTGAATATGAATGAATGTTTAGTTGGTCCCAAAACATTACCTGAAAATAAACATAGTTATGAATGGCATTATCTGAAGTTCATTGGCAACAGTTTTGTGGACATTTTGATGTTCGCAATACAAATTTGTTTATCTTCAAATCTAATCACAAAGGTTTTGTCAACTTTAGTTGAATCGTTAACAATAAAATAGCCCAGCTTTTATATTAACCTCAATTTCCACTTTACACAGTTAATCTTGATAAAAATTCTCCTCTTCTCTCATGCGGAAGCCTTTTACCAAACTGTGTTGACGGAGTAATAAGTATCCGGGTAATTGGCGATAAATCTATTGAATGAACCTTCTATGGAAAACTTGGGACGGGCGTAATGTATAATGTATTTCGCAGAGCTGATGGCAATGAAGAATAATGGGATTTTAAAAGTTTTCAGAACTCGGAGAGCGGTGAGAAGACGCTCGTGCAGAGTGGTGACAAAATATGTTCCTTAGAACTATATTTTGGAAAAGATTTATATTCTTTATTTTATTCTACGATTTCTTTTCGCTTCGTGAATAAGTTATAAATGTACATATAGTTGCTGAATTTTCATATGAACACAACTTTTTACACAAATGGGAGGTGACGTAAAGGGAATAACAGGACAAAGCTAATATAAATTATCCGGATCCGACTTTGTTCATGATGTATCTCGATATAAAAAAGACGCTTTTTTGGAACTATTCCTTCAACCGCTATGATTATTTATCGCCAAGGCCGTTAAAATCTCATTATTAGGAAAGTATAATTTCGTTTTTCTGAAGTGCTGAACCCAAATCTGCAAATCGTTTTTGTCTATCAGGTCTGGTTTTTGAGATGTAGCTCTTACAGGCACCTATTTTCTAGTTGCGTTTGATGTTAAAAAAAGCCCTTAGAAAATACCAATCAATTTTTCACTACTGCCAATCTTCCTACGTTTCTGAGGTGCATAATCCGAATTCGAAAACCCGATATCTTCTTCCATTCCGCGGGAACCAGAGGTAAAGTTGATTAAGTATTTTAAAAACAAACTCCGAAACACCGTTTTATACATTTGTAAATGCAGTTTTTGAAAGAACAACGTCGAATGGACAACATCTGATTCCAAATTTGGATTCAGCATTAAAAATCCTGTAAGAATTGCTCTTTTTCATTTGTCAAATCACAAAAAAGTATCGGATGTATCAGATACTTTGTATCTCCTACAATAGGATACGTTCAATTTTTTCATCTGGGTGAGGAACACAAACGTTGGTTAATGCCCCAAAAAGAGATAATCGTTCAGAATAGCAGAATAGCATTGCAAATTTTAGTTCTCAGTTAGCCTATTACATTGTCATACGGTACATATTGTCATTGCATTTATGATTACGGTACAAAATGTGTACGGAAGAGAATTAGGTTTAACAGGTGGTTGAAAAAAACAGTAATTTCCCTTATTTGACACATTTTTCACTTCGGGATAATTATTTACCCACTAAACCTAAACAATTTTGGTTTGGCATCAGAAAGATAGGAAATTCGATGTTCTTCCGAACGGTATCCTCAGATTTGAGATTGGTTGGAAAATGAGAAAGTTCTGGTTGTTTTTGTGACGAAAAGTCGAAAACACGAAAACAAATCTTAAACGGTGAGTAACTCGGGAACGAAGCCTCCACAAAAATATTTCTAGAAGGCATTTTTGGTCACAAATTAGCTACAGAATCCATCCCTAACCAGATGTCCACCCTTAAGAAGGACACACTGTATAAAATGTATACATGATGTATATTTAATATACATCATTGGGGGAACTTGTTACTTCCAATAAAGTAATCAATTGTATTTATTAATATTGCGCTGAATATACAGTTTTTCTATTATATCAAAATTTTAGCCAATCACCAACGTTTGTTTACCTCCTCCAAATTAATTAATTCAACGTACCGGAATCAGATGGAACAGATACAACCGACACTTTTTTGAGATTTGACAAATGAAAGAGAACGATTCTTACAGGATTTTAAATGATGAATCTGATTTTGGAATCAGATTTTTTCTATCTGCGGTTGTTTTTCAAAAATCTGCATTTACGAAAGTATAAAACAGTGGTTTTTGCTCATTTTTGTTTGAAAACCCCAAAAGTAGCACAATCAACTTTAATTTTCTATGTTATAATTCCCGTAGAATGGAAGAAGATAGCTAAAATAGGATGTCTAATTCGGGCTCTTAACCTCACAAAACAGAAGAGTGGATAGAAAATGGTCTCTTACCCTATTCAAACAAAACATATTGGTTTTTATAGAATGTTTTGCTTTTTTGTAGATTTGCAAGCAGAATTTAGTAAAATTTAGGTCCATATTTATATAAAAATTAGGTAACTTTGTGCCTAAAATTATTAAATGTTTCATCCATAGTTGATCATCTTTTGTGAAAAATATTCTGCTGCAAAATATGTGTTCAAATATTTCAACCTCTTCGTTTTGCAATTGCTAAAGATTTGTGCACTTCTGAAAATGTACCAATGTATTGAGTTAAAGTGCTCAAAAGTTTTCAAAAAGTTCTGCCAAATAGAATCATCCTTTTTTTGAATCTTTTCGGGATATACTTTGAATGTTTAAAAATAATTCATTTATTGTTATGGAAAAGTGTTATAAAATCTAGGAATTGTTTCAGACTGCCTAAAAACGAATTTCCGTGAAAATGTCTTTGGAAAATTTGCAAAATTTGGGAGAGCCTTTCAATAGAATAATTTATTTCATACGAATTTCGCTAAAAGCATTTTAAGAGAATGAATGAAATCTTACGCTAACACAGGTATGATATAATAAGAACATAGCCATAATATTTTGTTGCAATAACCCTGTATTTGGTTACCAAATGACTGTGTCAATGATTTAAATTTCATTTGCATGGGCAATTTTTGAAAACAGAGGGTGCTACAGTTGTTAGTTGATCAGTTTGGTTAGGGAACTTTATAACTTTGAACTGTCGTTTAATACTCATCTCCAACAGGTGATGCTCACAATGCACTAAATATGTAATATAGCACTACTAAAGGTTGAGTCAGTCAGTTATGAATAGTGTCACGAATGTTCAACAGTTCTTGATGTGACGCAAAATTGGTCTACACTCCCGTCAGATCTGTCTGTGATAGCAGAGAAAATTACTTCATAAATTTATTATCTAGCTGTCTTTGACGAACCAAGTTTTGATGCCCCAAGCAATTTTAATTGTGTCCCAGCGGTTTCAGAAAATGGATTGATTAAAAAAAGAAAGAGCGAAAACGAATGTTTGAGAGAGCTATTACATTTTGACGTCCATTTCCCGTCGTTATCCCGTCGTCTAGGTCAGTTTTGACGCAAGTGGGGTTTTACCTTTTTTTCGCTCTTGTCAAATGGTCGAGTTTCATCTATTTTTGCTTCCTCCCCCCCCCCCCCCCCCTCAGTCAATTATTTCCCTACAGCTTTCCTCGAAAAGATGCTGAAATGAAACAAAAGAGTTGAGTGGAATTGGATTCTCATACGGTAAGCGCACTAGTCAGAAATTATATCAACAAAGGGCTGCCAGATTAGGGAAAGGAAATTAGAAGGACATTTCCGCTTGGTTATTTTGCATATCCTCACCCCAGCCGCTTGTATTCCCCTCTCCGTATTGATAATTTGGTCCTAACGATTCGTAAAATCACACGATTTGATCATTGTTTCTTATTGTGTGTGATTGGTCTTTAGAAAGAGATACAAAAAACAGAAAAAGTTCCATTTAAGCCACAGTTCCAGTCAACTATAAATTTTGAAAAAAACAAACATTTCTACAAAATATTCTGCTGTTCAAGCAAATGTTTGGATTTTTACAATTTGTTCCCGTTTTATAGTTTTTTTAAAAAGAAATTTTAATGGAATTTAAAACGTATTTTTCGTAAAAAATCTACGCAATCTCGATTTGTTTATAGTTTTTTTTTTTGAAAAGAAATTTTGAATGGTTACAAAAAAATTTCCATTTCATCTAGTCAGTTCCAGTTCAACTATAAATTTTAAAAAAATTGTATCGCATCTCGTAAAAATGGGTTCTAAAAAAGCCATTAGTTTTTTTTTTTTGAAGAAAGAATGGAATTTAATTGTATTTTTCATCTAGTCCCGTTGTTGTTTTCTTAAAAATTATACGCATCTAGTAAAAAGGGTTCTAAAAAAGACCATTAACTGAAAAGAAGGTAACAATCGTTAAATTTATGAGTTCAACTTGGGGAAAACGGTCGGTAAAAAGAATTGACAAACCAGTGGGCATTTGGATTTGACGGGCAACATTGTTGACTTGTTGCACAACTCCCTTTCATTACCCGATCGGATGCGTAAATTCTGTACAGTACACCACTGTAATTTCAGTGGTCTATCATTCAATTTTGGAACTGAATCGGCCAACCTGTCACAGTTTATGAATTGGTGCGTAAATGGCTATCGCTGACAATTAATCAATCTGTCGGTAGATTCTAATAATTCTTTAATTCGAACAACGTTAATGTAATACGGCCCAATGTAATAACTTTGTTTAATACGAAATGATGGGGCCACGGAAACAGCCAATCACGTTTACCAAAAACTGAGAAAACTGAATTTTACAGTTTAAAACTAGATTGCGTTTTTCTAGATTTAAATAAAAAGTTGAGATTCGGCTTAATATGCAATAAAACATTTATCAAAGAGGTCCAGAAAATTCCAACGTTGTTATGAAATTTTTTAGAATTAAGCAATTCAAAAAAGCAACCCCCAAGAACGCAGGGAAAACCCATTCAAGTCTGACTTTTTCAAAACGCTTATTTTATTTACAATCACTATGCACATGATTCAACCCCATAAAATATTATTTAGTCTAAAATAAATTGTCATTGATTAAGGTAATATACTCGTACTTATAAATATTTGGTAAGAACGTTTCAATTTTCTTTCAGAAGAGTGGGGAGTTGTTTTATGCCCCTGAAACAAAAGAAAACCTTCAACATATTATTGTTGTGAAACGGATTTATAAATTCAAATAATTATTATTTTGGAACTCGAAAACGGATAGGTTTAATAAAAATTGACCGAAGCTTACTTAATAAGCGCGAAGGGGCAGGTCAACTTCTCCCTGTTTCATTTTGTTGAGTTCCTTGGGTAATCGGTTATCAATCAGTAGACTCGAATCGGTTCAATGTTCTTAAGGCCATGAGTTTGGTGTTCAGTTAAGTAGCGAATGAATAGAAAAATTCCTTGATTAGTGAAAAACGCTGTAAATTCTTTCACTGGGGTTTATTATTCAATCGGCTTGCGTTCATGATTTGAATTTCTACTAAGCTTTGGAGTGTGCGTGTTTCACAGGATAGGGCGATTATTGAATTTCAGGAGATATACTCGCATGGAGCTCGTGAATCTGTTCTCAACCAAAATACCTATTTGGATTGATCAGTTGATCATATTTGTGTGTGTCCTGAAATTCAATAATCGCCTCCAAATTAGTAGAAATTCAAATCATGAACGCAAGCCAATTGAATTATAAACCCCAGTGAAAGAATTTGCAACGTTTTTTATTGAACCTCAATACCCCTCCACAATAAAAACATCTACAATTTATCAAGTCCTTTGGCACTCGTATTGCGTTAAAACTTCCCCAAATCCAAATTTAAACGATGTAGCCAAAGGTAGACAGATGTAGAGGGGGCACACAAATATCATCAACTGATCAATTCAAATAGGTGTTTTGGATGAGAACCGATTTACGTGGTCTATGCATATCTCCTGAAATTCAATAATCGCTCTATCACCTGTAAAACACGCACACTCCGAAGCTTAGTAAGATTGAAATCATGAACGCAAGCCAATCGAATAATAAACCCCAGTGAAAGAACACTTATTTACCCCAGTAATAATATTGAATAATAAACCCCAGTAATAATATTGAATAATATTTACCTATATATTATCAGAATGCTTCAACCCGTGTGATGGTTACTAACTACACTACAAGTATTCACATCGGCTATCACTCCAGTATCCACATTCACTACAACTCGACGCTATCGGCCGGACATCACTAGGTTACAAACAAACAATAATAAACGAAAATCACTGGGGTTTATTATTCAATTGGCTTGCGTTCATTTATCATATCAGACCTACATCAAATTAAAGGAAATGGGCTCACTCCCATATTGGAGTTGAGGGCGCTTCGAACGGCCAGATGGGAAACTGCCAGTTATCAAGAAGGCGATAACAGAACTCGAAAAACGCAAATCTTGGCCGCATTAATCATGCCATAAATCGGGAATGGTTTGACCTACAGACCTGGGAAGGGGCTCATTCGATTCCTCATGGAAAGTTCTACAAAACAAGTCCACATTTAGGCCGCCTTGATGTTTTTTGAGGTTTTTAGGGATTTTACAAAACTTTGACAACCCTTAAATGGCACTTCAATTTGAGTTAGAAAGCTGGCTAAAGAATTGGGGCGTTGTCGGACCAACATGGATTTTTCCTGAAAATTTCAGATGTTTTGGTCCAGCCGTTTGGGAGAAATGTTGCGTACGGCGTACGGCGGACGGCGTACGGCGTACGGCGTACGGCGGACGGACGGAAAATTTTTTATTGCAGATTTGGATTCCAGACCCTTTGAAACGTAAACCATGAAATTTTCTGGGGGGGTTAGAAATTTTTTTTTCGAGAGCGATTACTATGGTTTATTATTGAATAATAAACCAAAACGCAAATGTTGGCACCATAAATCGGGCAATACATCGGGAATGGTTTGACCTACGGACTGGGGAAGGGCTCATTCGATTCCTAATGGTATGTTCTTCAAATAGGGAAATATTTAGGCCGATTCGACTAGTATTGAGGTTTTCAGGGATTTTACAAAACTTTTACAGCCCTTAAAGGGCATTTTAAATTGAGTGAGGGAGCTGGCTCAAGAATTGGGGCGTCGTCGGACCAAGATGGATTTTTCCTGAAAATTTCAGATTTTTTGCTCCAGCCGTTTAGGAGATATCGTGCGTACGGCTTACGGCGGACGAACGGAAAAATTTTTATTGCAGATTCGGATTCTACACCCTTTGAAACGTAAACCATGAAATTTTCAGGGGGGGTTAGAATTTTTATTTTTTTTCCAGAGCGATTACAATGGTTTATTATTGAATAATATACCAAAAATGACTCAGCTAGTATTTTCCCGGGACCATTCGTATGTGTATAATTCGTTGTTTTAGTTAATTATGAGTATTTTCATTACAGCAAAGTAATTGAATATTAGAACTCATTCTTACTAAGTCTCGTTCATTGAAATTGTTACCGCTAACGTTGTTTTCCAAGAATTTCTCTTTATTTTAGTCTAAGAACAATATTTTTTTTTTTTCATGTTCATGTGCCGGCAATATTTCGTTCCAAAAGTCTATTTTGCTTCCGGGTCTGCGTACAAGTAGAGGAAGCATTGTTTCTGTTTTCAATTGCCGATAAAAACACATAGATTTTATTCAATGATCTTAATGGATCAATACTGTAAACTTATCGTAGTTTAGCTTCAACACGTCTACATTGCCTGGGCAAATGTTTTGATTTTTTCCAAGTAATGAGTGCCAGGGTACTTACGTAATGGTAAAACCTACCGCTGAATGTTAAGACACTATTGCAATAAATGTCGGTGAATTCGGTTATACAAGCAATATGAGCGATATTATAATTGAACTGTATTGGGGAAACTTGGATGTCATAGGCATGAATGTCACTGTTTGAATGATTGCCCCTTCGTACAGTAAGATGTGCCTCATTTCCTTTTCAAGTCGACGCGGAATAAAACGAAAATGAGGACCAAGGAAAGACGAGAGAAAAGATGTGAATGTCGGGAGAGAAGTCTCAGCTTGGCTGGTTTTATAGGAGCAGTGATATGAATTGGATCAATACGAACTTTCTTTATAGGGAAATGGAAAACTTGAAGGGAGAACGGCGAAGAGGGAGTTTCACATTTCGTGGTATACGAGGTCATACAGTAAATTTCAGCCGTGTTCCTCCTTCTCTGAGACTCTGCATGGAAAGAATTTTATTGCTGATGTAGAGTTTGAGGGTTGGATTTATTGATATAATAGATTAGGTAAAGTTTGTGCTACAAGACTACCAAGAAACTGTAATATTAAATATACAATATGCATGCATTAAGTGCTACTTAATGATCATGGACTTTACATCTCCATGATGAAATAAAATTCATGTATTTTTCAACGACTATAGAACTTATTTGTTCATATCATGATGACCTATATCCGACTTAAATTTTCAGGAAGTAACCATATTGACCTGTCTGCTTGTTATTTTTGCGGCCAAGCTATTTTCAATCTCAATCAACGCTCATACTGCTATTTACTACGATGGGTGTAGTTTATACCAGATGTACAAATTCTTAAGCCACGGTTGTATTTTGTGATAATACCAAAGTCCTGATTAAAGTTGAACGGCCGTCAGTGGTCATTTAAACTGAGTTCAATGGGGTTTTAGAATTGAACTTAGGTTTTACCTAGTTCGTTTGTGAGTTATTCCACTGTTTTTCGTTATTTATCCATTTAACTAGTTGGGAAATGGCATTCAGACCACAGAATATTTTAAGAGGACATTGTAGAGTTGACAGAAGTATTTTCGAGGTGTGCGCGTGTATTCCGAAAATGCCCAAATCATTTCTAAAAATGGATGGAAGATAAGAGTTTTTCGATAAATTTGCATGTCCAAGGCGACATTGCGGGTGGTTCTACAACAATTTGTGGGCCAAATAAGCATGTCAAGAAGGAGCAACGAAGTAGCTTCTGATGTAAAGTTTCTGCTGACGTGAGGTATGCAACAGGGTACATGAACAGTACAAGGAAACAGACCCCAGAGTAGTTGTTTGTGGGGTCGAAAGCATTCTAGATGATTCTTAGAAGTAGTTTCATTTTGAATGAAGTCAAGTTTGACTATCAAAAATCATTCGGAAATAAGTAGACATGATACTTGATGCATGAATACGTAAAAGCAGCATGTCTACAAAATTACGAAGAGGTTAATCATTTCTGCATTGGAATAACTCTTCTAAAGGCCGATTTAGGCTCAACAATTTCTCTGGGTGCACGAACTTATATTTTTAGCCCTTCTATTTCTTTAGGGTTGATCATCATCGATGTGGATAATGCAGTCCCAGCTGGACCCCAAATGTGATTTTGACACAAGTTTCATTAACTTTTGTTCATAGTTTCGGAAAAAAGCTGTTGACGTCTATGGATTTTTAAAAATTCGATTTTCGGATTCTAAACATCTTGATAAATAAAAATGTATTAATTCAATAAATAAATAAAATAATAATAATAAATTGACTACCTCCTGGAATTGAACAGTGGAATGTGATGTCCAACAGCCCGGGCGATCTTATTCAAGTTACCTATAGCAATAAAATAAGGATATTTTTACTATTTTCACTCTTGCTCTATGATGACTGTCTTGTTTCCTGCATAGGTCTCACTTTAGCAATGCAAACGGTTGAACTTACGGATGATCTCATTCGAATGAAATGAACCAAAATCTATTCTAAATTGACGATACTTCTGTTTCTTTCAGCTCTGTTGTTTTGCTTCTACAGACATAAAGCTTTTGAAGGGATGTATCATTTTCTTCTTTAAACTTGAAGTTAGACTAACTGCTCTGGCATAAGAAGGTTGAACAACATTCAGCACTCACTCTAATTGGTCCTCCAAAGACCATAGAATATTTAAACTGTCCTGTTGCTTTGACAACTCATCTCACTACCCACTTGTTGGTATGCTCTGAATATCTTGAAGGTTTTTGGTTAGGCATTTATGGATATGGAGTTCCAGACTCCTCAAGTATCAGTGCAATCAGTGAATTTCCCTACACTGTTGATGCTGCTACTGGAATGTGGAACCCAGTTTCATAACGCGAAAGTTGAAACTATAAAGTTTAACGCCAACGCTTAAACGACTCATTTGAGTTCATCAGGAAGCCGGGAAAGGTTGCTTGGCATCTGTGATGGATATGGTTAGTTGGCCATTCTCGATTCTTGAATCCGTCGCCTTGTGAGATGAATCAAACGCCTTCAAGCGTCCGGGTCATCCTCTGAGCGTAGCGGGCATTACCGCATCCAGCTCAATGGAAGGGGCAACTATACCATTCCATCACCTCACACCTCGTAAGGGGTCACGTCATCCGAGATGCTGCAAGTACTCTTCTGAACATAGCATGGGCTCTCAAGTGGGTATCCCAACAAGAATTATTCAGGGGAATAGACAAAACCTATTGGACATATGTAGAGAGAGAGTTGGTGAATCCTGTCACACATCTCTTCCTCCCCAGTTACGCTGGTCTCTAAAGGGGCCTTACACGAGATATTTTTTCTGGAAATAATTTCCGGAAAACTATCGCACAATCATTTCAAAAGAGTCGTCCAACTTTTCTCTCATCGGAAAAGTTTCCGAAGATTGCACCCAATTAATTGCCGGGAGTTGTACAAAATGTCAGGTCCTCAGTGCCCTCTCGGCAACTGTTGTATCGCGCTGAAATGAAGTCGAAGGGGTTTGGAAAATTATTGGATTATTGCGGCATTTATTCGTCCTGGGGTCGGAAGGTGGAACAAAACAACCAACCATATTGCGCCTTTTTTGTGATTCAAGCTATTCACCGATCAGCTTCCTGTGATCCATATCTATCCTAGGGTTTCCTATGCGTACTTAAGCGTAATCATCATCAATGTAAAATGAGTTAGCCAAACGAAAATATATTCGTATCTCCTGTGCTTATTCGGTGCCCAACCATTCCAATCAACTTTTCAAAATCTGTTTTCGACATTCAAAATTATATCTCTGTCGAATAGAGTTTCCGAGGTGAGAGCAAACCCAAATTCTGTTCGTCTTAAAAACTGACGCTGTCGAATTCTCCTCTTTTTTCGCAGCCGCAGTGACAACCACCACAGCAGCAGCGAGAACCACCCTCTTCACCGTCCATTGCACAAACTGTTGTCGCTCGTGTAAACAAAAAAATTGAGCGATTTATATCGTTCAAGTTTGCTGTACAACACAGAGCAGTTACTTCTCTCCATTGTCTTGTCGCAACACAGGGCAATTTTTATTGTACAATTTTTCTAGACCAATTTTGCAATTAGTTGCCTTGTGTTGTGCAAATTTTGTTGCTCGTGTAAAGGAACTATCAGCCACCACGTTCACATGTCTTCATTCTGGCCCACTCATCTCCTGGAGTCCATAGAGCTTCTGAAATGCCAACACGCTTAACCTTAATTTCGTGACGCTGTGGGTCCCACCCAGTTTGTTCTTTAACTCATCAAAACCAGTCTCTTCTTCCTGATTCTGGATTCGGACAGGTTCTTGGTGATGTAGATGTAGATGTGTACTAAAACTCTCAGGGCGGGGGTTAAAGGCCCCCAGCACGGAAGCCTGTTGGTTTATTGTACTTTCCGAGTTTTGCGTTTAATCAAGGAGCTTAAGCCCCTTGGTAATGGGTTTGAGGCCCTTGATTAATTATTCTCTCTGAATGGACCTCATTGGGGTTTGTGCCCCAAAGAGTTCAAATCTACGAGAGGTGAGTGCTGGGCACTCAAATATTATGTGGGATATCGTTTCGTCAATCTCCTCACATAGCCTGCACAGGGTTGAACTTTGTGTAACCCCAACGCAGTGTAAGTGAAACCTTAAAGGTACAAAGCCAGTTATGAGGCCGACCATTGTTTTTAGTTCCCTAAGGTTCTTGGTGAGTAGAACTTTAAATAAGCACAATAACTTTCTACGTATATCAATGTTACTGATCAACTGAAGAAATGGAAGAGCGGAAGTGAGCCGCAATCTTTTGAAGTTCGAAAACATTGAACAAAAGAACAGGCGAATCCATAGTTAATGCTCCACATGATGCATTGCCAACTTAACCGTTCGTGTACAACATTCACATTTCTAAAGTCTACTGAGTTACTTAATGCCCATAAGTTTTGATTAAAATGAAACTGAACGCATTCAACAGCTTTATTACTGAATAACTCATTTCGTAGGTTATAGATACATGTCGAAAAAAGTGTAACACGGCCACCATTATCTTGGTAGTAGCTAAAGGTTTCATATTCATCACGCTTAATAATAATTGAAGTAAAACGTAATGTTTATTCTAGCAGAAACGTATTAATTAGTCGAATAGGATATTTTAAGATTAATAACTGTTCAAGAAGCACACATGTGATTATTACTAATTCGATGCTCCACACACTGTCGCGATCAGACTATTGATACCATTTCACAAAATTACTGATAGAACTGGGGACCGATTCTAATACCCGATTACTCCCGCACACAGGGCTTTTGCAACAAACGCTTGTTAACGTTCTACTCCAACAAAAGGTTCACTTAGACAATAAATTCGTGCACGGCCAGCGAATTATTAATTTGACATTAAACGTTGTGGAAACCCCTTCCACAACGCCCTTTCGAACGAATGATTGTGGAACAGTTAATTTCTACACCTGATAGACGTCCTGCCCTAACTGTGCAAGCGTTCGATTGAACGCGTGTAAGCATTAGAGAAACGGGGGAAACTCCGTTGTCACGCGCTATTGCTTTTCATACATGAGGGAACCTTGACAATCAATAATAATACCTACCTATGCCCGCCCTTGGGTTACCTGCCTGCCTCTTTGGCGCGTTTGAAACGTGCGTTTCTCGCGAATTAGTAGGCCGTCCAAATATTATATGCTCGGCGGAACGTGAGCGGGAATTTGAAACTCTTGATGGGAACGGGTTCGGACTGATTTTATTGGGGACCTCAAACGGTTATGCGATTGAAAAGTACGATTTGAACCGAATAACTTAGATTTCAAACTCATTCTGCAATGATGATGAATCTTAGCAATCAATGAGTATCAAACTCAAAACAATAATTAAGATTACACAGTTCAGATTTGAAGCGTCCAAGCTAACTATTTAACTCACTGATGATAAAACTACTTGAAATGACAATTTACCAATTTTGATCCACTACAATATTGATATATCAGTGAACTTTTGTAATCGACCACGTCCAAGTAGTTATGTAGATAACCACGAAACATGACCTACATTTAGGAATTAGCCAGTGCTACGCTTAGAAGGGTTTTAACTAAAAAATAATACGATTTTTTGTAATTTTTCCCCGCTTTTTTTTTGTTTAACTGATGGATGTGAGCGTTCCTAATTAATGAATTAAATGAGTCCATTCTGATTTCTGAACATTCATCCATTCGCTCTCTCTGAAATATACTATTGTCATGAATACAATCGATTGTTCGCACACATGATCATGGCGAAATTCCCCATATAAACTCCGTATAGCAAACCGGCTGATGTATCTACAATGGAATCTTTCCAAGTTAGAGCGATATAGCTTCTGTCATCTTGATATGGATTAGCACGCCCAGATAGGTGTTTTGTTTTATTCAGGTGTATACATAGGCCTATAGCCTAAGTTGTTGATAACTTCATCGATTGAGTTGCTTTTAAATAATATAAACATTAAATTATCCACAGACTCATCTTTGATCTCTTTAGTAAGTAATACACCCTTAACAATACATTTAGAGTAATAATTTTCAAGGTTTTCATGCGATTTGGCACTTGTTGGTGTACCATGTTTTTTACCATTAACAGAGATATTTAATAAACCTGGCATCATAAGGCTAGGATCGCTAAAATTTATAAAATTATTTACACTATATAAAATTATTCGTTAAATTGACCCAAAAAAAATACGAAAAAAAATTATTCAATTTTTTATTAAGCTACAAAAAATGCGTTGACTTGTTATATAAACAAGGAAAATGTCCAAAAATTAGTGTTTAACATCAAATGGAAAAAGCTAGTATTCCCATATGATCTGCACTACCTGGTGTTGGGAAATGACTTGCTGCAAGCTCACTCAGTTAATAAAATTATCTTAATTCTATATTTTTAAGCTCTAAACCTTTTATATTACATAATGTAACATAAAACACGCTATTCTATAGTTTGTATAAGTAATCATTTTGGTTCCACTGATCAACAATAGCTTTTCCGTTCTTCGAGACTTAATTTAGAAACTTAATTAAAACTTTATATATGTAATTCAATTACACTAATGTAGTTCGATATAGAGGTGAATTTATTACGTATGATTCCTTCGATCTCGTATAGAGTGGATGATCAGGCGGTGACAAAGCACTTGCGAAATGCAATTGACGTCTATCGTACAAGAGAACGGTAAAATTTTCATTTTTCTGAAAAGGGGCAGAGAAGGCGATTGGTATATAAAATGGGTCATTACGTGGATAATAGATTTTTGAGTAATATTTATGGCATATCCACCACACCAGGTAGGAAGGCAATATAGCAACATATATGAGACTAAGGCAGCATAAGCAATTCGTATTCCGTTCGTTTCCCCAAAACTCTTAATTTGGCAAAGATGTAAATCAACTTCCTAAATTCAATATTGGTTTCCTTTATTCTTCGATCCCATTTTGAATTTTCATCAATACAAATTCCCATACGTTTTGCACTCTTTTAAAGTCAAAACACTCTGAATTGTGAAGTCTCAAATTATTTTGTTCTGGCTATGTTTAGTTTTAAAACCCCTAAGTTACTCTACACATATTCATTTTACTTTAATCATAATATCTAAAACAGTCAAGTTCAACGATAACATGAAGGACGCCATTAAATATACACCATTTGAAAACCCTTGATGACCGCAATAAACAGCTGAAGGGGGACACCAAGTACCTACAGTGATTGGGCCCGAATGGAGTTTGAAATTATGATGGCATACCTCGCTCACCCTCTTCGTGCTTTCTCATGTGCTACGCTTTATCAAAGGAAAATGAGATCAGCATAAAAGGCGCACTCCATCTCCACTGCAGAGGTTTTTCAATAGAAAACGTGGGAGGGGTTTTTCTTCAGTCTTGTTTTCTTGGTAACCTTCGGCGCTTTTTTTAGTGTAATTTTTCATCTTCACTCCATACGAGAGCTGTTGGTCTGGAAAATTCGTTGAGTGATGCTTGAATTCCAGTATTAAATAACGCCATGTAGATCAAGTCAACTATGACCTAACTAGGTGTAATAGCTCTCCATCAAGTTTTTAAACCATTAAACACAAACTAGTTGACCTTCTACTTAAATATACTTGAAATACTTGAAAATTCAGTCTTATACTTCCCTGGTTAGCAACCCATGTTGTTCTTAGTTTCTTTCCACTTAAGCGTCTTATGACGATTCAAACTGAAAAACTGTGTTTTCAGGTAATCAATAGTAAAATAAAATAAAACGATGCGAATTCCCCCAAACGATTGCTTGTGTGAGGTTTGGGAAGGTATATTTTAGGTGAAAAAATCGCTTTTATGCGCTATAGGTGGATTTATAATGAGCTCAAGCCTTTTCCAGTCTATTTTTGGTTTATTATTCAATAATAAACCATTGTACTTAATCGCTCTTGAAAAAAAAAAGTCTAACCCCCTCCTGAAAGTTTCATGGTTTACGTTTCAAAGGGTGTAGAATTGAAATCTGCAATACAAATTTTTCCGTCCGTCCGCCGTATGCACGATTTCTCCCTAACTTGGACTTGACATTCTGGTGACATCAAAATAACCAGAAAAACTGTCACAAATCAGTAGGTAATTTTTATTTCCAAGAGAAAATATCGGAAGCAATTCGTCCCCATGCTCTGTGAAGAATGGGTTTCGTCATGATAGGTTCATCAAAGTTCTGCCTTTTATAAGATCCACACACTGAAAGTTTGGATCAATGATCTGATACATCTTAGGGATGTTTGGGCCAAAATACGAAACGTTTTGTGCGTCTTGCTTAGCAAGCTTTGCTATTACATTCCCTAATCTATCTACGGCACTGATATATAATCGGGACTCTTTTAAGGCGTACAGGATACAATTACAAGGTAAGAAGGAGCGAGGTTCCCAGATCAGATTAACTATCGTAGACTCATCCAACAAACTCTGTGGGGTGATGGAATGGTATGCTTGCCCCTTCCATTGAGGTGAATGCGGTAATAATCCTTCGCCACGTTCAGAGGATGTCCCAGACGCTTGTAAACGTCTGATTCATCTCCCGAGGCGACGGATTATAAAATCGGGAAGGGCCAACCGCATCCATCACAATTCATACAAGTGATTCGAATACAAACATGTAAACCTTTCTGTGGTAAATTGATTGGCTTCTACTTTCTGCTTAAATGTTAAGAGGTGTAGGGCGATGAATTGTATGCATCTACTTTCTTTAGAATCGGTAACTGTTGGTTGCTACACTTGGCCTTTGATTACCTAACTTTATACATTTTGCAATAGTCTCTCGTTTAAAAAGCTGTTATCATTTGATTTTCAAATCACTCTCTGATCTACGAGGAACGATTTTCAGGACACTCTTTGTCCGTGCTTTGCCGTTCCGTTCGATACAGAACGAGAATGTCCCCCAACCCCTTCGGCATCTCATCAAATTACACTCCCTTTGAGCATAAACGTTAAATGCCATTTGTTGCTCCCGTCACTAGCGCTCGCCCTCAAGAGCTTCAACTTCCCTTCGGCTCCGCTAAAAAGCTTTCTATTCGCCACTCATCTGAAGCAAAAAGGTAAAACGTATCACTTACGCTTTATTCCCGCTCAGTTTTAAAGGGCTCCCGATATTAGGTGCTACACTTGAAACCGCTCCACTTGGGCCTCTTTGGCTGCATTTGCAACTTTCCTTCACACCCAGTCATCCGATGTCAAACTTTTTTCACGTGTCGAAAAAGGAAAAAAAAAGTTGAAAAGGATAGGTGACTTTTCGCGAATGATCCTGGTTGAAGGAGTCCCTTAGAAAGTTGCATTTAGTATTCTCGAGTACCTTACCTACCCTAATTCAAAAGATGAAAGTGGGTTTGAAAGTGCAATGATGTGGTGCATCAGCATAACCTCAAGTAGTTGTGGAGAACATTATCTATTAGTAATCAATTTCAAAGTCAAAGAAGAGTTCACATGTAGATTTGCGCTAAGAATGAATTGAATCCAGGAACAACAATATTCATAACGGTCTCTACCCCAATAAATACAACACCAGAGAGTTTCATGGAAATCTGATTCAAACTGTAAAAGTTAAGTTTGTTTCTAGAATATTGTGCCATAGCAAACGTCACTTTTAATCAAGGAATAATGATATTATTTGTAGAAAACCTTCATGACCATCTGCTTACTGCTCGTGAGTGAAATTGGGTTAAAACACAAGAGGTGAGCTAGATACAAGTATTTGTACTTACTTGTGACTTGTATCTTATAAAATATTTTTAGATAGTAAGAAGCCTGTTTTTACCCATCAGCAATCACATGCATCTGAGGTCATCAAGACTACCCACAGCTCCTGTTTGACAAACCCATCAATATCTCATACAAAATAGGTGTTATGATGGTATTTTGCGTGTTCAAAAGCTTCCCTTGGTAAGATAGTCATGTAATTCTCAACCATGTAGACTCCAATTTGCAAAACATCTAGAAATTGCAAAGAAATTCCACAGTTAATCGTATCATCTTTACTCGGAGTAGCGGACTGACCAAAAGGGACATGGAAAATACTTGATTTTTCAGGAAATATAAATAAAATTAGTTGTAAAGTTTACATAACATCTATATTTAGGAAACAAGGGGGACTTAAAAGGCCACGGGAATTGTGAAATGGGTAACGAATTCTGTGAAATAATAAACAAGCAAAAAGAGGCTTTCAGGGACATTATCGATAAATTTAAATTTGTAAATCAACCTAAGGAATCTAGTCAAAGCTATATTGTTGATATGGTAGGTAGACAGTTTATACAATAAAATACGACGTTGTCATGACTTTTAAGTCGTTACGGATAGAAGGCAATTATTCTCTTGATATCCTCATCGATAGTTTCCAACTCAAGGTAGTGGCCAATTACATAATAATTT
The DNA here is from genome assembly GCA_031894815.1 of Creontiades dilutus. NCBI lineage: Eukaryota > Metazoa > Arthropoda > Insecta > Hemiptera > Miridae > Creontiades > Creontiades dilutus. Next base: position 306,418 of record JAVIWC010006749.1, read on the forward strand.
TCTCACGGTAAATGCTAGTTCATCCTTTGGGTTTTCAGATCCTTACAACATCACGGATGTAGACTAGTTTTACACGTTGATTCTAAAAAACTGATTAGTTTTGCGCGGTTTGATTTGATCGTCTGTTTGACGGTAATTGTTACTTCATTATCCAGTGGCGGATACCGGTTGTTCTGGGGGTATGAAAGAAACCCCACGGTGAAGCTGGGTCAAATTTTAAGAAAAGTAAAGGCAGAATGATGCGTTTTAGGCCTATATTTTCATTTGTATACACGTACGCCATATACCAAAGGCCTAAGACGGCGGCACGAGTTTGGCGTCCATAAAGCGGCTCTTTAGACGTTTTATTTTACGTTAAAACGCTGCAAATTCTTTCACTGGGGTTTATTATTCAATGTTTCATGATTTGAATTTCTACTAAGCTTTGGAGTGTGCGTGTTTCACAGGTGATAGAGCGATTATTGAATTTCAGGAGGCACACAAATATGATCAACTGATCAATCCAAATAGGTATTTTGGTTGAAAATTTTAGTGCTCTATGCCTGAAATTCAATAATCGCTCTATCACCTGAGAAACACGCACACTCCTTGTGAAAGCTAAATTAGAAAATCATGAATCATTAAATAATAAACCCCAGTGAAAGAATTTGCAGCGTTTTTCAAGAGCGATTACAATGGAAAAATATTCTATTTGAAAATTTTAAATTTCGTAAGACGGAGCATGCATATCAGAATGCTTCAACCCGTGTATCGGCTACAAACCCTTTTTAGGAGTTTACTCCAGTATTATTCACTACATCACTAGGTTTGTAATCAAAAAAAAAACTGTTGTTTTTGTTTTAATTTTTGCAAATGTTGGCACCATAAATCGGGCATACATCGGGAATGGTTTGAGCTCGGACCTGAAGAAGGGCTCATTCGATTCCTCATGGAAAGTTTATAAAAAATTCCAAATTTAGGCCGCTTCGACAAATTTTTTGAGGTTTTTACTGATTTTCAAAACTTTGACATCCCTTAAAGGACACTTTAAATTAAGTGAGAAGCTGGCTCAAGAATCTGGGGCGTTGTCGGACCAACATGGATTTTTCCTGAAAATTTCAGATTTTTTGCTCAGCCGTTTGGGAGAAATCGTGCGTACGAAGTACGGCGGACGGACGGAAACATTTTTATTGCAGATTTGGTTTCTACACCCTTTGAAACGTAAACCATAAAATTTTCAGGGGGGGGGTTAAACAAAATTTTTTTTTTTTTTTTCAAGAGCGATTACAATGGTTTATTATTGATAATAATCCAAAACGTCCTTAGTTATTGTGAAATAAAACCAGTATAGCTATTTCAGTGTTTGAGAACGACTATCAATTCGAATTTCAAAATCTCTAAAACATTTTAAAATGTTTCTATTATATCAAGTGTATTTTTGATCCTCCTGGGGGGGGGGGGGGGGGCACGTGATCCCTGTGCCCCACCCTGAATCCGCGCCTGTCATTATCTTAAAATAAAGGAGCTTGTATACAATCAAATCTTTCCCTTGTATTCAATGCCGTGGATTACCAATAAAAATTCAAATATCTATTCCTAGGTGGAGTAGACCAAGGCCCCTTCTCATGTGGAAAAGCGAAAAATTAAAACTTTCTTGACTACAGCGGAACTTCGAACATAACCACACGTTCTGCCCTGGAAATGAAAACCAACCGTTGGAAGTTTTAATTAAAGATAAGAGAACGCAAAGTGGAAGAGCTGGATAGTGGGGTTTGAGCCCTTTATCAGACCGATCAAAGCTGTAGTGAATTGGTTTACATATTTCTCTTTTATGTGTTCTTCTCTTCTCTTCTCATAAACAAATCATAGTTGAAACTGGAATTCATCGTTGAGCTTTTGAGCAATCTCTTTGGAAAGTCGAATATCGCTGGGTATTCAGGAAAACAATTTCCGCTACGAATTTTTGCAGAAATATGAATATTTAATAATGATGTTCATATTTGTTTCACGTTGCTAAATTCTGAAACCTCTTATATAGAAGTGAGCTTACCATTTTATGATGGTAACATTAAGTACACAATTCTGTTCTCAGAAGAGATAATTTTAACTTCAAATGTAGGAATTCCTTCCATCATCTAAGCCAAAACTTGAGTAAAGAAGGAGTACATATTTTGCAAAGTTGGGTGTGCCTCGTAGCTTTATCCGTAATTGATGTTAAGATCACCGATAGAACTGTTTTATTTGGAACAAAGTTATAGAACAAACGTAAGGGTGGTGGTAAGATAGTAGTTCCTAGACGAATGGATCCAAGTACACTGATTTTGAATTTGAATCGCGACGGTTACTGTAAGAATGGTGTTTAAATTCATGAGAGTTGATCAAACCGTTCTTCCTCAAATATTGAAATGCAAGGAGTGCTCTTGCAGAGCGGCTTAACGATACGATCGTCATGAACTTGATTTTTATGGTTGTACCGTCATTATCCGACTTCCCTCGAAAATTGAGCGAAATCGGACGAATAGAACGTGGGAACATGATACTTGTTGGATTTCACTTTTGCGCGCACGCAGACTAATGTATTGATTCACGAGCAGTGAAACTCTTAGGAAAACATCAATGGCCTAATCCGCACATTCATCAACATGGAGCGAAACCTGTTTTTTGTTGTTCACAACCACGGAACTGTCTTAAAATTGAAATGCGAGCGAAAATTTTGATTTAGAAGAGAAGAAACAATGCTTCTGTTATCTAGGTTAGATGTGCAAAACTTTTCAAAATCGCTATTTCAATACCTCGTATCTACTCATTAATTATCAGATACGTGATTGAAAAACATGATAGATTGAAGGCGTTTACATCACATTAACCGTTTGACTACTCGTGTTAGATTTGTGGGGATTTAATTTCTTTGTTGGGTGGTGGGGATAATGGACTTAAATTTGGTGGTGAATTTATAGGAATTTGACAGAATTTTTTGAGGTTTCTTTCATGAAAGTAGTTGTTCGTGTGTTCCTGAAAAATGAATCGGTGCAGACAACTCTGTTATTGTCGGGCTAGTTCAAATAATTATTTTTGAACCATCAGAGCTTTTTGAACGTTTGATTTTTCAATTTAATTTAATTTATTTATTTACTTAAGTTTACACGGGCATGCAGCCTAATTACAAGAAAAAGCCATAGAATAGATAATACAATAAGAATATTATAATAAAACAGGTGCTGGAATTTAGAAGAATAAAAAATAAGAATATGATATGAGAAGTTATCAGTATACAAATATAGGTTCTAATTAATGTTGGTTAAGGGAAGAAGCTTTTTAGGGTTTGTCTCAACTGCCTCAAGGAATTAAAAATAAATCAATTTCGTTTTTGGATGCCACAAGATTTAAGGATTGAAGCGCGCGAAAAATGGGATTGTCGAACAAATAATTATTAGGGGTTGTCTGTACATAAAAGGGGTTTGAGGAGCGAGTGCGATATTGAGGTGCATGTATGACAATTGGCTGTAGTAGGGCAGGAAAATCGATTGCAGACCTAAGAAGGCGGATAACAAAGGTGCATTCCGCTACACGGCGATGCTGAATAAGAGGAGCCAATTTACAGAAAGCCAACGTATCAACAAGATCAAAATCAGGCTAGCTCACACCCTGCAAGTAGGCAACAAAACGAAGGAATCTGCGCTGGACCCGTTTGAGTCGATCAGAAGCGTTTTGATAGTACGGCGACCACACGATGGACCCATATGGGTGATTCCTGTTTTACGGGACAATCGCTGTCCTTCATTGATAAATAATTTTCTGTTCAACTTTTTCCAAAAGTTATCTTTGTAGATTTTATGTGGTAACTAGGCCTACTCATGGCTGTCATAAAGTTCGGCTGCTCTTTATTGTACATGCCGGTAATTGATCGAAACGTACCTCTAATCTCATTGTCATGGTCTGTCCGTGAGTCAGAATTTGAACTTAATCCGAAATTTTATCCGCTCAAAGTACGTTTTACCGGAAATATTTTAACTAGTATTTTTTTAGAATTAGTTACTGGATGTTAGTGCGCTTACAAGTGTGACTAACTTCTAGATAGTCTGTACGAATCAAGTGCTCAAAGTTTGTCCCAAGCCTTCTGTCTCATTGTCATGGGTTTGAAGGAAATCATCGTAGGTCTCTCAAATGAGGGCATTTTTTGGCAATTCAAAGTTTTTTCAGCGATGGTAACCCTGCCCTTTGAGGAAACACCATGCTTCATCCATTTCTATACAGTTGGGGTTCAAAAATGAAGTTAGCCGTTTGTAAAACAGGTGTGTACGTTTCATACTTCTCATTGTTATGGGTTTGAAAATCACTCTTAATCAATCTTGTTGATTCGTTTAGCATTCATTTTGGGATAGAGATGTAAAAACTCTATTTAATGCAAGTTTCAATTTCTATAAGTGTTCATTAGACTCCTAATTGCAGAAGGTTAATGTTGATTTCTCATTGTCGTGGCGATTTTAAACTTCATTGTTGTGGCTACACAAAAGCCGTCATGGCTGTTTGAAACAATTTTTTTATCAAGTTTGGTATTTGATACTAAATAAATACCAATATTAAAATGTGATACTTGTTCTAGCAGAAAGTCAGGAAAAACTGAAATCAGATATCTGTCTCATTCAACCTTACCTACACATCGTTTACGTAATTCTATCGTTATTTGGTTGACAAAGCTCATTGTCATGGATACATTTCATTGTCAGTCCTATCAAATTTTAAAACCTGAATTTTGAGGAAACAAACGAAAATCATGCGTGCTTGTACATCACTATACCATTAGAGTAACATCTAGATTGTATAATAAAAAAATCATAAATTTAGGAGAACAAAATTTTTTAGTCAGAATCAAAACCTCGATTGCCCCGTTAAATGAGAATCACCCATATCTAAGATCGAACGGACTAACGCATTGAAGAGCACAACCATGGCACCCACATCCTTGAATCCCATAGTAGATATGTATTTTGTCTAAACCACAAAATTATAAAATGAAAGGTTGTAACCTTCGATTTCAAGATTAACATTTCATTCAAGAAAATGTTAATATATAATTATGAAACGGAGATCCTAGATCACGAACGTTTTCTCAACATTTTCCTTGATTGTTCCTTCCTTGTTTTTCCTGGAGATATTCATTATATTTGTGGTGATATTCTCCATTAGAATATTACCTCTAAGATGCATGACTTATTCCTATACTAATAATATTGTTTTTCCTTAAAAATTCATATTCTTTATGTAACTTTGTATTTTGGCTAATAAAGCCTGTCTTTCAAAAGGTTTTCATACCACTATTTATGTCATTGTATTGAAATGGAAGGATCTCGGAAATACGTCAATCGCAGACAAACATCCTGGATGTTTCGCATAATGTGGAAATTCATAATTTATCAATTCCTGCAGTAAATAAAACAATAATGGCTCATTTCTCAAACTGTATGCATTTCACTCATTTTCCCAGTGAAGTTCGGGGGTTCTCGGAACGCCGAACAAGGTAAAACAATATCAAAACAAAACTTTCATATGTAAACGCACGTAAAGGGGAAAGAGAAACGCCAACTAGGAGGTGGGGCAGACAATTTCATTTCACCGTTATATTTTATTTAAACTCACTTGTTCTCCACATATTATGCTCTTTGTATTTCCCTCAGCACCCCTCGGTCATATAAACAGGGTTGGCTATATGCAGCGTTTTACGATCCCATTTCAGGAAATCGAAATTTTTTCGTTGAAGGGGTTCATTCCCCTTCTCCCTTCACAGCTCCATTCCCCTCTCTCTTACCCTTCACATATTTTCACTCACTTTCCCAACAACCTACAGGGAAAAAAGTACAGGGAACTTATGAAATTGGCTTGAAAATGTATTACTTGAACCTCCCCAGTGATGGAAACATACTCAAACTGAAAATATTTATTTGTATCTGAGAACTTGTACACACCCATCCCCAGTGCCTGATAAGTAAAAATAATACATGAATCGTTTTCATGTTTTTCCAACTGAAAATGATTCATTTAAACGTAAAGCAATTTTTCAGCTAACAGCAAACAGATTTTGGCTAAAACCAGAATGTGGCCCAACTGCCAAGTACAAATATAACTGTCTGATCCACAATGCACATCATTCACTTAACTTTTTCAAATATGGGCTTCTTCAAATAACAGGTTAAGCAATCGGCCCATTGTGCGCCATTGTGGAAACGGCCCGTGTCATGAATAGCCTTTGAAGAAATCTAAGCTACTTACGATACGTTGCTTGTCAATTCTCACCATTTCAGTATTCTATTGTGACGAAGGAAGGTGAAATAGTTCCTTCTGAATTCTAAACAATAGTGCCATTCAATATATCAAAATACTTGAAAGCATTGAAGCAGTGATCAAAATACCTTGAGTATAGTAGATCCCCTCGTACAAGAAACAATGGGGAAGAGGACAGGAACTGTCTAACTAGGAGGCGAGGGAATCTGAATTTATATCGATATGAATAGTCTTAGAAAGGCAAGTGAATGACAGCTCAGCATCCAATGCAATGAGCCACAGTGTTAACTGTTCAATGTTTCACATAATATTACAGCCAAAATCGTGCGCTATGTTAGAAGAGCAGTGTCGATTTCTCATTTATATACATATACAAAATTGTTTTGGAACGGAACGACAATACACAATTATACAAGACATACACACAAGAGGTGTATTACTGCTATATCGTAATTACTGAACTCGTATTGGTTCAACGGCTATAATGTGGATGTCTGTAATTCCTAACTCCTGAACATTTCATTCAAAATTCTAAATGTGTTTTGACTGAGGTAAAGAGCCATTCCTAATTCAGTCGCGTGGGATTCAATCTTATCCAAGTATAATCCAATTTTTGCAAACTCGAGCCAGTAAAATATGAGAAGCAGGGTGTTTCATGAAATATGTCGCTTCAACAGTGAATTAATCATCTAAGAATCTGTCATTGGACATGACTTTGGGAATTAGACCTTATAATATAATGAAAATCAAGCTTGAATATTTTATATGTTGAATATTAATGATGTAGGTACATGAATTCCCAGACATTCAAATGATATTTTGTATAATGTTAATTCATACTGGAATTCAAAAGACTGAGTTTTTTGGAAGTATACAACACGGGAAATCCAAAGTAATTTTCAGGGAATCTAGCCAGAGTCGTTGGCTGTATCGTGAAATTGTTGGAGTTTTCATGATATAGCATTATTTAGCTTGGTATGCCTGAGGTTGTTACAATACAACGCGCCACAGATTATTGGCAGCATTGCTAAAGGGATTTGAGTTCGTACATGCCACAGAGCTGCAGGAAGTATCTTGTTTGAACGAAGGCATCCTAATGGGCAGCCACTGTTCCGTGAGAATGACTCACAAAGGTGCCCCTCGCAACATCAGCAAACATTTCTTTCACCGCTTATACGATCCAGTTCTAAAGTATATACCTACTCGCTCTACTATACTTGTCAGAACATACATTTATTCAAGATAAAGAAAGTGTGCAGAATTGCAGAATGTAGAGTTCATATCGATTTCTAATCATCCAAATGTCAGTTTATCAGAAGAATTTGGCAAGTCTATTAGGTGGCGATTGAGACAAAACCATGCAGCTCCAAAATTGACAGACAGAATCAGGATTTGAATAGACATGTTTCCTGTAACTATACACAGTTTCCCAGAACAAGTTTACCAATCTTCAATTTGATAATTTTCAACCAAAAATACTTCCCCGACTTCTTCTTCAAGAGGGTTTGTTTCCAAGCCACTTCACTTCCTGTAGCTTAGTTCACTAAAATGGCCATAACCCTCTCAAACTACTCTCTAAAATCAATTTTGAAGACACAATTGGAAAAAGGCTTAGATTTCCTATCGCAATTTGAATAATTGAAATTTGAGTCCTGAAAAACGTGGGTTTATACCAAAATCGTATAATGTTTCACCAAAAACAACTTGCCACAAAAATGAGTTAGGCGTCGAATTTATCGAATTTCATGTATTAGCATATTTTTTTCTGAAATGGTGACTCTTTCGAGCCTCCACACTCGACAAATAAGGGACCAATCAACGACAATTTTAATAATCTACTATTCGCTCAAAACTCGAGTGGCCTGTGATTCAGCCCTTTCCGACCTGGGGAAACGGCCTAACAATCCTTTATTTGTGGATCGAAGAGCCGTTTGGGTTCTTCTTTCGTTTCAACAAAAATGATATATAAAAGTCGATGCCAAACTTTTTTGTTTCAAGGTTTTGTAGGTTACGGGTTACGCCGGTTTCAAGGTAATTCAAGTTGTTCCCCATTCATGAATGCGTATCATATGTATGAATACGTATGATTTCCTTAAATACTGTAGGAAACTTGAGACTCTGGCAAAGTTTTTCCTGAGGAGTGGGAGCTACATAACCTTCCTATTATGTGCAAGAGAAAACATGAAAGAAAATGTTTTTTAAAATAAATTTCAAAATTTGATGTTCGAACTGATTTTTCACTTTCCAATTCATGTTGAAAATGTCTAAATTTGCTTTAAGAACATAGGCAATTATGACGGTACTTTCAATGGTACCGTAAAAATTGATTTTAGAAAGTAGTTTAATGGTTATGATTATTTTTTACCGACTTCAACAAGGAATTCTTCAAAATTCGTTTTGTATAATTATGTATGTATGTTTGTTAGTAATCAAGTCCTTAAATTCTTATCGAATTTCGCTCTCATTCGCTTTGGTCTCATAATGACTTAAGATTGGAAAACTGAAAGAAGTGATATAACTAGGAAAGAAAGCATTTAAAAGACAAATACTTCGAAGAATTTTTCGTTGAAAATGGGCTCTAAAATTAACTTTTGAAGTTTAATGACTCGTTGCGGGACAATCTGTGTATGATCACCCGCATGAGGCTTTTCAGAATGACATCTCTGAAGTGTCAATACTGTATAACGTATCTACACCTAGCAGATAACTTAATTGACTTTACACTAAAGCGCAAAAGACCATATAGGCTATTCTCATGTATTTTGTCACATATTTTCCAATGTGGCGTGGCTTTAAAGTGTAGTTAAAAAAATAAAATCATCGCTGTTCGCCGTTGCTTCGGACTCTGATCAGTAATCCTGAAAATCATTGTGTAATCCTATAATTAATACTTCTAAAAAAGTGTCAACTCTGACCATCTCACTTGAACAATTTAAATTAATCGTAGAAAACATGTACAAGAGTGTGTATTGTTCAATTGGATGATGCTGACAAACGAATTCAGAGGGCCGCGAAACAAGAGCCCTAAATGCTCATAGAGAAAGAGAGGCAAACGTTGAAAATTTATTTCCAAACGGAGATGCGATAGGAGGGTTATCGGTAGTGGAAATCCGAAGCTCCCATTCAATACAAATCATCCCCCATAAATATGCAACGGGGCAGCCCTGGAATGTTTAATTATTTAAATTCCTTGTTGTATTCCGCTACAATAGGCCTATATATCAGACTAGGGAAGTTGTCATGTGCATAAATACAGTAGGAAGCCGCGTCATAAATCTGAACTTTAAGATCACCATCTTTATTGTGCATCAGAGTCCTCTACTGTTTTTGATCACTTGAATAACAAACAACGCGACGCAAGTTTCTGCGAGGCACGCTTTAAGGAAGTTGTAAGCAGCGGGAGATCATTGAAGTCTGGGTTCCGAATGTCTTTTCGATTAGTAGTATGAACTGTTTTCGAAAGTACCTATTTTGTGTATGTATTTTGAATAGATTAATTGTATTATAAATGCTCGAAATTCACGAACCGCAATCATTCCAAAAACTCACATTCATTGATAACTAGCCGACCCGACGAACTTTGTTCCGCCTGCAATCCAAGGTTATTCTTTCATTTTATGAAGATCAATTTTTTATTTGGATAACCACCAATAGGAGTAGGTGAATAGAAAAAGGAGGCTTTATTGGCCTTGTATTTTAGTGCATGGGTTCCACTTTTTATTGAACCATCCTGTGATATAAGACATTTTTGGTTTCATTATCTGACGCAAGAACAAATAATACAGGTGTTTTTCCGACCCATGGGAAAGGCGAATGAAACTGACCATGGGGAAAAAATGGATTTTCTAGATTCTGGCGATAAGCTTGTAAGGATTGATCTTGCGATTTGTTTAGGGTCATGGCGAATGCAAGATTGATCGGAAGATCTTAGTCGGAAATGTTTAATATTCGGTTTGTTTGGTCGTGTTGGTCGGGACATTGGCTTTCTTAATGGCTATATCGTTTTAATAAGCTAATACAAACTCGAAACAATCACATCGACCGGCAAATTCAAAATTCAACTATAATTTCCATATCATACCATATCAGTTGAGTTCTGTCTTATGACACGTACCACGAGAACTTGATAGAAAATATCCTACTTATCCACCTCCCCACCAATTTTCAGCCAAATCAGTTCAGCCGTTCTTCAGTTATAATTAGCGTAACTAACTCAACTTTCTTCAATAAGGTTTTTCCATCCGAAAGCTACGGTGCAAGCGCGTAGGCCCACTCACGAGGAGGCAGGATGACGCCTATTCCAACTGCCACCAGTTCAACTTCGGCGCATCTTGCACTGAATTCCAACCTGCCAGAGAACTTGCTCGGGACTGCCCCAGGCTACTCCGCCCTGAGGCTGGAGAAACTTGCACCAATCAGGAAACCTGTAGTAACCTCCTCTATAGTGTAACCTTCCTCATTTCATTTTTGTGTTTTCGTGCTGTTGGTTTGTACTTATTAAGCTCTATGGAGAGATCACTTGTATCCAATATTGGCAGTATCATGGCTCCTATTGAAGCTATGCATTTCATTGTGCGAAATTGATGTGCCATCTCCAATGTCAATAGATAGTTTTCGTTATCCTACTTTAGTCTTCATCGTTACCTGAAAAGAAGAATGAACGAGAATGGTACTGAGAAATCAATATGCAATGTTTGGTCCAAGTTTGGTAGGCTATAGTATAGACGTTTGGGGGGAAATTGAATCGGTTATCACAGAAACGACACTTGTGACATTTTTGGCGGTTTTGAGTTAGTGGTAGATTTTGAAAGAGAAATCCTCGACGCATGTGCTGGTACAGAAACATCACATATTCCATGAACGTTTCTACTAGATATTTGAGTTGAAAGATTCCGTGTAGGGTAGAAACGACACAAGTGAATCATTTAAGTCGTTTCTGTGATAAACGTATTTTGTTTTTACCTACGTTGGCAAGATTGTTAATTTGATGAAAACCTTGTCAAATCATGTTATTGAATCTAATCACGTGTTGATAATATTGAAGCACATTTCAGCTTTGATTTTCCTTGTTTGTAGTGACATTTTGTTTCTAAGTATTGCGTTCTTTCGATGTGTGATGTGGTGTAGTGAACCAGATGACAGAGTTCCGGCCAAGGAAAGAAAGGTGTGAGGAACGAGGGTGAATACCAAAGAAATATTATTCGCAAAAGTCGAATTGAAGGAACATCTTAAATGAATCGTGCAGGTAAAGTAGTTGCAGCCAGACAATAACAGATCCTTTGTAGATGTAAAGATGTATGTTATTCACATGTCTCTGCTGAAAACATGCAAGTTTTGTGTGGTCATTTTTACCCATTAGATACAAGTCACAAGGTCAGGTGTGGTCAGTTAGTTATTCACAAGTCTTATTGAAGTGCGTGGTGTGAAGTGAAAGCGTGTGTCCATTACAAGTGGCACAGTTTTTCAGCTATACGACCAATCTTATGTGTCTTATGTGAGCTACAGCTTTCCTATTCATCACAGGCGTATATGACTCAATCCGACAATGGCTCAACAATGAAGTACGACATTTGAAGTGCTCAATCAAAAGATGTGTAGAGGGGAGTGTTTGCGAAGGAAATGAGTAGTACTTACACATAAGTGAATAGAAGAAAACCAATAATCAGAACAGAGAAGGACTAGTAAATTATAAATGAAATTTATTATCTCTCTCGAGAGGAATGGTATTAGATTTCACTCGCCTCCACAATTTGTGGAACACCACAAATCAATATGTTCGTTAGCAACAAGAGGTTTTCCTCGTAACGAACATGAGCAATTATTCTCACTTGCTTTCCTAGATTTGCTGGAGAAATATATTTTGTTCAAAGTTAAACTTATAACAACTTCTCAATATTCTCACCACTGTGGTAACTCTAAATTCAATAGGTTATGGGCCCAGCACACTTCTTGAATTTAGGGTTATCAAGTGGTTAGAATATTGAGAAGTTTAACTTTGAACGAAATATATTTTTCTAGGAAAGAATAATTTTGGTTTATCATTCAATAATAAAGCATTGTAATCACTCTTGAAAAAAAATTCTAAACCCCCTGAAAATTGCACGGTTTACGTTTCAAAGGGTGTAGAATCTGCAATAAAAAATTTTCCATCCGTCCGCCGTACGCCGTACGCACGATTTCTCCCAAACGGCTGGAGCAAAAAACCTGAAAATTTCAGGAAAAATCAATATTTGTCCGACAACGCCCCAATTCTTGAGCCAGCTCTCTCACTTAATTTGAAGTGTCCTTTAAGGGTTGTCAAAGTTTTGTAAAATCCCTAAAAACCTCAAAAAAGTAAAGGCGGCCTAAATTTGTACTCTTTTTGAAGAACACTCCACGAGGAATCGAATGAGCCCATTCCCAGGTCCGTAGGTCAAACCATTCTCGATCTATGGCCCGATTTATGGTGGCAACATTCGCGTTATTTTGGTTTATTATTGTTTTTGTGTTGATATCAGTAACCTAGTGACGTAGTGATGTAGTAATGTGGATACTGGAGTGAACTCCTAAAAGGCTTTGTAGCCGATACACGGGTTGAAGCATTCTGATAACCATTGAAAAAAAAAAAAAACCGCTGCAAATTCTTTTACTGGGGTTTATTATTCAATTGGCTAGCGTTCATGATTTTAATTTATACTAAGCTTTGGAGTGTGCGTGTTTCACAGGTGATAGAGCGACTATTGAATTTCAGGAGATATGCATAGAGCACGTAATTCTGTCCTCGACCAAAACACCTATTTGGATTGATCGGTTGATCATATTTGTGTACCTCCTGAAATTCAATAATCGCTCTATCACCTGTGAAACACGCACACTCTAGAGCTTAGTATAAATTCAAATCAGGAACGCAAGCCAATTGAATAATGAACCCCAGTGAAAGAATTTGCAGCGTTTTTCATGTTTGTTACGAGGAAAACCTCTTGTTATTAACGAACATATTGATTTGTGGTGTTCCACCGATTGTGGAGTCGAGTGAAATTTAACAAATGATTAAGCCGATAACTAAGGGGTTAATTAGTATTGACGTTTCAACCACGGTTTGGAACATTGCGAAAACGGTTAAGAATAGAAATACTAAAATGATGAAGGAGAGTTCTGCCTTTAACGACTGAAATGTTAACAAACTACCTAGTGTAAGCTGCTGCACACCATGAAAATACCATCCGTATAAACCATGCAACAATTATTTTACAAACGTTAAAACCTCGACACAGTTTGAAGCGATGTTACAAATTCATTTTAACTGGCCGATTATAAAGGTTTATCATCGGAAATAAAGAACGAAAATTCCGAAATATGTCCTGGACGATATCGGACAAGGTTATGTTATTGCTTGAATTTTACAATTCTGATTGTATCAACGGAGTTTCCGGTTTAGATATAACGCGAATACCAATAAATATGAAAACCAAGAAAACGAAGATACTCGAAGATGTAGAGAAGTAGAGAGTGTAAAGCGGGCGAGGAGAGCGGGATCGGAATGAAATACTTATTAGGTTACAGTCATCTCATCTCCAGTCGGGCAATTTAATCAGGCGTACTCGCTCCAAAACCGAGTTTATCGACACTTTGATCACATACAAACCGCTCTCACTCCCCCTCCGCCAGACCGCACCACCAGTTCATAATAACTCTCCCGCCCTTTCCTTCATCAAAAACTGTGTTAATGCCTTTTGATATTGTTTACATTGTAACGTGGAAAAGGGATGGGTTTGAGATCAAAAGCTCCGCTTTCTATAGTGAAAAGGACGGCGGGAGGGGCGAAAGGGGGGTTCCCACACAACTTTGCGAGGAGTAATAAGGAGAGGCCGCCATTAAGTTTAAATTACTTCGTCTTGTTTCTAGACTACGAAAAGGGTTTATAACTCGTTGTATGGAGAGGGAAACGACGAATGTCAAGCGTGTTATGATATTCTATTATTTGAACATTTCTATAGTTATCAGAAACAAGTTGATGATGAGCGTTTTATCATTGTCGTAAATCATAAAAAATGAGGTAAGAATCTACGAGTACTTGATGAAACAGCTTATGCAAGTAACAGATTGCTGCTATTGTTGTTTACTTGTAAACAATTTACGTAGACAAAGGTCGTTGTGAAGACTTAATAGAGTAAGGAGTCTGCAGTGGAAGGTCCAGGGAATGCACGTGCTGCCTCTTGCAAATATAGAAGAGCTTGAATATTGGTTTGTTGATCTTGTGGTTAGGCTATTGATTAGAACTGGATTAGGAGTAAGTAGGTATGAGTTACCACCGACACGTGGTACATCCTCGATATTGTTTGATATCTGTGTTAACTAAGCAGGTTAACTGTCCATCAGACAGTTCTTGTTCGCTCTGTTACAAATCAACAACTTTCTGTTCTCTAACTGGAGAAGGTGAAACTACAATATCAATCAAAGAGATCACAGCTACTTGTGGGATTATGCAATAAACATTGCTAGAACTGCATGGTTCGCTACTCAGAATGACAGAAAGATTCGTCATTTGATAAAAGGGTTGGTTTCATTGACCATATAAGGTAAGATAAAACCTATTTGAATCAATAACGATAACGTTGGTCAAGTTTCGAAAAAAATTTTAGAACTTTCAAATTTAATTGTGGAAGGGGTTGAATGGAGGGGGTAATTGAGATAAATCGTTACAACTTTACTGTTATCATCAGTTTTTAAAAACTGCTTCTAAGCCAAAATTCGCGTTTTCTATTGCTCGTGAATTAAGCCCTATAGATGATGTCGATGCGAAATATTATCACCCTGATACTTATGCACGGTACGTAATCTGTTTAAAAATTTTGCTCCAAATATGGGCTATGCTGTTTTTTCTTCCTAAAGGGTTTGCAATGCCCCGAAATTCACTATTTTCGTATTCCACACTTCTACTATTTTCTCTCTAAGCAATATGGTAGTCAAAAGCACTCATAGCCTCTCACACTCTTTGTAAGAACATTCGTTTTGGTTTATTATTCAATAATAAACCATTGTAATCGCTCTGGAAAAAAATTCTAACCCCCCCTGAAAATTTCATGGTTTACGTTTGAAAGGGTGTAGAATCCGAATCTGCAATAAAAATTTTTCCGTCCGTCCGCCGTACGCCGTACGTACGATTTCTCCCAAACGGCTGGAGCAAAAGATCTGAAATTTTCAGGAAAAATCCATCTTGGTCCGACGGCGCCCCAATTCTTGAGCCAGCTCTCTCACTCAATTTAAAGTGCCCTTTAAGGGCTGTCAAAGTTTTGTAAAATCCCTAAAAACCTCACAACAAGTCAAGGCGGCCTAAATGTGTACTTATTTTTAAGAACATACCACGAGGAATCGAATGAGCCCCTCCCCAGGTTCGTAGGTCAAACCATTCCCGATCTATGGCCCGATTTATGGTGTCAACATTTGCGTTTTTTGGTTTATTATTGTTTGTTTGTAAACTAGTGATGTCCGGCCGGAGTTGTAGTGGATGTGGATACTGGAGTGATAGCCGATGTGGATACTTGTAGTTTATAGCCGATACACGGGTTGAAGCATCCTGATATGCATGAAACGCTGATAATATACAGGTAAACATTATTCATTATTATTACTGGGGTAAATAAGTATTCTTTCACTGGTGTTTATTATTAAATTGGCTTGCGTTCATGATTTGAATCTTACTAAGCTTCGGAGTGTGCGTGTTTTACAGGAGATAGAGCGATTATTAAATTTCAGGAGATATGCATAGAAGTTGATGTGTTTGTGTGCCTCCTCTACATCAGTCTACCTTTTGCTACATCGTTTAAATTTGGATTTGGGGAAGTTTTAACGCAATACGAGTGCCAAAGGACTTGATAAATTAAAGATGTTTTTATTGGGGGGGGGGGGGGGGGGGTATTGAGGTTCAATAAAACAGGAGATATGAATGGAGCACGTAAACTGTTCTCAACCAAAATACCTATTTGGATTGATCAGTTGATCATATTTGTGTGCCTCCTGAAATTCAATAATCGCTCTATCCTGTGAAACACGCACACTCCAAAGCTTAGTAGAAATTCAAATCATGAACGCAAGCCAATCGAATAATAAACCCCAGTGAAAGAATTTGCAGCGTTTTTTAAAAGTGAAAAACCGCATTACATTTGGGGTCTAAATAAAAGCTATTTACAAAAAAATAATTTCGAGGGTAAAAACTGCCGAAACCTGAAGAACAAAACAAAAATAAGAAAATTTAAGAACAAACTAAACATTCACCAACAAGTAGCAGTTACATAGATCTTTGTCCATATCCAGTGGTGGATCCAGGATTTATGAAAGGGGGGGGGGGGGCAATCTACCGGGGGGTTCTGGGGGTATGGAAAAACCCCACAGTGAAGCTGGGTAAAATTTTAAGAAAAGTAAAGGCAGAATGATGCGTTTTAGGCCTATATTTTTGTATGTATACACGTACGCCATATACCAAAGGCCTAGGACGGCGGCACGAGTTTGGCGTCCATAAAGCGGCTCTTTAGACGTTTTATTTTACGTTAAAAATGTCCTTAGTTATTGTGAAATAAAACCAGTATAGCTATTCAAGTATTTGAGAGACAACTATCAATTCAAATTTTAAAATCTCTAAACACATAAATATATTTCTATTATATCTACTAGATATTATCTAGTGTATTTTTGATCCGCCTGGGGGGGGGGGGGGGGGCACGTGCCCCTGTGCCCCACCCTTGAATCCGCGCCTGTCCATATCTGAACATTGTACATGTGCTTTGAAACATGGCACTAAATCCTAATTTGTCTTCTACAGTCTTTGGAATAGCGTCGTCGTCGCAAAAGTGCACTCTGTATTGTTGCCATCCGGTTCTGCTGTCTCAATGGGTTGTCAATGGGAGGGTCCCTGCCGTCTTCTTCTGAACCAGAGTCGTCTTGCATAGCTTATTCACTTTTTTTACTGTTTTTGTCTTCTTAGGCTATAGATAATTTTTTCTTCCCTTTGGCACATGAATCCACCAGCACTTCCTTCAAAATTGCGTTCATGAGTGATTTTTAGTTCTCCTCTCAGTTACTGCTAACCTAAATCGGTAGCCCATATTTAGACAACCGTACTCCAAATTGGTATTCTCGGTGGCCAAGACAAGTGCGCAGGAATCGATCCAATCAGGTGTTCCACATCAAGCTCAGGATCTCTAGAGTGAGATCACATCAAAGCCACTTGCTTTACTTAAGAAATCGAAAGTAGAACGGATCACATCAATTACTTACCTTGTGAGGTTTTGGGTTCTATCGACGATGGTTCCATCACGAAAAATTCGCTTCACTCCAGGAAACACTACAAAGTCAGCGGCAACCACTAGGGTGATTCTCAAACTACGGGCAATTTTCAGGTCCTGACATTTTGAAAATTTAAGTGTTTCTTTTGGTAGGTTTTTGGACGTTTATCACTTAACTAGAATCCCTGGATGTCTTTCTGATATCATTCAAGACATTCCATTGTTGTCAGCGAAATTCAAATTTGATAGAAGTCATGACAATGGCGTGGCGGTTTCGGTCAAGACAATGACAATTTTGGTATCTTTTCAACTACACGACAATGACAATTAGGACATTCAACAAAGATTTTTCCAATACCACTGGATTTTTTGTAGGTTTTTAAGAAAGTTACAAAGAAAATTTTGGGGTCAACCACAACACAAACAACTCGGGCCTTTAGAATGACATTGAATGAACAAATTAACCCGTTTTCGGATGGTCTCGTACGATCAGAAAACACACCACCTACCATTTAGGGCGACTTGAAGGTGTTCCCGCTTGCTTGAGAGTCACTGCTACCACCAAAACAAGAACTTCCTCGAGAATCTCCGTTTTGTTCCTTCAGGAACACATTCTTTTTGGGCCATGACAATGACCCTAGACTAAAGTGACCTGAATAAAGAGTGCAGTGTTAGAAAATTGAAAACTTGAAGCAGGGGTTGAAAAACCATTGACAGCAGCCCTTCGGATGTAACAAAAAATGAGAGAATTTTCACGTAATTCAAATCTCAGGAAGAATATTACAAAAACAATTCGAAATTAGGAAACTCGATACAGTTGCAAGTCATGACAATGACAAATCAGGGTTTCTCAACCCTAAAAAACATGGAAATTATACTACCTTCCGTGGGCAGAGTGTTGTGCTATTACGGCTACCTTGTGCGCCAAGTTCCACCACTTCTGGACCCATAGCCTGTATTTGGACCACTGCCTTTATTTGAACCATCTCTCTGCTAATATGCTTTGTTCAGTAATTTATTTCTGGCTTTGAATAGTAGACAGCTATTGAGTTACGAACGCTTATGAACAAAAGTACGATAAAATCGCCGTCACGCCATCCCTCAACAATGGTTCAAAACACAAAGAACTGAAGATGGAACAAAAATCCTTCGTGGGTGGGATGCAACAGTTTGCCAAGGGGTTTGCGTGTTGCTGAGCACCTGGGTCATCTCAGGTTTCTAGCCCCTGTCACACGTGCCAATGAGCTCCCGACGTCTCCCCGTTCCGATCAGTCAACTGGACCGTTTTGTGGAAGTACTTTTTATTTTCTCCCCAAAGCCCTTTTTCTACTGCGCGTCATCACAATAGTGTCGAATGGAAGGGTTGGTATGACAAAGCATATAGTTCGGTTACAAAGGATCGTGGGGGATGGAAATGTTGGGACGTAGGTCGCCCATTTTCTCTGCTTCCATTCTAGTCGTTATCTACGGTGAATGACGTAACTTCAAGTGATTCGTTGTACATTTTGCGAGTAGCAATCCTATCTACGATATGAAAGAAGTGAATTATGGTTATACAACTGAACTGAGTAGGTACCGTAGATACCTTGCTATCATTGTAGGTGTGTCACTATCCCACTGTTTACATGACAACGGCATTTGATTTTTGATTTTGGTTTATCATTTTCAATAATGAACCTTTATAATCGAACAAGAAAACAAAAATTTAAGCCTCTCCTTCTAATCCTCCAAAATCTGTTGGGTTACGTTTTAAGATGCGTTGAATCCATCAATTGACGTTTAAGGCACCGCCAGCCTATCAATAGGATACACTACACTCAATCCAGGTAAGAACTGTATTCGCCCCTGTATGTGCAGGAATACAGATTCATCAGCGTAAGATGAAAAACTGTACTTCTCGATAGATACCTGCCAGGGTAGGTCTATTATAGCCATGACACTGATTATGTTCACAAAACGTATCTCCTGGTTAGGGATATGCATCCATTTCCTCATCACCTACAAGAAATAATTAACAATAAGCTATGGCTCATTGGTTGAATTTAGAAATGGAGGGAAAATTCTTTAGTGGTTTTTTAGCTTGTAGCAAAATGTTCGTTGTTTGATCCAATCTATTGTGAACTGCTTCCTAAGCGCAAGGAAAATGAGCCAATGGTTATTTCTTTGGCTATTTACATCTCTTTCCAGATTAGAGGAGAAGGCAGGCATTTTGGGCTGTTTTTCCTGTTACTATTGCCTGCTGTAATTCTTGCATTACTCCCGCTAAGAGGGTTTGTATTCAAGTGCTGCGGTAGGTATGCACTGTTCTAAGGGAAACATGGGAATTTCCCGGGACATTGTTCTCTACAATAACGAAACCCTGGATATGTCTGATACAACCCAGAGGGACTCAGCAGTTTCACCTTGTACAGCCGTCGTTCTGAATTCAATATTGCAGCTCCAACCCAATCATGAGTCATGTTACCGATGTTTTAAGCATCAATCGTTAAATAACTCGGATGATGTTCGAAGGTCAATTACACTTGTTCATAATTGAAAATACCTAACAGAACGAAATGTCATCCGTCTCTATAGTGATGGCACTTGTTTACTTATTCTTCCGTTTGTGAATGTACAGTTAGTTACCTGATCCCCAACGAGTATATTCAAGTGCATTTGAAAATCTCCCGATTGTATTCAGCTTGGAGCACAAATAAAGGTCTGAGTGAGGGAAACAAAATAGAAATGGTTCTCTCTGGAACAGGCAGGCTTGATGAATATGTAAATAGGTTTTGGTAATCAATATCAAGGGAAACACAAGGGGATCGCTGAATATTCATCACAATGTACTTCGCTAAAGCGTGTTCATAGTCCTGACTGAAGTCTAAATGAATTGTAATGCAGCACGCACTTTATACCTTTCAGCAAATGAAATGCAACGGATTGGAGTTTTATCTATGATGTTGCCACCTTTCAGTTAGTTATCTACTACACTACACAACAAGTTTTGAAATTGCAATACAACTCAATGGAATGGATGAATTCATGGAACGTTCTACACTAAAATGTTCTCTGATAAAGATTAATTTAATCGCATCCATGAAATTTTGTTAATGCATTTGTTAGGAGTTTCCGAATTATGCGCCTCGCACAAAATGTCCCGCGAAACAGGAAAGGGAAGGCCCCACGTGGTAGTATTGCTAATTTTCTGCTGTGATTGCATTGAAATGATTCATAGCAACAATTACATCAACTTACTTAAATTATGGAGGTTAATATAAATCAAATAATTTGGGTTTCGAGTTTGTTAATGTTCAAGTTACCTATACATTTTACACGAGCTGTAAGTAGGGAGTTACTGGCCGTGTACGTCTAGTGAAAAGTGGAACGGCGGGGGCCAGTTCGTTTGACTCATGCTAGACAGCCATCATCATTATGGCTTTTACGCACAAAAGCCTTGCGTGTCTTGTATATTTTAGTCGGTACGCCTTTAATTATTTGAGTGCAACAACTCTGAGCACATCTCAACAGTAGTAGTAGATTGTGCAGGGTGGACGTAATAGTAGGAATGTCTTATCTCAGATTCAACTAATAAATTACAATATTCTATTAATAAAATGTCGAAATCTACATCAGCAATTCATCAATACAGTTTTCCGAAATGGCTTCGCAGATTGAGGATTTAAAGATACGGAGGTGAATAGTGTTCATACATACATATACACAAGCAAGTTGGTGAACTTGGAGCAAGTTTTATGCAAATTGGTCATATTGAAAATCCTTCGAAAACAACAAACATGCAGGAGGGAAAAAACTATTTATTTATTATTAGAAGAATCGGAATTAATTAATTTATTATTATGACTATGTACACACCTTTCCAGTAATGAATACAATGTTTTTTTGAATCTGCTTATTTTTTTCAAGGATTTTGAATACGACCAGTTTGCGCAAAACTCGGTCTAAGCTCACCAACTCCGTTTTGTTTCTCATGAGGGAACCCCTTGCTTTTATATCAAATTCGGATTCTAACCTCGATTTGATTAATTTTTGTTCGTTCAGCAAGCGCTCTTAGTTTGTAAATCACCAAAATCCTAAATCCAAAAACATAAATTTTAGCCCACACAAAGTGTGACACATCAATCTTCATTGTTTTTCAAACGCGATTCACTTATTACATTCCTGTTTTTTTTTTTTTTTTTTTTTTTTAATTTGACTCAATTTGAACGCTTTGACACCCAAATCAGCATCGAAAAATATTCAATATTGAAGTGTTACACCATGGGTTCGCTATTTATTTTGTGCAATTTCAATGGCCTGACAACTTTGCGCGTTATCGCGCTCACTGAACGGGTTGCGCGCGACCGAAAAACTTAAATGAGGCCCCTAATTTTCAAGAAATCGAGCATATAATCGAAATCTGGAATAAGAATTAAGAGTTCCTATAAAATAAAGTTTTTGTGTATTGCATAAAATTTGGCATAGGGTTGATGCACAGACGTCATATTTTTTTCAAAAAACATACAGGTTGGCGACTTTAAGAAAAAAAAATGTTTGTCCATGATTAGGGATTTTGGAATGGGTGTGCACAACTTAGTACACACTCTTTAGATGTGTGTACTTGACTTATGAATGAGGGAAGCTTACTATCGGCAGCTATCCTATAACCGCTACAATCTTCACTTAGTAAAGAGCTATTAAAACTGGTCTCAAAGTACTCGGTATCTTCCCAGGAGGAGACGAATAACTGAAGATAGTTATTGTGTTCGGTCTCACATAGAGAGGCCAAGGTGTGGGATTTTATGTAATACGGCGCTCCTCTCTCAGTCGGAATGCACCCTCCTGGCATGGTGCCCTCTGAGAACAGGTGAGCACCTTGAAAAAACCATTTTCATATGTACGGACATAAAATTCCACAATCCTGGTTATTCCTGAGGATGCGTGATTTTTGTAAAAAAAATCCGTCCTTACCTCGTCCATCGTTCTTCCTCCAAACTGACTAGGTCACTGTTCATGAACTTTAACTCAGAAATCACACATCGGTAAGACGACATTATCAAAAATAATAAAATATGTCCAAAACTTTAATTAAATGGGTGTTTCAAAAAACAAAATAGCTTACCAAATGGACACTGATTCTCAACTCCTGGGACTCAGAAATTGTTATTATTATTGACTTCCAAATAAGGTCAAAAATGTTGAAATCAAATCGATTATTTCACATAAACAGTTAAGTTTAACGTTGATATATACGTTTTTACATTCTTTATTGCACCAAGTGAAAATATGGGGAAAAGGGTCAAATTATTACACATAGCTATTACTCATAGTACTAGTACTCATAACATTGGAGTGCAGATAATTTGACTAGAATAAGCTCAAGGGGCTGTCGCCAGCCGCCAACGGACAGTAATTTGAGTGGTCTCATGCGATTCAGTGAACTATTTTCTATCTGAATCAAATTAAAAAACCCAACATATACAGTTTTTGAGATTTTCAACTTTTCAATATTTAAATTTTTTCAAGTGTCAATTTTTCAATATTAACACCTTTAAATATTATTCCTTAGGGTTGATTGGTTAGGATGCCGAAGTTACTGGCACATCCCGGTTTAAAGTAAGATTTTTGAGCTAAATTTTGCAAATGTTGGTCCAGTACTATAGGATAAAAGCTTCCAACAGCTGAAATTTACGTATCTTGAAACGTAAACCTAAATTTTGAGGAGGTTAAACACGTTTTTTTTCTCCTCGATCACCAAGGTTCATTATTGAAAATGATGAATCAAAATTGAATGTTGACTGCTATCTGACGTTGTATTCCCTACAGCAGCACCACCCACATTTGTACCACTCGATGTCAACTCACAATCAGCGATTGGTATACTAAGTCTAATTATGGCGATGCTTGTAGAACCATCTTCCATTGGTGGAATCAGTCAGGATTTGTGTCAGGGAGGGAAGGAGCCCTGTCCACCTGGAAACTAAGTGCAAACTCCGAGTTGCAATAGAGGGAGCTCTTCAAAGCTCTCTCCCAGAGTTAAAAGCTAGAAGCATTAAATAAGGGCGGAGGAGAGGAAAGAGAAGGAAGAACGGACTAAAGCAGAAATGCGTAAACTTTTGTTAGTTCAGACCTAATAGCGCAATTCCATTTCACGGCGTATTTGCCACACGAATGGATTCTAGTAAAGTCATTCTCTCCCCCCCACCTCTCAGTTTTGGAAAGAGAAAAGGAGGAAGGAGAAAATCCTGAGAGGGAAAACAATGGAAATGTCAAGAGAGTCAAATAGTAAATCCAACCTTCCATCCCCTGGCAACCTATCCTGGTTCAAACCACTCCGAGCCTGCCCCTTCCCCTCCCTAATGTACATAGAATCTGCTCCATGGGCTTTACTTTTAATGAAACACCTCTCACAACACATCTCTCTTATACTAACCGTCTCTGAAATATGGGCAATATAACTTTTCCGTGTCTTCCTCAGTCCGTCGTCCTCCGCCTTCCCCATTCAACCCTTAGCTCGCCCTCCGAAAAGTTTTCCATGAAAAAGGTTATTTCTGTAACGACTAAAGTTCCCGGATAGTTATAAAGGAGGGGAAGTTCCATATTGCAAGTATTCAAACTAGTATTATTAATTAGGAGAAATATTTTTGTGCGCTAGAAATAGGCAGCTCAAATGGGTGTGCATAAAACTTGACTTTCAGAAATCAATCAGGGTAATTTGAACATCAGTCCAAACCTAATCGAACGGAATTAGTAAACCACTAGAGGAAACTAGAAAGACTTAAACCGTGAAAGGATTCATTATTCCAAACTTATACCTACCTTGATGCTGAAAAAGTTGTTTTTGTTGTTGAAAATGTGTATATCCACTTTTCTCCATCTTAAACATTAGTCAGAATGCCGTGCTTCGTGTGGACCTCCGAGGGTTTATCGCACATTTCTGACAGTAGGTATGTAATGAAGCATAACCGTATGAGCCAATTTTGCTAAACTATCATTTTTTATTGCAGAATCGGATTCTACATCCAATTTTATGAACATTTTATTTCGACGACTTTTTTTTTGGACGTATCCAGGAGCGTCCAGAAGCGTCCAAAGTTTGCCTACGCCTGAAACGTGGTGGTTTAAAAAAAAAAGAGAAATCACCTTATCCTGACTCTTGATCATTTTTGTTTTAGTTAGATGAGTTTTTAAGCAAGCGGTTCGGCTCCTGCGCCCAGAAGGATACTCGGAGAAAACAGGAATGTTATGGTGCCAAATACCTTTGAATAAAATTGATCCACTGGAGGTAAACAACTTGGATTTATAGCGGAATCGTCTCGACAAAATAATTTAGATACTAACCCACCTGCCTAAAAACTCATCTAACTAAAACAAAAACGATCAAGGGCCAGGATGAGGTGATTTTTCATTTTTTTAAACCACCACGTTTCAGGCGTAGGCAAACTTTGGGCGCTTCTGGGCGCTCCTGGGTGCGTCCAAAAAAAAGTCGTCGAAGTAAAATGTTCATAAAATTGGATGTAGAATCTGATTCTGCAATAAAAATTGGGGGGTTCTATTTGAAAAAACAAAGTTGGTGCGTGCATGCGCGATGCTCAAAAACGCAATGGTTAAATTCTTTGGAAAAAAATAAGGGGAGGTTAGTTCGACAAGTTTTTTGATTTCTCCACAATCAACGGAAATAGAAAGAGTGGTTCGTTCATTAAGAGCCACCCTGTATTTGTGATAAATCGTGTTTGATCTATGGTATCAAAAATGAAGTTAATTACAAATGTTATAGCGAACCCATTACTCCAAGTAGTATTCAGGAAAACTAAAATAATTTTGGTTTTTACCTTTTAAACTGTTTTTAATTTTCAGCTTAATTGAATGAAATCGGAGAATAATTTTCTGTACACTTTTGCGGATAAACGTTGAAATGTACTAGTTCGTATTTGATTTCTGCTAATCAGCACAAATTGTATAGTTTTCCCTGCTATTTTTAGTGACGTATCAGCACCTAGAGCATAATTTTTTTTTGGTGAAAGTCTAAAGTATATTTACTTTTTTACCTTGAACATCAGTCAAAATGTTGTGCTTCGTGTGGAAGGCGATATGCCCTGCTTACCTCAGAAGGTTAATCTCTCATTTCTGACTATAAATATGTAATACAGCCTAACCGTATGATCATGTTTGTGTCAAAGATGATGTTTATAAATATAGCAAATGAATTTTTCCAAGAAACATTCAGGGAAACTAAAATAATGTGTGTTTTAGATTTTCGAACTGTTTTTACCAATTTTCAGCTCAATTTGATGAAATCTAAGAACATTTTTCAATACAATTTTGTGGATAAATGTTGAAATTTACTAGTTCGTGTTTGATAAACTTTTTCCAGAAAAGTATTCTGCTAAATACTTAGTGCAATTTTATGTTTTTTTTGGTTTTTCTTGCCATTTTAGTGAGTAGAACACACAGCATGACTTTTTTTGGCGTAAGTCCCTCCCTTTCCTTCTAAAATCGTACATCATTTCTTCACTAAGACGAAGAAACAAATTTGAAAAAAAATATTTTGGCTATTTTTTTGCAAGGATCTCCAAATTGAAAACAATATGCAACTGAAATCTACTTTGCATTTTTCAAATTGAGACGACCCTTTCCTTCCAAATTCGAATCCTACACAAATTTATGAAAACAAAATTTTCACCCTCATTCGATTTTTAGCACCGCACACAATCTGTTCCGCGATCGTGCAAAGATACCAAGTCACCAAAATTGAGCAAACATAAACGTCACCAAACAAAAAGTGTAACTTTCGTTAGCAAGGACTAATACACTTGGTACTATCCGTTCTTTATTTGGCTAAATTTGAACGCATTTATAGCCGAAAATCTTGTAGTTTGAAGTGATGATTTGATAATTGTTGATTATATCGAACGTGTAGAATGGAAGGGGCACATTTCAAAAAAGCTGTTTTTGGGAAATCGATTCCAAAGTTTTTAATTTTTTGAAATTACTGTCATGGCTTCTGTAGTAAAGATAAACACACCTCTTTTTTTTATCTGAAAGGTAATAGACTCTAGTTTCCAAGTGTTAGGTGGTTTCTCAACAAATCGTAAGCTAAGGTGGGGGGAATTTTAGAAAATGGGCGAAAAACGTGGTTGTGCCCTTTTCATTCTCCCGGACCTACTGAGTTTTTCCAATTCTTCCCGTCAAAAATATGATTTAATTAGTTTGAAAGGGGCACAATAAATTAAAAAGCTAATTATAATGTTAATTATGATCGTAAAGTGTAAGTAAACAAGCGTCAACGTTGCTTTGGGAGGAAAATGAATCATTACAATTAAATACATTATTTTATTATAGGTTTTATCGTAAAATTTCTTCAAAATAGCTGCATTTAACGCTCCAAAATCAAACTTTTCAGGCTTTTTTGGGGTATATCACTAGCCCCTACCTCTACCTTACTAATTTAATCGATAGTCTTGCCAAATTGTACTAGGTGGGTACAACCGAAATAATATACTATATTATAATTGATGCATTATTGAACACGAGATCACTTAAATTAGTTTTCTAAAATCACCATGCCTTCATTATTTTAGGCAAGCTGAACAAATTCTCATGAATTGTAACTTTATCTAAACTTAACCACAGTATGAATCACACTGAATTCAAGCAAGAAACCCATCACCGTATTGATAAATCTCGTCAACATGAAAAATACGTAGATGCAACATTGATCATAAGAAATTAACACGAGAAGTTATATTATAACTGATGAGATGGCAGTTTATTATTTGAAACAACATAATTTGCCGGAGACATTGCAATAATTTTCTTCGCTTCTGCGAACTAGTTTACTAATTAATCGAATTTGAATTGATGTCTCGGCCAGATATTGTCTAAATCCATTTTTAGCTGTTTTCCGTATGATTTTTCTTTCGACCAATTGTAATTATCTGAAAAAGACTATTGTTCTGGAAAACTTTACCGTTTTAGTAGGGTTGGAGAATCTAAAAAATATAATTTTTCACGGAAGTTCAGTTCACCTATCATATATCTTCTTTTTATTAATCAAGATCGGGTAAAACAATTTTTCAAAATTATGTGAATTTCATTGTTTCATCGGAACATGGCGACAAATTTTCGACAAAAACGGTAAACGTTTCCGATCGCCTTCGCTATCAACCTCGAAATATTTACAAGCATCGGATCGTGGTAACCCATTCGAAACGCCGATCGCTAAATAATCGGTTGGGCGAGCGAAGTGAGTGATTTGTTAAGAAGGCTAATGAACCGGAGAGGCCTAAAAGTCGGGATGTAATGATAAATCAGTGTATTTAGGCAAACCCTCGGGGGTGTGTAGAAAGCTGTTGCAGTCACGAAACGGACCCGCCTCCCTCCAGCTGCCTCGACCGGTCTCAGAGAACTATCAGATTTTTTTTCTCTTGTACTCATCTACCACGATTGTTCAAAAGTTGTTGCCTTATCAAGGCACAACGTACGGTAAAGTGAAAAATGATAGCGTTCGAGCCAGGCAAGATGCACGAGTGCAATCTAAAACTCTGCAAATTATTACACAGATCATCAGTTTATGATTCCTGTATTAGGATAAGCCTTCTCTGCAAATAACTGATCTATGTACATCAGACGTAGTTTATGGTCGTTATCTCAACTCAAGAACCTTATAATTACTTTATCTTAACAATATCGTTTCTCATAATTACAATCTAGTTCTCATATATTGTCATTTATAGTTTTTTAGCACTATAAATCGATTAGGAACGAAATTAGCCGTGGGGGTCCTTCAGCTGATCATTGTGTCTCCGTACCTTATAATCAACTTCTATATGTCCCTGTGGCAGTTGGGTGACTTTTTAAATATAAATGTATGAACCAAATAGACTTGCTTACAAAGAAATTAAGAAAACTATTTTATGTTGTCATGATTTTGAGAGGATTTGCTAACACAAATTGACTTAGAATGGTTTATTTTGGTTTGTGCGACTCATTGCTTGAATATGGAATTTTAGTTTGTGGAGGGGCGACTAAATCAGCCTTGCACCCATTACAGGTAGCTCAAAATACGGCGTAACATCGTGAATAGGACCTCTAGAAGGAGTCCAGATTACTTTATAGTGAGCTGGGCTGTTTAAATATAAAATATATCTTTACACAAGAGTCGTGTATACATGTACATATTTCAATCAGGAATCGATCCATCGAATTTAGCACAATTTCATTCAACCCGAACGGCTGGTTCGTCAAATATTAGACTGCCAAAAGTTAACCTGGAATTATACAGGAGAAATTTTATTTCTTGTTTTTGATATATTGTCACTTCTTCGTGTCAATAAATAAATTTTGAACTTGAATTTTGAACCCTAACTCTCACCAGTCCCTTTGTATGAAAGAAAAGCTATTATAAAAATTCCAACAATTGTGCAATATATTGTATATGGACACGACGTAGAACTGAAATTTATCGAGATACAGATAAAACTCCTACCTACGCTTCATTTGTTGCAAACATAGGTATAACGATTTTGTCAAAAACTCGATTTCAAAATAAACTTGGAACAATATTCCATTGCAATTACATCAACTGATTCGATCCTAACGTGATACTAGATTTTAGAATTTTACTATGTAATCCCAATACCTTAACATTGTCCAACAGCTGGATAACATGTTCGAGTCAATAAACATTTTACTAAAACTGAATTTTGTCAGAAACAACAAATTATCAACATTGCAACACCCAATGCTACGGCCAAATCAGATTGGGGTTGATAATACACGGCGCACAAAGCAACCCCTCCTTCAAGACCGAGCGGTCGTGCGGGTCATTGCATATCCTTGCCCCTGACCAAGACAATGCCTCCTCTGCAGCTTTCCCAGTTTTCAAACATTAGGTCTTTTTTAGTGATACAGGGTATCCCAGGACTTATGCGCTATCCGACTCCTACGTGTTCTACAACTCAGTTCCGACCGCAATGAGTTGCATTCATCTTCGAGACTTTTGGAAAAACCTCAATTTTACCAGAAAACACCCGTTTTTCTGCAGTTAAAAACCATTTCCTTAACTAAAATTATTTTTAAAAACCAAAACCACCACACCGTTGGAAAGCTGATATTTTGGCGCACGTTTTACCAGGCCTACACAGTTCTGCGTCAAGCATTCATGGGGTTTCTAGGCGAGATGAAAAACAGGCGATTTCAAGATTTTGACAAAACTGCCATTTCGCGCAGCAATCGCACATCTTCAATGCAATTGTAAAAAAGTTTTCTGACATCAAATTGATAGAAAATTTAACGCCCTTTCCAACGGTGTCATTTGAGCTATCTTCAAAATCGAGGGAGTTATGACAGTTTTAACGACATAACATCGAAAACAAGAGAAAAATCTTAAATCGCGAATAGTTCGGAAACGAGGTCTTTGGGAAAAATTGCTAGGAGGCATTTTTGGTCGGGAATGAGTTGTGAAACACGTAGGAGTCGGATTGTGCATAACTCCTGGGACACCCTGTGTAACGATATTTGTCGAAAACACGAATTTAAAATGAACTCTTGAAACAAAATTCCACTGCAATTATATCAGCTGATTTGATGTGGTACTAAATTTTACCATTTCGCTATGTCCGTGCACGTTCATATTCATATGCTTGTTGACGTTATTTTTTTCTGTCAAAGATTAGAGAGAGCGAACGGATGAACGTAAAGTATCCGTATCATTCGATTCATTGAACTTACGTCTACCAATAACAAACGATAAAACATTAGTGTTATTTCCGAAAGTTTTCAATATTTAGATTTCCGAATATTTCATCATTTCTATTGCACCGTTTAGAGGAGTTGTAAAGAATTCAGTGCCCACTAATTCTCAAATGTGATTTTGGACTTAGTTTCTTCAATTATTTTTCAGTAGAATTAACCTCCCTGATCGGTTCCGGCGGACGGAAGGATTTTAAAATTATTTTAAATAGAATAAGCGAGATATAATACATGTCGGCTAACCCATTTGAAGGGGTTGATGTCTGCAGGAACATGCCTCGTGACACTGTTGTAACTTGGATCGTGACAAGAAGCTTATAGTGTACACTTTTGAGATCATTCAGAACATTTTGATGCTATATTCATTAATGTTACATGAACGAGGAAGCTATATGTCTCATCCAACTTGTGGACATTTGTTAAATATTTTTATTCGATTTGTCTGAGGTGGAGAAGGAAGATTAGGGAATGATAGTGACGTGGAGACAGGTTTTCTTCAAGAAGTCAAACTGCTTCTTGGTAATGTTGCTATTGTTGGAATGGCAAACCGGAAATTCTACAGCACTGCCCCAACCAGTTGGGAGTTGCCAGAAACGGATAGTTCGATTACTTGTAATAAAATGTTTAAAACAATCTTGGAAGTTTCTTAATCCTAGAAGATGTTTAAATTATGTCCCTGCGGAGGCAATTGGGGTGGCGATTGGGTACAAGGAACGCCGTTCGTTTGCAAAATCGATTGTATCATGTTCATTTGGTTTCGATAAAGGCGCCCAGGTAGCAATTAGCAAGCGTTCCTTACTTACCGTACATCCAACGATTCATGTTTCAGCAGGAGAAGAAGAATTGATAGGGACAACAATTAACGAAGGCAGCTCGTGAAAAAACTGCTGTGGGCGGGAAAATTGTTTCTTTTTGTCCATCCTTACAATACGTGCAATGTCAAAATGTCAACTGTGGGTAACCTCTTTCAGTGTGCTACAGATGATGACTAAATGATTGTATCCTCGACGCTCTAACATTAAAGAAACAATTCATAGTACGTTACATTATTCTGCAAGCTTGATTTTTAGACATTTGCACTTTCTTCATCCAAGGTGATTGTTTGAAGATGCCTTTTCCTAAACGCATTGTAGTGTTTTCCCGAACGCGTTGCATTTTGGTTTATTATTCAATAATAAACCATTGTAATCGCTCTTGAAAAAAAAAATTCTAACCCCCCATGACAATTTTATGGTTTACGTTTCAAAGGGTGTAGAATCCAAATCTGCAGTAACAATTTTTCCGTCCGTCCGCCGTACGTCGTACGCCGTACGCAAGATTTCTCCCAAACGGCTGGAGCAAAAGATCTGGAATTTTCAGGAAAAATTCATGTTGGTCCGACGATGCCTCAATTTCTGACTCTCTCACTTAATTTAAAGTGCCCTTTAAGGGTTGTCAAAGTTTTGTAAAATCCCTAAAAACCTCAAAAAAAGTCGAAGCGGCCTAAATGTGTACTCTTTCTGAAGAACACTCCACGAGGAATCGAATGAGCCCCTCCCCAGGTCCGTAGGTCAAACCATTCCCGATCTATGGCCCGATTTATGGTGCCAACATTTGCGTTATTTTGGTTTATTATTGTTTTTGTTTTGATATCTGTAACCTAGTGACGTAGTGAGTTAGTAATGAGGATACTGGAGTGAACTCCTAAAAGGCTTTGTAGCCGATACACGGGTTGAAGCATTCCCGTAAATGTAGGTAAAACGCTTCAAATTCTTTCACTGGGGTCTATTATTCAATTGGCTCGCGTTCATGATTTGAATTTCTACTAAGCTTTGGAGTGTGCGTGTTTCACAGGCGATAGAGCGCTTATTGAATTTCAGGAGATATGCATAGAGCACGTAAATCTGTTCTCAACGAAAATACCTATTTGCATTGATCAGTTGATCATATTTGTGTGCCTCCTGAAATTCAATAATCACTCTATCACCTGTGAAACACGCACACTCCAAAGCTTAGTAGAAATTCAAATCATGAACGCAAGCCATTCGAATAATAAACCCCAGGGAAAGACTTTGCAGCGTTTTATTGCAGATTTGGATTCTACACCCTTTGAAACGTAAACCATGAAATTTTCAGGGGGGTTAACAATTTTTTTTTTTTTTTTTTTCAAGAGCGATTACAATGGTTCATTTTGAATAATAAACCAAAATGGGCTAAAATTGAGTCTTCAACTGGCAAAATACTCCACATTTTCTACGGATCCTCCCTACCTCCTTCCCTCGTTGGGACATCACCAGGCGAGTTCGCCCCCGGTATCAGACTCCCTTACGACGCCACTGATTTGGATTGGCGAGGAAGAGGTCTGATGAAAATTTCAAGTTGATTTTCTTCTTGAAATACCCGCTAGAGAAAATTTGGGGTAGAAAGTACTGAATTCCCGATTTTTCAGCTGCTAAACTTTAAAAAACTGTAACTTCCAGAGTTCCCATTTTCGAGAGACGTTGTTGGTCTCATTCTGTTTAGTGTAGCCCAAGTTTTGAAAACGTTAGATATTATTTCGTGTCCAAAGCATCAAGTTACCGATTCCCATGTCTCCGAGTGACCGTACTTGAAAAACTGTAGCTCTCAGAGTTACGGTTTTTAAGAGAAATGTATGGACCCATTTTGTTCAGAAAAGTCTACGCTTTCGAAAGTCACCTCCGATATTTTTCCAGGACTTTTTGGAGCCAGTAAAAAAAAACTATAAGAGAAGAAAAAAACGGTGAAAATGTGTTTTGTTAATTTTTTTAACAGGTTTTTGGTGGTTTAAAAAGGTTTAAGAGGAAAATTGAGTAGTTATGTAATCGCATTTTGCAACGAATTTCCTACAAGATGAGACTATTGGGGTTATTTAGTGAAGTAGGTGAATGCTGCAAGATTCAGAGTAAAGGATGCTCCAAAAAACTGCCCAAAAAAGGCCTCATTCGTACCAACAACACCAAAAATAGGCCATCATTTTTGGATTCAACACCCTCAAAAACCGCAGGGTTAGATAAAATGAAGATGGCAAATCGGAGGTTTTTTTTGTAGACCAGTGTTTTCGAGGGTAAAGAAAACTTTTCACTTATGACGAGTTTTTAGGGAGGAGGTTTGTGTTGAGGCGTTATTTTGAATACCGTGTCTTTTGAATTAACTATCGCGATAACTATTAATATGCAATGGTTATCTTAACACGTGACGGTATTAATGCCGTATCCCTATTTGTAATATTCCAGCTTCCAGACCTTGCAAAGCGGTGAGATTTGGTTTGTTTGTCCTGGTTCTTTTCTCTCTCCTATAAAATAACGCCGCCGACCGATATGCAAAAACCGCGGTCAAGGCTGAGACCCGGGGTGCGAGTGGGAAGGGGGGATGGTCACTTTGGGGCGGGTCAGGGTCCACTGAATGGGTATTTATAGACGGAGGTAGTGGAGTGAAAGGGCCGTTCCGAAGGGAGGAAGGGCCCAAGGGGCGACCTTAGATAAGGGTTGTGAATGGATAGTGGCCTTGACCCCGGGTCAAGGAGGTGGGCCTTCAAGGGTGGCCGCTCCACTGACCCCTTCCAAAGGGCCAATGACATCTTACAACCGAACCCCCCTCACTTCATCCCCCGTCTGTCTACTACGCTTTTGTCCCTAGGGGTTGGTCTGCATTCGCTTCCTGTCTTCCGGGCTCATTTTCCGTGGGAAAGCCGGATTGCCTCGTTCGCCTCCCGCGGGACTGTTTCTTCATGTTGACCCTCAAGTCTCTCTCGCTTTCTCCCGTGAAAATATTTTCCAAGATACAGGCGAATGATTAAAGAAAGCATAGTTGAATGTTTCGAGTGAAAATGAAACGATGTGAACGAAAAAGTTCATTTCCGAAAAAAGCCAAAGACTAAAAGAAGATAACTTGGTACAGATGTTATGTGATATCTACGAGCCGGGCGGTTCTACGTGTACCGAGCGATGTTGTTAGGTGCTATCTCCATTTAAAACGATGTAAAATGGAAATCTTACCATGAAATTCTCTTCTGATTTGAAGATCGTTGAGTGTGGAAAACTGCGGTTTATTTCATTAGTGAAGATGTTTTAAGATCATTGAAGAATGCATCAAATGTGTTTGCCGGGTTGGATGATCGCCACCATTCTTCTATTAACTGTCGTTCCAGTAGATTTCTGGCTCCCTGTCGTCTAATTGTATACTTCTGTTTCACTTGATTCCACAACGACTAAAAACAGCTTATCCGATAACTTATAAAAACAGCTGACGACATTGCCTAAGCAGACCACTGAAACAATGGCACTCGATTAAAGATGCCCGGCGAAAATTGCTCCCCAAGTAGCGAGAAGAGGCACTTTTGCTACCACAGTCGGGAGCAGACCGATTATGCTATATGCGATCGGAATCCGACTCACACAACGCCGTGAGAAGTGTTATTGAAAATGTTGACGTGCGCGGATGTAGCTTTCATTTAGACCAGGCGTGGTTCCGCCGAACTCAAGAAAGACAAACAGCTCCTCAAAAATTACAGGAAGAACTGGGCTGTGGTTGAAATATTTTTGTAGACTCCGGTACCTTCCTCAAGACTGTGTTTACAATGGTTTCCTCGACCTAATATTTGAATCACTGGCAGGAGAGCCCTTTAGTTTATGATGGATATAGTTGGCCCTTCCCAATTTTAGAATCCTTCGCCTTGGAAGATGAATCAGACGTTTTCAAGCGTCTGGGGTCATCCTCTGAGCATGGCGGAGCATTATTACCGCATCCACCTCAATGGAAGGGGCAACTATACCATTCTATCACCTCACAAGTTACTACGTATACTAACTAACTATGTCAAATAGGATAGCCAGTTCCCATCTTCACTTTGGGCAAAACCTCCAGAAATGGGCTGCCCCCAAACGACAAGTGGAGTCGAAAGTTTCCACAGCGATTTCAACCGACAGTGTTATGATGACCCAAACGTTCACAGTATACCTACTTGCGTTATTGCAGCAAATTCAAGAGGAAACAAATCTCAAATTTTCCAGCATCAAGTCAGAGAAAATGTCCAGAAGGATCGGAACACTGGAATACTTGAGGAGAGTGGGACCAGCATCTGTAGTGGGGTCGCTTGATTGTGGCGAATGAACTTAAACGAACTAACACGAACACTACATAAACTAACACGAACTAACATAAACTTTTTGTGAGTATTATCCCGTTCTAAATGTTATGTTTCCTGACAATTGCAATGAGTCATGTTTTTAACGTGGATACGTCTGTACATTCCAGGTCTTTGAACGGAAAACTGATCCTTATAACAGCTTATCTCCTCCGGACGAGTAATGTATCATATTAACTCCCCTCATAACGACTGACCGAACAAAATACCTACGTCGTTTCTAATTTCACCTACACTCGCTTTTGTCCTTTAAAGGGTGTTCCCAATCGCGATTTATTCATATTTTGCATCCGTTCCCAATAGTTGTTCCCTGGTCCCTGTTCCCCAAAAGTGGGGCCGGACCGTTGCCCAACAGTTACTCAAACGCCCAATCATGATTCCCCCATTAAAACGGAAGACGGGAACGGGTAGAATGGGAGAGATTTGGTTAGGTAAAAATGGCACCGGAAAGAATTGAACAGTTGCATTGTATTGATAGTGCAGCTTCGTACTTACTTATTGACGTTGAAAAACATTTTGCAGTAGTCCGAAGCACAACACCTTATTGTTGCTAAGCATTATAGTTGCCGGTACAGACCGATGTTCTTGCCGGCTCCCCCCAGAAACTCTTCCATTAGTGTTTTCCCTTCTAAGTGATAATTACATAAGTTTCTGAGCAATTCTTGAAGCTTTACATACTCCTTCTGCACTCCCTTCTCGGGTAAAGTCTTGGAGTTGTATATGCTCTATCTTATATCGCCGACGTTCACTGATCAGCCATAGATACAACCTGAGGATCAATGATCAAATAGTTTGAAGGTGTTTTTCTCCTATTCGCAAACGCCCTGCATCTCGAACATACCAATACTTTTTGGTCCGTACATAGCAAAGAGGCCAACGACGTAGTTAAGCCTTGCCGACGTGCTGTGTTGACCGATCTGCATACTTGGATGATATGAGCTGCAGTTTCTCTTTGTTTGCACCCTGTACGACAGAACTCTGGCGTTGACTTTCTCGGAAGTATCACGTTTGGCCACCGTCAGGTAAAAACGCAACAAATTTGTTAACCAATACAGCGAGCGTAAGAACACATTTGTCCACAAAATGGATGGCACATTTAACCACAGGATAAATAGAAATTATTTGAAAAATTATCCGGCAGCTACTTACCAATGTCGTCGCAAGTAGTTTTAAAGCTGTCAGCCTCATAATGGTGTTCTCTGTTGTACTTCGTTGATGTGACAAATCTTTCTCCGGCTATGGTTTAGCAGTGCGTCCTTGTTTTTGGTGAAATTGTTGATGTTTGACTGGTAGGGACAAGAAAGAGAGCTTTGAACGATGATAACTTTTGAGCTCTTCACAAACAATTCGTACAGGTTCATGATTTTGATTAGAAGTGTACCCATGTATGCGCGTGATCCCGTTTCAACAGCCTGCGATCCTCTGAATGGACGGGTCGTTTATCGGGTGGCCGATCGTGTCGTACCTTTAGGAGCCCTTCAGAAGCCTTCGTGCCCAAACGTGTTTCACCGACTGTCATCAGAGAATCACTGTAGACCTTCAGTACATCTGAATAGTTACTCGTTGATGTTATTTTGTTGTACAACCTTAAAAAAAAGGTGATTACTCGAATGGAAACTAATTCGATATTATGTTTCCCTCATTAGTTTCACTTGGAATCCCGCAAATTTACATCCGAGTTAAAATCCGCACAGTGTTCACTTCTCGGATTCCTCGCACGCACAGCGCGCTCCGTATGAGCTCGTTGCCTTCCCCCAGGGAACTTATCCCAGAACTGTATTAACTCCTGCCTCAGGATTAATTTCTTGAATAAACCACGACCTCAAGTAGAAGAAAAAAACACGGCGAATACTCGGAGCGCGGACGCGCAATAATATATTTTTGCACTGTGTACCCACTGAAACCCCAAGGGCTTTTCCTTCTTTTCTCAAGGAAGGTGAAGTAAGGTATCCTTCCCAAGTAAAGGTCACTACTTACTCACAAATGTATTACATAAATCATACGCGTAACCCCGTGCAGTTGAGATGCGCGCGCGGCCACCGAGTTCTTTTCGCCCCGCTTATAAATTCTCACTTACTTCCCCGGCTTCCCCTCTCCGCCGCCTCGACAATTCTTTACCGTCTTGATTTAATTTTCTGTACCCGTGGACTTATTGCTTCTGCTGTGAGGAATGTTTTCAATTTACTTTTCACACGAATTTCAAATGGGATAAATCCTTTCCTCATCGTAAATGAGAGAGAAACGGAAAACTAAAATAAATAAACCCTAATTAATACTCGACGGAGATTGATCTGTTCCTTCAATAAATCGAATTACCCCATTTTATTGGACTCTTTCGCTGTTATATTGGACTAGGGTGTAGACAATCGATAAAGAATGTGATACATGACATATCAAAACATGTATTATTTTTGGTGTGATCGTCATTCATGTTGCCATTCCAGTAATAATTATAATTTTAATTATTCAACATTTTTATCAAATTATGATAAAAATGTACCTATGGCTTTGTTACTTATTAAAATATTTTCATTATTAATTATTGAAAATAATAACTATTAAAAAGAAATATTTTAGTACAGAGTGCGCAGGTCAAGAGACAACACAAGAATGTAATTTCTGAACAATTAAACATATTGCTGTCAACATGTAAACAAACCATATTGTCAACAATAATAACAGGACGGGATTGTTTTGGAGTAACAACTAAATCGCATTTTCACACTCCCCCTCGAATTAGTTCTTCAACTCCATAATTCCGAGTTCCCATGTAAATTGTTGCAATTTGGATCTTGGTAGCGGTTTGGTAAACATGTCGGCCGGCATTTTAGATGTTTGTAAATATTTCAATTCCACTGACTTTTCCGAAACACATTTTCGAATGAAGTGATGTCTGATGTCGATGTGTTTAGTCCTGGAATGAGGCGTCGAATTTTGGGCCAACTGCTGTGCGCCCTGATTATCATTGTATATTGTGGTTGCCGTGTTAGAATTTAGAACGTGTAACTCTCTGAGAAATTGTCGTATGTACAGTGCCTCCTTGGTTGCTTCTCCTATCGCAAGATACTCGGCTTCAATGCTCGAGAGAGCTATCGTCCTCTGCTTTCTGGCTTCCCAGGATATTGCCGCTCCTCCGAGTTTGTAACAGTATCCTGTATAAGAGTGCCTGTCTTCAGCACAACTCGCCCAATCTGCATCTGCATACCCCTCCAAAGGTTTCCCCGTTTTCTGGAACAAAATTCCATGGTTTGGTGTGCCCTTTAGGTACCGCAGAATTCTTTTTGCTGCATTCCAGTGTTCATGTGTGTAGTTGTTGTTGAACTGGCTGAGCGAGTTCACGGCGTATGTTATGTCAGGACGGGTGGATACAGCCAAATACATCAATGATCCAATTAGTCGTTGATATGGATATCTGGACATTTCAACAGTATTTGGTTGTTCCAGCTTCTTCAGCTTCAGTCCAGCTTCAATAGGTGTTGCTACAGGTTTCGAGTTTTCCATTCCGAAACGCTTCAAGATGTCTTGGGTGTATTTCTTCTGACTCATGAATAACTTCCCCTCGTTTTGGATTTGGGTAAACTCAATTCCTAAGCCATAATGGATTGGTCCTAAATATTTCATTTTGAAAACATTCATTAATTAATTTGGGATTGCCTGAAGCCAGCCAAAGGTCATCAACGTAAATTGCTAGGATAACAAAGTCATTTTCCGTTCTGTATTGGTACACGCATGGGTCAGTCTTTAGTGGTTTCAGTCCCAGCTTTTTCAGATTTTCATCAAGTTTTACGTACCACTGCCTTCCTGCCTGTTTCAAACCGTATAGAGATCGTTGTAGTAAACATACCTTATCCCCCTTTTCTAGGCTTTCTAACATCTTCTTGGCTTCGTCCAAAACTGTTTTCGGTGATTTGTTTTCCAAAATTATTTCTTGTAAAATTTCTTTAAAACTCTCTGGAATTTCCATATGAATTTGTTCTTCCAAATTTCCATTTAAAAACGCTGTAGTAACGTCAAATTGGTGAATATTCAAATTCTCCTCCACAGCTAGAGCCATAATTGTTCGAATCGAACTCATTCGAACAATAACCGAAATTGGAGGTTGTGGTTGCTTCTTACCACTGAAGTCATATTGCAAGTAATGAAACCAGTCGCCAGAAAGAAAGGATGCAAAATCCATGATACAAGCAACAGATTTCGTTTCACAGAATCAGCTGGTTAAATGATGCCTTCTGGTATGATACTAGTAGAATTGTAAGAGGACAATTGACATCATTTATACAATGATATCAGAAGAACAGGTATTCACTAAATTCTTGATTACTGTCAAAACTTGTCTGAAACCATGCCTTGAAAAACATTTCGTGGAACTCGTCAATCCTTATATCAATGAAG
Organism: Creontiades dilutus; assembly: GCA_031894815.1. Lineage (NCBI taxonomy): Eukaryota > Metazoa > Arthropoda > Insecta > Hemiptera > Miridae > Creontiades > Creontiades dilutus. The sequence continues at coordinate 346,204 of JAVIWC010006749.1, forward strand.
ATCTGGGTAAACTGTCCACCTCTAAAGTCATTTAGCTTCTTACTTTTCAAATTTCAAAAGAAAAAAAAAAACCATGATATTGAAAGACTTATCTCCGATTCTCCTTAGTCCGAACAGATCCCAAAATTCTACAATTCTCCTTTTTTAATCAACAGTTAATCAAGTAGAAATTGAAGGCCCCAAATGTACAGCTGTGCGCAATACAAAAATGAAATGAGTATCGACACTTGCAATAAGGAGTGGATGGAATGGACTTGTTGCCCCTCCTAAGGGGTGTGGAGATATTCCAGCATCACGCAGAGCATACCCCTGCAGCTAAAAAGCATCTTGCTTATGCTTAGGATTAGCTATTTCAAGAAACGCGAAGAGCGAACAACCCTATCACACTTTTTTATTCAAGGATCGACCAATCAATGTTGACCACTTATGATTTATGATATGAGTTAAAAGGATTTCAATTTTATAATTGATTAGATTTTCATTTTTCGAGCACCACAGATTATTATTAGTAAATACCAAATAAACCACTCCAAAGCAAACAATATACAATAACTCCTTAGAAAAGACTATTACAACCTGTACGTAGTAATTAAAAAAGAAGAAGAGTTATGACAAGTCTCTGAATAATAAATTAAAAAATTATTCGTTGTTCTTATTTGAATATTAGAAATGAACCCGTTAGCAGTTTAAAGGTTTATAGAAGGATGAATCATATTGAAAAAAATATGTGAAATAATAAGTGTTAAATTATGAAGTCCTACCGGCTAATTACCACAAGCCTAAGGTAAAAATATCTGACAGTATAAAATTAATCTTGACTGACATCCACGTGTCATGTTATAATTGTTCGAAACAATTATTTTTACATTTCCGATCCTCCCGAGAACCAAGGTCATTCATATAATTATTGGTTTGAAATTATTGGATGTGAAACCTGTAATCAAGGGGCTAAAATGAAATTATTTTTACAAATGAGGGACAAATGTGGGTACTGAGTGCACGCTGTTCTTCAGTCATATCTACAGTTGGTGATGAGCATATTGGCCACCATGAAAGACATTACGAAATTTCCTGTTTCGGGGTCGGGTTTCTGTCTTTTCTCCTTTGGAGTGGAGTGTAGCGAATTGCGATATACAAGTAATTAAGGGATGACAGGGATGCAATTAGGTGAACAAATGCCGTTTTTGAAGCTGTCATGTCACTGTTCAAGCAAATACTAACTGCATCAATTTCTTATTCAAAAACGTAAGCATAGCCGGGCTGTATTGCTTATAGCACAATGAAACATGGATCAGCGAATTTGGGAAAATTGATGATTAAGATAATTAGCCTATGCAATTCAACAGCATCAATCTAACTATATTCAGCCATCTAAGGTGTGTAAGGGAAGAATTAAGGGCTAACCAGCCAATCCCTAACCATTTCATCAAAGTAGATTTATTAGTCTGGGAGTTACCTCAATGATTACCGGTTTTACATTGTGCATGCACAATAGTTGAAACCAACGACATTCCCTGAGAACGGAAAGTGGGAATTCCAACGATGAAAGTGTGGTGATTCACCTCCATTTAAGTTTATGGTTTGCATTTTGAATTGATAGCTATGACAGATGTTGCTTTTGTTGATTGAAAATACAGTTCTTTTTAAATTCTCCGTTCAACCTGATAACTTTTTGTTCTCAGTAAAATAGTCTGCTAGACTCACCAATATTGATAAATACCGAAGTAGTATTATATAGATATCCAAGATGTGGAATGTTTTTGCCAATGAAAGATGAAAATCAAAGATCCATCGCAGCTCCACGATCTGAAAAGCTATTATTAATTGATTCAAGTACTCTTGCACAAGTAAGCGATTTAGTGATCACTCACCCAGGTGAAGATACATACTTAAAAACGTTCGTGGGAAGTCGATGTTTTGGGAAATTAAAATTCACTCAAGCGCATACGTTACTATTCATCTCAAGGCAAAGGAATCGACAGGGAATAGTTTAAGGTGTATCCTCCACAATATCCAACAATGTAGTCCAATTTTAGTATCATAACAATTCAAGGAGATCATAATCAGGAGAATTTTAACTAGGGGATGACTTGTACCTATTTGATTTTCTCAGAACTTCAAAACACTTCATTTCTATTGACCTACTAAATCTACAATGTATACACAACATGTATCTGTTCGAATTTCATCTCGTAAACCGCAACAAAACCAAGGTACCTCACCAACATGAAAGCAGTTTCACCGCAATTGTTTTGCTACCGTTTATTTCAGGGGATTTGTTTTTCAACCTATAACAACACCATTTGTAAAGTCTCAATGATTCACTCGTCAAAAAGCAAGAAAGAACCTATAGGCGCCTATCGTTAAAATTTTCGCGTGAAAAGTGGCAAACGGGTTCGGAAGTTTGAATAAAGATAAGTGAGGCCACGGGTAGTTGTATAGGAAAAGCTGGGAGGATAAAACATGTTGAATGATTAATTGTATATAGTTGACAGGATTCTACCATTAGTCATGCCCCACTCCCTCGGAGGACTACCTCTTCCATCACAATCAGACCATTTTCTACTCCTCACACATAATATCACAAGTTCTCCGAGCCACCCCGCCAAAGAAATATTTATGGAAAGGTTCTTTTATGGTCGTCATCGTGTATGCACACAACCTTCTACACAGCATTCTATTGGCATAGTGTCGAGTCAATATCAAAATTTTGGATGCTTGAACAGCATGTGAAACATTCGGTACGAGATTCCCCGCTAGTTACTTGTGTTGGTCAGTGAGGAGTAGGTGAGTAATACATCGATTCCTATATGAGATGGTAGAATGCATATTTCATTAAAAGATGGATAGGCTAATATACTAACATCAGTAGGTGAGGGGGATGTCACATCCGTCATTCACCGCAGCAGTGGCTCACTATATTCCTTTTTGTTTATTGACTTCAACTTTGATTGATGAGTATTACTAACCATCAAAATTGAGTTCTTCTTTCTTTGTAATTAGTGTAGGTATTTAATGTAAAATTATGTACAGGCATATAATGTTTTTGTTTTTCAGAATAATAAATTTTATTTATTGTTTTGGTTAATTATTCAATAAAAAACAATTGTAGTAATCGCTCTTGAAAAAAAAGTTTTTAAACCCTCCTGAAAATTTCATGGTTTACGTTTCAAAGGGTGTAGAATTCAAATCTGCAATAAAAATTTTTGCGTCCGTCCGCCGTACGCCGTACGCACGATTTTTCCAAAACGGCTGGAGCTAAATTTGGACTTTTTTTGAAGAACTATCCATGAGGAATCGAATGAGCCCCTCCACAGGTCCGTAGCTCAAACCATTCCCGATGTATGGCCCGATTTATGGTGCCAACGTTTGCATCCACATTCACTACATCACTAGGTTACTGCGATCAAAACAAACACAAGAGTTTTTTTTTTTTTTTTTTTGATCGCAGTAACCCAGTGATGTAGTGAATATGGATACTGGAGTGAACTCCTAAAAGGGTTTATAACCGGCACACGGGTTGAAGCATTCTAATATGCATGAAACGCTGCAAATTCATTCACTGATGTTTATTATCCAATTTCATTCATTTGGCTTGCATTCATAACTTGAATTTCTTCTAAGCTTTGGAGTGTCCGTGTTTCACAGATAGAGCGATGATATAACTATTTTGCAGTAGATATTTTATTTTTCAATATTTAAATGGTACAAGAATTAACGTTCCTTTTTTCCATCAGCATAAGGCAAGCGAAATACATACATTTAATTCTCTGAATCATGAAAGCAAGCCTCTGATGTAGGTTTTGGGGGAGTTCTAGAAACTATTTTTCAAGTCAATCACATAACTTTCATTCTGTGTTGTAGGGCATTGGAAAAGTAATAGAAAAGTGGGGCACATTTTAGTTATGTTTCCAATTCTTTTTTAATAGTCTATTCACCATCGAAATCTGAAAATATTGACTCTCATGTTAGATTTTCGTGTTGGATTAAATGCATGAAATATGGGCAAATTTAAAACTCTTCCTATCCACGTGGGTGCAATCAAAGGTAATAGTGAACTTCAAGACATTTGTACTAAAAGTTTTGCTGAAAAACGTACTATAAATAGTGGTAGAAATCCAGTAATTTCAAGTAGGTACAGGAAAATCGTTTGCCATAGTATAATAAATTATGATATCTATCATATTGTGCTAGTTTAAACCGTTTGGCGTAGCGCTCTATGCATAAACAACTTTACGTAAATGTACACATCAGGAAAATTAGTTCATATGGTCATAGTGACCGACTGGAATTTTTATTTTTCAAAATGAAACCATAGCAAGGTTGATATAGCTTACCTTCTCGAAACCATCCACTCAACTCGTTAAACTGGAAAAACTTCTGTTGAAGTTTTTTATCTATCACAAGTTGTTCACAACATGATTTTGATTGAAAACTGTGATGGTTGGTGTGCTAAGTTACTGTAACTTCCTCAAAATTGTAGCTATTTTTGATAACCAATAACAAAGTTCATATGAAGTCGAGTCCAATTCAATTCATCTGGAAGAACCAAAGCGGAAAGGAATAACTAGGTTGTAAAAGAGGTTGAGTTGTAAATAAATAAGCAAGTTGTTAACCTCCATTCTCAGGAATACGGAAACTCTTGGCATCAAAGTTCATAGATGATGTCGGAAGATATTAATGTACAAAATCTTTTGAACTATTCGCGTAAAGTCTGCAATGCAACATTTCAAAACGCTGCCATTGAGGCCACGAAACTTTACATAACCATCACAAAGTACGTACCTGACGTCAAAATCGGATCAAACCAACATCTCCCAACAATGCCGTGCTTTCTCACAAGTGACATTAATGAACGCAAGGTGACATAAGATAAACTTCGTCGCCGGCAAACTACATTCAATTGAATTCCCTCACGCTCCCCCTTGCCAGCCACCTACCAATATATGCTAATGTACATTAATGAATTTGAAAGTGAGTTTTGAGTGGCTCCAAGGGAATAAGAAGCAACAATCAGGAACGAACTGGAAGTCAATCTCTGGGTAGGAGGGAACTTGAGCATTGGGGTTTCGTACAATGGATCTGATGATTGGGGAAGTTTCCTCACAAAGTCTGCTGTTCGCCATTTGGAACGACCTCCACTTTCTATATCTGTTTCTTGGTGTCTTATCTAAAGAGAAACTGGTTCGCACTACCGGAATCTCCCTCAGAAATACATAGTAAGTAAGCTCAATACTTACACAGCAGCTGTGCTCAACGCATTCGTTTATGAAGTGTAGCTGTGGCTAAGCTTGAAATGATATACCGCATTGAGACTTTGTCACCGAATTTTCTTAAACAATTGAAGCTGTTGAAATGCCTCGGAAAATGTTAGAAAAAACTTTCTTCTTTATCAAAATCCGTTGTTATGCATTCTGAAATAAATTCCAGATTGTTACGCTTTTAAATATTTTTGTATGTGTCATTCCAGACGATGACCTCCCTTAGGATTGAAATTAAAAGTTATATTCTTTTTCCAAAAAGAGCAAGAATTTCATGGAACAACACTTTTAGAGCTCAGTAAATTTGTCAAATCTCAAAAACGTGCTAAACATAGAACAATAGTGTCATCTCAAAAGTTCTTGGTGTTAGAATTTCTGAAATTTCAGCCCTTCGATTCTTCTTAGTTTGACTAAGGTCGAGTTTTTTCTACACGTCTTTGAAGTAGGTTAAACAATTTTTTTGTCGTCGATTACAAAGGTTTATTGTTGAAAATAATAAACCCAAAGAAAAGAAAAATATCAGTCAAGAAAGGGGTTCATTTCGCAATTCAAGCCACTAAACTATGTAGGTTATTAGTTAGTAAGTTGTATATCGCATCGATCAAAAGGTATCAGCTTAATCGTTGGACTTAAATGTTGTCTAACCCCCGGAACTACTGGTTCCAACTGGTTTTGACACAAACTATAACCAAATTTTCGGATGGCTCAAGAATTGTCGTAATAGTTCGGGGTTATTACCTTGAAGGAGATGTTCTACTAGTTCAGGACCAACGAAGTGGATTCTAACGGAGCATGGTAGCTAATTTAAAAAATTATTAATCTAAAATTCAGCACATCGACGTTTTCAGAAGAAAACCAAGAAAAACAAATGAAAAGTTTCAGTATACAGCCGTATCTGAGTTGTGCTTATCAAAAAGCATTGGATGCAATTTTAGTCGAACTGCTTTCACACATTCAGCCTATAATGATCCTGTGAAAAACTGACGACTACGTGTTTCACTTGAAGTTGAGTAGGTTGGCCATGACCCCTTAGAATGTTAGTATTGTTTCAAACGGTCTTAAACTTTTTGTACCTACTGAAAGAAGTAAGTAAACAAGTTTGAAACAGTTCCGCATTCTTCTTATTTTATCGTGGTTTAATGATGAAACAGGTACCTACCAAATAAAAATGTTGGAGCAATCGTCATTAAAATCCTCATGGACAGTTCTTTAAAAAGAGTCCAAATTTAGGGGCTTCGACTTTTTTTTATTATTCAATGATTCATGATTTGAATTTTAAATTAAGTTAAAGAATGTGGGTGTTGTCACAGGTGATGAAAATTTCAGACTTTTGCTCGAATCTCAACCAAAAAATGTATTATTGCAGATTGATACAGTTGAAATCATGGAATTTTGTTGAGTTTTTTTTTGCGATTACAATGATTTATTATTGAATAATAATCAGCTCTGGATGCAATTTTAGTGAACTTTTTCATACATTCAGCCCAAGAGCTTAGTAGAAGGTTGGCCAAATCTTAGAATGTTGGAATTGTTTCAAACGGTCTTAAACTTTATGTGACTACTAAGAAGTAAGTAAACAAGTTTGAAACAGTTGTCTTTTATTTTATCGTGAATGATGAAGCAGGTACCAAATGGTTTAGCAATTGTCGTAGAGCGACTTAAAAAACCAAAAGCACACTCAAAAGCTTAGTAGAAAACATTGCCAAGAGAGATTACAATGGCACAGCAGCTTCCTCGTTACATCCTTCATCATGTGATCTAAATTGAATCACAATTGTGAAAGTTATACCTAATTCAAGAATTTCACGTTAGCGCATGCGCAGAGCGTGCTGTTGATTATTTGAGATGAAATTCCTATGGGGCCTCAGGAGGTCTTTTCCGCATAAAATGCATTCAAAATTGTGGAAGTTATGGCTGTAACAAGGAAATTCGGATAGACAGACCGACAGACAGCGAACCAAACTTGTTCTGTAGATTATGAAACGCGAAATGCAAGTGGAAATTTTGAATTCGGACAACAAAAATTTTTTTGCTCCCAAAAGTCAACACAAGGCTTCCGCTTCTTCGCAGATTCGGAGGTAAAATACCATGATTCTATAAATACTTTTATAGGAGTGATACGCTACCACCTTGTAATACCTGCCTACATCAATTTTGTGTTTTAGTTCCTTTGAAGGATATTTCGTGAGCCTGACAAGAACTCCAATTGGGGTTTGAACGTCCTGTTCAATGTTGAAAAGTCTATAAGGAACATTGTATGCCAGAAGAAAAGTCCGCCATTTGAGAGCAGAAGGATTACTGGTCAACTTGATTTGAACTCTGGAAGTAAAGTTTTCATTTATTGGTTGCTACAGGAAACCGTCGGAACAAGTATACCGGAAAATGGGTAGTGGGCGATTTGTACTTAGACTTCTTAAGAATATATCATCAGATTCGAGCAATGTTAATGAAGAAGCGAACAATAAAAAATGTCTGAAAAAGTTGCTCATGAGATCATAGTGCATGACTTATACTTTAAAAAACTATTTTTCTGTTTTTTCGCCGCTTTTTTTTTGTTTTTGTCATTTTTTCTGGATTTTTAAAACCTTGTTTTTTATTTGCGTTTTGAAAATGTTGGAGAACCCAGATCATCACGCAATATCATTCGGGTAACGAAGTGTTATTTCTTCAGTTTACACAGCGGGGAACTAGCTCGACTCAATTAGGAGCGGTCGGCGTTTGTATGGTGAAAGTGGGGGGGAAGTCAAACCCGCGCCTACCTGCTTGACCGGGGAGCAATTTTGAATGGATCAACATCAAGATGGGGATACTGTTGATTTTAAGGTCATGGTTAGGCAAATACCAGAGTAATTAGTTAGTAGGTAACTTAGAGGATGTTATTGGTTGGGGCCCCTCGCAAACATTTGCTTTATCCCATGGCCTCTTAGACGTACAAACACCGTTTGGGGGCTACCCCCTCTTCCACCATGCAAGCACATGTCCAATAACACCACAAACTACATTCGCTCTGCCTTCTAACGCACTCGATTCCCCCCACCACCGCCACTTTCTGCTTTCCCACCATTTCGATTCCCCTCTCTCTCACAGACACACACTCTCTCTCACAGTCTCCCACTCTATTTGATATTAGGTCCTCGGGGCTACTTACTCTTAACAAAGCACTTTGGCCTGTGTACCGCGAATATGTACCCACTTGGTCCCACCCGTCCAAATAATCATTTGGCGAAATACCCCTTAGGGAATAACCTGAGTTTTCATCGGTATCTACCTACCTACGCACTCTCCTCTAGCACAAAGTCACCACTGTAACGTCACCTTGAAAGCTAAAACAAAAATATAAACTACATGGATGGCTAATTCATTATCTATCAAAGAGTAAAACTATTTAGTTTGAAGGAGGAGATTCTCATTTCACCCGAGTTAGAACGCGGTCCAACTCTTTGAGCTGAGATGGGTTTCACCAAGGCGGTTCAACGCTGAACCTGATCAATCAGTGTTCAGCTTTAAGAGCCCGAACAAGCCCAGTTACAGGTATGAATTCAGATCAACCGTTGTTGTTTTCCAAATTTTCGTTTTAGCTCTCCCCTCTGCAATACATTTTTCATTGACATAACCATCATTAATACCATGCTAATATTATGGTATGAGCTCTTGTGCTGTTTCCCCCAATAATTTATGTAAAGAACAGAAAAAGCTTTGATATCCAAGGCGGAGGAGCCCCCGCATTAAGAGATAAAAACTGGATTAAAAACATTTTGTATGCATGGATTTACCTGGATCAGGGGACTGGAGGAATATTTAAAAGGGAGAGAAAGAAATGACCACCATTTAAGGTGAGGCCTTCGAAGAAAGCGGATGGAGATACCACGAAGCACTCTTGACGAGTTACCAAACCCGAGCAACTCCGTGGCACTTTTCCCGCAACACGATCCGAACCATGACAAGGTCGAGGTCATAACCTTGATGTGACAGCCACCCAATCGTGCCAAACATTCACACTCTCACACATTTTTTTTCAAATCTCGCCTCTAAGGCGGAGGGGGCAAACCGTCAAATAAAAACAAAAAACTATACAAAATGAAAATAGGGAGGAAGCCCAGGTTTACTCGATACGCCCTTGGGATTTGAGAAATTAAGGAAAATGGGGAAGGGAGGGAGGGATGAAAGGAAGTGCCTTTACAGAATGACCACCAGTTTAACTAAGAGCCTCGGATGACGTGGGTGGTGATACCACGAAGTACTCCTGACGAGGTGGCCAGCTCGAGTAACTCCTTGGCACTTTTCCCGCACCGCACTCCTCGCCATGACACGACTGTAGCCATAACGTTGACGTTACTAGGCGTCAGTCCTTTTAGCTAAGATTCCGTTTGCCTCAGACCGGTCCAATCCTATCAACTTTTCTTAGCTCTCCAGGTCTGCTCAATTATCTCGCTGCCACTGGCAACTTCGACACAGGCACAAACACACACACAATCGGTTTCAACGAAGAAAACACTGGGAATGTTTCCAATTTCTTCTTTTGGTTTTTCTAATGTTTAAAGGCATGGAAATAGGTTAATTTTTTTCGAGAGTTCCCTAAAAGAAAGACAAGTGTGAATTCGTACACATGTCTAGTGCAACTAGGAGGGTCAATCCCAATTTTAATAAGCAGTGCAGATCAGGTGTCGTTGTTAAGCCTCGTGCGTATTATTTTTGTCTCTCGTTGATACATTTAATATTATTTTTCAAGTGATCGCTTCAATCGAACCACCTTCCCGATCACCATTACATCGTTAGTTCCTCTTAAAACTAATGAACTTCAATACGCATAGTTAATAACTAAGGGAGATTATTATTTTGATTTGGGTCAATGTAGTAATGTGTAAGGAAAGTGCTCACTATAAGGGAGCTACGCAATAAAACATGTTATAACTTTTGTGTGAATGCAAGTCCTCAATATGCTGAAAAGGTTCAATGAATTTAGTTGCAGGGGCTTCGGAAATGTGTTTGATATAATATGAATTAATTGAGCTCGGTTACCGTATAAGGTCATCTCCGAATTCCGAATTACGGTACCGTAACCTTATAACTGGCCTTTTTTGAATTAACCCCACCCTACGATTCTGATTGAACTAACTGGACGAAGTTGTTCTTCAACTTATCAGTAATCAAATGAAATTACTCCGCTCGTTGATTGAATTACGATGCAGATGTCATCACATCACAAATAACCTTTCTTCAGATTCATTATTCAAGGAGTATAATGTTATACTCGAGGGGACCTTAATCTGGTCGTAAATCATTGCCTGACATTAAAGTTTGTATCAATTAAATCGATGAAATTATATTTTCAAATCACCGATGTCGATCACAGGGGAGTCAATCCGAGATTCACATCACATCATTCCCAACGTCCCAAGGCGAGCTTTTTATTTAGGACGGTTCGACGGCGAGGGTACCATCTTAGATATCTCCATTGACTGTATTGCCTAATTTAGCGGCATCGGTAGGAGAGATAACTTAGTAAGTTATTTTAGAAGTCAATTTGTTGCTCAGGTAAGATGAAATGTTAACCATCTCATTACAGTAAAACACAACCGGTTTTATAGATCGTTTTCTACGACATTAAATCCAAAATAACTCTCGACGTTAGTAACTTGATTGCAGTTGGCAATACTTGAATGTAGTTTTGGTCACTTTTTGGCTTTTAAGGTTCTTTATTTGTTTTGCTTTGAATATATCAATTTATTACGAATAGTAACTCCCTTCTACGTTTTAAGCACAGTAAATATGGAATCAGATGTCTATTTTATCAACTGTCACGCACCAATTTTCATTACAGATTCATGAGCAAAGTCAATTTTTACGAAAAAACAACCCACCAGTCGAATTTTCGATATCACAAAATTGATGGATGTTTTGAATTGGAACTCGTGATGCATGAAGATGACTTTTTTTTCACTAACATTCACATAGAAAAGTTCACTGATTGATTTCGGAAATACCAACTCGAGACAACCGTTTCAACATTTTCCTTGGTCAAAATATATGTTTTTAAGATATTTTACTTGAAAAAAAACCATGCTTAAGCTTTAAGTTTAGTCCACCTTGGACGGTTAAATTTGGTAGTAAATCAAATCACATTGAAACTAATCCTGGAAGAATCGGCTGACCCAATGGGCCCAAAGATCCAATTTTACTTCATTTTTAGAGAATGTTTGAAGACAATCGAGCTATTTTTAGAGATATTTGACGTTGGGCACCCCCGAGTTTTTCCCTAATGTTGATATGAATGTAAATTCTTATCAATTTACATCAGAAAGGGTCCCACCAAAATATTAATATTAAGATAGAATGAGATTTAAGGCCAGTCCTCATTATTTAGGCACACACAAAAGTGTTCAGTTCAGTAATTTTGTTTTATGTAGAGTTTGAAAATGCTATAATTTGTCGAATAGGTGCTAGCTAAACTATAAATATAAAACTATTATTTTAAAAACTGTTCTTCCAGATAATTCGATAACGGTTGGTAGTGTCGGCGTGGAAATGATTTCATTCATTTTAGGAGACTGAAAAACATAGAAAACCATACCAAACACAATATACCTGGAAAAAAGATGGGGAAAAAATATATAAAAAAATTTTGTTTGAAATTGTATTTATTTTGGAAACTTCCAAGCCTATCGACTTGAGAGTGATTCCGTTTGATTCCAGAGGTCAATAAACATAGAGAAAGGCTCTTTCCACTGAATGTGGAAGTCCTCGGATTTTCGTCCAGGAAGTCAGGGTTTCTAGACCACTGTGCGGCGGACTGACGGAAATGATAGTTGATATCTGCGTACCTTGAAACGTTAATCAACAATGTTTGTTACTTGGTTGATTACAAAAGTTCATTATTGAAAATAGAAAACCCAAATTGCTTGAGATGCATCAAACGATATTGACTAGCTTTGCTATTTTACTGTTGCTTATATGAAGGCAGCAGAGCAATCAAGAGCAGAGCAGAAGAGCGACTGTATTCAACTGATAACGACGTTGTTGAATTATTTCTATTTTCTCATATTAAACAGTATAATATCTGACGTTTTTCATTTATCATCCCGCTACAAACAGCGTTTCACCCGTTCAGGTAATCCGAGGAAGAATAACGCTTCCACTGCTTGGTCCGGGGAGGCGGGCAGTCCACCAAGCTGCCCAGCAAAAAGGGCAAGAATCTGATACAGCCTAAGAATTCAAATGGCCACTAGTTAGAAAGGAGATGGCCGGGGTAATGCGGTACATGTGCCATGTTACTTTTCCAGTCCTGGACAAGTACAATTAGTTGGATGAAAAAGGCTTCAAAAGACAAGCTCATTTTGACATCGCTGGCCATTACACAGCCCTCAAGCTCAAGATGGCATTTTCTTGGTACCTCGTCACCTCATAATCCCCATTTTTTTCGATCTCAGAGGCTTTCTCAAGTTTCTTCTTTTTCACTCATTTAATGTGTGTTTTTATCCTGCTGCGGAGCGAATTGTTCTACATCAACACTAGTTAACACCTACGTAGGTAACTTCTTAGTTCAGACTCCGGCATTTATGACGAAATTAGTTGGTATTCGCGGTGCATTGATTGAATTCGTTACAAATTCTCCCGCTAATAAACGAACACTTCATCAACTTTGTTAATTTCGTTTATTTTCTCTGTTTATTTCCTTTATCTTTATTGAAATGGGTTTCCACAACTACGTCGCAAGTCATTTAGTTCGTGAAATAATGGCCTCCTATTTCGAAGACCCAACAGTTTTACAGGAAAATAATGTGAGTAAAAATTAAATCGACTCAGAGAAAGTTTCTTATCCAAGCTGTCTTTTAGAAACGCACAGTGCTTCGAGTAATAGAAAATCAATGAAAAATTCAACCTTTTTAACAGAAACTCGGAATATAAAGTTATTCGGAGAGGTCTCTAAAGGCGAGAAAAACGTCAGCAGTTGAAAGCCCCACATTGGTCAGATTATCACAATAAAAGGGAGGGACGTATGCTGCAAGATTCAGCCGAAAGACATTAGAGAGTTCTGTCTCATGTGGCACGATAGCCTGATGTGAAAGTTATGTATCTACAAACATATTAAATATTTTTTATACGACACATTTTTGGTTTATTATTCAATAATAAACCATTGTAATCGCTCTTTTTAACCCCCCTGAAAATTTCATGGTTTACGTTTCAAATGTTGAATGAAATTTTTCCGTCCGCCCGCCGTACGCCGTACGCACGATTTCTCTCAAACGGCTGGAGCAAAAAAAGCTGAAATTTTCTGGAAAAATCCATGTGCGATTCTTGAGCCAGCTCTCTCACTTAACTTAGAGTTCACTTTAAGGGTTGTCAAAGTTTTGTAAAATCCCTAAAAACCTCAAAAAAGTCAAGGCAGCCTAAATTTGTACTCTTTTTGAAGAACACTCCACGAGGAATAGAATTAGGTCCGTTGGTCAAACCATTCCCGATCTATGGCCCGATTTATGGTGCCAACATTTGCGTTATTTTGGTTTATTATTGTTTTTGTTTTGATATCTGTAACCTAGTGACGTAGTGATGTAGTGATTCAGTAATGTGGATACTGGAGTGAACTCCTAAAAAGGGAAAGCGGGATACACGGTTGAAGCATTCTGATAACCATAAAAAACGCTGCAAATTCTTCCACTGGGGTTTACTATTCAATTGGCTTGCGTTCATGATTTGAATTTCTACTAAACTTTGAAGGGTGCGTGTTTCACAGGTGATAGAGCAATTATTGAATTTCAGGAGATATGCATAGAGCCCGTAAATCTGTTATCAACCAAAATACCTATTTAGGTGATAAGTTGATCATATTCGTGTGCCTCCTGAAATTCAATAATCGCTCTATCACTAATGAAACACCCACACTCCAAAGCTTAGTAGAAATTCAAATCGTGAACGCAAGCCAATTGAATAAAAACCCCCAGTGGAAGAATTTAATTTTTTAATAGCAGCGTTTTTAATTTCAGTTAATGTTGATGAAATTCGTGCTTTAACCTGTGTGTCTCTTAAATGTGCGATAAGCAGACGTCGAAGTACCCTATGAAGACAAAATTAGTCAAAATCTAAGCTAAAATCGTTTCTGGTTTGGTTTTGAAAATAGTCATTGATCCTTCTTGAATCGGTGAAAATTTGTTTTCCAAAACTTTCCCAATTATAATTTCTTTCAGTCAAAAACGTCAAGAGAGATGTAAACAGTAATGGATTAAAAGGAAAAATCATTATTAAGACCTGTCTAACTTTAGTTTATGTTATGACGAATGAAAGTGTATTTTTCCACTTTACATTCTATTCATTGTTTCTAAATAAATGTCTAAAACGTTCCTGTCGAGTTGGTTCATTATTTTTTTCCTTCCGTATAGTGTTTTTGCTCGTCAAAGAGTTATTTTTTAGATAAATAACCAAGAAAGTCATTCAAGGACTACTAGTGCATGGTAAATTCCTGATCAGTGACAAAGTTCGACAAAAACGGAATTTCGTCCAACCCGACCATATACTCGATGCGCTGGTTCAACGCCCCAATATATAATCGGTAGTGGTGAGACCAAATGAAATTACTCAACCGATGAGTAGTATCTACATTATTGTATTTGTATGTGGTATATTATGTTTTATCTCATTTTGATCTATATATTCAACATTAATGAAACCCTTGTTGAACTACAGTTATAATTCAAGGTAAAATTTCCTTAATGGTTGGGTTTTCCGAAATCAAGGGTGTGTTTGATAACCAGAGTACATTTTTCCATATCCCTTTGTTGAACTGGTACTTGGTTCCTCAAAATCTGGCTTTTTAACATTTCGGACAGCTGCAGCAACTGCTCGATGTGTCCTCCTTCTTCTCGTATACGCCCGGCAACTTTTCAAAATTGATCAAGTTGCTCGTGTGATACTGCCTTTGAGAGTCCTTCCACAATCCCCTCGAGTTCGCGCTGTTAGCTATTCCACATTTTCTTTCGGAACGGCATTGAAATTTAAGATGCCTCCCATATGAAATAGTCCATACACTTTTTCTATCAAACACGCTCTTTGGGCTCGTATTTCGGAAAACGCAACTATAAAGGAAATTGTGCAAAGTTTTTGCTGCACCTTACTTTGATTTAAGATTTTTTGTTAGATATACGTTTTTTCAATTAAAAAAAGCGTTTATGATACGTAGAAAGAAATTTAACGAGGATTTGAGAAATGTGATTAAATAATGTGAAAATGTAGGGAAAACACAAATGGATGCGGGATGTATGTAAAAATGTTGGGAAATTCGGGTTTTCAATTTAAAAAAAAAAAAAAAAAACGTGGTTTGTTGGCCGGCAAAATTAATAAAAAAATGAAGAAAAACAACAAAAATCGAATGGTTAAAAATAATCTTCTTTTCTTCAGGCAAGCAAGCGAGACTTTGTCAGTAAATGGATGCACATTATAATTGATCCAGAGGGTGTGGGATTGAGAGATTCGTTTTTGTTCAGCTAAGTATTTAAACATATTCTAGAACATTGAATTTTAATCGTGAAGAATGGTGAACGGATAGGTTGATAGGTATAATAAACTTCAGACATCTTGAATTTAATGACTTGATGGGGGGTGGAGTGATGGTAAATCGATCAAACGATTCTGATACCTAGTAAGATGCCCAAGCAATTTCTCTGTTTGTTTTCAATCAAGGGTTTAGTATAGTTTTCAAAAAATATTCATTACCTATGTGTTTAAAATGATATTTTTAGGGGTTTTATTATGCATACCGGACATACGGACGACTCTGCAATGCTCTCATTACTTAGCAATATGTTTCTTTTTGTGTCCATCGGAGGAAGTCTAAAATCGATTTGTCAAGTTTCAGCGCTTTTACCTTGAACATCCTGTATATCTTCCTCAAATGCATACCTACCTAATATCTCTGTCTTGATTTCTAAGTTTTCAATTAATTCATTACTTTTGTTTTGTTCCTCTTCCTTGGTTTTAAGCGTCTAGAGAATATAGGATACATATCGATGTTTCCCATCCACATTGTAATAAGTCTTTTAGCGATCTCTCTTTTTCAAAAGCTACAAGCGCCTAAAAAATTGAAAAGGTGCTTAATATATTGACATTATTGGGATCACCGATGTTTTCGTTGCAGCCGTTAATTCAGTCAACCAGAGGTTGTTTTTTTGATAGGGCTATCACGTAGAATGATAACCGAGGGGAAATTTGTTCGACGTAATTGTTGGTTAAACGGCGGAAAGAAGGCATCAATTAATGGTGCATAATTCGATCATCCTCTCGCACGCTCTAAGCGTCAAAACGTAGGGTGGTTTTGTTTGTTACCCCAAATGACCCAATTGGTAATCAGGTTACGTCCATCAGGAAGGTGATTGTACAAGGTTGAACCGGTTAGAGTGAAATGGTGAAGCGAGTTTAGGATAGTTCGTCACCTGGGAGTGATCCTGCAAGATTGTGTCACGTCCTCTCTACTTCTCTATCCAAACCCTCATCCAAAATGTGTTGTTCGGTTCCCTTTTATGCCTTTCTTGTGAATAATGCAGGGTAACTGTAAGGTCGTTAGGAAGGAAATAACTGCTCCACAATTTCGCCTGCTCCGCAGCCTACTCAACTTTGGTCGCCTCTCAATGGGTCGTGCAGGGGGTCGTCACAAGTATTCTGAATGACTCTTATTTCATGTTTACATCTCTCGCTTGAAATTAGATGGAAGTTAGCAAACATGAGTTGCTGAATATTTATAAAACATTCAAATAATCCATATGCACGTCGAACGTAACCTCACTGTGAGTAAAGAAGATAATGCGAAACATACTGAAAATTATGGCACAAAAGTCTATTATTTCTCTATTATGTAGCCGTTTTGCAGATATGCTTAGAAAACAATTCGAAAACATTATACAGGAGTACCTCGCAATACGATGGGGTCACGATACGATGAGTTCAAGATACGAAGTGGACTATTGGATTGGTCACGATACGTTTTTCGAGATCCGATCTAGTCAACATTTTACTAGCAACAGAAAAACTGATTAACAGTTTTATTTTAAAAAAGCATCCAGAAAAAACGCGTGCAGCTCGTGCAATGGACAATGTGAATGACATTTGTATGAGTCATTTTTGAAACATTTCGAGGAGTCGTCAGAAACAGGCTGCCTTCTCTAGATAGATATTTTTCGAAGAGAAGTGCCCCAGAAAGTGAAGAAGCGAGTGTTTCTAGTAAGAAAACTAGAAAGGAAAGTGAAGACGATGATGTGTCACCTCAAATTCAAGTTTAGTTAGTTATAAATAAAAATTAGAAAATACATAAAATAAAAATTATATTAAAAAAAACATGATTTAAATTTTCATTATTGTGTCTAAGCTTTCATAAACGTGGTACTATTTTGTGACTAATTATTATTACACATGGAAAATTTTGGTATTCATATATGGTTTGGTATTTATAATTGAATAACGAATTATTCAATTACATAAGATTACATTGTTCTTCATACGATTTTTTCTACGATATGATCCCGGTCAAGGAGCGGATTAAGATCGTATCGTGAGGTACCACTGTAGTTTAATTTCCTGATTTGGATAAACCTTACTTTCTTTACAGTGCGATGCACGTAATTATGCTTTGAGTTGTCAATTATTCTCGATAGATAACCCGTTGGATTTGATTTTCGGCGTTGGTTTCCCGGGTCGAGCTCCTAGACCACCTGAAACAAAAAAACGCTGCAAATTCTTTCACTGGGGTTTATTGTTCAATTGGCTTGCGTTCATGATTTGAATTTCTACTAAGCTTTGGACTGTGCGTGTTTCACATGTGATAGAGCGATTATTGAATTTCAGGAGATATGCATGGAGCACGTAAATCTGTTCTCAACCAAAATACCTATTTGGATTGATCAGTTGACAGTATTTGTGTGCCTCCTTAAATTCAATAATCGCTCTATCACCTTTGAAACACGCACACTGCAAAGCTTAGTAGAAATTCAAATCATGAACGCAAGCCAATTGAATAATAAACCCCAGTGAAAGAATTTGCAGCGTTTTTTTTTTTAATTTTTTATTTTTTTTTTTTAATGGTTATCAGAATGCTTCAACCCGTGTATCGGCTACAAAGCCTTTTAGGAGTTTACTCCAGTATCCACATTACTACATCACTACGTCACTAGGTTACTGCTATCAAAACAAAAACAATAATAAACCAAAATATCGCAAATGTTGGCAGCATAAATTGGGCCACATATCGGGAATGGTTTGACCTACGGACCTGTGGAGGGACTCATTCGATTCCTCGTGGAAAGTTCTTCAGAAAGAGTCTAAGTTTAGGCCGCCTTGACTTTTTTTTTTTGAGGTTTTTAGGGATTTTACAAAATTTCGACAACCCTTAAAGGGCTCAAGAATTGGGGAGTCGCCGGACCAACATGGATTTTTACTGAAAATTTCATCTATTTTGCTCCAACCGTTTGGGAGGAATCGTGCAAACGGCGTACAGCGTACGACGTACGGCGGACGGACGGAAAATTTTTTATTGCAGATTCGGATTCTACACCCTTTGAAACTTAAACCGTGAAATTTTCAGGGGGCTGTTAGAATTTTTTCTTCAAGAGCGATTACAATGGATTATTGAATAATAAACCAATACAGCTACTAATTATCAAATATGACGTTGTGATGATTAACGTTTTATAAGCACCTATATATTGTCATTATTTAGAAATTTTATTCAAGTTTTTGTATACAATTATACTATTAGTTCGGTTAGCTATTAAGAATTTCATTTTTATGTACTCGAGTACATAAAATAGTTTTCACAAGGATTTTATATACAGTTATTATGGAGTTATTATGCTTTGAGTTGCCAACTATTCGCATTGGATATACGGTGGATTTGATTTTCGTTTTTGGTTTCGCTGGTTGAGCTCTTAGACTACCTTAAGTACATTTTGGACTACAGAATTATCGTATTTGGCGTTAAACATTTTTATGCGAACCTGAAATTCTCAAAAGTTGTCATTTCAACTCATCATAACGATTTGAGTTGTTACAAAATTGTAAAACATTCTACTCCTATAATTGCCGGATGTTAATTGTTTCTACAAGGATTTGATATACAGGAGACTATTTGCTGCAAAGTCTCCGAAAAAATTGAGGCTGACGCGTTAAACAGGATGAGATACAAAGAATGGATAGAAATTGAGAAAACAGGTCACAAACAGGTTCAGTTTAACAAACATGTATGAATTCAATTTGAGCAGCCAATGTTTTATCAAATACTAAGTGCAGAAAAATGTATAACGTTTTACTTTCATTTTCGTGACTACACGATATTTTCGCACAACTATTTTTGATGAAGGTCAGTAATAAACCAGTGAGACGTCAACGAAAATGACAATATCGACTTTCAATGTCATCGATGTTAATCGGAATATCGTGCTTGGTTTGAAAACGGCGGGTGCTTTTTTGGGCGAGGGCCAACGTATTGAATGCTGAAGTCCGGATGATTAAACTGTCACAACAACGCGTTGCAACGGAAAGATGCAATTTATTTCCAGCATGACGAAAATGGAAGACCCGTAATAGTTTCATTCATATGATTTCTGCTTGGACGATAACAACTGCAGTAGTAAAAAAAGTCTACCAAGTTGGGTGCGGCGCATAGCTTCCACGTTTTGGTAACATGAATGTTCGAATCACTGCAATGTTTCAAATATCTCGAAAAATTCATAGAATACGAATGAATCAGGGTTTTTACAAGGATTCACGGGACAAAAATGTCTTGTGACATGTACTCACAGACAAAAACGCCTTCAAGAAAACGGATCGACCTATTGCAGGTCTGTCGCAGCTCTAATTCTATGGTGAGTCCAGTACAATCGACTTTCGAATTACATGAAATGACTAAACCATCTTTCTGGAATACCCTTCGACTCAAACCAAAATCTATCGATTGGAAAGTAGTAGAATGATGCTACATTTTATTAAAAAAAAACAAAAACAAAAAAAAAAACTCTTACAGAACTATTGATTTGTGACGTTAGGGCTATCTTCAACTTGACGCCGAAAGTTCCTGAAATTTTTGTCAAAATCGGATGAATCCTTTTAAGGATGTGCTGGCATATGGACACACTCATACGAAACTGATTCAGATTGGTGTACAATGCAAACTGCAAGTAGAAATTTTCATTTTGAAGGAAAAAATTGTTCATCTCCCGAAACTGAAAAGAAATCTTCCGCTATCTAGAAGGAAGATAGTAGTAGTACCTAGTAGCAATGTAACGTAATTCTCGCTGGTTGGCACGTGTCGGTTGTGCTGGAAAGCATTTGCGGAAGCAAATTCCAATCACTTGCTACACGCTTTCAAACGGACAGTGTTGCAGAGAGTTCAGCTTTTACAAAACATGTTACCTGCAATTTTGCCCAGTTCCATGAACGGATGCCCCTTTTTGGTTTATTATTCAATAATTAACCATTGTAATCGCTCTGGAAAAAAAATTCTAACCCCTCCCTGAAAATTTCATGGTTTACGTTTCGAAGGGTGTAGAATCCGAATCTGCAATAACAAATTTTCCGTCCGTCAACCGTAAGCCGTACGCACGATAGGGTAGGTGGGGGCAAAGGTTTGCAGTTTCGAGTTTTCGATTTTTTACGGACCACCATTAGGTCCTTTTCTCACAAAGTGGCTTATTTTGTAGCTAGGTATCTCCCCCACCTTCAGTGAAAAGGATGAATTTTTTCCTGAAAGATTTCCAATTTTCCATTTTAACTCCCCACTTTGCGAACTTTTACCCCCGTCAGTGGGGTAAAGGTTTGCACCAGGTTGGCCCTGCAAGCCTTTGCCCCACTTGTAACTGACATCACCATGACGGACAGAACATCACAAATTTTACTGTACAAAAGTTTTATTAGGTTCCAAAATTAAAATAACTATGTTTATAGTTTGCTCAAAAATCACACAATATTCAACATATTTGAAGGCTTTAGCTCAATAAACCTAACGAAAATAGCAAAATGAAAGGTTTTGTTCAGAAATTATGATTTATTGCTTTTCATGCTTCTACCACTTCCAGTCGATTTCAAATCCGAAAATACTGAAAAAATATTCTATAATTAGGAAAATCAATTTTAGACCAGAAATCACGATTATTTCATTAATTTTTACGGATCTGAAACCCATCCCAATCGATTTCGCCATCCTAGGAAAATTATACCAAACATGCCTTTTTCAGCAATACCTTGAAAAACGTTTTTCGCACATAGCATCTTTGTGAGTGCAATTGACCAACTAAAAGTAGAGTTTTTTAAACCAATTTAAAGGGCATTTACGGCGGATCTGGACGGACATTGCAGATTTTGAATCTATTTTGAAACGTGAATCAACAAGTTTTGAGGGGGGTTGTAAAAATTTTTTCCTATCGATTACGAATCTGTTATAGAGCATAAGGAATAAATAATACTAGGAAGAGGGGCGAAGGTTTGCAGATGGGGTAAAAGTTCGCAGTGCAAACCTTTACCCCGTAATACCTGCGAACTTATGCCCCATCACAGCAGGTTTCGTTGTACAATGGATCGTCGACATTGTTGTTGAGTGAACCGTGGAACCAATTACAGAATCTGAAAGCTTATTAACCGCTCTTGCACCCAAAAATAAGCCCAAAATCTGCTGAAAAATCCTCAAAAGTTCTGAAAAATTAATCAAAAATGACAAAAATACACTTACCTCGATTTTCTTGGCGTGAGGAGTTCAGGCCGCCATGAATTCACGAGGTGACTGACGGAAAGTAAACAAATGCGCTGCTTGCCCATTTCCCGCCCCTGCTCTTCCCGATCATTTCAAACTTCATTGACTTGCCCCATGCAAAATTTTGCCCCCAGGTATTACCCTATCTCCCAAACGGCTGGAGCAAAAAATCTGAAATTTTCAGGAAAAATCCATCTTGCTCCGACGACGCCCCAATTCTTGAGCCAGCTCCCTCACTCAATTTAAAGTGCCCTTTAAGGGCTGTAAAAGTTTTGTAAAATCCCTGAAAACCTCAAAACTAGTCGAATCGGCCTAAATATTTCCCTATTTGAAGAACATACCATGAGGAATCGAATGAGCCCTTCCCCACGTCCGTAGGTCAAACCATTCCCGATGTATGGCCCGATTTATGGTGCCAACATTTGCGTTTTTTCGTTTATTATTGTTTGTTTGTAACCTAGTGATGTCCGGCCGACAGCGTCGAGTTGTAGTGAATGTGGATACTGGAGTGATAGCCGATGTGAATACTTGTAGTGTAGTTAGTAGCCGATACACGGGTTGAAGCATTCTGATATAAGCTGATAAATATATAGGTAAATATTATTCAATATTATTACTGGGGTTTATTATTCAATATTATTACTGGGGTAAATAAGTATTCTTTCACTGGGGTTTATTATTCAATTGGCTTGCGTTCATGATTTGAATCTTACTAAGCTTTGGAGTGTGCGTGTTTTACAGGTGATAGAGCGATTATTGAATTTCAGGAGATATGACCACGTAAATCGGTTCTCAAACACAAATTCTTACGTAACATTCTAAACTTGCCCTGTTGTTAGATAAAGACGTGACAAACGTTTTTCTGTCCACGATAGATAGAGATAGATAACGTCTCTTTGTATTGATTAAATGACCGTTACAAGAGTTTGATGAATTACATGTACAAAGTGAAAATTAAAACATTTTTACATTGAGTGATTTACAAACCATAATATTATATCTTCTAATTAATTTAAATAACTGATTTCTTCAGTCTTTGATTCACATCATAACTGGCCTCTACTAAATTAATAAAGGAAAAATGAGAAAACCAAATAAACACAACCAAGTCAAGGAGCAGACACTACATAACTATTATTTGATCATGTGAGCTCATAAACAAAACTTAAGAACTGTTATTTTCCTACTCTATTCATTAGCGGAAAAAGCTCGGAGCATTAGTGATCTGCTGACATAGTTTTAAACTGCCATCATTTTCGCATTTTCATCTCGAAAATCTAATAACGATGAGAGGAGAGAGACTCCCAAGTTCTCCAGGCTTAAAGTGTTCAAGGGCACATTCACATCGATGTATGGGGCGATAAGGAATCTTCGGTAGGCGTTGTAAAGCGGGCAGATGAACATGGAATGTGTTATTTTCTCCCGGACCAAAAGGTTGCAATGCGTACACACCTCTGAAGGTTGCAGGGTATAGGCACTTCTTCTGTAGAAAATATTCAGTTGTTCTCTTGACAAAAGCCTAATCTGCGCTAGCATCCTTTCAACCCAGCTGTACTTGTCTCCTTGAATAATCAACTATTTCTTTGTAAAGGCGGTTGTAGGAAGAACTGCAAGTTTTCTATGTCCACGTGTGTGGTTCTTTTTTAGGTTGGGATTTTACAAAACTTTGACAACCCTTAAAGGGCACTTTAAATTAAGTGAGAGAGCTGGCTAAAGAATTGGGGCGTTGTCGGACCAAGATGGATTTTTCCTGAAAATTTCAGATTTTTTGCTCCAGCCGTTTGGGAGAAATCGTGTGTACGGCGTTAGGCGTTTGGGCGCCTAAAACTTCGAAAACACGAACTTTCCGGGCACCGAGGCGACCGCCTATCCCTCCGCCGTATCGGAGAGGGGCCGCCTCGACCAGTCCTTTCCTGTCCGTCTTCGGGCGGGGCCGCCTAGACCAGTCCTATCCTGTCCGTGCTCGGGTGTGGCTGCCTCGGCCAGTTCTCTCCGGTCGTTCGGGCGTGGCGGTCTCCGGCAGTCTACTTCGTTCCGTGTTCGCGCGAATACCGTTCTATCTTCATCTTCCATCTATTGGGAACATGAATCTTCATGGATTGATACAATTGAATGCGGGAACATGCAAACACTGGTAAGTACCAAGTATTTTTCTACAAAATCTCTAATAAAAAATCATATAGACTGAGATTAGGTAGGTGCCGCATGTTTAGGTAGTTCCCATGCAATTATTGATCAATAGAAGGATAATACCTAGATTCTAATCTATCTATTATGGTCTAGGAGAGGTTGTAGGACCAGCTAAGAACAAGAGGAATAAATAACACGATACAAATCCGTTTCAGACTTTTCTCAGACCAAATTCGTGGTTAAAACCAAAGGTGTTTCTTTAGTCTTCTTTTTTCTGTACTCCTATTTTCTATCGAACCATCTCTGTTCTTAAAGTTTTATTATGCACGTATAAACTCGCTAATGTGATTGTAGCTTACACTACCTATGAGTTTAACGATTATACGTAGTTAAACACACACTCGTAACACTTCGAAACAGGCAGCATATCGAAAATAGTTCCCTTATTATAGGAATAAATTCTACCTAACTAGACTAATCCCATAATGTGCAAACGCGTTCTTAAATATGCATTATGCACGTATAAATTCACTAGCGTGATTGTTGCTTACACTACTCATGAGTCTACTCATCATAACTCTCTAGCAACAAATTAGTTGACTAAATAGATCATTGCTGTGCAGTTTTGAATGTGAAATGATTTTAAAAGAGGATAAACAAAACTACACGAAGTTCAAGTGAATAATGCAAATTATTTTAATAGGAAAAGAATGAAATATTTATTTATTTACAGATACGGGACGAGCCCAAATACAGGAAAAGAAACATAAATATACATATTGAATATATAACAACAACTTCATACACAACAGTCAACAATACCGAGACAATTAAATTGAAAACGAGACAATTACAAATAGTTTGAAAAGCCTAAATTAAACATAATATGTTATATTATAATACCTAGGATCTCAACAGATTTTTTATCTTTCCTACGGATTCATTGAAAAAGTCATAATTGTGAACAGAACAGACCACATTTGCCTCCCTCGGCATTCTCAGAATATGAACCATAAAGGTGCGGGCGCGATGGGGGTGCCGGATAACAGAGACTGCCGGTTAAAAGGGTGCCGGTTAATCGAGGTTATTTCGTACTCTCTCTTAACTCTTCTTTCGTGCTCTTTCGTTCTTGCGTCTGGATCCATCCACCAGAATTTTTCGATACACGATAATAACGCTGATCTAGAACCAAATCATGATATTCTTGATTAAAACACCGAAACAAAAACAATATGGAGGGTAATCATATTTTCTTGAAATAGTGAAAAACGTGTCCTGATTTCAAAGCCTTCAGTGCAAATACTTGATGGAATTAATTCTCCCAACGAACATGTCATTTACTTAATGATGGGATTTCTTGAATGTTTGAGCGTAATATGCCATCGAGTCTGTTACCTCAGTTCCTCATATCGTATTAAAGTATTTCTTTCTTTGAGTCCTTCGGTTTGATAAATGTGAGCATCTGTGAAGATCAATAAAGTCCGTGTTCCATTCTATGACAACAAAGGATAGTTTATTTCCACGGATGAGTTATCAATTCAAAGATGATGTAGTCATGAAATGTAACGCCACGCAACCCTGCTGAACGTTTCATTCGTAATGAGGCTGATTCCAGAATTACAGTGACATGGTGGAATACCCCTCTTTTCTACGCCATAATTTCTTGCGTTCGTGACGATATAGACATTGAGTTTTCTTTCGTTTTTTCACAGAAGCTCTTAAAAATTTAACACATACGTAGCCTTGTTTTTTTCCTGCCGTTTTACCACGTGAGATTCACAAACAAGACAATCGAGTTTTCAAGTGAATGATGAATGAAGGAAGAAGTCAGGTCTCGAAACACTGCGACATCGTCACGCATTTCATCTGTACAAAACTGTTCAGATGTATCTGAAATGGTTTTGGATCATAAAGAGTTTTTCGGTGTTTGGGTCATTACCTCTTGAAAACCACACTTGACTCGAATTTAACGCCCGCAGCTAACGGGACCATGCTCGCCATTGTTAATACCTCATTGTCCATGAATCTCGTTCTTATGTGAAAATATTTAAAGCCTTTTATGGACTCCAAATTCCCCAAGCTGCTTTGAGCCGTGGGTTTTTCCCAAGCCACCCTTTTTCTGGCAGACGGTCAGACACTCGTAGTCTCCCCCCTAGCACCATGGGGTTTCCCGGGGTAGTTGTCCCTGATTGGTTTCTACTATCCCCCTCTCTCTGCTCCCCACGATTCCCCACTCTAAATTTTCTTCACTTCCCCTCCAAACAAAATTTTCCCGTTTTTTGGTTAACAGAATCCGGAGTCAGTTCTCTCCTTCGTTTTTAGCTTGCTCTTACACCCTTGTTAACTCGACTGACTTCATATCTTAGTTATCAAAGTGAATTAATTTTCCTAACTAAGTAGTGGCAAAGCAGCATATTTTGTGATATTGTTAGCTACCCGCGAAACCTCAATTTTGGCAGAAGCGCCTTAAGGCTTTATTCAACAACACCTTTTATCTATTTGATTGATTCACTATATCGACGAATACGAATTGAATGATATATTTCCAAACTCGTTTATTGAGCATGTACGCATCCATTTGAAATACAGCCTCCATCAGATAACTGCACAACCGTTTATATTTTCCTTGGGTTCACCTCAACAAAAACCTAAGCCTATAACATTTGTGTTCCTCTATGTAAACCTTAGCTATTACATAGTGTTTTTTAAACATTCTCCCTAAGGACCTAAGGTGACCTATGCAATCGTAATTGTGTATTTTTTTGAAGCTTTTCAAAACTCTTATTGACATGGAGATTCAGAGCAGCTTCGATAGCGGAGTTCCACTGATAGAAAGCAACCTCATTTTGCACTTTTCTGATCACAATTCGCCTACATCTGTTTTTCATGGAATTTACAAATCAGTGGGCGACTTGCTTCACCCAGATAGACCCAGGTGCCCAGTGGCAACAATTAGACTACATTTCCTATATTTCGGGACTTTGTGAATCGTTTGCGATTCTCATCGGCTTGAAAATTAATCTGCAGTCAGAAACATGAATCGGATTATATCTGTTACGTTAAAGTTTTTTTTTTTTTTTTTTTTTTTTTTTTTAAATTAATAACGAACCTTCGTAATCGAGAAAATGAATGTCCTAACCCCCTCCTTCTTCTTTACTTCTTAAGATTTCACTGCAAGATGTTTAGAAACCGAAAATGGAGATAAGCTCTAAACGGACGACAGACGGTTTTGTAATTCAATATAAAAATGAAAATACTTGGGCTATCGCCAGCAAAGCGGTCTAGTTCTCAACTTCCGTTGAACGAGCGCCATAGGCAAACGCCTATCTAATCGACTTTTCAAATAGTAGCGAATGGATGATCGTAATTTAACCCGAATGGTCTTATTCACGGAACTCTTTTCTATCCCAATCAAACAAAAATCCTCTTACATCAAAAGTTTTTGAGATTCTGATTTTTTGATAGATTAATCCTTAAATATAATCTCTTACGGTTGATTAGTCAATATGCCGAGATTAC
Organism: Creontiades dilutus; assembly: GCA_031894815.1. Classification (NCBI taxonomy): domain Eukaryota; kingdom Metazoa; phylum Arthropoda; class Insecta; order Hemiptera; family Miridae; genus Creontiades; species Creontiades dilutus. The sequence goes on from JAVIWC010006749.1 coordinate 373,837, forward strand.
TGATCTTATGGCGATCTTTGAGCCAGTAGTTTGAAACGTAAACCAACAATTTTTGCAGAGGGATAACAATTTTTTCGCTTGGTCAACTACAGAGGTTGTTATTAAAAATAATTAACCAAAAACCAGAATTTCGGAAACGTTTGAAACAACACTAGTGTTTTTATGTTCTTTATTGATTGACGTCAATTCAATGAACCGAATGAGCCCACCCGGACCGCTTAACGTTCATCCGTTCACTCGCTCCATCCTAGACAGATCAAAAGAACGTCAACACGATTGTGATTGTGTACGTGATGCTATAATTGCAGTGGAATTGGGTTTTCAAGAATTCCTTTTGAGATCAACTGTTTCAAGACTTATGTTACACTCGTATAATTGCGGAGAAGTGAACCGTAGATGTTGGTAGATATATTACTTTATCTTGTTACATTTCAGTTTTTCTATACGTGGATTTCTGCGTTCTGTCTACATACAGCCTATGTATGTATTTCGATATCAGCTTTCGTTTCCACATTGGGACACGTAAGGATTGATATTCACGGTGTTTTATCAATATCAATCAACAAAGTCATCAATCTGTCATTGGGGGTCTAGAAGTAAACTACGAAATATAGAGACACAATGATCGGCTGAAGGATTCTTGCGGCTGATGTCGTTCCTAATCGATCTCCCAAAATTAAGCTGTAATGTAAATGGCGAACTTTTTATGGTACCTGGCATGCAATCAAAAGACACAGCGAGGCGTTCATATAAAGTATCATATACTTCGTCTAATATACATTCAGTGGTTTACGCAGAATACTCATTCCAATACAGAAATAATAACCATCCGTTTATTAATAAGAAGCGTTTTTTCTACAGAAATAATAAACCGTTGAGTAATCATTTGCGTTATTTGCCAGCTTTACTTAGGTTTAGTTCCTTTAGTTCGCCTTTCCCACTTGGGGAGCGTCCCGTGGAACTCACGTTCCCTGGAAGTATTCAATCACAATCATTGTGATAATCAATTCTTTGAACTAGTTGAGTAGAGTGAGCTAACGTCACAACTATTACTGGACTGTTCCCGTATATACAAGAAGTTACTTCTCTTAAAAAGCATTTTCCAGGATCTCTGATCGAAATCGAATTTTCATTCTGAAAGGAATATTAGATAACTTCTTTTCTCATCGATATTTAAAAATATACATTTTAATAGATGATCAAAGCTTCTCATGTTACTGAGATTTTTTTTCATTTCAACGGAGTTAATATGTAGTTGGGTAAGAATTATTGGGGAGGTTTCCGAGAAATCTGGGAAAGATAAGAACTTTTGGTGGCTTTGTTTGGTTTGAGAAAATATGGTTATGGAAAATAAAAACAGCCGAGCTGGATCTTTAAACTCCCACATTTGCGTTATACCAAGAAAATTTCTTCGGTAAATATGCCCAGAGAAGACTCATATAAGCAAAACTCCAACGTTATTCCAAAGTTGAAATGAACTTTCTAGACAGAAAAGGGTTAAGAGGGGCGGAGGAAGATGAGGATGGTACAATAGGAAATTATATAACTTTTTAAGGCACTGGCGCTTGAATAAAAAGTTGTGTGCACTTTGAAATAAAGTGCTAACCTGTAAAGTTGAAGATGAAAGGAGAGAGAGGGGAAGGATAAAAACGCGAAGGTTCAATATGAGAGAGTCAAGGGATAGAAACAGCGTCAGTAATTCAATACACAAGCAATCCGCGTTTGCATGACACAAAATCAATGCCTTCGCTAAGAAAGGCGGCTAAGGGGAGGTGCGGATTAAACCGGGAACTGAACTGAATCTTTGTTATTGTACAATAGTTCTGTGAGCGATGGGGTTGAAACATCATTTTGCACTCTTGCTAACATTTTTATTCTTGTTTTTACAAAAACATGAAGACTTTTATGGCTGATACAGAGCTCAACATAACTAAACTAGTCATATGAAACACTCATTCTACATCCAACATCCATTCACGTCCAGACTTAGTTTTAACAATTCAATGCAAAATTTACAATCGTCATTAATACGACTATACCAATCAGCTTACCATGAAAACCTTTATAGGTAAGATAATTACATTGACTTGGATTAAGATAATAATGCGAGTGAATTAATTTGTTAGAAGTAAATAGGTATAAACAATTATATCTAATCTCCCTGTCATTCCACGGAAGCCTGCAGAAATACAACATCAGGAAGAAAACGTTATGTTATTTGAGATTCTTACGTGAATTCCGATTGGCAATTGATACGTGCTGTTGACATTCAAACGTTACTCAAATCCTTTGGGGAAGGAAAATCATCTACCGACCTTTGAGTTAAATGTCAGCTATTTTAATGGTCTCAAATACGATGTGATCCCACCGAAAGACTTCAGATCCGTTCAGTTAGTTTGTTCCATGGGGCTTATTAGTAAATTTTCTTTAAAAAGTCGTGAGGGAATTGCCAATTGTGCGAAAATCTGGGGTTTTCATTTTTATTGAAGGGATAAAGTGAGCTGTACTGGTAACAAGTTTTCCTTATACCCGTGAGTTTTTTGCTCCCGAGTCTTTGTTTCCCTTTCGCTGTATGAAGAAATGTTTTCTTCAAAATAAAAATGCCCACTTTAATTTTGCGTTGTAAACAATTTCAAACAACTTTCGTTTCCTGTCTGCCTGTCTGTATGTAGATCTTTGTAACAAGCTTTATTCCTTTCAGTTTTCATCCGATTTTGATGAAATTTCTCAGTGAGTTTCATTACTCAAAAATCAATATATCAGTGTACAAGCAACAGTAAAATCCGCTCAGAATCGTATTTACTGGTTCTAGGGTCCGATATCACACGAATTCGTAAGGTAGTCGGGCGAGACTGGTTTAACCCATTTCAGGCAAGGGTAGAAGTAACGTGGAAAAAAAATTTTCTTTATGAGGCTTTATTTATCGCTTCATTTATAACAGAAAATGAAAAAAAAAGATTTTTTTTTCTGAATTGCAATGTATAGAATAACAAAGGGTTGTATACGTCCCAATAGCCTTATCCATGAACCTCACATCGTATGGTGGGACTTGAAGCATTTGATTTGAAGGTTACTGCTCAACTTTTCACACTTATAAACGGTTTTATTGTTACATAATCGGCATCCATTTCTTTTGTTTGATGTGCCTCACTACATAATGCGTCAAATCTTGCCGCTTTAGACGCGTTGGTAGGTCCCGGACCAACACCCAGCATTGGTGAATTATTATAATTACACAAATAATTGTATGAGTAACGCATGAATTATTCACTATTTCACTAAAGGCACGTACTTACCTCTTCATCGGATGTCGAATCTTCAGCTTCCAAATTTGCCACAACTTCCTCAGTAACTGAGGAAGTAACTGAGCGTGGACAACTGTTGCCCACGCTTTCCCAGTTTCATGATGATAAACTTCCATTATGTTCCATAACATTTCGAAGGTTAGATCATCATCAGTAACAAACATGAACTGAATTTACATCACAGAAAGCCCATCTTATACAGGGTGTCCCAGGAGTTATTCACAATCCGACTCCTACGTGTTCTACAAATCATTTCCGAACAAAAATACCTATTAGCGATTTTTTGCCGGAGGCTTCGTTTCCGAGTTATTCGCGATTTAAGATTTTTTTCGTGTTTTCGATCTTATGTCATTAAAACTGTCATAACTCCCTCAATTTTAAAGATAGCTCAAATTTGATGACACTGTTGGAAAGAGCGTTAAATTTTTCATCTATTTGATGTGAAAAAAACATTGTTTTAATTGCAATGAAGATGTGCGATTGCTGCGCGAAATGGCAGTTTAGTCAAAATCTTGAAATCGCCTGATTTTCATCTCGCCTTAGAAACCCCATTAATGCTTGACGCAGAACTGTGCAGGGCAGTTGAAACGTGCGCCAAAATGTCAGCTTTCTAACAGTGTAGTCATTTTGGTTTTAAAAAAATATTTTTAGTTAAGGAAATGGTGTTTAACTGCAGGAAAACGTGTGTTTTCTGTTAGAATTGAGGTTTTTCCAAAAGTCTCGCCGAAAAAAGGTTGTAGGGTTGTAGGGAAAAAAGGTTTCTCGCTGAATCGAATGGTGACAACGCCAGACGTCTCACGTGACGATTTAAGTTAGTTTTGTCGGATGCATAAACCCGTTCGTTTGTGAACAGCGTGTACGGCATTTCTAAGCTGTCCGGCCACAGTCAAGATAATCGAAGAGCCGAGAGACGGCTATTGTTTGTGTTCATTTACGATTGATTGCGATGAGTTGCATTCATCTTCTTGCTGACACTATGGACCCTTATCAAACCAGGATTCCGTATCATTACCAACTCTTCCCTTTCGCCTCTTTCCTCGCTGTATTTCCTTCAGCGTGGTTTCCCTATTGCATATTCCTACTTATCATGGTGCGCTATAGCTATTGAACTTAGCTGGTAGTAATAACCAAAACCTTAGTGACAAAAAAGGATTATTAGATTAAAAAAAGATAGTTTACTATATAAAAAAAGGATCAGTGACATAAACAATATTATACCTACCAATATTTTTTCCCTATACTATCCGACGTGTTCGGAAGGGTGTGAGTTGTACACGGGAGGAGTGTGACTCCCTTGCTGCTTCAGAAGCATTACCATTGGCAAAACCGTGCACAGAAATCATGTCAATATACTCACTTATGGTATAGCTACTCACCTGAAAGCAACTCATCGGAAATGAGTTGTAGAACACGTAGGAGTCGGATTCTGCATAACCTCTGGGACACCCTGTATAACTAAAGAAGACCCAATGTTTGAAAATTGAGAAAGCTACGGATGAGGCATTGTATTGTTCAGGGGCAAGGGTATGCAATGACCCGCACGACCCCCCGGTCTTGAAGGAGGGGTTGGTTTGTGCGCCTTGTATTATCAACCCCAATCTGATTTGGCCGTAGCAAGGGGAGGTTGCAATGTTGATAATTTGTTGTTACTGACCAAATTCAGTTTTAGTTAAATGTTTGTTGACTCGAAAATGTTATCAAGTTGTAAGACAATGGTAAGATATTGGGGTTTGAATCAAGTTCATTTGAAGATATATGTTCAATAGCTATAGCGCATTATGATGAATGGGAATATACAATAGGGAAACCACGCTGAAGGAAATACAGCTAGGAAAGAGACGAAAGGGAAGAGTTGGTAATGATACTTCGATTATCTTGACTGTGGCCGGACAGCTTAGAAATGCCGTAGACGCTGTTCACAAACGAATGGGTTTATGCATCCGACAAAACTAACTTAAATCGTCACTTGAGACGTCTGGCGTTGTCACCATTCGATTCAGCGAGAAAAGTTACGTATATCCCGCCCGGACCAACCAATGCCACTCAAGGCTTACAAAGTAAAAGTGGCACAAACAGTAACATGGAAAGAGAGACACTCAATACTATTTCAAGAATGAACCCATTAATGGTGAAATATTTCGAGAAAAACCTCATTTAGACATTATCGCTCTTAATAATTTCGAATTTTCCTAGCAGATCCAAAATACCTCTCATTGGGCAAAATTGAGGAAATTCTACATATTGCCTGTTTGTCAGATCAAAAATAAAGCTATGATTGGACTCATTCAGACGACTTGCAAAGGCAGAATCACCTTTTTGTCTCTGAAATTCTTATCATGGTCTTTTATTCGTTCCCTCAATTTCCTACCAGTTTGACCACACTACTTAAGCCCACATGAACATTTTACTTTATAAACCTCACTCTTATACTGAACGTTAATTTTGTCCTTAACCGAACCCAAAGAAGAATTAAGATTATTTTTATTCTTGAGCCCAACGTTGAAACCTCTGGACGACAGAATTTGACCATGTTCATCCGAAATTTTCCCATAATAGGAATACTTATCCACTTTTTCTCTTTCAACTCAATTTCTCTCAGTGAATTACACAGTTCCCTACTCTCTTTCCTAGAATCTTATTCCAAATTACGGCTATACTTGTAATAAAAGATTTTTCTTTCAATGAATATTGATTATTCATCGGTATTTCAAAAGTTTTCAAAATTTAGGGGTTTATTCTCGCAATGTGTTTGGCTCTCCTCTTCATAATGTTACTGGTTGTGCCCTTTCCACTTTGTAAGCGTTAAGTGGCATTGGTTGGTCCTCCCCTGTCTTACACTTCCCTGATCCAATAGGATTCAGTTTCCTTTCACCTGGGCAAATATAATATGTGCTATCTGTGATGGAACTTCAGTTCATGTTTGTTAGGTACTGATGATGACCTAACCGTCGAAATCGAATTAACTGTGTAACTCATTATTTTCGTGGAAATTTAGACAACGTTCTATCTTACTCCGTTTTTATTTTGATCGAAGCTCAGTTTATTACGTTTACCGTATTTCGTACGAATACATTTTGATAAAAACTGTCTATTTCCTTTATCCTTAGGGCTTTTAACGTGAATTTAGTTCATACTTTATGGAGCTTATGAGAGAGAGGAGAAAATAGGGAAATTTGCTAGTGGCACAATCACGTTGGGTTGTATGAGAGGAGGTACAACATTATCTAATCTCTGTTCTGTCCGAAATCATAAATACTACCCACAAAAAGAGGAGTACCAGTAATTCATGCATTCTCAGCAATATAGTTCACAATAATAACAATTACTGAATGGTTTTTACACCCCACGATTTCTGCAGACAGTCGATCCCCGCAATAGAAGAGAAGATCTGGTTTTTGAAATGAGCAAGACTGCTCCAAACCACCCGCTGGGTTCAAGTAATTATGAAACGAAATCCAATATCCCCCTCTCCACATCCTCATATCCACCTCGAGCCCCATCCGAGGGGGCCATTTGGAATAATAATTGTGAGAATAGAAAGTAAAGTTATTTACGAGATTACAATCCTCCTGGAAAACCGGTTCTTTATCTCATTTATGCCTTTTAGAAGTTGAGATACGGCTTTCGTTTGCCGGTTTAATCCCTTGGGTCTATATGGTCGTTAATTCACGCACGAAATATTATGAGTGGTTTTTCCTTTTCAAATGGAATACCTAGAAGAAAACAGTGGAGTTTAATTCAATTTCTGTAAGTCGCGACCTACTCCATAACGAATGTTTAGTAAACTAAAATAGTTGCACGTTTTTAGGGCGTCCTTCTGGACCAAGGTTTCGTCAGTATAGCGACGTCTATTAGAATCGACCAGAGGGTGTGCGAGAACCCAATCATGGGTTCTCAAAAAAATTCATTAGTTTGGTCCAAATCCGCAGTTTGTGAGTTGCTATCAATTCATAGCTGGTAATTTCGTAATTTTTCTGGTTTTTTCTTGAAGAGAGAATAATTGAATACTATAAGTGATTCATATAATAACTAAATAATGAAATATAAAGGAAAAAAAACTATACCACTCACAAATTTATAATACTTTCGTCCACCTAAATTGCACATTTTAATTACGTCATACTTGAGCACAAAAGACGTAAAGTGTCTGACCGTGTAACGGACAGATGATCTAAAATTTAGTTTCATGCCTTCCAAATAATACCGCTTCCACAGCTTGCGTCAAATTAAAATTTCCACAAGCATTTAGGAGAATCCCCACAAATTTTAATCTCGTTGCAGTGTAAATTATGCTCTTGACGTAACATAAATTTTGACAGCTTTTTAGGGAATCTGGTAATCACAGGTTCCCTATGTTTATCATCATGATATATCCAGAACATCCTGACACCTTGAACTTCAGCTTTTTGCCACACTCAATTCTTCCACTATTTCCATTCGATTTTAAAGAAATATTTCAAGAAATAAATTGATCTCTTTGAAATTGATTTTTCATTTATCAAAGTTAAGATCTGTAATTTTATAAGGAGTCAAGATTAAAATTCTCCTGTGTCTCGACTTGAATAATTTCTTCAAACCGTAAACCTGCTTAAGAGTTATAACAAAATATTTAAAATAAAATCATCCCTGTTGATGCATTTTGATCTTCGTTAGCCATTCTTACACATATTAATTGTTACAAATTAATGATAATCACCAGAGGCGTAATCATTTTTAGGAAGATTTGTAACTAAACCAAAAAAATTGAGATCCTTCAAAACTATAAAAATTAGATCTAGAGAACGGGTTGAGATAGAAAAGTGCGGTTGGCTGGCGGGGTTTTACTAGATTTTGGTGAAAGATTAACAGAAATGTACTTGTTACAAAACAGCTTTCGTACAAGTACGCAACCACGAGGGACATTTTATGTCTTTGCGCCCCCTCCCACACACACACCACGTACTTCCAATTGGAGGCCAGTTTTGATGTAAAACGCTTATCAAATTCAACGTCGGCGAGAGAATGAGGCGTCTCGATAAATGTATCACGTACCTCGCCAATTACAATTTCATATTTTGCGTAAACGATATTCGCCCACTAGTTCCAACGAGTGCCGTTTTGTAGGACCAATGATAGATTGTGCTCGTTGATGGTTGCGATGTAATGGTTCCATCGTTTGGTCACTGAGGTTCCGAAGCAACGAATGGTAAACTGTAAAGACATAATCATCACCACTCACAGGACTGTCACAGTTAGTAAACAATATGGTTCCAACGGGTCGTCACTGGGGTTCCTAATGTCCAGGGGTTAACGTAACAAGATTAAGTAAATCAACAGCTTTCAAATGAGTGGTGAACGAGTTTTGTACGATCACAAATGTCGAAGATAATGATCCGTAGCAACGAATCGGTTGTAAGCGAAAACCATCAGAAATATTTTCCTGACGATTTTTTCGTGACGCTGTCCGCGTAACATTTTCGAGTTTATGTAGCAAAGTAAAGACATAAAATGTGAAAAGGAAAGGAAAACATATGCGCTGCAATTTGCATTTATGAGTTGAATACAGCTGGGGTCTCTCACTGATAATGATAAACCAGAAGGTGTAAACCGTAAGTGATGCTTATTTCATTTCTCAACGTCTTTATAATTCGTTACATAAAAGGCGGACACGCTCGGTTTCAGGGAAGTTATTAGTTCAATTCGTTGGCCATTCAAATTAAAAGTCAGACGGAATGCAGAGCTGTGGAGTTACGTAGTGTGCAGGAAATGAAGGCTACAGATAGTTTATATTCTTCAGGACAGAAAGACTTTTACGTAGAGTTTGACAAATGTAAGTGACATAATGTCAAGATGTGTTTGAGGTATTTGGTGGTTAATGAAAAAAAAAAGGATTATTATTTTTGTATCGAATAGCTTTACCTCAAGCATCAGTGGATTACAGATAAATACTTATCGTGAGTTATAACGTTACTGGCATAACTCTGATCGATGGATGTTTTTTGTTTGCAAACTAAATTTGTTTACAAACTTTGTGAACGTTTGGCACAGTGATGTCGCAACAATGCTTCGAACCGTTTACGGGAGATGGACTAAATTTTGGTACCTAGTACTACCTCTTTTAAAATCTACATAACTTGAAATGTAAGCCAACAAATTTTGAGGGGAGATTAAACTTCTTTTTCTAGGTCAATTACGAAAGTTCATTACTTTAAATAATAAAACTGAACTAAAACTAAAAATGAAAACTAAACTAAATTGAGCAAAGAAACCCCTCCCAAAATGCCAAATCTGGGATGGCAGGCATCCTCTATAGGGCTTGATTATATTATTTTTGTATTAGATAACCGTTGTTTGTGAATCACTGACGTCTATGTTATACCGTCTAAATTCGACAATCACATGCCTTGAAATAATATTGTAAACGCCATAAGAGGAGCATAATTTATTTTTCACGTCCGTAGATTGATTGATTAGAAAACAAATTAGCTACAAGTGATCATTCAGCTGATGTGGTCAGGTGATCATTGTGTTTCCATACTTCGGAATTGACTTTTATATGTCCCAAAGTCAACAGGAAGACTCCGTCATAAATATAACTCCGCAAGCACTAAAAGTTTATATTAAAGCTGATGTCTAAACTATTGACCAATGTATCAATATTCTGTTTCCGGGCTAAAAGTTGAAAATCACGAAAGAAACATCCTAAATTAAACGAGACAACAGTGAAGCATCTACGCTTCACTTGTCCGCAAATATGGGTACTTATTCAAAACTTTTGAAAAAACTGATTTCAAAAGAAACTCTTGAAAAAAATAAAGAATAAATTTAATTGCAATTATATCATCTGATTCTATCGAGCAATTTATTATGCACGTTCAAATTCACATTCGTGTTGACATTATTTTTGTCTGTCAAAGTTAGCAGTTAGGGAGAGCCAACGGATGAACGTGAAGCGGTTCGATTGAGCTCATTCGATTCATTAGACGAATATCTACCCATAACGAACATGAAAACATTTGCATTAGTTATTAAAATTCGGATACCACTTCATTTAATGATGTACCAAGCAGATGCGTAATTTGTATTGCTATTAATGTTATAAAATCATTAATTTTCGTTTATGAATTACTCACTCATACTTCTCATTAGTAACATAACTCATAACTCTTATTAGATCTCTTTTCAATAAGAGTCATTGAAACATTTCCATTTCATCAACATCGCAATGGTCTACAAGCGTTATAGGTACCTGAATGCTTATAGCCATCTGGCTGGGGTTTAACGCTTAGTACTTACCTATTTGTCCACGTGCAATGTCTAGTCGATACATTTAGATTCTGATCCATCAAAATTCTTGAATGTTGGTTCTTGTAACGTACAGAAGCATATAACAAGAAGGCGATGGATTGAACTAGTAGCCCCTTCAAAGAGTTGAGGCGATAAGCCTGCAACACCCACAGTATACCCCAGAAGCTAAAAAGACTCTACTTTCTACTCAGCAATAGCAGTTTCAAGAAACGGGATATAGATTAATCCTTATCCATCACTCTCCCGGGGCTTTCAAAAGCAGTGTAATGGGGAGGGGGGCTTGGAATGTGCAGGACAGGGGTAAGTAGAGTTCCCTAGGGGAGCAGAGCAACGGAAAGGGGTGGCAGAACAGTCGATACTAGATTGTGAATGGCTAAAAAGCTTCAGGTTTATGGTCAGGAATTGCAGTTTCAAGAAACGGGAAGGGAAGCAATCCATCACAGAAACCAGAGTCTTTTTCTTTCTTTTTGGTACATTTATTTATTAGAGCCCATGCCAACAGTAATATATCTCAACGACAATTGATTAATGATGCTAGAAAACATTCGAATGTAAAACTTAAGCTGCAGTAATTTATGTCACTATTTACAGAAAATGATCAAGTATGGGTATTATTATTTTATATATGTACACAATGCAGTCCAAGTTTTCAAATTAAGTCTAATACGTGTTGGGGACGGAGGTGCCGTCGATTTGTTGGAGTTTCGAATCTTTCATTAGCGAGACAGTTTGCATGATTCCTGTTCCTTTCGACCAAAGAGGTAGTGTGAAGCATTAAACATCCCAGAGGTGAATCCAGGGCAAAATCCCGGTAAATGGTACTGTTTCGTACAAATGGAGGCTTAAGGACAATTTTTGTTTGTGCGGTCCGGTTTTGGTTTTGCTCGATTCGTCTGAACCGGGAGCGCGAGCAGGTTCCCCAAAGTGAGACACCATATGTCCAAATGGGCCGTATTAAAGTTTCATACATTTTAATTTTGTTTTGTTTGGAGATATGCCGACTGTTGAATAGAGTATGAATACATTATAATTTTGTTTTGTGTGGAGATATGCAATGACTGTTCATTAGAGGCCTTAGCTGATATGTTCGAACTGCCAGTCTAGTCAGGAGTTCGTTTATATGCTGCTCGAAAGTCAAGCGTTAGTTGAGAACCACACCGAGGTACTCATAAGATGTTTCATATGGTATGATCTCATTCAGGTATAGCAAAGAAGGTTGATTAAATTTGAAGCGGTAAGTATATCTAACAATACGTGACTTCGATGTGTTCACCTTAAGCCTCCATAACATACACCGTGAAACCAAGCGCATTTATGGCTGGAGTTTATGTATAACTGAAATTGAGTTGTAGAAGTAGAAAACCAGTTCCTTGGTATTTTGTTGGTCGTTAAGCTTCGCTGGCTGACTTATCGACGTTTTTTGTCGTTGGTGTGGATATGGATCCCGGTTACCCGATTCCTGAATCCGCCGTCCCTGAGTATAACCTGACGCCTTCTAGAGCCTGGGCGCAACCATACCATTCTACTACCTGCCATGCTATGATCCGCTGATCCTCAATTATTTACTGTCTTGACGCCTCCTTTCCCTCGCACTGCTTCCCCAGGCAAAACGCCTTCTGCCCCGGAATATTGTCTCTGATTTCCCCTTGAATTTTATAATTTCCCCTGCCCTGCTTATTTTGGGCTTTCCCACCATTCAGTCCTCTCCCTTCTTTTTAAGACCTGGGAGTTAAATGGACACAAAGATTTCCCTCTTACCGATTCTTGAATCCGCCGCCCCTGAGCAACACTCGACGCCTTCTAGATTCTGAATTACAATATGGGTGCATCAGGCATTAATCGCTTCATCACTTAGAATGAGAAACTAAACCATTCTATCTCCTCCCATGATAACCATCCTTGAAAGGTCTGAACATTGTCACCTAGAACCAACTGCATATTTTCTTCTGACTACTTTTTATGGCAACGCATTAATTTGTATTTCGAAAACTTTCTCATTTTGAAGTGACAAAAGTGTCAAGCATCACTTAGATACATAACTACGAAACAATCCGACGTCGATAATGTTTATGAATTATGCTCTTGAGCGCGACGGTACATATCGGTTAATTCGATGTAAATGCCGAATATCCGAAACGCGATCGACAGAGGCTGGATCCCAAGATCTGATTAACGTCAAGAGCACTCCCGAGATTAATTTTCTGCCCTTCATTCGACGGGTAGTGGCATCGATCAGTCGGAATTGGAAATGTGAGGTGAAACGTTCGTGGGGGTTTTCAAACTGAATTTGAAGAAATAATTACATATTAGAGAGGATCGATGGGGATAAGTACATAGACCCCCACTTTTTTTTCCGTCTTTGATTAGGGAGCCATTGGGCAATTATGTTTACATAGGAGGGAGGGAGAGGCTGGGGCGTGAGAAGGCAGCGGGATGAGTGACCGCTCTCAAGGCCTGTTTTTTCATGATTACCTCTACAACTACGGGAGACATTTCCCACAGCATCCGTCCTCGGAGCATCAAAGGAGGCGTAGGGCTCGTCTTCGAATCGCTACTAAGGTCATATGTATCATAACGACAAACCGGATTTTCATGCAGCATAAATTCCAAAACATGTCTTACAATATGCTGTGGAAATCAATGGAATATGCAACAAATACAAGTAAAATGCGGGTGATGAAATTAAACACTTGAACACTGCATATTATTAAATTGCGGTTTTCATATCTATATTAGTATAATCCTTTATGTAAACATTGATCTATCTATGTAGTCTGTGGTTCATTTAACTCGGCGCCTCGCCATCTATTACACAGCCTCACAAAAAAAGTCAAGATCCGTAAAGTAGACTAGGGTATCCCTATGTATTTTTCGATGCTGAAGTCGAACCCAAGGTCCAAACATCCCCTGACCCCCAAAATTTTGAGCTATGAACCTCAGAACCTTCTTTTTGAGTCATGAGATTGGGATGAACTACGACATCTTTTTAAGTGAATTTCTACGTTTTTTTTCTAACTTCAGACAAGGAGAGTAATTAGGAGAACTATCTCCCCCTAAATCAACCCCCGCCCACCCCCCTCCACATCTTCATAGGGGTTGAAATTCGAGTACTCACGCTAAGTCGAGTGGGGTATGGATTTCTATGTTTTTGGGGTCCCTGAGGACGTATTCGAACTTCCAAGAGCCTGTAGGCACCTCTTCTTCTCTTAATCACCCCCTCCTATGGTTGAAATTTAATTTTTCGCACCAAGTCAAATAAGGTAAAGATTTCTATGTTTTTGGGGTTGATTGGGGATGATTACTCCATTAAATGGACACAAATATAAAAAAGATGGACAGAGATTTGAAGAAATGGGGGTTTCCCTTCATTTTAACTTACCCTCTTCCTGTAATAAATTGACGGTGGAAGTTGGTTTTTCAACAAAAAAAGTTTATTACATCGGTTCATTATTGACTCGTTACTGAACCAAAATCTGTGGGGATGAAAACCAGGATGAAGCTTATACCATAAGGGGAAGTATTTAACAAATGTTATTGTTTCCTGATAGTAATATTTGTAGGGTAGGAGAAAATGAAGCCATCTCCTGGACCAGATAGAGACCACGAGGGTCACAAAGTTGATGCTCCCTCTCCCTGGACTTGTTTATGGATCAGGAGAATTGACAGACATACATCACCCGCTAATGGATTAGGGGGTCCCCTTCCATGAACGATCAATATTCCAAACCCCCTTCATTTCGTCCATTCCACGTGTGTGGATATGTTGTTGAATTCTTAATTTTTCCAGCAAACAAAAACATTAACGGAATCGATAAGAGGGACCTCTTAGTAGATATGAAAGCTTTTCTTCCCCCTTCCTCTTGAAGGATCTGTCAAACCGATCTTTTCAAATGTTATTTTGACGGTTGGAGGGAACGTTGTAAAAACGTTGCAAATTTCTGCAGTAAGGTTTATTATTTCTGTTTCACATTGACCTTCTACGCGTATCACCGGTCTACTGGAACTGCACTGTACAGCCAGAGGCAAGCTTCCTACTTGAACACAGAAATGAAACCCACGAATAGAAAAACTGGAATTTAACGAGATAAAATAAAAATAAAGGCAAAAAGAATGATTCCCCTAGTTCTCCTCGACCTACTTTTCCACAGAAATGAAAGTTGGGACTCGGCGACAGTACAAGTAAATTCGTTTGATATCCACCATACTCAGAGGGCTGTCGCCAGCCACTCGTTCTAGTATCTACTCACAACCCTGATGTTGAGAAGGCCCTAACATTTTTTTGGAACGGTGAGATGATCGTAGTGCAACCCGATTGGTCTTATTCAAGTGACTGACCCAATTCATATTTGAATCGATCTAAAAAAAAACTATCTTTTTACGTAGAAACTTTAAGAGGTGGTGTCGATGCAGGAGGGTCACCTTCGGCCCATTTGTAAATTTTGATACAAGTTCCAAAAAAATGTGTAATTTTCCACTGGTTTTAGAGTAAAGCTCTGGACGGAGTGTGCTGCAGCGAATGGCGGTAGGACGGAATTTTTTATTTTTTTAGTTTGAAACGTAAACCAACTTTTGACGAGAACATTAAACTTTTTTCCCGGTCGATCACAAAAGATGAAAATATATTTTAATTTTAACAATTTATTGGGGCAAAACAGAACGTGCTCCCCCCAACCCCTACCCAGCACAACCATTACCATAAAAAACTGAATACAAAGAAACGATGGTAAGAAAAATATACCCGATTAAATGTATCTCTGATCGGGATTTTAGTGAATTGGCAACGAAAAACACACATTATTCACGTTATTCCTGTGAGTAGGGGAATCTTTTCAAAGTAAATCGATTTTGGGGTTTGTTAACATAATATCTATGTAAGCTTTCCAATCAAACTTTGTAACTGGAAGGGAAAGACTTCTGGTAGCATGATCTTGGTATATAAATATACCAGGGAAATATAAATTTATATGAAAGAATGGCTCCATTACATATAATGGGTTCTCCTTTCATTACCCATTACATTTACTGAAATCAAATTTTAAATAAATATATAGTGTTTGTGTGATTGTCTTTCATAGCTGACTAAATTGAAAAAATTGACAAATTTGGGCATCCATACTTCATTTATATACTTTCCGTTTCAGAGTGCGATGTCAAAGTTTGTGGGAAATATACCTATTTAGAAAATTATTAATATATGAGTATTTAAACCATGAAAACCTTGTGAATATTTCAAACATTTCATGTGTTCTTTTTTTAATTCCAATAAACGTCCCATTGACATAATTTGTAAGTTTCGGGATGCAGAGAATCGCAATGGAGTGGTTTAAAATATAATTGACTTAAAAGCAGCTATAACAGAAAATTTTGGAGATGATGAGATTTTTCTGACAACGTCCATTGATATAACAGGCTCTCTCCGCGAACGTGGGTTTCTCGGTAATACACAATATAAGTGTCATATTTCACTGACATCTCTTTCATGAGTTCACCTCGTCCCACTTCCCACCAAAGTTCAAATATCCCGAATAAATATTGCCGAGATTCTCCCTCAAGGGAATTTTATAATGTTGGTTTCCTCATTTGCATTCCAATTACTCATTCAAACTTTTGTGGGCTCGGAATAGAGTCTTGTTTCTAGCTCCATCGACTGCAACGTTAGTTGGACAGAATAGCGTCTTCAGTCATTCATAGACAATTCGAAATTTATAAGGCAAAATTCATAGACAAAAAGCTGCAAATTCTTTCACTGGGGTTTATTATTCAATTGGCTTGCGTTCATGATTTGAATTTCTACTAAGCTTTGGAGTGTGCGTGTTTCACAGGTGATAGAGCGATTATTGAATTTCAGGAGATATGCATAGAGCACGTAAATCTGTTCTCAACCAAAATACCTATTTGGATTGTTCAGTTGATCATATTTGTGTGCCTCCTGAAATTCAATAATCAGTCTATCACCTGTGAAACACTCACACTCCAAAGCTTAGTAGAAATTCAAATCATGAACGCAAGCCAATTGAATAACAAACCCCAGTGAAAGAATTTGCAGCGTTTCATGCGTATCAGAATGCTTCAACCCGTGTATGGCTACAAAACCTTTTACGAGTTCACTCCAGTATCCACATTACTACATCGCTACACCACTAGGTTACTGATGTCAAAACAAAAACAATAATAAACCAAAATAACGCAAATGTTGGCACCATAAATCGGGCCGTATATTGGGAATGGTTTGACCTACGGTCCTGGGGAGGGGCTCATTTGATTCCTCGTGGAAAGTTCTTCAAAAAGAGTACAAATTTAGGCCGCCTTGACTTTTTTGAGGTTTTTAGTGATTTTACAAAACTTTGACAACCCTTAAAGGGCACTTTAAGTTAAGTGAGAGAGCTGGCTCAAGGATTGAGGCGTCGTCGGACCAACATGGATTTTCCTGAAAATTTCAGCTTTTTTTGCTTCAGCCGTTTTGGAGAAATCGGGAATACGTCGTACGGCGGACGGACGGAAAAATTGTTATTGCAGATTCGGATTCTACACCCTTCGAAACGTAAACCATGAAATTTTCAGGGTTAGTTTTTTCAAGAGCGATTACAATGGTTTATTATTGAATAATAAACCAAAATCGAGCGCGTGGGCTCGCAAGTGCAAGTGTATCGTTTTGTGATTTGAGGATACTCTCAGTGCACTCGGAGGCCACTCTGAATAAGATTTCCAAATAAACACAGATGTCTTGAACAAAAAATAAGTAATAATAAGTAGATTATAATTTGATATTCCACCTCGGACGAACGATGCCCTATCCTATGGCAGAAGGTCATCCGAAATGTAAGCACTGGCTAAATAGCTGGGCGTAAGTTGTTTATAGCATTATGATTAATGGATAGGTTTGGAAGGTTGAATAATGGTTCCTTACGAAAGAAGTGCGACAAATGAGAGTAGGACTTACCAGACAACAACACGCATTCACATGTTACTACAATCAACCGTTCCGCAGGCAATTTTGATTCAGGACATATGAATAAGTTGCAGATATTTCCTGCCATCTACCCTGAAGGTGTCCAAAACAACTTAAAAGGAGTACCTACCATATCATCTCAGGTGAAAATGATGATTGCTTTTGAGTTTTATGTAACCTCCCAAGGTTTTAGTGCATCTTTTTCCTATTCTCGCATTTCATAGTTTGTAGAACTAGTCGGTACAACTAACTCGGTTGTAGGCACATCCTATTCAGTACCATCAAGATAGCGCAATACAATTTTTTTTTTTCGTAGAGACAGGTGCGTAAAACAAAACATATTGTTTTTTCTATATTTCAACGATATCACTCTTCTCCAAAGTTAACTACCTTTTTCTCTTCTTTGAAACATCTCCGTTCTTTCCCATCATAACTCCATACACAAATGGTAGTTACCAGCACTACATTGATAGCAGGACTTAAGGCAAAATCACGAACTACAGAGTAGTTTTTCGGAACTGTCAACACCCAAAGCAGGAAGCAGGATTCCCCCTTATCTTTCCCCACAAAATAATGAAAATTCCCCATCAACGTGCAACATGGACTGCAGGTGGAACCCGGTTGAATACCTCCTGAGCTCACTGTCGCTCCGCGGTGATTTGAGATGGCACTCAAGTAAACCACCGCACTCAATATGAATCCATTCGACTTAACGTACGGAGTTCTTCCATTTCGACGAGAATTACACAGCCTCAAACTTTCATTCTCCGAATTCCATTTAAAGTCTATCATGACCTTGTACAATTCAATTTTGGATCATATCTGAAGGATTTCGTGGAAGAGTTCCCCACATCATTGAAACCCACCTGCTAAGCAAAGAAATCCCTAAAATACCATGAATATAATTTGAATTTCAAACTATCAGGCGTTACCGGGATCGAGGAGTATAGATAACTGCCACGCCTGTACTATAAGTGCATTTGTAGTTAAAAACTTCATCCCCATCATAGTTAGTTTCATAAACGGATTAAAATAATAAGTCAACAATTTTTTCCATAACATTTATCACATGAAATAACTTCAATGATGTGCTTTATTGAAGCATTCAAGATGCCGCAGGCATTAGTCAAACCGAAACGGCAGAAGATGTTGCGAATCTTCTAAATAGTTATTTCTCATCAATCGGATCAAACTTGGCAAGTAACATAATATCGGAACCGTACACTTCAGAAACTGGAATCAGGACACCACCATCTCAAACAAATTCAATGTTCATCTATGAAATAGAAACAAACGAACTACTTAAAACTGCTCGATCTTACAGTATGCGATTGTAATATGGGAGAACACTTTCAAGTACCTAATTGACAAAATTTTTAAGATCCAAAAAATGACCCTAAGGGTATTATCGTTCAATAAGCCCAGGCGCCATCCCAGTGATACATTATTTCATGATTTGTATCTGTTAACCGTCCACCAATCGTACACATTAACTTTTCCACCAATTGTACATTTTGCTGATGTGAGACAGCGGCAATCAGAATCATACAGACTCAAGTTGCCGAGAGTAAAAAATACATTTGCTCAAATGACGACAAAATACAGAGGCATGCAAATATTCAATAGAAATTTTGAAAAAATTAGAAATCTAATGAAGATGAACAGTCAGCATCTATTTAAAAAAGAAACTTATAAACTAACAAGAGATTGCCCATATGAGTACTTTATGAACTAAAATTAATGATTATATAAAATTAGCAACTATTTAAATGGCGTGTATATTAAGTACATCATTTCATGGAAGTAGAATCTAAATTTTAACAATTTATGTGGTGTAAATATAGTGTTATAGGTACGTACTTTATAAAAATTAGATGTAAGAACCAACTCCGGGCTGGGCCACATTGTTACACTAACCAGCTCGGTCATCAGTTATTATTCAAATGAAGAATGTAAGATGTAAAATGATGTAAATAAATTATCTATCTATCTGTATCTATTGGTTTAAATAACGATAGACTGATGGAAGCAGTAGTTAGTTCAAATAAAAACGGAGTAAGATAGAACGTTGTCTATATTTCCACGAAAGTAAAGAGTTACATGTTTGCTAAATTGATTTCGACGGTTAAAAGGTCATCATCAGTAACAAACATGGACCTTAGTCCAGTTAATACAAAAAGAAAAAATACGATAATATCAACCTTTCCATTTTCATGATTGTGGGAGATGATCCAAAATAAATAGTAGTCGTTGTAACTTCCCATTTGGTGGGTGGTCTTTCTTCCTTTCACCAAGGTGGTTGTTTGACGAGTCAGACAAATAGAAGCTGAATTTAGATCAAAACCTAAATGCATGGTGTTCCGCACGAAAGAAACACTTTTCAATCACTAACACTCAATTTTGAGTAGCTAAGTTGTCTGTCAGGAACAAGAAATATTAGAAAACATATTTATTTAAAATGCACATAGATCGGTATAGGTATAATGGAACGTGACACCGTCGTAATACTAAGAAACCCTCACTATCGTGCCGTTCGAGATTGTCTCATCAGCCTTGACAATTCACTTTTGAAGGTCTCCCGATGAGTTACTACCATGCTATTGTAATTGAGCTTCAGAAAAGCATCAAAACATTAAAAAAAGGGGAAAAACTAGCTCTTTAAATAACCAATCTTCTATTAGAATTTTAAAGGACCTGACGTTTATAATCACAACCTTTTCACGGATTGAGTCATACAGATTAATGACTTATGGCTCCTATTTGAGCGAAGATAACATTTTTCGCACTTCACCATAATGTGCACATAACAATTACGCCTTCCTAGTGGTCAGTATAGGATTTTGATGGTTTGAAGTTTATTTGCGTGTACAATTTTTAAGACATCACAACTACTTGGTTGAAAAATACGGTGGAGACTTTATTGGTGTTATGTAATTTTGCTTTTTCTGACAAAAAAAAGTATAAATATCATATAAAGAATTCATTAATATTCACTTATGAGTATTTCACCATAATTTTCGCTTACGTGCGGAAGCAGAATCCTAATGAGACAGATTTAAATTCTTCAACACATATTTGTGAAAGCTTCCCCTGTTACCTAGTTGCTCAGATAGGAAGTGTTGTGTTGCATGGACTTATTTAGATTATCCTGAAACTGTTCATTAACATTTGTTTTTCCCGATTATTCTTTATTCGTCCAATTTATAGTCCAGGGAAGTAACTTACGAATTATGAATCGATAATTCATTCTTGGTATCTCATGATACAATTGCTTAGATACCGGACGCCAACCTTTACATCTACTTATTATTTTGAGATCGCGTGAAGTATCGAACTTCGTTTTTGATTATTCGTTCAATAAACGGGACATCATTCAAGTTCGCAAGTGTTTTCACAAAAATACAACATAATTCAAAAATTCAGTATATCTATGAACAAAAAACTGCACCAATCCCGTTTTATTCGAAATATCGAGTGGAAGGTCCACACAAAAGCAATCCAAAAAGCAAAGAATTTAATGGAATCCGTATTAAACGAATGAATTATAATTAAAAAATTCCATGTTGATGAGTATTGCCGCTTCACTTTGTATCAATTGATGATTCCTGCCTGATTTCACTATTTGTGATCATTTTGAGCTTCTTCACATTAAATGTCGACTACGTTTGGTTTGTTTGATTTTGCAGCTTTACATCTACTTATTATTTTTTATTTTTAATTTTTAGTCCCTTTTCTGTGTGGAAATAGCTGAGGCGTATAAAAAAAAGCAATTAAAACTTTGTTGATAGTAGGCGTTGGATAATTCAGTTCCCAACACCAGCTACTGTCTAATTTCAATTTGTTACAAAATTGTGGGCTCAGACTAATTAAATAATAATTGCCGGTTGTCTGTCTGTCTGTTCCACATCTCGCTTGAAACACTTCTCTGATTTAATTTTGTTCTCCTTTCAAAATGATCATCTGGTTCCTCAACTTACACGGATCATTATATTCCAGACTCTCTCCTTGGACAGGATTGAATTCATTCCTGGTAGTTGAAACGAAATAAAGAAAGTATGAGAAAGGAGTTATTGTTATTGAAATGATGTAGAAATGTGTAGGATGACTGATTAACAACATTTCCTAGACAGAACCTTTATTGGTAATGTTTGCTGGTACCATCACAATGGACATTTTTTCAGCAGTATTCAAGCCCAAAAATCCTGGTTCAGGGACATCTTGCTTAATATTTGTGTATGAGAAAAGGCATTAGGCCCACAATATGGGCCTACACGGCATTAGGGCCATAATATGGGCCAATGATATCATCATTGATGAGGTGAAGGAATTGTACCATTGTATCATTGGTGAGTTGCCAGAGTCGCAGAAGTACTCAAAAAGGATGGATCACTGCATTTAACCTGTATACGGTCCCATCACTGCCTTTAGAGATATGACTAAGCTGTCCCGGTATAAATGTGACAAGAGCTGTGCTTGGAGTAAAGCTGTTGCTCACGCGGTTTGGTTTACGGTGGATTCCCAGCGTCCTATTCTTAATTGCAGATTCAGATTTATCACTAGAAATTTTCAGTACTTAAAAATACACCAATAGCCGGAGCTATTTGTAAATGTGCACTGTCCTCGAAATGGAAGCAAACTATTAAATGAGTTGCAGTGAATCATACACACAAGCACCATCGCCCAAAACCTGTTCCAACGACTTCTACTAGTACTTAAGAAAAGAGCAAGAGTTATGATAAACGGTGACAGGCGGCATAATCGAATAGACTAAAAGTAGCAGGTGGCATGGAAACTGCTACAATTTGATCAGTGGCTTCAAAATATGGCACAGATAGTTGATGATTATGTGTAGTTAAGCTACTATCATTCCAAATTAATCCATCCGCGATTTTAAGAAAAATTTTGGAATACTATACTGTGTAATGCGTCACTGCCAAAGAAAATTTTTAAACTGGTAAATCAAAGTCTTTTGGTGGAGCAAAGACATTGAAAAACTCAAAACCAAGTATCAAAGTATCAAAATCGGATAGGATAACTCATTAATTATGTCTAGCCTATCCATTTATAGATAGTGTCAACATCGTTGGTTATGGAATAGGAAACAAATCCTAGGGCTCACTTATATCCAGAAATTTGCATATTTTGTGTGGAAGATACCTTCCTTGTATCGGTAATATGAATGAATATCTAATTAAAATGTGAATATAAATCTTGAAACAATCGAAATCTTGGAAGATGGAGAGGTTGAGCTTCCTACACTGATTGACGGAACAAAAATTGTTGCCCCACATTCCCGCAGACATTAATGACGGACAATGAAATGATCGGATTCAATTGATATGTGGTAACTAGACCGTTCTTTCCCGACCAGTGTTTAAATGTGAGCAGGAACTAGTTCTAGAGGCCCAGAACCTGAGAAAATGATGATTGGTGGATATTACATTTGCCCATGCGCAGGGAGGATTGTTGATTTTAGAAAGAGATGAGTTTCGTAGGGAACTATATACAGCTTAACCCAGACATTCCCTGAAAATTTCTTCAAAACCTTATGAAAACTGTATAAATTATACCTGTTATTGTAAATTGCGGACACACGTCAGACAGACAGGAAACCAAAGTTGATAACCAAGGTCCAAAAAATGCTAATGGGAATCATGATTTCTGGAGAAAAACATTGTTCACCTCCCAAAAGTGAAAACATAGTTTGAGCTAACTCTGGATGGAGTCGATAGTAAACATTTCTACGAATTAGAAATGTCGAGGATTTTAGATTATATTTTCATTCCCTCATGTCGCACCCCATCTTGTGTCCATAACAATAGAGTGATAGGTAATGAAGTAGTCGTATTACATTCATACTTATCATGTTATAATAAATACGTTACGTCACAGTCTGGTTAAATTCACGTAGCTTAGTAGGTTGGTACTTACTCACCAATTTGTAGCTTTTATTGTCGTTTCTTTGTCGTCGATCTTTTATCGAGATCTTGAAAAGACTTCGAAAATATTTGGGCGGTTTTGTTCCCGCGAGGACTCGCCAAGTCCTCGTTTTGTCCTTAAAGAAAACCACTATTTTCTTTCTTAGGATAATAAAAAAAAGAGGAAAAATAAGATACGACAGAACAGAGTGGGAAGAATCCAAACAACTTGTTTATATATATTATCATGCTTTTTACTTTTCCCCATTTCAAAATGGCGTCCGCCCCTCCCCCATCCCTCCGTGCCCTGTCTCGGAAAAGCTATTACAGTAAGAAAACAGACATATAAAAGAGGGTGGGTTGAGGGGGCTTGAGTTAGGTTTGTGGGCTTGCTCCGAGTGGGGCTTGTAAAATCAATATGCCTGAGGCTGCTGGCTAAATCACGCTTATCAAGTACACTTTTACCACCCCCCTTCCCCAACAACAGGCCACAGTTCCTTGTCCAGGCGGGGAACGGGGGATTCTGTTTGTGGTTTGGGGATCTTTTTTTTTCTCTTTGTTTTCGGGAAGGAAGAGTAGCGGTTGTTCACACCTTGGTGTTTTCCGAGTTCCCTCCGGGGTGTTGACCTTCCCTTACCTTTCACCCTCTTTGATCGGCACCTGCTCGGATGCCACATGTGTAATTGGAAAAATCAAATATAATCAACACTTCTTTTTGCTTCTCTGATACGAAAAGGGTATATTTCATTTTTCTTGTTACCAATAACAAGAACGATAGTTTTTTGTCAACTACGACTTGTAAAAACTGACTTTATCAGATTTTTATCGAAGAGCGTTGAAATATTCGAGGAAACCTAAATAATTTTGCTCGATTGGCAACAAACAGGAAAAAAAATCTTTATATAATTTTTCGATAGTCCCATTGAGGGTGAATTTTTTCGGAGACAATTCCAGCAAACTCTCTAGTCAGCTTGAAGCTAAATTGTGATGAAGTACAAACTCAGTTTTTTAAAATTTATTTATTGTTACAACTGATTTAAATTACAAATCATCTAGCAACTTAATTTAAAATGAAGTAATGTCACTTTTTGTGGTTCAATAGTTCATTATTTAGGACCACTACAAGTCACAAACACTAATCAGCGTCTGGTCACAGCTAGGTCCAGCGGCTTGGTCCTCTTGAGTCGCCGTACCTCTTCTCTGTTGTCCAGGCTATACAGGATTTCGAGATTTTGGTGTCTGTGCAGCCGAATTTTGTGATCTGCTGCAATTCTTCTTATCTCGTTACTCACCATTTCCACTTTGAGGCCGCGGTGGAGATCAGTTTTCCTGATATACCAGGGTGCGTTGACAATACTCCTTAAGATTTTATTTTGGAGTGTCTGGATAGTTTTGACATTTCTATTGCTTGTGCAGCCCCATAGTTGGCAGCCATAGGCCATGACGGCCTTAATCATTTGCTGATACAATATCAATTTGTTATGGGTGGATAGTTGAGATTTCCTACAAAGCACCAGTTCAGCTTCCTGAGCTTAGCGTTGACCACTTCTTTTTTCTTTTTGACGTGTTCTTTCCAGCGTAGCTTGGCGTCATGCCCAGATATTTAGCAGTATTTGAATACGGAATTTCTTGTAAATTTATGGTGATTGGGATGTTTTGAATTTTGCGATAAGTGAAGTTTATATGCGTACTTTTTGTTTCATTAAGTTTAATTCGCCATTTGGAGGTCCATTGATAAGCTCGGTTCACCGAATCTTGCAATTTTGTAGACGATTCTTCGACTGTCCTGCCTAAGAGCGTTGAAATATTTGAGGAAACCTAAATAATTTTGCTCGATTGGCAACAAACAGGAAAAACAATCTTTATATAATTTTTCGATAGTCCCATTGAGGAAACATTTTTCCGGAGACAAACGCAGCCAACTTTCTAGTCAACTTGAAGCTGAATTGTGATGAAGTACAAACTCAGTTGATGTCAATAATGTGCTTTATTCTGCCTGGACAGATTTTAAAATTAGATCATTCTTGGCCTTGGTGTCAAACATACTCACCTTTATGTTGTTTTAATAATATAATATTTGTTGAATTATTGTTGATGTTTTGATTTGGTTTAGTTGAGAACAGACATCGATAAGTACAATGATCCCTCGTAGTTTGAGGGATCATTGATGAAAACGAATATATTCAATTTAAATATTTCAACATGATAATCTGCTAAACTTAAATGACGTACTGGTAATCATTATTGTGGATATAATTAATATAAAACTTTCATGATTTTTAAATGTATTGCCTAATTGACTGTAAGTAAATAAGTAGTATGTGAGTCGATACCCCTTGTTACACGCCGAAAGGATCCAAAAGAACATTATCTATAGATACATTCGTTGTAGTCTTCGTGTCATAAATAATGTTCAATTTATACTCTGTAACAGCACAACATTTTCGTAACAACCAGTGAGAGGCGCAAAAAAGAACATATCAAAAGTACGTGCTTTACATAATATTCACTTAATTAACATTCAAAGTTGACAGCAAAATTCAAATTTTTCCAAAGAGCAAATGCAATACATACCCCTATCCTGTCTATCTCAGTTTTTCAAGAATTTTACACTGTTGTCAGACCGAGCAACAATTCACACCTTCATGATTTGTCGGTTTTATTTTAGATACACGATGATAGGTACATGAACGAAGATTAAATTAATAAGCACGGTGAGATAATATCTCACAATAAGTATGTCATACTTATTATGTATGGATTGTTCAGTTTTAATTATTGTTTCCTTGCATGAATTTAGCTTCGAGTGTACCTATGAGTAGCGAAAGGTTTGTTTCCAGTTTTAGGAGGCGAAAATAATTTTTCTTCTAGTTTCAAATTTTCACTTCTATTTTCCGTTGTAGACTGTTCGGAACCACATCCGTTTTGTGTCTTTCTGTGTGTGTTTGTGTATCCGCAGCCTTGACACAAGCTTTGTTCCTACAATTTTCTTCCAATTTCCATGCAATGCAATTGGGCTGTGAATGGTCCGCTATGAGTTTCGTTGCTCACAAATCAATAATATCAATTTGTGCATGAGCAAAAGCAAAATCCGCTTAGCATCAATTTCTTAGGTTACTGTGGTACGATTTTGCTGGGATTTGGACAATAGTCTGAAAGGATCGATTTAAAGATCTTGTGTTAATTTCAAAACGATACTACTAACAATAGCTACTGCGCATGCAAGATCGTGAAATCATCGTAACAAGCCTAATTCATACAAACAAGCTTTATTCCATCAGGGAATGTGGGGGATTGACTTAGATGGTCCCCTGTAAATATCTCCCTTGGAGATCAATGCATTATTTTGCTGAAGCGCAAACGAAAAAATACACCAAGAACAATTTTCTCGGGCTCTATCTGACTTAACTAAACTTTTGAGTTGGAGGGAACCGATTTAATCATCTCATATAAATATCAGCTCGATTACGTCATTACTCTATCCGCTATACAATTAGCTCGATCGACTCGCAATACATGCCAACATATCTTTTGAAGGGGCTAATGTTGAGAGCATGTTCCGTGGCATTTTTGACCCATGAATTTGTTGTTCCACGTCTACATCTTTTAATATTATTTTAAAACATTCGAGTGATCTATTCGTTTTATTTATATGAGGAGGTGTGTACCACCAACGCGGTTCGTGTTTTTACTCGTACTATGCGATGACACTTCATATTTTAATAAGGCATGTTGACATTTGTAGAACGTTGCTTTTGGTGACGGAAGGGATATTATCCAATCCTCTCGAACCCACATCCAATGTTCATTATTCATTTGATTCGATTGATTTAAATACTCCTTGTTCTTTATTTCAATTTAATTCTGCCCCAGTTGAGTACCAAACCCCGGAAACTTTGAATTTTTGTAGGGACGATCCTGCAATGCATGAAATACTTCCCAATATGTTTAATTTTACGTAGACATCTTTGAAGTTTGCCAAATGACGATCTACAATGAACTAGATTGAAGAGGGCATTCATGGGACTGCTCCTCGGAATCGCCAAATTATTGTGATAGATACCACATGTTTTGCTATCCGCAATACCTAAACAGCCAACAAAATATAATTTAGCCAAGCTTTTCTACTCGGTTGGTAATAACACGAATGGAAACCGCAGTTTACTGTAATAACCAGTTGGGGGAAGTCACGACCGTGAACCTAGATTTTTCAAGGTAAATGTGTACCTCCGTCTTCGTCTTTCACAAAGGTTCCTTCCTCGTCCCCTTGACTCATTTAAAATAAATCTACGTCGAAGCATCAAACACCCATTCCAGCCGTGGCAAAAAGAGGTTTGAACGAGGTGTTGCATGTAACAAGTTAGTTGTGGAGTCGTGGGTGATATTAACATTTCGTTCTTTCACAATATCTTCAGTCGAAAGATTCACAGTGTGACTCTTTCAAAGTGGTGCGCTTTAACGAGGCTGAGATACTGTACATTAAGACATGGAGATCATCGCAGACGTTTTTTCTTCGGAGAATCTTTACTGTATCGACATCTTGATAGAGTAACCCAGTGACCTGGAATTACGTAAAGTTCAGTGCGGTAGAAAATGTACATCGTGATCACTTTGAAACCTGCGAAACTGAATAATATAAAAACCAATTCAATCTTAGAATAAGTTGTCAACAATTTTTTCAGTCAAGAGAATCTTCTTGATTTATAATTTTCAACAAATATGCAAAAAAAAAAGTTGTAAACCCGCCCTCTTAAGTTTGTTGTTTAACGTATCAAAATCCGTAAAATCTGACAATAGAAAAAAAAGAGATTGAAAAAATAAACCCTCTACATGCCGCCCAGAGCTTTCCTCAGAAACTGCTGTACTAATGTCAATAGAACTTGGATGAGAAATCACCCATTGGTCTAGTTTTTAGTTTCTAGGTCTAGTTTTGGGTAAAGTTTCTAAATCCTATATTAGGATTGAGTTCTAGTCATCGGTTTTTATAAACCCCAAGGGGTAAAATTAAAAATACAAACAATACGAATACATAAACTGATAAACATCCTTTCAACGAATCGAATGAGCCTACAGCGGACACAAAGACGGAAGCATCACACAAACTTTTTTCTTAAATCTCCTCAATGGCTGAGGGGGGCACACCATTAAATTTACAAAAAAAAAAAAAAAAAACCAAACAAAATAAAAGTGGTTAGGACGCCAAGGTTTACCGACCCGATGGGATTTGGGAAATAGAGGAAGATGGAGAAGGGAGAGAGGGATGAAAGGAAGTGCCCCTAATAGAATGCCCACCAGATTAACTAAGAGCCTCGGATGACCACGGTGGTACCACGAAGTACTCCTGAAGAGATGGCCAGCTCGAGTAACTCCTTGGCACTTTTACCGCATTACAGTCCACTCCTTTTAGTTCAGAGATCGCTTGCCTCTGGTCGTTTCTATCATATTTATCACACAATTATCTATCATGTCGTTTTCTTAGCCATCCAGGTCTGCGCTATGTCCACGTTGCCACTGACAGCTTGGACATCAAGGATTATGGCAAACCCATCGGGCTTAATAATAGCAACGATATCTGGCTTCTTGCCCTGGTCACTCGACATTTCATACAGTCTCTCTCCCTCTCCTCATCCCAGCCACTGGATGGCAATGCACCTGCTTTTTGCTTAGCAACTGCATCACAACGGAGAATGCGGTCACAGTGAGTCCGTTGGCACCAATGCACCAGATGACACAGGTTCTCATTTTCACCACGACAGGCACGGCCGAGATATATACGGACCCACGACTATCTCTGGAACACCTAACCGTGAAACACACATATATCTGGGACTCTTCACTGGCCACTGTCCTCTAAGGTACCACCTTAACAAAATGGGTAAGGCCAGGACAATCGAATGCCGGCTCTGTTGCGAAGAAGCGGAGACAGCTGAATACGTACTCTGCGACTGTCCTGCTCCCGGCATTTCGGAAAGGGTGCCCTAACACCCGCCGATATTGCCAAGGAAACACCTGAAAACCTCCTTCACTTTGTGAATGAAGAGGCCATTAAAAAGATTCTGAAGTAAAACTGGGAAAGTGTCACAATAGATCACAGTGGTCTCAGTGACCAGGGGTTCGTCCCACCCCATAAACACACATACACACACACGAAACGATAGTTGTTCGGAATGGCCCTAAGCGCTACTGGTAATGTTAATTTTGTGAATAAAAGTTCATCCTCCGATAGTGAAAACAATGCTTCTGCTACCTACGATTGAATTCTAAAACATCCTATTTAAATATACATAAGTTTCATTAGAAATAAACATGAAATTATCAAGGCAAAAGCTTAAATTGTTTCGCATGATAGCACAATTTTGTCTGAGTCTCGTGAGTATTTTGAATGTTCAACGCTGATGATATTTTCAATGATTCAATTTCAATACTGATT
This sequence comes from Creontiades dilutus, assembly GCA_031894815.1. Lineage (NCBI taxonomy): Eukaryota > Metazoa > Arthropoda > Insecta > Hemiptera > Miridae > Creontiades > Creontiades dilutus. Next base: position 403,726 of record JAVIWC010006749.1, read on the forward strand.
CAAACTCACAAAAATGGTGGACTTTAGGAGCGGTATGAAAAAGAGAAACAAGACTGCAAACTCCAAATGTTTGTGCAGAAGCATTTTTGTTATTACGGGGAGTTGCGAAAATACTAACGAGTTCTCGTCAGGTTTTCAAGAGCCACCGCGGGAACCTTTCCTTTCTCGAAAAATAGTGATAAATTAACATTTAATTTGCATCACGCCTCAATTTTCCATAAGGGAAATATGGGCGGGATGGGGAGAGGTGAAGGATTATCAAAATATTATTGTCGAGGGGCTGCGATGAAACAGGAAGTTTTTAGAAAATTTCCGCCACGAACCAAACACACATAGCATAATTAGGAGGTGTGTTCAACTCGCATGTTATCTTTTCTCCCGTTTGCCCCCCTTCACATTCGTTGCCTCTCCTCTTACAACGGCCTAAGTTGATTTAACACCGGAAAGAGGAAACATTCAAGAGTCCCTCCCCATTTGGATAAGGGCTAACTGATTGTACATGTTGATCAAGCAATAATAAAGCTGATTGAGGTTGCTTGTAAAAGACATATGTGGCCTAATTAAACTGCGAACTGCATACCTTTGTTAATAATAATTGAAATGCCTAGGTGTGTAGCGTACTAACTTGCACGGCCATTGCCTGTGAGTGTACCTTGGTAGTGGAAGACACTGCTCTTGAAAGAACTACAGTAAACATTTGGATGTGTATTTTACATCTGGGATATTCCAGAACAACCCTTGGTTATTTTTTTTCAGCATCAGTTTGTTTCATAAAAAATGCGTCAAACTACGGGCAAATTCGTGTAGATGGCACGCTGTGCCGTTTGAAATCGTCTGACTTTCAACTTTTTCCCCTTATCTGCATATCTTCATTGAGTATTGCGTTGACCGATAGAAAACCTTCGGAAGCTAATATAATTGCCATGTTTTTTAGGGTTGAGAAACCCTGATTTGTCATTGTCATGACCTTCAACTGTATTGAGGTTAACAATTTCGAGTTGGTTTTTCGAATATTCTACCTAAGATTTAAATTAGTTACATGTCACGTCTTTAGTTACATCTAAAGAGAAGCTGTCAATGGTTTTTCAACCCCTGCTTCAAGTTTTCATTTTACACAGAAGGGTTATCTCTACGGAAATAATAAGCCTTTGTGCAGTGATTTATTTCGTTTTTAGCGTAACCAGACTTTGTTTGTCACGCTTATATGAGCAGCTTTCTGTTTGTCTGTCCGTCTGTCTGTTACATCGAGATTTCGAGTCCATGCCCACCTAGGAACTCCCACTTTTCATTAAATCGTAGAGGAGAAGGTCTGTATTTGGCCATTATTACAACATAGTGGGTCTCATGACCAGCAACCGAAAATTTAGACATAATTATGTCAGAATCGTGCTTTTCCATATGTGTAATGGTGTTTATTCTTGGACGTGTAAAAGATATAGGGAGCTTTTCGGGGACAACAAGAGTCGGATGAAATTACCTGCCGAAATATGAACTGTTTCTTTAAGCGCCAACACATGTAATGGGTTTTGACAGATTTTTCTTTAAATGTTTTACAGTAGTTACAGTGAACTTTGAAAATTAACCTAATCACAGTTTCACCCAAAGATAAGCGATCAGTGAAGACGAAATACCTTGTTTTACAATCTGGAATTAAACGTGAACGTTCATACTGTGAATGGAGGTTTTAACTTTTTTTATTTTCTAAATTAAAAAGATTCATTATTATTCGTAATAAACCAAAAGGAAACTAATAATTAGGAGTTTAGTATGCTTTGAATTGATTATTAATTCATCACCATTCAGGCAGCCATCACTTGTTGAAAAGGATATTATAGCTTTGAACATGTCAGGTTGAAACGAAACTCTCAATATCTCTGTTTTTTGGCCTACATTAAAACGAAGGGATTCATGCATAATGATGATCCTTGTACATGATGGTCTGAAAGCTTCAATTATGCAAATAGATTAGTTATTGAATTACGAGATTTTTTTAAACTCTACCGAACACGTGTATAATTTAAAGTGATGGCCACGTTATAATTATTGTTGCCTTTTGTTTACTCAGTAACCAGTTTTTTCCTTCAAACCCAAAAAAATGAGGTGATATTTCGACCGTAACTGCTACAATTCAAGATGTCGGCATTATAATGTAGGTGGTCATGGTATTTTGTAGCTTTAAAATGCTAAAAAAATTTGTTTCGGGGACCAATTTTTGAATTAATAGGTAAAACGTACGACTCAAAATGAAATCATAAAGTGTATTAAATACACTTTAATATGTATTAAATAAATAATTTTATTGCACTTGAAGTTTCATCGTGAAGTTCATAATATGTGCATTATTGATTATTTTAAAAATACTAGTCATAAAGCACTCGCATCAAGTTCAACTACTCGAAGAAACTCAGCAAAACATTTAGTTCTCGTCTAATGAAGACAAAGGTGCACGAATCTGATTTGGCTCACAATCAAACGAATCTGGGAAATAGGTAAATATACCTATATCATATATGAGCTACACCTCAGAAACTAGATCTAAAAGAAAAAACCCGGTTTAATATTTGGGGAAATATGTGAACACACGGTGAAAACATTGACTAATAAAAATCATAGATAATAAGTAATCTCCCCTCATTTTCGTTTGTCAATGAAATAACTACGAACTAGGGATAATATATCTCAAAAAATGGTAACCTTTAACCAATCGCGGTTTTTATCAAAACCGGAAAACTACTCTCTTTTGTTACTTAGTTACCTGTTTCTCGGCAACCAATGATGCTGGCAAATTGACTTTGGTTTATTATTCAATAATAAACCATTGTAATCGCTTATAAAAAACAATTTTTAACCCCCCCTGAAAATTTCATGGTTTACGTTCAAAGGGTGTAGAATCCAAACTGCAACAAACATTTTTCCGTCCGTCCGCCGTACGCACAATTTCTCCCAAACGGCTGGAGCAAAAAATCTGAAATTTTCAGGAAAAATCCATGTTGGTCCGACAACGCCCCAATTCTATAGCCAGCTCTCTCATTTAATTTAAAGTGCCCTTTAAGGGTAGTCAAAGTTTTGTAAAATCCCTAAAAACCTGAAAAAAAAGTCAAGGCGGCCTAAATTTGGATTTTTTTTTAAGAACTTTCCATGAGGAATCGATGAGCCCTTCTCCAGGTCCGTTGCTCAAACCATTCCCAATGTATGGCCCGATTTATGCTGCCAACATAGCATCCACATTCAGTACATCACTAGGTTACTGCGATCAAAACAAAAACATCAGCTTCATTTTTTTTATCGCAGTAACCTAGTGATGTACTGAATGTGGATACTGGAGTGAACTCCTAAAAGGGTTTATAGCCGATACGAGGGTTGAAGCATTGTGATATGCATGCTCCGTCTTACGAAATTTAAAATTTTAAAATAGAATATTTTTCCATTGTAATCGCTCTTGAAAAAAACGCCGCTAATTCTTTCACTGGGGTTTATTATTCAATTTCGTTCATTTGGCTTGCATTCATGATTTCAATTTCTACTAAGCTTTGGAGTGTGCGTGTTCCACAGGTGATAGAGCGATTAGCGAATTTCAGGAGATATGCATAGAGCACTTAAATCAGTTCTCAAACAAAATACCTCTTTGGTTCGATCAGTTGATCATATTTTTGTGCCTCCTGAAATTCAATAATCGCTCTATTACCTTGAAACACGCACACTCCAAAGCTTAGTAGAAATTCAAATCACGAATGCAAGCCAAATGAATGAAATTGAATAATAAACCCCAGTGAAAGAATTTGCAGTGTTTTTTGTAAATTTTCGAGAGTTGTTTATTGCAGTGACTGAACAAGTTTGGACGAAAACCCCCAACAGAAACATGGCAAGAATTAGAAAATCTCAAATGTACAAAATCTGGAAAAAACTGTTTGCTGTATTGTATCTAGGTAATATAATATTTTCACATTAGAGTTGAAACTCGCTCAGTTTTTATACGAAAAGTAGATGAAAGAATTTAAAAAAAAGTATGATGACATCATGAATATATCCAGAGAAACATGTACAGTGTTAAATTAGGACGGAGTAATGAACCCCCTCAATTATTTATTGTTTAGTTGTTGCATGTCATTAACATAAAAAAATCATAAAATATACTCATATATCGAATAGCACGGATCTCAAATAGTTCATACTTTCACAAACAAGGACCTCACAAATTTATCAATTGCTTTCGTATCGTGTAGTTCCGGCCAAAGGCTCCACTGCGCCATGTTTACAATGGAATATCCGATTTTATTTGTCAAACATTTCCTTCGTGACCACCAATCGACAAATTGGGCTAACGCCGGATTTAACGCAAACACACATCGAATGTTGTATGAGTGATCAGTTGTTTTTGGCTATTTGAGCTTCAGTTAGATGGGAGAATCATCATCCATGCATCAATCATTGTTTAGTTTAACTATCGAATCTACTATGACGGGAGATTCCTAGAAATCGCATCCGTCAAGCGTACCCTTACCATGGAAATGAGTTGAAATAATGTTTCCATTATTGAGACGGTCGCCTACTCGTGCATAATAGTGTTGCACGATATAATTGGTGTTTCGATGTTTATATTCATACTAGAAATGCTACCAGTGGGTTTGGTTCATGTATATATGTGTCTTATAAATATGTCTTGTCATTAGCTTATTATGGGTCTCCATCACTCTCTCCCTTTCCATATCCTTTTCCCAACTAACGAAATTTCGTTTAAGACCATTTTGAAAACTTCGTTTTGTCATATTGTCTGAGTGTGTGTCTATAATACATCCGCAAATCCGTGTAACAATTTTAATTACAATAATTCTCATCCGATTTTGATAAAAAATTGTAGGAATGTACGGGTTAAGCTGTAATGTTCAATTTCATTTCTCAAAAAGTAATAACCCAATCATTATTATTTATTGCAACACTATAGAATCGTTATTGTAGCCCACAGGATTAGCCATAGCCATAGCTGAAGAGGTAAAACCCGCCGTACAGGACTCGCTAATTGAAGGCGTTCATGTCTATGAAATCATGAGAGCGAACCCTGATTTGTCAGCTGATTACTTTCGTTGCCTACCGACTAGTAGTTTTTTAACTTGAGCAAACGTTACATCTATCAAGAATGATTTCTTCGTTGCCTGATTGATCAATTTTAGCTATAAATTTCGTCAAATTTTGTGTTTCATCTTATATATTAGTCATCCAACCATACGTACCCGCATCGTTTTTCATCATTATGCGATGATGATATCAGGTTTTGATTATCCTGCGCCACACTTGCGCTGGCGGTCCTAATTTGCATTTTTTGAATGAGAAATCCCACAAATTTTACTAAAGATTCGGAATATTCATGACGTTCCATGGAACAATGGACCTTAATATTTGAGTTCCCAACTATTCGAAAGCATTTAAATTTGACCTCCGGCGAAGCATACTAATAAGGAAATGAGTTCTACTTGTATGTTGTCCAACTAGTAAAGTTATTAAAAACGCTGCAAATTCTTTCACTGGTTTTTATTATTCAATTAGCTTGAGTTCATGATTTGAATTTCTACTAAGCTTTGGAGTGTGCGTGTTTCACAGGTGATAGAGCGATTATTGAATTTCAGGAGATATGCATAGAGCAAATAAATCTGTTCTCAACCATAACACCTATTTCGATTGTTCAGTTGATCATATTTGTGTGCCTCCTGAAATTCAATAATCACTTTACCACCTGTGAAACACGCACACTCCAAAGCTTAGTAAAAATTAAAATCCCGAACGCAAGCAAGTTGAATAATAAACCCCAGTGAAAGAATTTGCAGCGTTCCATGCATTTCAGAATGCTTCAACCCGTGTATCGGCTAGAAAGCCTTTTAGGAGTTCACCGCAGTATCCACATTACTACATCACTACGTCACTAGGTTACTGATATCAAAACAAAAACAATAATAAACCAAAATAACGCAAATGTTGGAACCATAAATCGGGATACATCGGGAATAGTTTAACCTGCGGACCTGGGGAGGGGCTCATTCGATTCCTCGTGGCAAGTTCTTCAAAAAGAGTTTAAATTTAGGCAGCCTTGATTTTTTTTGAGGTTTTTATGGATTTTACAAAACTTTGACAACCCTTAAAGGGCACTTTAAATTAAGTGAGAGAGCTGGCTCATGAATTGGGGCGTCGTCGGAGACAAAATCTACAACCCAAATACCTATTCCATTCTGATCTCTTTCTGATCTTTGGTTCGCTATAATATTTACACCAATTTACTAGAGAAAAATCCTTTATCAAAAATGTTTCTTCATTTTTGAGACGCGAGCATCCGGGCTACCAAACTAAACATAGGTATATATAATTTTGTTTGTTTCTCAAGACTAACTGTCACTTAATAGATAGTGCTTGATTGATAGAAAAATCTCGTTTCGAAAATGGAGCTAGTGTTAAAGAACACCCAAATCCTTTACTTATTTATACTATATTGAACAATGCGTGTTTGTTCGTGTCATTGTAAGGAGAGGGGTTCAATTTCAAGTTCAGAAATTGCAATAATTTGGGAGGACTTTTACGGTTCTGAAAGTTTTCGATTTTGTGTCTAAAATTACAAAAAATGACACCTTACTTAGCGATGGCAATAAAGACCTCGAAAATTCTCGTTTTTAGCTCGTTTCTGAGCAATTTTTGGCCCATTTCATGTATGAGTGTGATGCGATCGGACTGTTTGGAAGTTAGGACCAACTTGACTCCCAAATTAAGTCCATGTGCGACAGAACGGTATTTTACATCTGCTGCAAACTCCTTTGATGATTTGTTAGGGAGGGACAGTGTATGGGCGACAGTGTACACGCAGGATTTCTACTGAAATATAAGACCCAATAATTTTTATCAGGAGCACGTTCTACGCTTCATAATTTGAAGCATCAATCTAATTAAGTATAGAGCTTTTTTTTCTGAAGTTATCCATCGTTCATGTCAATCTCGTCACTGTACAGTAGCAGCTCCCGTTCTCGGTAACGTTTTGGTAAAACTGATCGACTCAGAAAAACACCGCTCCGAGAAGAAGTGTAGCTTGAAGAAGACAGAGGTATAGTAAGGTCGAGGGAAGAACTATTGAGGCTGGAATGTAGACTGCCATATTGCATGCACAAAGTAATAAAACTGAAACCACTTTTAGAGCCCAACTCGTACCCCGCCCGGTCCTTCTCCGGGCACTAACACCCCCCGCCGCGCCGCCGCTTGCATCTCCACTCTTTCATCCTTCGTCTCTGTGCCATAGAATAACTACTTTGTTCTTGCTCGCTCCCGAAAAAAAAATTTTTCGAGCTCCTTTTTTTTAGATGCCAGTAGATGACCTTTTATTGTCACCAGTCATATATGACATAGTAAGGGCCCTACTCGTTTATTATTTGGTTAAACAAAAAAGAAGAACAGGCGATTTCTAGAGAAGTACAACTTTGCGTTATGTGCGAAGCAATAGGCGCATATTAAAAATGAGTGTCACAACAAAACTGAATGAATGCATGGTAAAGTTTTGTGAAAACACGCTGAAAGAAAGTTTACATTAAACAAAACAGTGAACTATAAAGCAATATATATTCATGAATAAGGAAAACCCATTTACGTTTATCAATAGAAAACTAATTAGTTCGTTGACGAATAATGACGATCTCTGTGAGTGTCTGTCAGGATACGTGTCGAACCACCATTGTCTTTGGAAACATGCCATATTCATCAGGCATTCATACCGTGAATTGTGACGAGCATATGCGGGACATATTTTAAGATTAGGAATAATTTTAATGATCCGTATATTCACGTTGCCGATGGAAAAAAAGCTATGAACCCAACTTGGCAGCGATTTTCTAAGAAAATACCAATGAGGCATTCTAAAATTATTCTTAGATTTCAACATTTTTGTATGTGTTCAATATATAATATACATCGTCTAATGTATATACCTATAGCATTTTCACGTCAAATCGGAGGTTTTCCATTTCAAATTTGAGGTTTTACACATCAGTTTGGAGGTTTACCCATCAATTTGGAGGTTTTACACATCAATTTGGAGATTTTCCATTTCAAGTTGGTGGATGACAGAAATACATGATTCAATTCCGAGGAAGCAATAACAACAACTTAGCGAGTGAAACGTAACATTCAACAAGTAAAAATGAACATAATGAACGGAAAAGAATGAACAAATTGCGGTAGCGGTTGTCAGGTATATCATAATTCTCATCGCATAATTCGTGCAGTCCGATGTGGTGACAGTGGCAACGCTTCGGGTTATCGTGTCACACAGGTCGTGGTTTGTTTGGGGTTCACCGAGGATTTGTCTTGCTGTTAACTTGATTCTTGAAAAGCAGTACTCCACTGGCTGTACAACCTCGAAATTGATGTGAAAAACCTCCGATTTGAAATGGAAAACCTCCAATTTGACGTGAAAATGCTATATGAACATTACTGGGTAGTATGATGGTGACACGAAAGTTATGAGTATGATAAGAAGGGATTTCTCCCTGCTCTGTATGAAGTTGTATTCATGACCACCTTACCTTACCATATTGAATGACTATAAGTAAGTATTCAACTTAACGTAGCTTTGTACTCGGTAATGGGTAATGATGTCCACAGTACACAGTACGAACACAATGCGAGAATTAACATTCAGTTGCCAACTCTGGTCCGATTAGGGTTGCCTATAGATTTTCGGTTTTCACACAAAATCAATGTTTAACCACCCGTTTTTCGATTTTTTACAATCGATTTTCATGGGTGGATTTATGTCAACGATTAACCGATTTATTGTTAGGTTAAATCGATTTTTACGGATGGCAAGTTAAGGAATGTTAGCATCGGGAGCAAAACATCCATGACATGAATTTCATGTTCACGTCGGATATAGCACGTATAGCAAATCATTTTTTATTTGTAGGTTCTCAATGCCTACGCGCTACCTACGTACGTATTCTCAAGTAAAAAACGTCGTTTTTGATGTTTAAATACTTAATTCTGTTTTAATTTTCAAGTCCTTAAGTGTACGCCTTTCCAAGTAGAGAACGCTGCGAAGTCCTTGCCTCACGGATTTATTATTCATTTAGACATAATATGTGTCTATATTATAGACATATATGAAAAGAGCGTCTTTTTTTCTCTCTAGAGGGGTATTTCGCTAAATTTCGACTCATTCGGACGATTTTTAAAAAAGTTATAGGTGCTTAAAATATATCACATTTGCGCATGCGCAGGCAAAAACCATTGCACGATATTTAATGATATTCATACTACACCTTCCCATAATTTCAGGTTTTACTTCCAATTTTGCGGCACTTTTGAGAAATTTACTGGATTACCAATTTTGACGAAAAAAGTAAGGTGAAACAACCACAGCTTTTGTCCGATCGAGCTGAAAACCATGCGGCCACCATGTTTGCTCCTAAGCAGTATCAATAGCAATATCAATCAATATCTTATTACATAAAATCGAAATTTATTTAAAATGTTCAAAATCATTTGTGCCATTTTTGAGGCAGTTATGCGTGACACACGGACGGACATTGAATTTTTGTAATCTAGACATCTTGAAATATTCAAAGTGAACCATTATCGCTGCAAATTCTTTCACTGGGGTTTATTATTCAATTGGCTTGCGTTCATGATTTGAATTTATACTAAACTTTGGAGTATGCGTGTTTCACAGGTGATACAGCGATTATTGAATTTCATGAGATATGTATAGAGCACGTAAATCTGTTCTCGACCAAAATACCTACCTATTTGGATTGATCAGTTGATCATATTTGTGTGCCTCCTGAAATTCATCGATCTAACCGCTTAGTAGAAATTCAAATCATGAACACAAGCCAATTGAATAATAAACCCCAGTGAAAGATTTTGAGGCGTTTTCTTAATTGTTTTCAATGGTTATTAGAATGCTTCAACCCGTGTATCGGCTACAAAGCCTTTTAGGAGTTCTCTAATTACTACATCACTACATCACTACGTCACTAGGTTACTGATATCAACACAAAAACAATAATAAACCAAAATAACGCGAATGTTGGCACCATAGATCGAGAATGGTTTGACCTACGGACCTGAGGAAGGGCTCATTCGATTCCTCGTGAAGTGTTCTTCAAAAAGAGTACAAATTTAGGCCGCCTTGCCTTTTTTTGAGGTTTTTAGGGATTTTCCAAAACTTTGACAACCCTTAAAGGGCACTTTAAATTAAGTGAGAGAGCTGGCTCAAGAATTGGGGGGTCGCTGGACCAACACCAGCCGTTTGGGAGAAAACGTGCTTATGGCGTACGGCGGACGGACGGAAAAATGTTTATTGCAGATTCGGATTCTACACCTTTTGAAACGTAAACCATGAAATTTTCAGGAGGGGGTTAAATTTTTTTTTTCAACAGCGATTACAATGGTTTATTATTGAATGATAAACCAAAATCGATTAAAACTGAAAATTATTATTTCGATTTTGAAATTGATTTCGGTGGTTCGCTTTGACTACCCTGGGTCCGATTTTGTTCAATTCGGAAGGAGTTTGGTACGAGTCTACGTTTTTCTTTACTACTGTTTGTATCAAGCAGAATTGTATTTCCTTTTATAAACGACACACTATCTGTATAGCTGTGTGAATCTGTACATTAAAATATGAACGGACTTCTTATATACAGTCTTAGTATGGTCTTCCCGGCATGTAAAATGATAAACTGTCTTATGATATGCCATGTTTCCTAGAAACTCTACACGCATGGAACCTACCTACGAACATATAACGCTCGAAATACCAACTGCGTTTACGGCGATCTCACTATCTGGGGGCCGGTCTCCGTCCGTTTTATGTGGGGCAGTAACAGTGGCAACAAGGAATCATACGGCAATTCCACTTTCTCTAACCTACTTCCTGGTTTTCTAATACTCCGCACCAACTAGAATCCAGCAGACTGTGACCGTTTGCCTGTTTCTTTCTGAAATATGTGGTGTAAAGAAGGCCTACGATAGCTTGAGAGATTAAATAACGGAATTATTCAGTTTCTCGGCCATATCTTGAGCACGTTGCTATCCTATTTTTCATCAACAGGGCTAAAAAAAGAAGAGGAAATTATGATTATAAGGATGGAGAAAATAAACAACCTGTAAACCATTCGTTTTTTGTTTCATATAATTTCGTAAAGTATCTTGAATTTTTACAGCCCGACCTGTGATTTGCATTCTTCAACACAGTTCGTGAAATTAGTCAAAATGTGTATTAGATTGTATTATCTGACTAAACCATTTTTTAGGCAATCGCAATTTAGATTTAATCTAAAACGAGTTTAGCTGGGCAACTAAGTTACTACATGTTTCAACACTTATCACAATGATGTAGAACTTGGAGAAGTTGCAGCAGTGATTTGATGTGATTTGTAACAAATACAAGTTAATAAATAAATGTAATTTAGAACGATGATTATAAAAAATGGTCCTACTACGTTAAAAACCGGTGTTTATTAAAAAAAACGAGTTTTTACTCAGTTCACACTCATATTTTTAAAGGCCCGAATTTCACATTGGGATTTCCTGTCACTCAAAATAACTCGGACAAGTTGTTCTCATATGTTCAGCAAATCTAAACACCGCTGACACATTTAGTGGTACTTGAAATATTCGGACAACAGAAAGTGATCACTAAGTAAAATAAAATTGCAAAACATGAAAAACAAGGTGCGTTGTGCAAGGGTCTAGATGTGAGAAAGATAAAAGGGGATTCTACGGGTAAAGTTAGCAAAATCGAGGAAAGACACAAATTAAAGTTGATTTTCATTACTTTTCATCCGATACCTGATCAGCGGGATGAAGAAAAAACAGACAATTATAACAAAAAGATTTTTAATTTCTCGTCTTTCGATTTCAACAGCTAATAAATACTTAATGATCGTCATAAAGTCGTTCTTAATGGTTCGATTATAACTACAGAGAGGAAGACACCTTTCCTCCGAAAGGAAATCAATGGAATTAAATAAAGCACTTTCCGCATGTACATGTAAGGAAAGTTATAATAAACTCGATTTGTTACAAGCAAATTCTATTGACACCAGCTGCTCGATGATTGCAGTTTACAAGAAGACTTTGATGATCGGTTTCACCAACAAGCCTCAACGATTTTTAAGTAGATCAATTTATCTTGGAACCAGAAATTTGAAAGTTCATTTAAATCAATTTGATCATTCTGGGCTTCACCAATGTAATCATCGCCCAGTTATAAGTAAACATACATTTACAGCGTTTCCATGAAACATCGATTGAGTTCTCGATGACAGTGAGAACTTAACTGACTACCGGTTTTATTTTCCCAGGCTTTACTCCTTGTTTTCCGTTTTTTGTTAATAGTGTTGTTTATGATCATAGTTCGTTGTTGTCATTAAGTATAGAGGTATATTGTTGTTCGAGGATCGATCGCCAAAACAATAGTAACTATTATTAATGTTGAGAGCTGTTCTTGAAAGCCGGCGCGAAATCAATATTGTTCAGCACGAAATCCATTTTCTCTCTAAAATTCATCGTGGACGACGAATAGTAAAATTTGCAGCATCCTCGTCAAACTTGTTGTCAAGAACCTATTCCAATCAAGATTATGTGACTATATTTTAACACAAATTAGTCGAATTACTAATTACACAGGGGTACCCACAGGGGGTGGGGGGGGGCTATGACGCAGACAGGGGTAAAGTTGATTGAAACAGTGTTCAACGTGACAACATTCAAAAACATGTTACATCACTAGATAGATCGTAAATAATAATTAACCTATTTATTAATTTAAATATGGTTTGTTTTTCTATCCGAAAATGTACATTTATGGGGGGGGGGGGGGGGCTGGTTCTGGGAGGGGATGCGTCATGAAGCTTTGGGGGGGAGGGGGGGGCACCCCTGAATCGCACAAATAGCTACATGGGTAGAAAAACACAAACGTAATATAAGACAAACAAAAACAATAACACAAAATATCAGAAATACGTCTATCGACAAACAGTAACGGAGCAAAACAGAAGGAAGTCGTTTCAACCGTTGTTTAGGAAGCTAACCACCCAAATTAGGTTGGTCGGTTTTGATCTCCGATTTAGAGCGTCTGATAATTGATTTATCTGTACCGGAATTGGTGAGACCGAACGCCGTTATTTACCAGCTGAGACCTCTGGTGTATTGAGGAACACGTTGATTTACCAAACTGGTGAACCTGCCCTAACTATGTTTACAAGTGATTCCATTCTCGTGAATGCTAATGAGTTCAATAATGACCCTTTGTAATCGACCAAGGAAAAAAGTGACTTATCCATTCCAAAAATCAAATAAAACAAAGAAGAAACTAGTGGTAACTAATGAAACTTGATTTTAGAGCTCGTTTCACACCTTCCTGTACTGAAAATATAGGGATTTTGTACTTGAAGTAAACTTGAGTTAGATTGTTAACATGACTATAGTATGAATGATCACTCATGAATATTGTTCCTAACTTCCTTACTTTCACAAGGTCCATATCATTTCCAGAAATCAATGAAAAAAATATGAACATGTAATATTTGATTTGCCGGTATGACACAACAGCTTCTGTTCGATAAAAGAGAAACTTTCATAATAGGTAAGATATGGTCCTACCGTTAATTTCATCGACCGACCAATACGAGTCTAAAGAACATTTTATACTTGAATTAATGTAGTGTTCCACGTTCTACCTCTATAACTCACTTTGATTTCCATCAGGATTAAACAATTTTTTTCTTTTTTCCCTTCATTTTCTTCGTGTAAAGAGATATTATCAGGGATTAAGGGTGTGGCGTGGGTGGGCGATTGATTGTGCCAATGTATTAGACCACTTCATTTTCTTTCTCGGAGCTCAGATATCTATCTAGGTGATACCTATTACATCAACGAGTCATTCGAAAGATTAATCAGATTTTACACGACTTCCATTTTAATTACTGGTAATTAGAACTTTGTAGGGAACATTTTATACGGAAAAGAAATCACTTGTTTGGTTTATGTTTTCAACGTGACTTTCGGTGGTTTTGTCAATTACCATTTCGGTGTTAATATTAAAGATTTATCTTCAGCATGTAGTTATAAGCTTCTTAATTGGTAATTACAGCGAAAATTATTGGGAGTCAGGTCAAAAAGGCGATTATCATTAAGTTGGTTGTTCATTAAAATAGTAAGAGATTGAGAAGGTTCCAGCCGTGCAACATGACTATAACGGACGAATTTTCATATTTGTTGGTTTTTTTTCTGAGTTCAGGAATTGGATTTTTACATAAGAATCCATGAGGTATCATCGGTGTAATTAATGTGATTGGATTCAATGTTTATTTTCAATTTGACCAATTTGCCCCACTCAAAATGCGCTGTCGAACGAACTCATCCTTTCGCTGCTAATGCCAGATTTACCGGGGGAAACCAGGTTTTTATCCCAATCTTGAGAAGAGTAATCGTTGGGAAGGATTGATAAATAAATAAAATTAAATTAAAAATGATTTAATTATGAAATATGGTTCAATTAAATAAATTCTCGTCTGCCTATCTGTACGCCCTACGGAAAAACGAGATTTAAGATTTTTCAGCGAAATTTCGAAAACATTGGTTCAGTAGTTTTGAGGAAAAGCAGGCGGACGGAGTTTTGTTTTATTCTATTTTTAAAATTTTCGTATTTTGAAACGTAAGCCAACATCTTTCGAGTTGGAGGGGTATAGGGGAGTGGGCTTGAAAACATTTTTTCTTGCTCGGTTAAAAAGTTTTTGAAAATAAGAACTTTTTTCTCTCTGAACTCCTTGAGTGTTTTTACTGAAAAATAATGGATTCCTCCACATTCAAAATCTAAATATCTCTATCTAGAGTCTTGAAGCCAAATAAATTAGTAACTGTAGAAACAATTAGGGTCTGAGGTACATTTATCTTAAGACATCCGTTGATACCTATCACAATAGGTTTTTTGGATCGATTTAGAAACTAGAAATATTGCTCTTACTGCTCGAACAGGTTCATAGCTCTCTATTTGTAGAAATATTATATTTAAAATATAGAAATATTTAATATTTTGAGAATCATACATAGTAAGAAAAATGAGTGCACAAGTAAAACAAAGTGAACTTCAAGCAAAATTTCTTGAGGAAACATTTCAAAAACAAAACACACATACTTTGAAATATAAAATTAGGTGTTGATGGTGTCTAAAAACGTTAAAAAATGTGGTCAAAATCGGAAAAATATTGAAGATAATTGGAGAGAAGCATTTTTTTTCTAGAAGAATTCGTCGATTTTTGTTGTTCGCAAAAAGTAATAAAAACTCTAAAACGAAGTCCCTAAAAAAAATTTTCAACAATGCATTTTCTCTTCCAAATTCAACGTTTTTTCATTGTTTTTTAACGCTGATTCGTGTGATGCTATCCGTTTCTTGATTCGACTCAATTTTGGCGGAATAAACACAGAAATTTGTTTGTTTCGCGTGAGAAAGCATCATTTGTGCCGACTTTCAACTCTCAGATTAGGATGATTTTTCACTTGATCACTGCAGAAGGTTTCAATCTCCTATTTTTATGTTTTTCAACCAGACGTCGGAAATGAATCCCAATGAGCCAACTGGCAAGACCGCAGGTAATTTGATCGAAATGTGTTAAGCTTGAAGTTTTGCCTAAGTCAACCAAATTTCGTTCTGCCGTTTTGAAATAGTAATTGCTTACCCGATTGCAGTACAGTTCTAAAAATTGCACTAAAAATACGGCACCTTATTTTTATAATTTGCATACTCTCTCGTGCTAAAAAAGTCCTAACAAACTCATCCTTTTGTTATAAAATACTCAATTTTGTGGGCGAAAGATGGATTGACTGTTTCTATTCATTTTTTGCACGGCGGATTGGACTTTCAATCATTCAATTACATTCGTATCGCAGTTTTTTTAAAGCTCTTTTCAGTATCTTATAGCTCTTACAATTTGCGGTGTTAGCCACAACTCCAATAGTTATAATTTGTAAACCCATGTGTAGTCACGTCAGAGAATAAATTAGTTACTTGCGTTTAAAAATGTGTTTAATCCTTGCTAACTATAAGTAAATAATCATTATATATTCAGTTTATATAACTTCACACAATGAAATAGAGTAGGTGAAATCACTTAAACCACTATAACCTTTCGTTTTAGTGTGTCACATGTTTAAATCATTTTTGAAGTGGTGATAAATCTGTCTCATATGTGTTCAATGAAAATGTCATTTAATTTTATTATCTTATAACAGGCCTCAATAGAAAAACACTCTACAGAAAAAAATGTCACTATGGAAAAAAGCTAAAGCTCCGGATCAAAAAAGTTTTTTTGTTACTGGGAACTCTGCAGTCTCTGATTCTCAATTATTTGAAATGTTTATTCTGAATGAAGTATCATCCAATTTTACAAAAGTTTTACTCACGGCTTATGAATAATAACTTCAGAATATAATCACTCTCGAAGTTTCGTCTCGAATGAAAGCCATTGTCCTGGCGCGATCTCTGAATGGCAGTGGAAATATTTCAAGAGAGAGATTTCACACGATCCGGAGGAATATTCCGAGAAATTCCGACAAAACACGATTTTCTACAACAACATACACGAACAGGCTCTCAATTTCATTTATACGGATTATAAGTTCTTCCAACGCAACCAGACTGAAATTATTTCTTATTGCCCGAGGAAAACCCAACGAGAAAGCAAGCAGGGAAAATAGTTGAAGGGAGAAATATACGAGCTAGTCCCTAGCACATTTATATCTTGGGCAATTAAATAAGCAATTGCGAAGCACTTGGGTCCGTGAGTTATGAGCTGCATTAGTTATGAGATAGGTCGGATTCAAATGCGTAATGTTTTGCGGGGTTGGGAAAAGGCAAAACTGTATTCATACAAGGGTTCGCACGCACTCACTTAAAACTTGGGCAATCAATGTGAGAGGCTGCATGGAAGGAGGATGATAAAGATGGTTGTTATGACAAAGCGTAACAGGAGGAAAAAAAAAAGTTTTGTACTTTTCACTTTTTGAACACGAGTTGGAGCTTTTTTTTCTCGTAAGTTTGGCAGAAATATTACTACTTCTGGTTGATGTGGATAGGATAGACTTTCTTTTGAAAAAAAAGTATGACAGTGTAGTAGACAGAAGGGCTTTTAAAGTTGTTGAATGTTTAGTTTTACCTTTAGAGGATACTTATTCAGTGTTTGTGTGTCAACGAAAGAAAGTTCAAATTTATTGACATCTTGTGGTTACTTACGAATTCTGAATTCATCATTATTCTTACAATTTACTATTAGGGTTGAGTGGAGTTGTGACGAAAAACTGCAAACGTTTCCTGACGTCTTGGATAATATCCCAAAAAATTGCGGTACATCCTTTTGATGAAATAAATAACGTCTTTTTATGAGGTCACATGCTTTTGGAATCAAACAACGATGATCCAATTTCAGTAGGAGCATCTCAAGGGCAAGTAGAATAGAATGGAATATACAAGATTTTTTAATTGGTTCTTATTTATTGCAAGCTAGAGGCAAATTAAGACTATTAACATTTCGACCGTTTCATCTGTCAGCGGACTTCTGTCTTCGTTCCTATCGATCCGAACTCTAATGATAACAGAGTAACTATTGATTACGTTGGTGAAATCCGTTTGTTTTAAATCAACGTTCAAATCTTCGGTTTCGTGAAACAATGATCTACGTTAACCGCGGTTAGTCCTTAAGTTGCAAGCTTGATCCATTGGACCAAAATATACTGTTGTAACAACAACGAAGAAACACGCACAGTTGTTATATGAACTGTACATTGATAAGTACGCTTGATATAACAAAGAGCACATTTTAATCCAACTATTGATTACATTGGCGAACTCCGTTCGTTTTAAATCAACGTCCAAATCTCTAATAAAAAACGGAGTAAGATAGAACGTTGTCTATATTTCCATGAAAGTATACAGTTACACTGTTTAATCGATTTCGACGGTTAGGTCATCATCAGTAACAAACATGAACTGAAAGTACATCACAGAAAGCATATCTTATATAGGATCGAGTGAGAGGAGATTGAATCCTATTGGCTCAAGGAAGTGAAAGGGGCGGGGAGGACCAACCAATGCCACTCAAGGCTTACAAAGTGAAAGGGGCACAAACAGTATCATTATGGAGAGGCGGAGCCAAACTTATTGCAAGAAAGAACCCAATAATGGTGAAATATTTTGAGGAATGACATCATTTAAACATTTTCCTGACCTATCACTTTTAACAATTTCGAATTTTTCCTATCACATCCAACATACCTCCCTTTGGGCAAAAGTGAGGAAATTCTACATATTGCCTGTTTGTCAGATCAAAACTGAAGCTATGATTGGATTCATTCAGATGACTTGCAAAGGCAGAATCACCTTTGTTGTCCCTGAAATCCTTTTCATGCTCTTTTATTCGTTCCCTAAATTTCCTACCAGTTTGACCACAGTACTCAAGCCCACATGAACATTTTAGTTTATAAACCCCACTTTTATCCTGAACGTTAATTTTATCCTTAACCGTACCCAAAGAAGATTTGAGATTATTTTTATTCTTAAACCCAACGTTGAAACCCCTGGACGACAGAATTTTACCGAGTTTATCCGAAATTTTCCCATAATATGGTATATTAATCCACTTTTTCTCTTCCAACTCAATTTCTCTCACTAAATTACACACCCCTTCCCTACTCTTTTTCCTAAGAAACTTATTCCAAATAGAATCAACAAGTTCTCCCCCATATCCATTACTTACGGCTATACTTTTAATAACAGATTTTTCTTTCAATAAATTTTGATCATTCATTGGTATGGATAGTGCCCTATTGATCATACTATGGAAGGCGGATTGTTTATGAACTAAAGGATGATTTGAAGTGCTATGAATAGTTATATCACTGTAGGTATTTTTTCTATAAACGGAGAAATCATGGCTTTTGTTAATTAATGAGATAGACAACTCAAGAAAATTCAACTTATTTCCACCCAATTCGAGGGTGAATTTGATGAACGGATCCAAATTGTTGATTTTTTCCCAGAAAATAATTTAATTGCCCCCCCCGCCCCCCCGTTCCTGTCCATAAAATAATTATGTTGTCTACGTATCTATACCAATTTAAAAGGTTACTTGATCTTCATTTTTGAAAGATTTGTTTCTCAAGATGATCCATGTAAATATCTGCAAGCAAAGGAGGTAGTGGAGAACCCATCGCTACCCCAGGTTGAGTTTAGTATTGACCCTCAAATAGAAAATAATTCTGATCCATACAAACAGACATCAACGAACAGAGTTCATCCTTTTCAAAAACATCGAGATTAGAATCATGGATAAGCCCATTAACCACATCTTTGCACTTAGGGACATCAATCAAAAGAAGCAAGTTTGGCATTTGGAGGTGCTTGGTTATCTTCAATTTTTGAAACCAAATCTAGAGAATTTTTAACAGTATTCTGTGGCCGAAAGTTGATTCTATTTCTGAGCAACGTATTTAGTTTTTTATCCAATTACAAATAATTCACTGACTGTATCACAAAGACAGTATGGTAATCCAACCATTGATTACATTGGTGAATTCTGTTTGTTGTAAATCAGCGTTCAAATTTCTGGTTCCGTAAAATAATGATCTACTATCACCATGGTTAGGGGTAGTTGGTGGAACCGGCCGTTAGTCCATGAGTTGCAAGCCTGATCCATTGGATCAAAATATACTGTTGTTAAAACAGTTGTAAGTATGCAACTTTACGGGTACAACTGTTGTTGTAGTATAGTTACTATACATTGGTATAGTTGGTATATGTAGGGCTTAGTATCACAAATAAAATATGCCGATCCGAACATTGATTACTTTCTTGAACAAAGTTTGTTTCTCTGGCTCCGTAACACAATGATCTACTTTAACTATGGTTAGGGGTTTTTGGTGGAATCGGCCCTTGGTCCATAAATTGCAAGGCCGATCCGTTGGATTAAAACATACTGTTGTTACAACAACGTACAGTTGTTACAAAAACTGTACTTTGATAGGTACGCTTGGTTTCACAAAGACAGTATGCTAATCCTGCAGGATTTATTGTAATCGATATTTACCGAAGTGTTTACAAGGGCTATGGAGACTTAGCGGCCACCCCGCTCAAGTCCTCCTTGCTCCTAAGGGAGATGAAGTATTTACTCTCTAACGAGAGGCCATCTGCTGCGTGCATGCGAGACCGAGCGACAGATGGCCCACCCTTATTACTTATAAAAATCTGAAGAAACTGACTGGGCGTAGAAGGACGGACTGGAGAAATCTCACGGGTTAATCACCTTAATGACTACCTCACTTGAGTTCTGAGTTGGTACATCCGTTTTGTGTTTGAAAATTAAACGTCGATCCGTAACAGGTGTTGAAAATATAGTATTATCAAACTGAATATCCTGTTACGAAGAATGAGACAGTGATCAAGGACCACACAGGTTTTGTTCCGTTATGATTAACATGATCATCGAAGAAGAAATTCAATCAAGTTGAGCCAAAAAGTGTTTGCTTAACCAACAGCGGGTATTCCATGTCATCGTTACATTTAAAGACAGATTTTTGCTAGAATTATAACTGAAAATTTTCCAACGGGTTCAATATGATGTATGGTTGATTACAGATGGGCTTCAGCGTCTTCAGATCAAAGAGCGTCACTGATATATCAATGTCCGAAATATGAATTTTTTCTGCACACGATGAAGTTCGGAACTTGAAATTTATGTTTCATGTTCCAACTTGGTTCCCCTTGAATATCACTAAGTAACATCTTTCAATAGACCACTCTGTATTATTGTACAAAAAAAAAATGTAATGAACAGAAATGTTACGTCATCCTTTACGTAGCAGAGTCCCTCCCCCATGACCTCGGTCCTTGTGTGAACACAGGCATCGTTAAGATCCGTTTTACTTCTAATGACGGAATAGGTTGTTAGAAATAATTCCTGGTACATCCATTACTGTTCGTTCATTTATTCTTTCAATAACCGGCTATTGACCATTGAAATACAAAAATGATATATTGTTAGAAGACCTTCAGTACATTATTACGAGAATCGTTTGTTTAGAGAATATATGATATTTGAAATTTTGCGTTGTAATTGAATAAAAATTAGGTAGTGATTGGGTTTTGATGATTGAAGAATTTTATTTTATTTTTGTTTCTTGAGGCACATAAGGTAACGGTACCGGTAGTGGCCACAGTTAAGAATTTTTTTCTTTAGTTTTGACAATTGTGGGCCAACAGAAGTACTGACTTTCTTCAGGACTCATTTAGAATATAGCCCGACTCTTCCCTAACATATCCATTGCCTGAAACTATCAAAAGAACAATTTTTTCTATTTTTTATTAATTTTTTCTCACACCTTTATTTTGATCTAGTAGTGGCCACTTCAAATTACGAAATTTCCAGTAGTGGCCACGTGCATGTCTCAGTAGTGGCCACTTGACATTTTGCCCTCCTTAGGTGTTTAATATCATTAATTTCAATACCAGATGAACGAAATTGATTCTATCCAGTAGAAGCTCTAGGATACAGCCCAACAAACGAGGAAACTAGGGACGGTCATATTGAGAAGCTTACCACAATTTCCAATGATGCTCTGAGCACTCCTAGTTCAACCTCTGACTACAAGATGACATGAACTGTACCTCCTGCAAGTTTGAAGCCACTAGGAGACCGGGAATCCTTATTTCTCAAATATAAACTTTAAAATGGCCGCTACTGGAGCAGTGGCCACTACCGGTGCCGTTACCTTAATACATGTCTGTTTATTCAAAAAAAGTTCTTCTGCATAAAACACGTATTAACACAAAATGAATAGCATACAGGGTTCAAACGTAAGATCAAACCACCGGCGGAGGGTCTTATCTACATTTTGTTCGTGACAAAAATGTACTATGACTCCTCGAAATGGGAAAGGAGAAAGGGAATTTTAACTTCCAAGATTCTAGCGTGTTTTAAGTTGCATAAACCTTTATAACTCCCTTTTGTTTTAAAAATATCGGAAATTTGAGGACACCGTTGAGAAGAACTTTAAATTTCTTAACTCTGTAGTAGAACATCAATAATTTTTAGCAGGATTTAAGCGAGAAAAAATCGACCGAACACAAAAATATCTAAAATATGGAATGTTTCCGTTGTTTCTATTGTTTTTTGCCCAAATCTAGTGGAATTTTCTCTGTAACAGACCAACGGTTTATTGAATATTCCAAAGTTTTTTATAAACAGTGAAAAACGTTGCTGTGATTATAAAATCACTTAAATTTAAAAAAATCATTTTGGAAAGGCTTATTATTTTTGACATCACCCTCATACCATCACCCTCTCCCCCCCCCTCCCCCCGCTCTATCACCTGTGAAACACGCACACTCCAAAGCTTAGTAGAAATTTAAATCATGAATCATTGAATAATGAACCCCAGTGAAAGAATTTGCAGCGTTTTGTCCAAAAATTGGGAGTTTTCAGCTGAAAGTTAGTATTTGATGGTTTTCAATGGCGCAGGATCCCATTCTTACATGAAAAGAAAGATCTGAATGCAAGAAAATTGCTCATTGTATCTGAAAACGTGTTCTAGGTTTGCTTCGATCAATAATCTTGGAGCAGATCCTCCCCTCCCAAGGCTATTAAGTGATTCAGGGAATAGTTTTTTCCCGAAAATGTAGAGTTTAGCTCTGTAGGCTAAAAGTAGAGTAAGCCCAACATTCTAGACCACGGGTCTTCAAACTATTTACCCCAAGGGCCATATCGTAATGTGGAGGTAGTGGGGCGGGCCAACAGGGGGGTCTGAGGGCTAGGCCCCCAGCTGAAGGAGGGTACGGGGGCTTCCGCCGGAAAATTTTGAAAATTAGATTCTTGAAAACAGTGTTTTTAAGCACTCCTAGACGAGTTTGACAAATTCAAAATTAGGCCCAATATAGGAAACAAAACTTATTTGTACATAAGAAATATATTTAGCATTTTTTTATTTAAAATTATTACATTAAAAAAAATATTCTATGAAAACCAATCTAATGTGATGTGTGCATTTGTTTTTTGCTTACAATGTCTTTCCACTTAGGATCATAATTTGTTGTTTCAATCGTAAGCAAATTTTTCAACTGTTCAAGCACTGCTCGATATATGGATTTGACATGTGTCATTTTTGAAAAGGTTTGTTCGCATAGATACGTTGAACCAAAAGTTGATATCATTTGTCTGGCAAAACTCTTGATTCCCTTGAAGTCATCACGTTCTGGCGGTAGACTAATTTTTTCCATCCATCCATGTTTTTCCGCGGGCGGCGGGCCGGAACAAATCCTAGTAGTTTGGAGACCCCTGCTCTAGACCGTAGGTTCATGATGTTTTTTAGTACTTATTAGAGCTTTACAATTTTAAAACATCCTAGAAGTATGATCAGCCTGTTTTCATGGTACGCTCTGCTCATGCGATAACGTGAAATTCTTGAAACACTCGTCATTTCCACATTTTTCAATGAATTTAGCTCTAATTTTGAGGGATTATGAGGATAAGTTCTCTTGAGGTCCCACACAAATTTCATCTTAACATGATCAGCGGTACGCTCTGCGCATGCACTAACGAGAAATTCTTGAAATAGGTTTAACTTTATCAATTTTGATTCAATTTAGCTCATATGATAAAGGATGTAACGAGGAAGCTGCTATGTCATCTCCTTGGCAGTGCATTCTCATTTGTTTCGGTCCAACATTGACTTTGTCTGAAGTTCTTGGATACTTGGTACTTGAAATGAATAATTGAATAGGTATTTGGTATTTGCCTATTAAAATGTAATAGCTATATGTGTTTTATAATTATTTTACATTGTAATGGCAGATGCAGTTGTCCAAATGAATGATTTGATTTGATTTGATTTGTGTTCCAACTTTTTTATTCAAGTGCAACTTCCACGCTGACGATATATGATGCTTCTCTATCCTGCACGATACATTCAATATAGTTTAGTTAGAAATCTAACCTTGATTTGACTGCGAGCTGCGCCTATGGTGCCTAGCTACGAAGACCTGAAATTCAACAGTAAATCACCCTGCTCTTCTGATCAGGAGCTCACGCGAGATGTTTTATACTACCTCCTAACATGCAACAAGTTTTAAATTAAGACATTTAGATTATTCTGCACTTTAAGTACTTTTAATCATGTAACTTCGGGGTAATGCCGTTTCTGTGTCATAATTTGTGGCTACCGGTGCAGTTTTACTGCGGAAACTCCTCCCTTGTTTCAAGGATCCAGGGGTTGAAGTAACACCTAGTTTTCAAAGACTTGGGGGGGAAGAAGTTTCGTTCCAGGTCGTTAAGACGACCCTGTTCTGTAGGTTGTCGATAAATTATTCAGTTCCCTTAGACCAACAATTTATCGAATGCCAACTACATTAATAATATCCGATGTGTACTGTGAAAATATGTCACTTTATGAACGTTCAATTCTTTTGAGGAATTGATTCTAACATAAACACAGTTACATCAGAAGTGACAGGGAACAACTCCGTGCAAATAATAAATAATAATACGTCATAAAAAGCTCGAACCTCTAAAGAATAATCCGTTTGAGCATTAATACTTTTTTGGATTGAATTAATTTATAACAGACTTATAAAACAGACACGGTTTTTGTTAGACTCCTGCTTCTTTGTTGGGGTGGACACAATGATGATGAGGGTCTCATAGAATTCTCTTCCAGCTCAGGGTTTTCGGTCATCTTACAGGGCGAATACACCTGTTGCCTGTGTCTCATACCCATTAGTGTATGAACTTGGATTTTTGTGTCATTTTATAGATCAAGCTGGCTTGGTGCTCTTCAAACTCTGTTCTAGAATCGGGACAATACTTGGTTCAACACTTTTTGAGTTTAATTGGTTGCTTGTTTGTTTTATTGAACACTTTTGCTTGAAGCTCTTTAACCTTAGTTCTCTCATCGGGACACCCTAAGTACTTGGGAACAGTAGGTACTCTTCAAGCTTAGTGCTATGGGAAAACCACTGGGGTACACTCACCTGATGCCTCTGAATCGCAAATGGTGGTACCCACCCAGCACTCATTGAGCTGTTTTTAGTGCCACATATTTGATCGCACTTGCATGGACTCATTTTCAACCTCATTTCTCAAATTGGAACCCTCATCTAGTACTTTTGGATTACTTGGATATTTGCTCTTTATCTCAGTTCATCAGACTTATCCAGTAGGAAATCTTGAAGTTTAGCCTGTCGAGACTCCTAGTATGTCACAGTCGCTTGTTGCTCTTAAGGATCAAATCTCTTATTAGGGCACTCATTTAGTATCAGTATCAATATTCCTTGAGTACACTGTTTTAAGAGTAGATCATCTTATACATTCCCCCCAACAATAACCCTTAAGAATCGTATACTAAATCTAACGTTGAACACCAAAGTTTGTATAAACAAGGATCCGCAAATGAAGTCCTAATAGTAAAAACCTCAAACTTAAAACAAGAACGTGTTTTCTTGCTTTCATTCTAGAATTTTTATTAAATGTGTGGTTGTATAAAAAACGCTTCAAATAATTGGGCAGAGGTTTATTATTTCTGCATTGCTATTATAAACAATGTCGAGGCGGTTTCGGTCAAGATAGTGACAATTTCGGTATGGTTTCACCTACATGACACTGAAAATTCGGTCTTTGAACAGAGATTCTTCCAGTACTACTGGACTTTTTTTGGGTTTTAAAAATGCAGCGTGAGTCGGCTTTTCAAGAAAATAAGTGGGTAGAAAGAAAATTTTGGGATCAAACATAAAAGGCCATTAAAATGACATTGAATAAACATACTTACCTGTTTTCAGACGTTTTTGATCAATCAG
Organism: Creontiades dilutus; assembly: GCA_031894815.1. Taxonomy (NCBI): domain Eukaryota; kingdom Metazoa; phylum Arthropoda; class Insecta; order Hemiptera; family Miridae; genus Creontiades; species Creontiades dilutus. The sequence goes on from JAVIWC010006749.1 coordinate 429,593, forward strand.
AAAACACACCACCTACCGTCAGGGTGACTCGAAAGTGCGCCCGCTTGCTTGTGAATTACTGCTACCACCAAAACAAGAACGTCCTCGAAAATTTCCGTTTCGTTCCCTCAGGAACACTTTCTTTCTGGGCCATGACAATGATCCTGGACTAAAGTGCTATGTTAGCACATTAAAAACTTGAAGCAGGGGTTGAAAAACCATGGTCAGCTGCTCTTCAGATGTAACTAAAAATGAAGGCATTTTTTTTTTTTAATCCCTCTTAAATTATATTAACTTCCAAGGGTTCTCTATTGGTCAATGCAGGTAGTCAATAAATGCAGATAAGGGGGGAAAGTTTAAAGTCAGACAATTTTGAACGGCGCAGCGTGCCATTTATACGAATTTGCCTGTAGTTTGAAAATCACCCATACTGATGACCCTGTACACCCGTACATGTTCACCAACAGAAACATGTATGTGTATGTATGTGTTGTTTTCACGGATTCAGTCTTGGAGTGGTCTGACGGGACATTTACGACGTGACATTTGATAAACTTTTATCGAGGCAAAAAAATCACTGAATATTATATGTACATCTGTTAGATTTTAATCACAAACCTGATTTTGAAAAGGTTAAAATAATAGGTAAAGAGAGTAATACTTGGAAAAGAAAAATAAAAGAAAATATTAAGATAGTGAACGCTGGATCGAAGGCTCTTAATATTAAGAATGATTTATATAGCTTAAGTGATAATTTTTACCCTATTTTCAATAATGATTAATGTGTAAAACATGCAGAAGAGGCAAAAGACGGAAATGGTGACACACACAGTTATGACACACAACAGGGCAATTAAAACCCTTTCCAACAACATTAGATGATATTAGATTCGATGCTCATGCAATGAGTTTTAGTTTTGCCTGCAGCTCCTCTCTCCCTTTTTTATTTTTTATTTCTTTTTCCCCAATTAATGCAATTAATGACAACAATTTTAATCATGACTAGTTTTTTATATGATGGATGAGGGAGCACTTAAAAAACTTCAATTGCCCATACTACAAGGTAAAGCATCAATGCAATGTACTAACAGATAACATCTAAAAATTACATATATACACATGAAGTGAACTATAAGAAGTAAACAACTCATAAACATTTAACAAATATCAATTTCAGTATTGAAACCAAGTGAAGGGATGTGTGGTGGCACCACCATGTCTAAGCCGGAATTCTGCATTTATTGATGACATAACAAGGTAAGAAATGTTAATATGTAAGGTGTTTAGTAAATAAGCTGAACAATATGTTTCATGGAAAGAAATGTGATCATTTGACCATCTGTGTGTATACACACTATGCAATTCTAACTCAAGGAAACTTTTATGCTTATATGTAGACTGATGAAGTCCTCGGTGTAGGACGAAACGTATCTGCCAACAAAAAATAAAGACTCATGCTCCAAAATAAGGGATTCAAAAATCACTATGACGTAAAAGTTGTTTGGAAATTTGTTGCTCAATCGATCCTTGAAGTTTCCTCGTTGTTATACCGAACACCCTGAATAGGTACCCATACATGTTCACCCACAGAAACATGTATGTACGTGTATACCTTTCTGAGTGGTCTTAGATAGATTTGTATGCTACTATTGTTTTCATGTTTGGGTTGTCCTGCATCCTCCTGGATCAACTCTAACAGTCGTCCTTCTATTGATGATGGTTTGGTTCAGTCCTGTAAAAGCCCTATAAAAGACTCAGAAAATAAAGTGAATGTATGTTTCTCTCATTATTTTTTTGCGATATGAGAGAATTTATATACAACGGGAACCCAAGGAGGGGGAATATGTCTCATTCGATCAAAAGGAAACAAAATATGCAAAAGATGTTTGAGACGCAGACACGTATGAGGCCCTAGCGTTCGTCGGGAGGGGCGTCGAGGGGGACGAATATGGAGGGGAAGGCGCGGGACGGTGGTGGGGGTTGGAGCGAACCTTTCGCGGCCTCGGCCTCCCATTCCCCTCCAGACCCCGGCAGCGAGTGGAACTGAATCACCCCACTCGAGCCTCCTACCTGCCGTCAGTTTTTATTGAGAAGGAAGGGCGCCAAATACGAAATTTGTATTTTTCGTATTCATTTTCAAAAACAACCTCTCCGCACTCGGTTCAACCCCGGAAGTGAAATGTCATTCGAAAATCGCGTCGATTAGTCCGGTCCGTAAATAAAATTTCAAATAAACATAAATAAACCATCATTACGTGTTTTTTTTTGTGAACGCGATAGTATTTCGTTTCAACGCGAGTTGTTCTTCGGAAACGGTGATTTTTCAGCATACGTGCGACCACGTATGTTGTAATTCGGAGTCCCCGTTCATTATATCAGGACGATCGTGTTTTCATTGTTTGAAAAAACTATTTTCAAACCCGCGCACCACGAGTGGAATTGGCGCTACTTCCTCAACCTATAGGCTCCTGTGAAAATATGGAAGCCACATACTGTATTGGATCTGATATGGACGTTTGCAGAATGTTCGACCAGTATTTGTACAAGGTATGTCTAGACATTTAATAATCTATTATTGATACACTAGTACGTTTATGTCACTGTTGCCGGCAACATGTAGGAAACAAAGTGTTCTATTTATTTTTATTGATTACATTTAAAACTAATCTCTGCAATTGTCCCTATAATCTTCACTGACAATTATTTCTAAATCCAAACATGCACACCCATACATGCATCCATTCATGGTTTAAATTAAAAAAAAAAAAAACCCTAATAATTTTGTCAAATAAACCTACCAAACCCTATCAAGATCGAAGTTTGATTGAACGCAAAATAATATCCGTTGATTCCCATTACACAAAACTATAACGGTACCCTTATTGATCTATCAAAGCATGAATAAGTAAATAATGATAGGAAATAAAATAAATGAATCTAATATGATGTAAATAGAAATAAAAACAGTGAAACTATTCCTTAAATTCCACAGCTATAGGCCAGTACAATCACCTGCCACCCGTATGTCCCCTCCACCCACTACACCAATTGTTATTCTGATCATAGTCATGTCTTGAATTTTTATCTCCTTACAGATGTAGGTCGGTAGTTTCATTGTTTACCGTAATAACATGTCAAGTGAACAATAACGTAAGAGCCGCTCAGTTGTTTTCTGCTCGGAATCTTTTATTCATCGCACGCGGTATTAATAATTTTCGAGAATATCGATAGATTCCAATAGGTGCCCAGCATTTCGCTGCGAACTGCCTTGAACGGAGAAAAGTGGGTTTTCTATTTCAATTGAGCGGTGAACTTTTTTTTCTTCTTTTTTTGATCACCCGCGAGGCCTCATTAAGTCACCTTAAGAACCATAACGTACCTAATTGATGTTGATAGTGCACTTTTTGCTGATGTCAGGCTTAGTTATGGAGGTGTATCAATTACATACATGTCCTATATATAAATGTACGTCATATAAGTGTACAGTACACGTCACGTACACGAAAACGTCGGAAGAGAAAGGGGGTACTAAAAAAAGGGAATAAAACAGTTCAAATATAAACATATTTCTTTTCCATATTTTATACATGTTACTTCAATACTACAACCGTTTTTTGTGGACAGTACCTGATCACACAACATACCGATGTAACAGTCACATATATCGGTGTAGGCATAAATTACTTGTAGAAATGAACTTTCTGAGGAACAAAAACAACCACTAGCACATACTCCGTACGCTACTAAAAAATTATAATCTTGCTCTTATTACTATGTGTTAGGATAGGTATGTTACGACAAGTTTTCTTGATTTGTGAACAATCTGTGGTTGAAATAAAATCCAGAGGGATTTGATATTGTCAAATTACACTTTATCTTATTATCCCCCCCCACTCCGCCCTCTTTTTACGATGAGTGATTAAGTACTTTCTTTGTTCACGACTAAGATTGTTAATCCTTAGCTGTTTGCTTTCACGATCACAATCCGTTACCAACAATGATCGCAAATTTCCTAACAATCCGCTCCCTAAACCTATTGTTACGTATGGATTTTACCGGTTTGTTAATGGCTCCGTTGTATTTCCTTGAATACATTCGGCCATCATAAAAAGGCGAGATTCCATTTACTCTAAACTGATCATTATTACAATCTGATGGCGATCTATATTTTGCCTTTCTCATTGACACATTTATGGGCTGCCCTACCTGTTCGTCGCTTGTCCCAAAGACGTTACAGGGTGTAACGGAGCCTAAAGGCGCTCGCATGAATACCAATTCATCCAACCCACATTCGATAGATCAATACCATCAAATGTAGTTTATTCGTTAGGTTTTTCTCACATCCTTTATCAGCCGTTACCTTTGAACATTCCTTTTACTCCACCGTTATGCAATGGCTGTAGTTGTGTGTCTCTGATTTCCGGAGAAACTCCCTATCGAATCGTAGATACCACCATCCCGTGTTCCATTGTTAATGTTGATGTAAACCTGCTGAATAATCAATGGAATGCACTGACAATAATAATTATTATTAAAATATTTTAACTTGCCCATTACATAATTTGAACCTAATTGTGATATTCAGGAAAAATGAGCCAAATCTTATAAAATAAATAAAAATATGCACCTAATTAAAAAAATTATTACTGAAGAAAAGTTGTACAATAAATAGTTATGGTCTTACAACATCATTATCAGATTTTTTTATTGACGTCTTTCTAATCGATTTGTGGTTTGTGGAGTTCAAAACATATTTATAAGCCAACATTTCCAACTTTGAAATATTAGAACAAATCATTGGCAGAAATCTGAAAATGGTAATGTAGAATTAACTACGAATATAATTTTGTAGTATCTGAACTTAAAATTCTTTCATAATAAACCCAAGCTTGCAACAACTTGTACTGAAATGCAACGGTCTTAATATTATAAACAAAATGTAAAAATCCTGCCTTATGTTTGGAGTGATCGGAATTTGATACTTCTTGGAGATTCTATTGGATAAGATAATTTCTAGTAAACGTATGGAGATGTTACTAAAACATGCTATTCATCCTTCGTAACTTGTTATTTGGGATATTGAGATTACAAACTGATGGTTATCACAAAAAGGTCAAGATCGTTTCGATTGGGGCCACTTGATGGAATGCTGCTTGCAACTTGCAAGGAGCCAGTGTTGAAAACTATTCTTAGATTGGTATTTAGGAAATCATATAACAAAAACATATTAAAAGGTTGAAGCATATGATTCGAATCTACACTTGTCAAGAATAAGATTATACACAGAATAATCTGTTTTTCAACAAAGTGACTGACGTACAATGCTGTTTGTATGCAAACTGATGGTAGGTTTTACATGATACACATGCAAAATGTCATAAGTGGACAACCAATGGCAGTTTAGATTGAGAAAACGATGGAAAATATGCACACATACCAACCGACTAAATTGTTAGGTGCTGGAGATTATGAATAAGGTACCAACCGAACCAAGAATCAATCTCAACAAGTAGAAATTATCCAGATATATCTGGTTGTAGGTCGTGACAAGGCAATATGTTGATAATAGGTTTCTTGGCAGAGACGAACTGGCAGATTGGAATGTTAGGATGGAGCCGCGAAGGCAGTTCAGAAAATTGAAGGTAGATAGATACTTACGACGGAGGCCGCAATGGTCAAACAAGCGAAGTTAGAGGAAAATAAGAAAATCTACGAGGCTTTGTTTTAGAAATTTTAAAAGAAATGAAACAGTGAATTGCAACGGCAAGAAATTCAATGAAGGCTGTTGAGCAGGAGAATGAAGGGTAGAACTCAGATAATACTGCAGTGAGGTATAACCCTGACCCTAGGTACTAACACTAATCGGGGAACCACAATTCTGATTTACGCCATTCATCGCATTAGATGAGTAGACATTGTATTTGATTACACCTACTCTTGTACCATAGTAATAGTATACTAGTCCATTATACTACCATGACCATAATATCAGAATTCAATACATAAAAGAACATAAACAACGAACGGCAATGATGTAATAGCCACACTATTAGGTTAGACGATGTATTAGTGTACAGTTGTAAGTCGTTTACGATATTGTCTTAACGATGATATCTTGATTGAACAAAGAAAATACTAAGAATGAACAGCAAAAACACCATGAACTTATACCCCATCTTTTTTTTTACATTTTTCTAGGTAAATAAGTAAAAAACAAAAAAAAAAACAAAAAAAAACAACTAGTTAGTTACAGCTAATCTAAAATGCCTCATTGCTTTAGAAATAACTTCTCGGGTAAATTTGTACGTTTAAAAATATTTATAATTCCGAATCCTTGTGCTTTGAGAACAAAGTATTCACCCATGCCTCATTGTTCTGTATTTTTCAAATATTGGGATCTGTGATGATGTCATGAAACGACAATTTACTCCTTTAAACTGTACTGGAGCATTTGTCAGTCCTTATGTCCACCAGAATACAAGGTACGAGAGTGAATCCAGAGGAATTTCTCCGAAAAAACAACATTATTACTAAAATTTTATGAATATGCTACAGCACTTTACAAATCTACAACTTAGATTGTCCAATTCTACTTTGCATCATGCGGTCTAATGAGCAGTTTAGACGAGAACTTGTTTTTCTCGATCTCATTCTATGAAAACAGAGGATCCTCGATTGAAATCACATAATTCACACCAAAAAGCTGTAACTTGGTTGTGAATTCAGTTCCAAAACAGACGAGTTCCGAAAATGCTTCTCTTACGCTTGTTTCTGTTCAAAATTGAATGAACAGACCATTTGAGTCCAAAATCAGCATGTTCTTATCAGTATTGCGTCTTATATCTCAGCATAGGAAAAGGGATTAGCTTAGGGGACTGGTGCAAATCGTCGTCTTAAAGATTGTCTGAGAAGAGGAAGTGAACAATTCTGAATTGATGAGAACAGCCGAATTTTCAAAGATCCCATTGAGCAATAGGGATTGGAAAAATATGATGAAACTCCCCACGTAAATTGCTAATAAAAACCGCTGAAAAGGGGAAGAGAAACGCTTGCTTGACCCTCTCCCGAAATCCCCCAACAATTACAGGGAAAGCATTAATGGGAGGTTGTCCCAATCGTCTGACCTTTTTTTGTGCCGGAGCCCGCCTCCCTGCCTCTCCCGACTTAATCTTTCTATTTCGTTCTTTACATTTTCGCTCTCCCTCTAGCGGAGGCCAAATGTCGTTTGGTGGGAGAAACCTCGATGATAAAAAGCGTTTAGTGGGGTTACCTGGATCTTTGTGTAGGGAACATACACGAGTTATAATAACCTCGTTTGCGGCCGGAAACGGTATACCTACCAAATCCGTTGTGGTACTTACCAATGTTCCAATGTGAGTTGTGAATGTTACCCCGTGACAGTAGTAAGTTTGAAAATTAGAAATGAATGTTCGTTGTTCGTAGGATTGTGTACATACTCTGATAATGCAGGTATTTCACTTCCGTATACGATTAGAGGCCTTCTTACTCGGGGTTATTGACATGAACGTGGGCGAAGGGTCATTCTGCAAAATGTTGACGAAATCATTATCACCCAATGACTGATAATCAACGTTGGAGACTGTGGAATATATCAAGTTGAAACAAGATGATAACAAAAACATTGTGGAAAAAGTAGTTTGTTATTGATAGAAATTCGATTTTAATGGCGGAATTGTTAATGCCAGGGTGAAAAGACATGCCACAATTTATCAAGCTGAAGCGTTCAGAGAGCGTTTATATTGATGTATTGATAAGTTCGATTAAAATATTCATAGCTATAATTCATTATTCATCCTCAAATTCAAGACATACTACGGTCCTCTGTAGAAACAATGCTTTTAGAGGCCATTTTCTATTAGTTTAATAACCAAATGCCCGGGTGAGGGACATGCCACAATTTACCAAGCCGAAGCGTTCAGAGAGCGTTTATATAGATTTTTTAAGATGTCTAATCAAGATGTTCATTGCTATAATTTATTATTTATCCTCAAATCCAAGACATACTTCTGCCCTCATTAAAAATAATGCTTCGGAGGCCACAACATTTTTAATAAGATTAGAAGTCGAGTCCATCGTAGGCATGCAACGAATCAATAAAGTTCCCTGCTGTTCATTATTTAAAACAGAAATACATGAATGAGCAAATTTGTTCTCATGCTGATGGCTGCTGATTGGTACTTGATGAGATTCCAACGACTAATCCTGGATGTACGATGAACTTACAGTTGAACTGTAAATACATCAAGTGGGTATAACAAGCGATCGAAAGATGTTCACCTGAGTAAAAAAAATCTCCTCGATAAAAGAAAATGAAACGTACTTTATAGGTGAAACTTCCCACATACTTTCACAAATGAGGAGCTTACTTTCAAACAGGCACATATCCATTCTGACAAAATGTTCAGGAAGTGAAAAAAAAAAAAAAAAAAAAAAAAGATTTGCAGATTAGTGGAGATGTTTTTCTGCAGTTTCTCATCGGAGTAATGTGTGAGAAGGCACAGATAAAGATGCCTCAGAATATGAATGAATTTTCTCCAAAATACGAGGCTGTATATCACTTTGGAAATGTGTCCTTTTGATCAAAACTCATGGATTTATGCCTTTTTGAAAACAAAAGAATTCATTCTCCATTCTGTAGGTTTTATTGAAAACTTTACCTGACTCCATATTTCCATTTGTCACGTCTGCCATCTATCGAGTCTAGTGTAAATATTCAACGTCAAGACGAAGGCGCAATGCTTATTTTTGGATATGTGCCTTTTGGAAAACCTACGACTTATAGCCTGACGAAATTCGGAGGATATGTGCCATTTCGATTGCAAGGCACTGAAAAAAAAATGTAGAGGACGGATTGCCTTTGATGCAAACACATAACTTTGTCCCCGGAATTGACGTGGATGTGTTGTGTTTTGTTCGGAAATGATAGGGGGATCTGATTCAACTCATATTCAGAGATAGAAAATTGAGAAAAAAGCGTTTTCTCCCAGATTTGGATATGTGTCTTTTTGAAAGTAAGCTCCTCAAATGTGTTTTAGTTCAAGCCAGTCGTATGTGAATGAAGAATTGTTATACTAATCGAACAATCAAATTACAATCAATAGTTTCAACGAATTAATTGATGCCAACTACAACAAAACCGAGTTTTGACGGGATTACATTTTTTTTCAATATTGATTACAAATTTTCATTATCTAAAGCGAAGACAAGTTATTGTACACAGTTTCAACTTTGCTTTTTCAATATGATACCACCTGTTTCAACACCTTCGGTTTGAGTGAATGTTGTAAACTTGGGTCCTAAAGATCTTCTTAAGCCTCGTACTTTCAACTTAAACGAATGAAAATTTACATAACTCAAATTCTATAGTACATAGATTCTTGATTATCAACCTGTAATAGGTCGCATATTTTGAAGTGAATAAGTATTTTTGATGTATTTCTGTTCCTTGAAATTCTGTTGGTAACAAACTAGGTACCTTGCTTTCAAAAGATTTGTTTTCCTCAACGCGATCTGTTTGAAATAACGTTTGGATGTTTTCTTTTTTGGATTGTTGTTTCATGTTTGTAAACATCATCTGAATCAACTCATTGGAAGGTAAATAATCCATGTTTTGGCAATAAGATGCTCGGAAATCGGGACGCGCATTGATTGATCCGTTGAAATCGACGCTGAGGGGCTTAAGTTGTTGCTGGCAATTAACATAATTATGGCCTCCGAAATCCAAGCTATAATATTAATGTTTTCCGAATCCGGATCCGGAATAAATGAATATTAACGCCCTTTTCTCAATTGAATAAAAGGATACAGGGAGAGCATTACTGCTGGGTGCTCAGTCCTCATCCATATTAAGCGGACCTGCCGGGAATTCCCGATGTAAAAAGTGATAACGATCCTCTCTATTTTCAAACTGCAACGTGATTTAAGCGTCTTTTCAACCGGTCATTTTTAGAATGCTCCCCAAAAGTTTTCATTGCACGGAATGTTATTGATCGAGTTTTGAAAATCATTGAAACAAAACTATCGTTTGAAAAATATTTTTGCCCCTTCAATAAGGTCTCTTTGTTTGGATGTTCAAGTATAGTTTACGTAAGAGTTCTTACTTTGTAATAGTGAGCATTTCTCGATAGTTCTTTTAATAATCAATATGCGGGTATTAAAACCCACCGAGACATTTTAATGGTTAGTTCATGGTTTAATGAAGGACAGAATAGGGGAAAATTTGTGCCGTATGTCCATCTATTTCAGTATTAATTGATTCACGCTACAAAAAAATTCATGATTAGTTGTCAATACTCTTGTTTGTTAAGAAAACTAATTATAATTCCTAATTTTAAAACTCTCAAAACCAACTCCAGTAACTTAGGAAGCCCAGAAGATGTTGGAAGAATCTTTTTGCAGTTTTCTCCTTGAAAAGTAGTGGTTATGCAAAGTTTTCGGCGCTGGTTTGGATCCCGATTGTCCCCCATTGAGTTGATCTCTCAGAACATACAAAATCAAATATGAAACTACCCTAATTTATCTGCGCAATCAAATGTAAAAAAAGAAAAAATCTCAGAACCAATTTTTTTTTTTTTTTTTTGGTGTAATGGTCCGTACATTTGTCATCTTGTAGTCTTAGGATTTGAAATTCAAAACGTCCCTACGTTTGTTTGTATCCTAGAGCTTCTGATATAATTTTGTTCAGAAATCTGCAAGTACGCATTGAATTTAATTACGATTTGGTTATTCATCACGTTTCGAAATTTTAATCTACGTAAGGAGGGCAAAATGTTTACTGAGACATGCACGTGGCCACTACTGGAAATTTCGCAATTTGATGTGGCCACTACTAGATCAAAATAAATTGGTGAGAAAAAATTAATAAAAAATAGAAAAAATTGTTCTTTTGATTTTTTTTTTTAGGGAAGGTGTAATGGTCCGATTTCCCACAAAACTTGATCTTGAAATTTTAACTGTCCTACTCGTTTCGATCCTGATGAAATTTGCTCGTTTTATCCTGATAAGTAATTGCCAATCCGCATTTATGCCGACAGAAATCCATAGGAGCGAGTACGCATTGAACGATTTTCTACCAATGTTGAGGAAACGATTTGGTTATTCATCACGTTTCGAAATGGTAATCTAGTGAAGGGGCTATTTGTTTTCTGGACTGGTCCCAGGGAAAGCTTACCTCGCTTTCGCAATCATCATTGTGGCCCCTGCAGGCTCAATTAGGAATATATTTCACTAATATTCAACATTGGTCATGGAGGTAAACGTACATGGCTTGTTAAAAAGCTCTAAATTGATTAAATATCAATCTAAAACTTTTTATGACAACGTCCTCTTCCGCATTCTGTTGAGAATCACCGACGAGCAGAGTTAAATCTGACATTATTTGACACCTTTACAATTTAAAGCACTCCAAATTAGCTGTTGTTTGCTTATAACCAATATATAAATATAAACTTGAAATTTTTTTTGGAAATGAACTGAAGATAATCAGTGGAGCTCGATTTAGCCAATATATGAACGGAACACATGTTGTTGATTTGTCGTTTTTTATTATATTTTTTCAGGGTTACAGTAGGGTAATTGTGTTTTTAGGGTATTCTCTTTTTAGGTACAAGCGTTAGTAGTAGCATAGGGAGTTGGGGGTGGGTTTTATTTATTTAATTAAATTAATAAGTTTTTTATAACCATCGCTTCACCGAGAAATTCGGGAGGATGGAACCGGGGCTAAGTGGGATAGAAGCAGAGGGAGAGAAAGAAATAAGGTGAAAGGTCGGCGGGGAGTGGGGTAGGTTGATGTGATGGGGAGAAAAGGGGGTTAGAATTGTTGGAATTTGCTTGAAAGCTTAAGACTTGTGGAACGAGCGGTAGGGGATCAATACGAGCCAAAAAGGGGAATTCTCATATGCAAATATACAACCCTCGCGGAATAGCTGGGCGGCTTGGGAGGGCGGTGCGAAAGGATGGGCGGAATGAGGGATGCAGAGGGGGTAATTGTGGAACTACATACAACACACCCCCTGTACCACTGCCACCCCTCCCGGGCCCAGACCAGCACTCCGAAACACCCCCACCCTTATAACCTCAACTCTAAATCAATTATATCACTAGCGACAGGCTCCGAAGGGCGAGATAGGGGATGTTCTGTTTGGGCGGAGGAAGAGAAATGCCGAATGTTTTCGCTCCAATGGCTATTATTAGGGCTAATTTCCAGAACCAATATCTCCCCCCGTTGAAGATGACACTAATAACTTCATCGCAAACACTGGTCTTCGATTTTGATCTGGCATAACTATTACATACGATTGAACGCTAACGTTGTAGTTTCAACTTGTAACCATATCTTGCACGATGATTTCAATCAATCGCAGTGTTATCATTCCCATCATACACTGTTAGCATTTAATGAAATGAAATAATAATTGCTGGAACCCGTTGAATTTGACGGTCAGATAAATTAATCGCCACCGTCATGCATAAGACGAAACATGGTTTTTCGCTAACATGCGATTGCGGTATCTATTTCGCCATAATCTAGAATGCCATATGTAGTTGAGCACAAATGCAGTAAAAATACTGAACTAGCAGAATTAGACTGTATAACCAGAGACAAGAAGAGAACATACAGAACAACACATATAGAAAAGCAACCCACAATTAGAGCTACTGAAATTCAACGATATAACATAAAAACACGATTAAAGGACGTTTCCGAGAGTTTTGCTCGACATGTTACTTAACTGAATTCCTAGTCAAACAGCGATATAACTAGCGTAAAGGTATACGATCCATCTTGATTTGCGGCTGTCGCTAGCCACTTTTTATAGTATCCACCGTCGTTGTTGAAGACAGCTCTGCGGTTTGTGAGAGGGGAGATGATTGTACAACCAGCGAGTAGTCTCATTCGATTCACGGAACTAATTTCTGTCTGAATTAAACAAAATCCCCTCTTACTTCGAAAGATTTTGAAATGTCGATTATTTATAAGTTCAACCCTTAAATATCAACCCTTAGTGTTGGTTGAGTGCGATGGTAAGGTGGGACGATAATCTTCGCTCCATATGCAATTTTTCATATAAATTTCATTATAGTAGCTTTAGTGGTTTTGAAGAAAAGCTCTGATGGGTTTCAGTGAAAATAATGAAATGAAATATAGGGCAAAATCAAATGAAGTAAATTCAAAGAAATTAAACAGTTTTAACGTTATGAAAAGATCAAAACTATTCGATTTGGGCTCCTGGTTTCTCATTGCCTAACATAGAGAACCTTCTGCTCAAGCAAAGTCGAGAAAATTTGAATCTTGGAAAATCAATTTTACACTTGGTTTTTGAGCTTCAAGGCTTGTTTATTGGTTTTGGTTCCATGTAGATCTGTGCCAGTTTCTTGTTCCACCCAAAACTACTCTTAAATCCAAATTTGCTAACATTTTCAAGAACTGTGGATATTAGCTGGTAAACGATGGTGCCCTTCAAGTTACCTATCCGCCAGATCTATTGTAGCGTGTGTGTTTGGGCATACATGCATTTATTTTAACGTCTAATTTGGCTTGTATTTTTAATTTTGACTTGTTTTTCAATTAATTCTATACGTATACGTTGTAATAAGTGAGAGCTTAAGAGGTTTTTGAGGAAGAAATTCAGTCTCATATCACTCCTAGATTTTGGCAGGCAACATTTCTCTATTGAACGGTTCAATAGTATCGTAATTACCATAAAACCAAGTAGGTATACAAAAACTATCATTATAGGGGTCGGATAGTTATTTTGATGATTGTTTTGCCATCGTTTGGTTTTGCTCTTCATAATACTGACCGAGTCAAAACCCACTACAAACAAAACCCACAACAACCTGAAAGGGAGGGAAGGGGTTTCTTACCTACCGTTGAACGAAAACAGCATCCATACAAAGAAGTCGTACCTATCGACACCTTCTGTAACGAGAAAAAAAAGGTAATAACGCCGTTGTAAAAATAACGTAGGATTCAAAAGGGTGAACAATACCAATGTCGGGCACCATACGGGAGAAAACCCACTATTTTCACTTCCTACTCTTGCGAGCTCGTTCGATGTGTTCCGGTCAGAATATAAGTAAAGCGGTGGAGCGAGTCCGCATAACAGCCAACCAGGGCGAACCAACTCTGGGAGCTCCACTCACACAATAATATTGGATAATAACCTCCTTCTCATGTCATGTTCGGAAACCTCATTACAAGGTTTTTTCTTTTCTTTTTCTTTTTTTTTATACACTTTGTTCAAGGAGTCTTTTGGAGAAATCCCACACTTTTTTTCTCGTCCTTTGAAAAATAATAATATTTTTTTCAAACATGAGATCTGCCTTATTATATTACTCGGTTATTTGTCGTTACGTCATGCAGGTGTACAAGTACAGGTACCTATTATATTGGAATCGGTACGAATGAAAAGCAAACTTTGAAAATAGGTAGAAACTGACTGGTTTTCATTGATTGAGATTGATGTTTGTGTGGCCTCAAGTTATTGACACTAGTGAAGTCAATTAACAGGATTAATCATGTGTGAAAGAATGTTATTTCGGATCGTATATACGTGGTGAATCTATTGTTATCGAAGAGGAGGGAGGGTTGGTGTTAAACATGTACAATATCGTTCTCATGTCTGTATATCAATAAAATCGCTAATCAACGGACGAAACGAAAAATGTTGAATTGCATTTCGATTCAAGGCAATTTCAAGGGATTGTGGGATTTCAGCAAATGTTCCTTTACACATTTGATTTCTCATGTATCACTTGTGGCACTTACGCACAAACGTAAAACCTTGACAACAATCGTAATTTCTTTAATTTCCTCCTGATTCTGATGTTTCTGGGATTGGGTTTTAAATTATTCCTCTAGATATTTACAATCCACTAAATACTTAGTAAGCACTAAAAAGTCTGTCACCTGGATTATCAAGGTTTCAAAATTCTGCTTCTGATTCTACCTACGCGAGGTATGCACACTCGAGGCAACGTAATTCGAGGCACCGGAACTGTTGTCACCTCTGGGAGGTTATGGCTATGTAGTCTAAAATATAAATCTCCATTTGTTCTTGAACATTCTGAACCATTTTTATCAAGTTTATGTCAGTTTCTATTATCCTGGGCAATCGCTAATCTTTGTAACGTTCAGAACTGTGAATGTGAAGTTGCAATGCAGTTCAATGAAGTTTTCAGGGAATTTGCCACTTGGCCTGATTCTTTGCTTCTTGCAGATCAATTTCGAATATGACCATCATTGACAGCTTCTACATAATCTCAAACTTAAAACCTTAGAACATTCGTAACTTCTGCAGTTTTATTCTGATTCCGATTAAGTTTCAGAAATCCTTCATTTTGAGCCCTGCATTATTACTTATGCACTTAATTACTACCAATCAACGGCCGCGTCTCCTCATGCGCAAATGCCAAACCCTTGGAATAACGATAACATATTCAACTGTTTTCCGTTTTCTATTAGAATATCATAAAATCATCGTTTATGTAATCCTTTATCCTAGTTACGGGCAAAACTATACGTAATTAGTAGTGAATTAGTAAAATTCACTGTTATTTGTAGTGATTCCTAGTTGGTAAGATCCATTTCTAAATCACTTCAACTGATGTTTATAGCTGGAGAATGCAACCCATTAAGAAGATTCATCTATACTTGTGACACATTTCCCGAAATGTGACAGTATTTCAATATAAACCTTGAGATCTTTCCTAGATGACTGAACGGCTTTGAGAAGTAAACAGATTATGAATATCCCAGTGGATTGGGTTCAGAGCACCCTAGAAACGGGTTTCCGCACTTTCTCCCTTTATAACAGAGCACTTAGCATTTACAACATTAATCTTTTCAAGGGAGAAGGTGTGTTGTTAGAAATATTAAGTGGGTCTGCATCTGACGTTTAGATAGATTATCCCCAATGTGTTTCTCTGCTTTTGCCCGTTCGAGATCAATATGCCAGCAGGTTCGGAGCTCTCCGCTGCCTGAGCCCCAACCAGCAAATATGTTTGGCCGTTTGTCTTGTTTTCTCATCTCAGCAAAAACAAATGCCTGGAGGCAAAGTTTGACAAATGCTCACGTGTAGTTTTACCTTGATAGGTATCCGCTCATTTAGACTAGAGTTCCACCGTGAAATATTAAGTCGAATTTTTCCAGGGTTCCAAGAACACAAAATATAGTAACATAGTTGGGAGTCTAGGAGATCAATCAGCAAACATCATTGAAAATTTCTTAAATTCTATTGTTGAAGTGATCTAGTTTCAACAATGAACAACGAGTTAGAAATCAAATTACTTTCTCGATCTCTAAAAATTTGTCATTTTAATTCGTGAGTACATTTATAAAAATGAACTAATATTTAAAATTTTTTATGTTTTTACTGATTATCAACTTATTTTTAACTATTTACCTATTGACAGAATTATAATTTCTGATATTGAACACTTCTGAAACCAACTGAGCTGGATATGTATATTTTTCTCTTCCCGTTTCTTGAAACTTCCTGAGCGTAAGGAGCTGTGTAGCTTCAGGGATATCCTGTGAGTTTTTCAGGCATGTTATCTTAACCCTTGGAAAGGATAAATTATCCATTCTGTAACCTCCTTGTTACATGGTAGCAGAGCCTGGTTGCTAACCACTCAATCGCTGATCCTGACGCCCCTTCCTCTGGCACTACTCTGATAGACAAAAAAGGAAATACGTTTCCAATATTACTCTTTAAAAATTGATATTTACCACTGCCCAACCCATTGCAAATCCCCCCGTCCACTATCTCCTCATTCTAATAACAAGGATATACCTTCAGTTTTCAAATGATACCCCCGAAGCTAAAAAGCTTCAGGTTTATGATCAAAAATAGCATTTCAAGAAACCCGCTGGAAGAACTATCCATAAACATTCCAACCAAACACCATTCTGTACAAACGGCAACGTTATGTGTAATGTAATGATCAATAAAACTAAAATAACATAGGAAATACTGTAATCTATCCATTGAATTCCTATGTCAACTTAACTATTGTAATTTTTGCATGGAAAAAACCTTTGCAGAATAAATTATTTTTCGAGCAAAAACAACTGGTACTGTTTGTAGGTTTTTAAAGTTTCATGCCCTTAAACATTGTCAAACAAAAATAGCAATCACCAATATTCCTGTAATCAAGAACTAAAACCTGCAATTGCTGTATTTAAAGTTCGATTTGAATTGTTTGCTACACTCCCTGGAAGCAAAAATTATTTGGCTGGCCTCAATTAAGTATTTCTTCGAAAAGTCGAATCAAATTATTTTTTTGTTTAATTTTTATCTAATTCATTAGTTATAATGAGTGGAAATGCTCGAAGCGTTCTCCATAAGTATTATCGTTCTTCAGGATAATTTCTACGAACCCGTTTTTAGTATGTTAAAAACAATAATCCGTTTTACTTTTCGTGGCAGGGAGTATCCTGCCATAGTAGTGTGTTAACTAGAAAGTGTATGAAAAATAAATGAAAAGAAAGACGAGTAAATGGTTGTGTTCGCCTAAACGCGAATGCGAATGACCATAAATATGGGCTGGCATCGTTGGGGGAATAAAATCATATTTGAATCGACCATATCAATTTCAGCAGTATTGTATCATTAGAATCTTCACCTTGCAACACTCTTAAAATTTGCAGTTTTCAATCGATTTTGCTGGAAATGTGAGGGCACGTGCGGGATAGGCTGTTGATGATCCACCTTGACGTTCATTACTTGCAAATCAATACTTCATTCTGAGCAAATGTAAAATACATTGAGCGTAATTTTCTCATGGCCTATTCGTCCGATCGGGGCTCGAATCTGGGGATTTGTTGAGAAACGACGGTTTGATTACCTCATACGAGTTTCACCACGTTCGTAGCAGCTGCTGCGCATGCGAGGATGTGAAACTCTTGTAATAATCAGGTTTTGCCAGTTTCCATTGTACTGTTTAGACTGCAGGTCGCTCACAACATTTTTATGATCCATAAATTCATGTAACGGATACAAGGAAGCTATATGCCCTCCCTACTTTTTTCTTGGTTGTTTACCAACAAAATAAACCAAACGGAGATAGAACGATTACATTTTGTTCTCTCTAAGATGACATCGAGTTTACATTCCTTTTTTTTTCTTTGGAAAATTTGCTATCTTCAATTTTTTTCAATTCTAATTCGACTTCTATTTTTCCATTGACAAAGTAGACGCTTAATTATCCAATAATTATGATCGTCTTGAACAATATTGCATGCCAAATTTTCTCTGAAGATTGACTATCATTAAGTTCTAATTTGTAATTGAGAATTGAATACTTTCTCCACTTCCTGGAAACTCTCAGCTTTTCAACTATCTGAAGTAAATTATTGTTACAGTTACACACCTCAATTTTTCCTTTCAGTTGAGTAACACGATGTTGATTTGAGTCCAACCTACGTGCTACAGGAGAACGTGTCGACATAGTGATAGTTTAGGTTATGCAACGAGTTCACTTTCATCAGTTACCTCATCTAAAACTAATTTTAGCCTAGAGTAGAACCCTTTTGTTCCTTCAACGTCCAAATGGCTTTCAAATGTCCTCAGTTCCTCCTAATACCAGTCGTTCGTTCTGAAATGGATTAATTAATTTTTATCGATCAATCATTTGGGGAGCTTTAGCCGGTCATTGTACTGAATCGTTCACATCGCGTGATTGGTCATTATTCGGTAAAAACTTTATTGATGGGTAGATTCAGTAGATCAACACTGTCATTCTTGACTAGAGTAAAGTACAGTACAACTCAACATACCCTCTTTGAGAGAAATAGCTGCACTAGTAATAGTACTTAATTAAAAATGTTTAAAACGAGCAGAAGGATTTAAATTGCCTCCAGAAGGGGAATCCACGATCAATACCGTTCTGAGTAATGATGTTTTCACGTCTGACAGTGCTCATAGATTTCATCCTTGTCAAATCTACAAACGCGCTATCGCCAGTTCGCAATCGACTTCGATGAACATTCGGGGATTGTTGGGATTGGAATCAATGTGGGTCTCATGAATTGAATTGGTTTACCATGAATTGATTACATTTACAAAAATTTTCAAAAACATTCAAATTGTTTTGCTTAGCAAACTATTATTTAGAAAGGGGTTCTGTATAAATTTGGGCGAACAACTTAGGTGTTCAAAAGAGATCGAATTACGAACATTAACATAAATAGGTATAACGCGTAAAATTTCGACTATTTTCATTGTTGTTACTGGAACTTGTTGGGTTGACTAGTCATTCAAACTCAACGCTAAAAACTATAAAGTTTGGTAATTATATGATACACACTGAAATGCTATAAAAGCACGTAGAAGCTATATTTTTGATTGACAGCAACAACTTAATTTGATAAAATGCGTTGCAAAGAAGCCATGAAAGGTTTATGTTGAAAATTGGTTTATGGCCAAACTTATTGATTTCGAAGTACCTGTCGATACTTTGTCAGCCGGTGAGGGGAGGGGGTTATTACAAATGTAGATAGATAGGTATGTTGAGCTTACCACTCCAGAATAAAACTCAAACTCATCAAGAAGCTGTCTAAATCAAGTACCTCAAAATGGGAAAGATGCCAGGTGATTTCTGATGCCAAATATCTCAACAGAGAAAATGATTTATTCTGCACCTTGCAGGTTGATTTAGTTTTGCTTTGAGGAGGCGTGTGGGAAATTGGTTCAAGGCCAAATTTAATATTGATTTCATAGTCATTCAATATTGTCACTAAAAGACTCGTTCCCAAATCTATAAAAAAAGTTTTCAATTCGTTAAACCTGTGTATGTAATGAGATTCTTTCAGTTCTCTAGTTGAAAAACGTTCGATGCACAGGTGAACGGGCCAACATTGTTTTGAAAGAAGATGAGAGAGTGATTTGAGGCTCAGTGATAGGTGAACTTGGGGGAGCGCTGGGACCAGGTGCCCGCGTCAGGTGGCGAGGAAGTCTGGGAAATGGTCGGGTCGGGGGGGTCCCGTCCGAACGAAAAAGGTCCCGGAGGCTGCGGAGGTGGCGGCGGCCTTCGGCTTTCCAGTGAGAGCAGAATGATGGAACAGGCTCAACCTAAACAACCTCGAAAAGGGCTCGTCATCGGCTCATTCAGCCCAACTGTTGTCACCCTCTGGCCCCCGAACGAAAGGCTATCGGGTGAATCCCATCTCAGATACGTGACTTGATGGAGCGCCCATCATTTTAAAATCCAGATTAACTTCTTAAAAATTATTCGCACCTGTTCTCCGCCTTGACGCTAGGGTAAAGACCACGATGATTGGCTCCACAGATCATAACAGGCTCCACAGATCCAGTTCTAGGATTTATTGGGTAATTTACACTACTGGTTTTATCTTAGCTACCCCTTAGCTAATATGTAGAAGTATGGATACATAATCCAGTTTTGTCCAAAACAAGACATTATGGAAGTCAAAGAAAGACCATAGGAAGAATCCTATTTCAGGTTACCTGCTTTTGTTCATCACTTGATGGGAACCTTTCATTATAAAATCCAGATTAACTGTTTAATTTAAAACTTATTCTCGTTTTGGTGTAATGGAAAGACTACGATCTGTGGAACACCACCTACGAAACGATACACAGCACGTTCTGGGAAGATTGGGGTGATTGTTTTTATTACTTCGGATTGCTTTTATTGCTCTAACCGACTTCCATTGAAAATAATTTGGTATCATTGAAAAAGCGATTGAAATTACTTTTGTAATGAATTTATTTGAAGAATTTCCAAGTTTGACAACTTTGCCTTAAGGACCAGTTTTTTGCGACTCATTCTGATTCATATAAGAGGTCCTTTCTGCCAAAGTATGATTGCATTTTGTTTTGATTTTTCAATCTTCAAGCTAAGCTGACTCATACAGAAGTTATTACTTTTCGATTAGGTCATCAAATAATTTCGAATCCTTCTTTCTATTAAAAATGAAGGAATCACGGGCAACAGTTTTATGAAAGCATCTCATAAAAATGTTGGTTTACTGCGAAAGCTCTCCTGCTTACTATAACTTGCTATTTATAACTTGCTTACATTCATCTTAAGGCAAATCCTTTACATCTTACGGGAAATCCTCCATTTGGGTGTCTAATTAATTGCATCAAATCCACGGAATTGTGTTCCGGAATTAGCCTACGAGGATGACATATTTTGTGCGGATTAGCGGAACATTGATATTCTAGACCAGTCCCTCTCCCTTCACCTGAATCTGCTTTGTAGTGAGCTGGTAGTCATGATTTCGCTCACCCATTTGTATTTCCTTATGTACAGCTCACATAATTTGTTGCATTTGGATCAAACCACGTCATTTTCGGCTGTACAGAATATTGGATTCTGTGTAGGTACGCGCATAATTCCTCAACATTTCAAGGATGAACCGTAAAAACACGAACAAACAAACCTTGATTTTAACTTATATCATTATTTTTCACCTGAATAGTTGTACACGAGTGGAATGAATATGCCATATAATTACAATTATTTGTATCAATAATTTTATGTTGTCAATTGAGTCATTAATTGTATGTTTATCGTTGTTTCAGGTAATTCGACGTTCACTCTATTTGAACTCACAATCCAGGTAACAATAATTGACCGTTTTTTGGCCGTATTCACTTGAAATGGCAAAAAAGTCCAAAATTCGACAAATTGTACTGAAAAATGTACTTGGATATCATTAAAGTAGGAGCACGCGAAAAATGTATACATCCGCAAATTCATTTGCACATCGGAATATTACTTGGAAAGAGTTCATTGGATAAAATTCACATTTTATATTATCTTTGCCGTCAAAGTGTTCAAACTTCAACTTGAATCAACATAAATTCAACACAATAATTCATGAAAATTCGCTCATACTATCTTGATCCACATCACGATCTTTTCTACCGAAGTAGAAACAAAATTAGAAAATATTTGCAATATTCGGATCCCTGTGTTCAAATCTTTACATTCGCTTTAGATTCTTTGCTAACTTTACTCGCTAAATTGAAGATTTGAGGAAAAGTGAATGAAGAAGATCTCTCTTCTTACATGGTTTTTCTGAGCGGTTTTGGGGTTTAGGTTGAGGTTGTTTTGTGTTGGATTTGTGTCTTAGATTGCTCCGTTTCTTTCATTGTTCCTATCGCTTGAAGCACGCAATGTTTTGTACTCGCTAAGAGGACCCACACACGAGCTCTGTGCTCAGATATGCCAAATCTGTTACACACCCTTTTGCAGTACCATGAAAATTAACAGTTTTGATTCTGATTTCTTCTATATCTTGTACTATATTTGATGTTGATGGACAAGTGGATATGAAGAAACTGCAAGTTCAACATGTTTTGTACAACAGGTACTGTTAGGAAGCGCGATTGTGGTTAAACACTAAGCTAACTTAATGTTTCCCCTTCGACAGCGTTTTGCAGTTGTATTATATCCAACCATTTTCAATGTTTAGTAAGTGTATGTTAGGGCTCAATATTGTCAGCAGTCATTATGCAAGTAGGTACATCACACAACTATAGATGCATCATAAACTAGATGACGTAAGGAAGTAGGCGTTACAAACTACCGATTTTGAGAAACACATAGTTTTCCAAACGAACATTTTCGAAGGATCTCGCTGACTTAATGAAAAGCACTGAACAACTTCAGCGTATAATAATCTAACTTTGTTGAAGATTGAAGACACTAAATTAAAGCTTAGATTCTTTCGCCGTGAAACGAAGTCCAACGAAAATAACCCTGTTAGATTAAAACAACCACTTTTTTGCTGAATAGTGGTACTAATTTACTCATGTACCTCTTGGTACTAAATTATCTACTTAACTACCTATTATCCTGTATCCATCAAAGAATCGTCATGACCTCCAACCATTATTGTCTGCATTATCCAATCGTTGATCACCTGGTTCTGCAGTCAACGGACAATTTATCACACAGACAGAATCAACTTCATCACAACAGATTTCACAATCTTTCAGTGAATCTCATAAGCCTTGAGAAGGGGAGGTGATGAATGATTCCTGCTGACCAGTAAATTCCACAGGACCTAATTACTAATATTCAAGAAGAATTTACACTAATTGTAAAAATTGGGTTATAGGGTTGATAGTTTATGAGATGTATGAATTGATAGTCTAATTAGTGTCATCGAATTCAATACGGTTACAAGTAACAAAGTCTTACTTGTTTTGGATGTATAAGATGTTCTCCCTTAACGGAAGCAAATTTAATACTTTTCTTATAAAACTGTATGGAGCACACAAAGTTCGGGTTATTTTTATTACTGTAGTGACTCTGCAATCTTGTGTCGTAAGTTTTCAGCGAGGGTGGGGCTCAAGCTCTGCCTCTAAGTCTTTTGAAAGCCATGAAGGTCAATGACGTCATTGTTATCTTTGTATCGTGAATGGAATAGATAGCTTTTGGCGTTCACTTAACCTTCAATTTGGATCTGGGCCACCGTATAAAATAATCGATGTTTAGAATATTGTCTTCAGTTCGTAAGAATGCATCAGACTTCTTAGTCTAAGTTCCTTGTATAAATATCGAAATCTACAACGCGAAACTCCAAGTGTACACTACTCTATGAGTTCTAAATTTTTTAAGAGGTATTAGTAATGGATAGGTCTTGGTGATAACTTTTCAAAAACGCGCAATGTGGAAGGTGTCTCAAAGGAAGGTGAAAGTTATTTTATAACCAGAGATTTTTCTTCGTCATCGTCTCTCTTCATGCTGGGAGAATCGTATTTGCCCTAACAGCATGATGACCAATAAAATCTTTTCTTTTCGTCTATCGACAAAACAGACAAGACAAAATGTTTTAGTTAGTTTTTCTGAATATAAATTAGAAGACGAAAGTTCAAGATGCTGGCACACTAGAATACCACGTTGCTGAGGTAATAAGATCAAAACACCTTCTTAATTACTGCCTTCAATGGAATTAAGCGGACGTAAATCAAATTGATTAACTCTGAAAAAACGACTTGATTAGCTGAAAAAACGAAAGTACGATAATTGCTGGCGATGACAATTGGTGATCAACCTTTCTGTTAATATCCTCAAGTGATCCTTTCATATCCTGTTTTTAGGATAGTAATACATTGGTTTTACGCGTCAATTCGTCATTAGGCGAATGTTTTATTACAACACACATATGGAAACAATATATAGGTAACGCCCGTGTCGATTTCTTGTTTGGTTATTCCCTTATTGTTGTAGTTGTTATGCATTAAGCCTGCGATATCCCTTCAATAAATCAATAAGAATTACTGCCTCTGTCAGACTCGTTTGGAATCACGGGAAGTTAATCATGATGGTGCGGTATTGGTTTTAATGAACGATAGATCGTTAATCCAATAATTGTTTTAAATACCTGTTGAAGTCTTGGGCGGACGGCTACTGGTGTCATATTGGTGCACGTGACTGATGTTACGACTTGTATGAAGATTGGCCGAGGCACAAGGACGAGCTGTCCGGAATATTTACCCGGAACTGTTTGCCTTTCAAGGAACATTTGCTTACCTGAAAGAAACATATCCTCGTGAAGTATGAACTATCTATGTAAATGTCTTGGGTGACGTCATGGAATAATATCGTCGAAGGACATGTAAAATTCAGTTTACTCATTGAATAGTCAAATTCGTCCCTTGCAAATGATTCTGTACTGAGATAGCGTACAATGTGTATCAAGTTCGTATACATAAGATAAATTTTATGGTTGAATCTATCAGAGCATCACAAGCTGTATGAGGTCAAAAAGTGTTTTTAAAAGGACGTATAAAGAAGATCCTTCATTGGGTACTACCCAACCAGCTAGTTGCAACGAAATCCCCCTGACGGTTCGTTAAAAATTCCTTTACTACTGTCGCAATCAGTTAATAATCCTCCAGAAAAATTTTTTTAATAGCACTTTAAATTTCAAAAATTGATCAATTGATGTTTTCAGCTTGCAAACCTGTCCGTGACACCTCAGGTCTCACCAGTAAGCGTCACTTCCACAATTTCAATGTGGTGTTGGGTAAACTTTGAATATTCAACGAGCTATTCCGTAAACAGTCTTTTAATGAAAGGTCGTTACAAAAATTAGTCAGTGTTCGCAGAGCCTAATTTCATGCTCAAACGGCTCTACTTTCGTGATATCCAATTTCGTTCTCATGATTTTAATTTGGCATAACAATTTTGACAACCACCTCAAGTCACACTCATTACATCTTGATTTTCATTTAATTTCTAAAAACTTGAGTACCTTGAATTTTATTCTAGTTTGATTTAATTTTTACCTTTATAGAAACGAAAAACGAAACTAAATACCTTTCACGTACTGATTACGCTTTGACATTAATCAGTTTAGGATTACTCTGGTTAGGAGCTGTACGGATCCCATGAAATTTGTGAATTGAAATCATATCATATGTTTTTTTATGTCTCTGTACTGAAAACTCCTAATTTGTTGATGTCGAGCAAGTAAAATGTCCAATTTCCTTCAAGTTCTGATGATGATTTACATTTAAATGCCATACAAACATACAAAAGTTAATTGTTATATCCTGCCAATGAATAATGTCAAAATCTTGCACGCATATTCCGTTCAGTGTTGTGTACCTGCGTTTGAAGGGAAGGTAAAATATTTGTGGTCGGAAGGGTGGTAGTGAAATTGAATCACGCGTGGCTGGCTAAGCGAGAAAGACGAAGGGACCTCCCTTGTTTTCTATCATGTGCAATGAATTAATGACATTCTCTACGGATCAGCTTTAACAAGAGGGCAGTGGAATTTACCAATACGTAGATATTTCAATGCAAGATCAATATCAGCGGTAACTATTAATTATCCGATTTTTCCCTGTGTATAACTTTATCTCGAACTAACTCCATTGACGATATTATCAGCGTAAGATATTAAATTCCGCTTGCGCTTACAGCGAAAGTTGACATCTTGAACTTCAAGAACATTTTCATTTGCTTTAAGGTTTAGGATCCGTACTACAGAAGTTTTGAGATTCGCTCAATGTGAAACTGCACAACTTTTGAGGTCCTCAATTTGAACATCAATGATTCAGAACTTCTCATTGGAAGATTCTTCACAAAACCTTTTCTTGGGAGGCACATTCATATTCCATTTGAATGAACGTTACCCACAAATGTTCTCCATTTCTCAGATGAAAATGGGTTGAGATGACATCGATTTGGTTCTTGGAGTGACATGTGTTGCAGATTTTAATTAAATTCGAAAGTTTTGATGACCTTATCGCACTTGGCTAGATGCGCGGAATGTATGATCCACGAGTTGGTTGAGTCAACTTTTCAATCAACCTGATGGTGAACTCGCCTGTAAGTATGAATTGGGAATCTACAAATGGGTTTAACTTATTACTTAAGTATTCAAACGATGTCGCTAGGGAGCTAGTCCTTCAGCTAGTATTTTGTTTCCATGAAGAAACATTACTATTTTCTACAGGCCATCATTCTGTTTTAAGATGTGAAAATCTGAGCCTCATTACACTTGCCAATTTATTTCTGTCCTTTTCATGTCTTTCGTAAGTAATATTGTATTCTGTGCTGGAAAAGAAATGAGTTATCATAGGAGGATGATAAGTCATTTGCTAGGTTGCAAGTAAATTAGTTACAAGAGGGTTCCCGAGAGTACGTGTATCCGTGGATATGAACATACCTATATCAACGTTGATGATCAACTTTCATGCTGAGGTGTTAATGAACATGTGCAGTACAAATGCGGTTTGCCTCTAAGCATTTCACGTCTCTCACCTATATAGACATAAAAAGACCCTTCTTGCAGCCGTTTTAGATACCTGCAGATTTCTTCTTTTGATATTTGCTTAGGAATAGCATGCCTCTGCATGACGGAATAGACTTCATTCTTGAGTAGTCCAAGTTTAGGGGTATTGTTCCTTTACAATCCGATAGGATGATGTTTCATGAAACGCCTGGTCGGGTTTTAGCCCCTTGTTGAAGGGATGCCCTGACCCTCCCGAACAATCATTCGCTCGATGGCCTTTTTTTTCGGTCAAACTGAAAAGAACCGTCGTGTGCCACCCATCGCCGTTTGCCAATAATGCTCCCACGTCCCATTGTAGCCCCCTGGCCCGCCTGGAAACACCTGTTTCGAACGTGTCTCCGAACTGGTTTTTCGGGGGTTTTTTTCTCTCCACTTTCATTCAAAATTATATCGGCCCAGAATGCTCGCAGACTCCTTCATTTGAATGCCGGCTTGATTATGTTCGATTAAATTACACCTTTGAAGTGGATGGGGTATATACGAAAAATATGGTCTTTTGAATTGATCATTAGAGCCCAAATTGGTCATAGTCTACTCAACGAGAATTATACAACTAATTGTTATGACTATGCAGTTTAAAACTCAATGATTCAATCATGTGTTAACTACTTAATGGTACATAATAGAATATAGAATATATTATATTCTATTACGTTAAACACTTTTAACATTAAACTTGAATTCACTCGTCGTTTAGTACAATTAAAGCAACTCCGAACGATAATTTTCTGGTCAAAACTATTTCTGTTCTGGCTACAACCATTAATGAGCCAAATTAGCCACCACATAGCAACTTTTTATTGCTGAAACCATCATGGCTTTTAATCAAGGAAAAGCAGTAAAGATTTCGCAAAGTTTAGTAATGGCAAGAAATCATGGATTTATTTTATTTAGGTATATTATATATTCCACATTCCTCTGTTCTACATGTAATTGATCGTTAAATTACCCCATAACCTAACTGATGGGTAGTCATCGTTACAAGGCTTTCAAAATAAACAACAGGAAACGCAGAACTACTGTTCGAAAGATGACCTGGATTCTTGGGTGACGATTTTGATAAATATTGTTGAAGTTATGTAGGGAAAATGTAACTTCGATGACTCTGTAAACAGTTTAGTGTTAGCCATGGTAGAACACTGACGAGGTTTATCTAAAGTAATTAAAGTGCAACCAAATACTATGGAGTTTCAAATGAATATTAACGTGCGCTGTAACTCCTTATCACGTTAGGTTCATCGGAACGATCAGTGCTGACGTTATTGTAAGGATGCACTGTCTTCCTTGGCATCTCCTGAAACGATCTAGAGCATAGTAATTGGTCAGGCGCGAACAATTTACGGAGCGGCGTCGGGTATGCATCATGCAGTAACTAAGTGTGTCCTCGAAGCTTGCTTCCGACCACGCTAATATCCGCATGTGAGCTAGAAGCTTAATATTGAGCAGGAAGAGAAATGAAAACCAGATCATAATCGAAATATGGTACATCTAGTATGAATGTGGTATTAGCATTTGCAATCACAATGCCTTGTCTACGTTGACCTTCCACAAAACGACCCATTCAGAACTTAACAAATGTCTGCCACGTCGGGTGTGGCACATCGTGTCCTTATAGGTAACACAAACGTATAGATCATTTAAATATTTCAAATAATCGTAAAATATAACCTTGTTACAACGATTAGGGACGAAAAATTCTCGAACTTACAACGCTTTCAAAAGGTGCGTCAACATAATATGCGATACTATCGCACACTGGGCACTAATACTGATTGTTAAAATTCTGAAATGGAAGATTTTGATTTTATAAGGCTAGGAAGCTCTTGTCAAAATATATCTGTGCGTAACAACGGTTTATTTCTAAGTTAAACAATAGCCGTTGGAGTGCTGGTAAACCACTGTGACTCACTGTGGAATTTTCACCTCAGTTCATCTTAGTGACGTTCTGGCAATCTTTGAAGAATGATTGAAAGGTCGGTGTAAAAGAGGTTCATCTCTTAATGTTTCATTACCAGTCCAATAATTTTAGCTTTTATCATTTGTTTTCGGAAGATCTCCGGTGTATTTCGGAAATTAGCATCTACAGATCCGAATGAATGTTACTTCTCCTTTCTTCTTCTGATTAATATCGGATTATTTAAGATGTTCCACTACTGGTCCTAGAATTTGCAACGTAATCTACTCTTGTCTTTTCTTCAGCACTGGTTCAAAAAACATGCACCACTATTTGCCCGAAATTGATCAACTTTTGTGCTGTTTGGTCGTTATCAACTCAATGTGTTCCGTTATCCCAAGATCAACAGCTCATTTCATCTGGTTCTCCGGGAAAACAATGTTGCCCACATTTAATGAAGGACTAAGCGCCGATATGAGTGCGAATTATTGGAACGATTGTGGTGTATTAACCAAATGTAATTCCTCTGAATCTATTCGGGGAGAAGGAAAATTGGAGTGTTACGTGATGGGTAGATGGTTAAGGATCTTGTATACTGCAGTATAAGTTGAAAGATTCAAGTTCTTCTGCTTCTTCTTCTTCTTCATTCAAGTTCTTCTTCTTCAAGATACTCAAATAAAACCAAAAAACTCTTGGAATTCGATTTATTACAAGTTGTATCTGTCGATTTACATAAACATTATTCCCAGCTTGTGATATTGCAACTTTATACCGTGCCCCATGTTAATGATCAGGGGTCAATTGTTTCTAAAATTAATTTCCAATCAATAGAGTCTCAGAACTTTTTTACTCCGCTAAAAAACCGATTTTGTTGAATTATGATATTTTTACAATGTTTTCAACCTTGATTCAAAAATTATTCTTCAACTCTCTTGAATTAGACGATGAATCAACATTTGAACCCACAATTGGAAATTCCCTGCCAATTGGAATTTCCCATTTTTCTCGTGCCTGCCAGAAAATTATTGTTGTCCTGATGGGCGAAAATCAACTAGCTACATGATTTTGTCAAATTGGTAAAATCTCATATTTTTCTTTCGGTTGACAGTGAAATACTACCGCCTGGTATTTCTCGTACTGAACTTTCTAGAAAGGTCCAAAACGAGTGGAAATTTCAATTTTTAAGAAAAGAAGTTCATCCTCCGAAAGCGAAAACAAGCTTCCTGTCTACAGAAATAGCAAATTATGCCTAGCGATGCGTCAGGTGTCGGAAAATATGTTAGCAGCAAAAATAAGTTGTACAATGCAGTAGCTTCTATTATTGATGGTTACTATTGATATTATCAGAATTAAAGCAGTGGTGGAGGAATCGGATTCTTCAAAATTTACAGCTAGTTCATTCGGCCAATGCCTCGTTCATGTTGCCTCTGCAGGGGCATTCATAAATGTTCAATAGTTACATATACCTATTAGTTCTGATTGATCTCCTTATGGGAGTAATCTACAGGATGAACACACTGAAATCAAAATAATTCATTAATGCATTAATTCATTAGTGCACTTATTTAATCCCCGAGGCTGAAGCGAAGTGAATTGTTCGTCGATCATTATATTTTAATAAACATTCTGAATTCAAGCTGTATAATTATGAGAATTACTCGCTGCTTAGTTACAAGAATGCGTATTACATAAAATAAACAAATTTTATTTCCCAGAAATCGAGCTTTCCAGTTGTTGGTTCCTGGAATAATTATTCAGTTTTTTTCTTGTTTGAACAAGTTGATCCTCTACCAGTTCAACAACAGTAATTATATTAGCAAATCTACATAAAACTTTTCATCATGTAATACAAACGTTAAATCTTATAGATAATTATACATCGTTAATTCACTCTGGTGGTGAACGGTTAATGAATCTGAGTACCACGACGATAAGTCTACCATGAATAATGAAAACTTAATTATAAAAATCTATTAAGATTCAGAACTATTGAAAATACTTGTTGTCTTATCGTAACCAGCAATCAAGGAAACGTGTCTAACGACAGAGAATCAGAAAAATGCCAAGGATTTGTCCTTAAAGGTACTTGTTATTGACTAGAAGATATTGAAGATGTTATTGATTGAATCGAAATGCTCATCAACAACTCGACATAACAACGAATTGACGATTAAGTTGTTTACGACGAGAGATAAGCTTTCACGATCAGAACTTTCGTAGTTGGGTTTCTATCTATTCCAAGAGGAAGTCGAACAAGTGATCAAGTAATCAAATTAGCGGTTTGCTATGACGTGTATTTCACGTTTTTGAATGATATGCAAGAAAAAGTCAAGACCGTTCACACAGTCTTACGGTGCCGTTACGACAGGGTGAGCCCTAGTGAGAGACTTATTTCCCATGTTACATAAAACGGAATTCTCCTCTCGACGGCCACCCGTTATGAAATCAGGGAAATAACAAATCACAAGGCATTATTCAGGCTTTTACAGGCACCTTTCGCAACGTAGACCAATTTTCCAACTGCAAACCCATCCAGCGATGTATAATGCCTAGTGGAGCGCAAGGGAGTTGTAATGAACGGTGGTAAAATTGAAGAATTATGCATGCGCTGTTTTAATGACTGCATTCATAAACGGTCAAATGATGCATCTTGAGAGTAATAACCTCAGAATAGCAATAAAATTCAATGTGGTTCCTGAAAGAACGGGAAGTCCTCAATAAGTTTTTTTTTAGTACCTACTTGTAGTTCATACCAGTGATTAAATAACTTAATATATCGTTATGAAACTTGTGTTTGTGAAATTCATGGGTTGTTAGACAACTTCAACGAAAAACACAACAAATTATGAAATATTATTATTATTATTTCTGTATTAGATGACCCTTCTGCAAAAAAAATCTGATCTACGTTCATTACAGGTGTATGTACATTATATAAATTTGATTCCTTATAATTTACCTTTCAAATGAATTACATATGCCATAAATCCGTATTCATTAAAGCGCCCTAAATAAATAAATTTCGCATCTTGAAACCTAAAGTAACAAATTTTTAAGGAGTTGAAAATCTCGTTTCCAAATCTGCGAAGCAGCAGAAGCCTTGTGTTCGGGAAACAAAAAGTTTTTTTTTTTTAATTTCCACTCGACTTTTGTGTTTTATAGCCTACTGAACAAATTTGGCATGTCTGTCGGTCTGTCCACATTTCATTGTAACAGCCAAAACTTCCACAATTTTGAATGAATTTAGCTCATATTTCGAGGGACTTTGCGGATAAGGCCTCTTGAGGTCCCATACAAATTTCATCTCAATATAATCAACGGTACGCTCTGCGCATGCGCTAACGTGGAATTCATTGAATTTATATTGGGTTTTCTATTGAATATATTAATAAATAGGCTTTTTTGTTTTACCTATAGAAACTTTTTGTAGTTCCTTAGTAAGTAGGACTCAAATACATAAGAAATAAAATCTAAAACCCTGTTGTACAAATTAGAATATGATTATGCGAATCGTGCATTATGACCTCATCAGCATTTTTTCACACTTCTTCATTAATTTATGTCTAAAAGGTTCGTTATTGGGAGTCTTAGTTCCTAATTAGTCATCCGATGTTTATTTTTTTTAATTTCATAATTAAAATGAATAAATAATTCCTAATTGTGATGAAAAATCGTACGGCTGATGAAGTAAACAATAATGAAAACAGATTTCAAATGAATATGACTTAGAACTCCTAAACAGTGTTATTCTTTACTGAATCTCAAGTTGGTGATGCCTACTGAATTTAATGATCAATATCTAATCTAAGCAACATTTCGTTCCGGAATTCAGCAGCATTACTGATATAAAAAAAGGATTTGGTACTCGTTCTTCAAAATGAACTAGGACTGCTCCACGACGATTCAGTTATTTACTGCGAACTACTCGAATAGAGATACGGATGACAACCCGTTCGTCTAACTTTAGTTTATCGGTGTAGACTTGGTTATGTAACAACATTTGTAATAACATATTATTAGGAAAAGTTGCTCAAGCTCAATTTGTGTTGCAATAGCTGATTTTATTTGGTTGAAACGTCGCTTTGAAATTCCTGCGAACTGTTCCCTTGTCTGGGAAAATAATATTCACGCGGCTCTTTTTTCACACGTTACGTACTCGTCCGCCCCTATTACTGTGAGAAAATAGTTATGAAGAGAATATGAAACCGTCCCATGTTTGGCATACTTTTTCATAACCCGGATTTCTCGGTAAATGTTGTCGATGAGCTTAAAAAACCGAATAACCAAATATAGACAAATATTCATTGTTCACATGGTTGGACATAATTTCAACTCTCCCAATCTCTATGTATTCGGAGAGATTTTTAGAGTGTTTTGATTCACTTTTCTCCTTTAAAAATATCTCATGATAAAAAAAACTGATACTTACATTTTTGGTGCTAATCGTGAATCTTCGGTTGGGAAATTTGTTGGAACAACATTATTAGAAATATTTAGACTTACAAGTTACAAAATTAGTGATTTAGCATGAAATTTAATTTTTAAAACTGTGCGTGGTCGTACTTTTTTGGTTTTTAGTTTTACATTTGGAAAACATTGATTTATTGTTCTGATTTATCTTAAACTTGTAAATAGATTTTGGCCTTAATTATCACATGAACTTCAGAAAGCAGATTTCCCAAAATGTTTTCCTTTGACAGACGCATCACAAAATGAAAGTCTGAAACGTCTTTCGTATTTGTAATTCATTTGCTTTGAGCGCTCACTCTCATACATCCCGGTCTTTTGCCGAGCTAAAAAACGATGAAGCACTTATACAAGTTGCTAACTTTGTACAAAGCTTTCGGATGCAACATTTCATTAAATATTTATTTCCTGAATTCCCTCTTGGACTATTTCCCAAAAATCTAGGAGCTGTCTCACGTGAACGCGGAGAGAGGTTTTACCGAGAAATAACTCAGATGGAAACAGTTGAAACATTGGACGATAAAATGAAGGCTCATCACTGTTGTCGAAAGAGTTCGTTGGATAAAGAATACTAACTAAAGAGGATCACTCTAAAACAATACGCAGACTCAAGATTAATACGTAGATGCCCTTCGTACGACTTCCTTAATGAAAATTACATTTGGTTTTAGATTACTAACGTTTTCAGTCATGCACCGATTTTCATGTTTAGCTAGCGTCTTGGTTTTCTATGTCTTTCCTTTGGCACTTGAAATCGAAAATTGTCACGAAATGGAGCCTTAGTTACAGGGAGAACCAGTTACGTAACAAATAAACTTTTTCGTGATAGCGCCGATAATTTTCCATGTAAGCATACGCTTACAGAGCGATATGGAAATGTCTCACCACGTTGCCGATTCGTACGTGAAAATTCCCTGAAAATGTATCATCACATAGAATCGCGATTGAAATGTTCTGCATGCAGAACGGATTCAACAAAGTTTCAAATAATAAAATCATTCAACTTTTATCAAAGGAGTAAACTTTTTTTTTCGGAAGAACATTGTTATTGGCACATGGTTCGGTGACTTACGATTTCGAAATGTTGAAGTAATCTACATCTTTATTGTAATTTCCTTATCAGGTTTAGTTGCTTGACGAATATGTATACATAATAGAGGAAAGAAATTTAATAATTTCACTATCGATGGATGCTGAACACTGAGATCTAGCCAAAAAGATTGTATTTTGAAATTATGAGGGAGTAGATGACATTACTCAACTTTAATTTTTCATCATGTTAAGAAACATCCATGAACGGGGTCTACTGGATCACATGAAAATGTCTCGATGCACGGTCACTTGTTTTACTGTTCTGCATCCCTTAGAACTGGAATATGACCAAAGAGTTTTGCTTTCAGATTGGGGTTCAGCACTATTTCAATTCATTAAAACCACCAAATCTTCATAAAGCAACTTTTTTTCTGCAGAAAAGTGTTTCAAACTTGAAATATGCTGACATGCGATTTTGGGATATTGTAATTATCTCGCAGCCGAATCAGCATCATGATTTCCTTATTAGATTTGGGTAGGCAAACAATGATAAGTCGATATTAGACAATAAATGTTATCTGAATTCGCATTGAAAATCTACAATGATCTATTCTGAGTATGATATTGTACATATAAATATCAGAGCAAGTGATTTAAACATCGATTGATGCTGAAGAGTGAGAACGAGATCTTTCCAATATGAATATGCCATTTTGGATTATGGGGATGCCGATAAAATTACTTACGTTTAATGGGTAGTCAGGTGGAGAAGCACAAATAAACGAGAAGGAAACTAGATTGCTCCATTGAACAGGAAGAGGAGAAAATCACTGAGAAGGTCAAGGTGTTCATTGACGTAATTGAGGTACGAGTAAATTACCAGGGAGTTTTAATTGTCCAGAATACAACAGCTTTTAACAATAATTTGCCCAATTAGTAATTCTTCAATTGATATGGTGAAGTTTCTTATAAACATGTGTATATAATTTACCGTGTAAAACTCACCCTTTGACTTATACCAAACATGCCTTCAGACTTTGCTGTAGATGAATATCGAAAGTAGAGAACTTCGTTTGATGAGGTGCAACAACAATGGGCTAAGGTCCCTCGAAATATCAAGCTGCGAGACTAATTTGAGGAACCTGAAAGATAAAGAAGCGAAGAACTGCCATATGGCGTTGTAGCCCCAGCTCTTTCACGTCTCGAGTAGCTGTGGAAGCAATGTAAACTTTGAAAACATGAGATTCCCTTCTACGATGAGCTATCAGTTTTAACTGGTTTCGACAAAACTAACTTAGTATTCTGAAATGTCACTCTTGCAGCATGACCTTATGAGCGAATTTCCGTATGGTATGGAACTGTTAGATTGATTTGAAAACTTGAGAGTTTTCCATGGAAATGCCATTTTTAATTGGAAATTTGATGACGAATAAACTTTTTTCAAATAATATTCCGCTTATAAACAAATCTTTGTATATATTACAATCTGTTTTTTGCAATGTTCTGTTCCTCTCTGGGAGTCCTAATAGAAAGCGTCAAAACGAATTTCCATGAAACAATTTGGAGCCCCTGCATCAGTTACAAAGTTATCAATAGGTATCAAACGTTGATATAAAAATTATCCCTAGCAATTATTAAACTCACAATGAAAGTTATTATAACATCTGACTAACCTGATCCCGTAAATCGGTGTGGTAAACGAATTCACGTCCTCGCGTCCTACAGTTGCTGAGAAGGATTTTAACTAAAAAAAAGTAAATAAATGGAAATAAAGCTAAATGCAAAAAGAGTGCATCAAACTTAGAAAAAAATATTTTTTATCCGATTTTTGACAAAACTGAACTTGTCTATAAATTATATTTATTGCCGCTCCGTCTCCAGAATAAGAATTAAATAAGTTATGTTAATTATTCAGATGACATTACTGGAATGTATTATTAGAAAACCAGGCTGTGACAGAAAATATTTATAGAAACATGGTAAGTAGTGGGAAGCCTCGCCCTGGGTGTTATAAAGTCGCTTCGAAAGTCTAACCTCTTACCTCTGACAAACACGTAGAAACATGTTTAAGATCATTTCTCAAATTCGTTGAGATAAAATGTTTTCATTCCTAACGGAGATGTATTCTAGAACTATTGTTCCAGAAAGGATACCTAACTTTCTCTCAACCATTCGGTGTGTTTGGGAATTAAATGGAGGCTACCAACCTTGAAACTCAAAATACATTCTACTTATTGAAGTAGGAAAACGAAATATTGATTGAAAACGAGAGAGAAATAACGTTTCAATTCTTTTTCTCCCGTTTGAGTTAGTCATTAAAAATATTAGTGGGAAATCGTCCAAACTCGGTGGGATCGGCGATATGGTTATGAAGGGAGAACTGAGTTGACATCACATACAATTAAAACGGAAGTGGTTAATTCCATCTAACAAGCGTTTGAAATGTTATGATTAGTTTTAATTAGAGCATCCCTTCCCCCATGGCAGGCAACTACTATTGTTTTGCCCCATGACTAAGCATCACTTCGCTCTCTTCACATAATCAAAAACGATGAACTCACGGAATCAAGAAGACAAAGCGTTTCAGGTATACTCGTAATTAATAACGTTCAAAGCGGTTACAATTTCTCAGGATTTTGCTATGCAATCATTCACAAACAACCTATACGTAATTGCTGTCATCATTATTATTACAAGTTGTTATTATATTGGAGAAGGATATGATCAAACTTCAGAATTGTCATTGCTGATTTTTTTCCTAATGCAGTTTTGATGATGGGAGCCTTGTTTGATTGGGTTTTATAAAAAAATAAAGAAAATTATGTAATAGGTAGGTACGCATTATTTATTGTCATCGTAGAGGAAATTATGTATCCCATCCATTTATTGTCTTTGATGACCATTTGCAAATGAAAAATTCGACCCCTACCAAATATACCATTTTAGGATATCAAATCTTGAAGAAATAACTTTAAAAAAAATTAGCATCAATTTCAATCAATCTGCATGTCAAAAATTCAATGATATTTTTACAGCTTTTTCAAAGCTTTTGAATTAAAACAGTAAAAAAGGGTTGATAGGTTTAATTTTTACGAGTTACTGCAGTAGCTTCATTTTCTGCTGAAATTCTCAAGAAAATTGTACAGATAATACATTTATCGGATGAGCTAGATCAGCGGTCTCCAAACTATTTGCCCCAAGGGCCGTTTCATAATGTGTAGGTGGTGGGGCAGGCCAACAGGGGGGTCGGGGGAGCAAGTCCCCCAGCTAAAGGGAGGTCCAGGAAAATGTTGAAGACTTGACACTTGAAAACAGGGGTTTTAAGCACTCCTAGATGAATTTGACCAATCCACGATTAGGCTTAATATTGGTTGGACGAGTCCAACCTTCGCGCCTGGCGGAAGGAGTACGGGTAGCTTTCGCTGCGTCTCACGGCTGACTTTTCTTCCAGTTCTGGCGGTAGCCTGATTTTTTCCATTGGTGTACACGGGGGGCTGGCCGGACCAAATCCTTTTGCGGGCTTAATCAGACTCGGTAGATACATTCGAATTTTGTACAAATTTGCATCCCCTCATTTCAGACTCGATGGCTCTTCCATTCTATCTTAACGTTATAGGTCTCTAATATCCTCCAACGCTCAAGCAATATCAAAATCTACAACCTTTTTGTAGTTACTATCTTGACATACGAAATATTGTAAGCACATAGTAGGTAAGATATTATTTCAATTTCATGAAGAGTTTGAAGGTATTGAGAGAAAATGGGTGGGAGGTCTGATGCGATCCACGTGTCACGTCGTCAGCAATGACATGAGACAAAATGAATTCAGTTAATGATACAAGTAACCCAGCTATGAATATAGTGATATAGTGAGAGAGAATGGAAAATAAACTGAAAGAACTACATGATTTATGAAACTACTACGTGAATATCGTGTGATCCCAAAAGTGAGCCTTGAGAATTAGGCAACTAATAACATTACAGCTCATACAAATGTGAAGAGCTACTGTTTTATCACGTTTCTGATTACACCACTTGAATAGTTATATATAGACGTGTCCCAAATTTAAAAAAAAAGTTGAAAATTTTTTAATTGGACACGTTTATCGTTTACTGTCGGAGGAAGTAAGGCTCATGATTGTTATAATAGGCAGATAGGTACTCAATTCAGAAATATGATAATAGGTATAATAATAATTTTCACAAGTACTTTCATTGAAATGTAGGTAGCTTACAGTTTTTACATTTATTTGAGTGGTTATGTGTGAGTGGCTTCTACGTTATTATTGCAATGGATATCTACGCTTTTCAGGTTTACCACTTCAAGGACAGGAATGATCGTTTTGAAAGCTATCTGTTATGTACGAATGTTGTTAGAGCCAATATTTATCGTCATGTCAAAGATTTATTCAACATTATTTCAAGACATTGACTGGAATAGCCAAAGTCATCCCTTGTTCCGTGCCTTCGGTTAAAAATAATCATTGGTTAGCAAAAACTATAAGCGTATTAGGAATGATAGACAGTTTATCGGAAAATCGTCAGAGATTTTCCAAGATTGACTTAGATATTTCCGTTATTGAAAGGTGTACAGTTATCATAACCGTTGTTCAATCTATTCTACTCTCGTGTTACATACTTATTTAGCCGCACATCCGGATAATAACCTCATAACGTTTTGGTCCAAACCTCTAGAGTTTGGTCGTGTTAGAAAAATAAATATGTTTCTTTCTTCCAGTCTCTATGTAATGACAGAGTTTTGGAGCACTGTTTCCATTTCTTTTTTGAACTGGCTAACATATACAACCCCTTACTGAATAAATTCTATAATAACGGCACATTCAAACAAATGCATTCATTTTGCCATTACGATCAAACTTCTCAACAGTTTCTACGAGCTCCCTAATATGGTAGGATATGCAATCGTTGACTTAGCTATTCAAATCTTATATATTGGCTTGAATATGCAAAATATGTTTTTTTATGAACATATTTTCGTCTTTATAATCACCAGTAACCCAGAAAAAACGACTCTGACTAACTCAACCAACTTATCAAAAATTGGTGGTGGAAGGGCGCTCTAAATTTTCATTTCAGGATTGACTAGCTCCTACTGTGCTCGAATCTTAGTGGCTGTTGAGGAAGATTGGTATTTTCAAGCTGTTGCCAATGTCCAAAAATTCCCATTTCGGGCATTTAAATATCTAAAAACGCCTAATGATTACTTGAAGGTGTTCTATTTTTGTATTCAAAAACTACTTCTACGCAGTCTGTGGTTGTTAAATATATAGTGTGGTACTTATCTAAAAATAAAAAGAAAGAGATTAAAGAGTTATATTACACAAAACAGCCACACATCACTAGTCGGTCTGTTAGTAACCCCTAGCTGATATCTTTCTACCGTAATCTAAATAATGTGTATATAGAAAACATGTAGGCACCCAATAGCCGAAATCGACAAATTAAAAGAAAAACCCTGTTCACGCTGCACTTGTAGGAAAATGTTACACATAAAACTCAGCTTGTTTGTATGTACCTAGTTATGTACAAATGTTTCGAATATACGTCTAAATTGCCAGATCGATTTTGACGGGAGTGGTCATGAAATGATCAGCGAGTTTCGGTGCACAACATAGTATAAGTCAGAACCTCCAAAATATCCTTCTACTTCATAAATTGCTCGATTCTTCGCGACCGATTTGTTTGGTTTACAAACTTTTGTTGTTCTGGTTGCTAACGGGCAGTTTATCATAATTGAACAATCTGAGCAACTATTCCTAGAAGCCATGATTGTTTTTTTCAATAACAGCATATGAGATACTTTGATCATCGCATCGGGTTTCCGCTAGTACATAAACAAAAGTTAGCCGATTTAGTTCAAATGGATTGAATTTGAAATTATATCAGCTGATTTGCTCGTCGTATCTTTACTTTATTCACATTAGTTCATATTCATATTGTCAACTTTTTCTTTGCCAAAGTTCTATCCTTAGGGAGAGGTTGGTAATGTAATAAAATAACCCTTCATCGACCAGAGTTGGGTTATTCATTCGAGGATATTCATGGATGAAAATGCAACAATCACAGGACACTACATTTCTAAAATAATGACACTAGCTCCTTAATTCTACCCTTTAGGATTACTGAAAACTCAATCCCAAGTATGTGATTCTAGACCCAATCCAGTAAACTTAGGTTTTGCATATTCGGAAAATAACCAAAACATTTTGGGGAGTTAACATAGTTTTCTCTTAGTAAGTTATAAAGATTTATTGTTGAAAAAAAGTGAAAAAAAGGTTTTTAGGGTATTCCTTACCCCAATAATTCATTCTAGGCATCCGTATAAAATGAACCTTCACTGTCCAAAAATTTTCAATGGCCTCCAAAACTGTATGACATTGGTTATCTCTAAATACGGTGCCATTAATAGTGTTCTTGAAAGTACACTAGGTAATTGTAAACAACTATGATATTTCCTGCAATTGAATGAGAAATGCCGTATTATCTCGATACCTCAGGAAACGCCACGCAAAACGCTGTCACATTGAATGACAAGGAGAGACAGGATATTCATTCGGATAATGCACGTGTTTTCCTGTCCCCCTTTGCGAGTGTAACGAATATAGATTTTTTCTGATATTCAACTGTATTCAACAATATTCAACAATATTCAACTGTTTCCATCTCTTCGGTATCCGCGAAGTTCATAGTAATGCAAGAATAATACCAAGAATGTTGCAAGTTTGTCATGTATGGTGGACTTTTTCGAATTCTTTGCTGGAACCGCAGTTTATCTCATGTTATCTCTGTATGTAGTTGTTCATGTTTTCTTTTCCTTAGATAGACACTTGAAATCCAATGTACGGACCTTTTTTCCTGGCGAAATCCGATTTTCTCAGAACTTTCCGCGCTGAAGTAATCATAAATTATTGACAACTTGATCATAGTGCTTGTACGTCACTGAGAGTCCAAATATGTTTCAAATACTCACCCTTCTTTTATCCTTCAGCTCGGTAAACTAGCTGGTCGTATAAGTCACTATTACTTTAGAAATCTGGACGCCTTGAAGGTGAACCGCCTTTCATTTCACGACCTGCTCCAGAAATTATGAAACGGCCTGTACTAGTTCCCTAGCAGCGGTCGAATGGAATTCTACTTTTTACAAGCCATCAAATATTTCATAGCTATCAATGGAGTTGCCACATTTAATTTCAACCCACCAAGATTTATTATCATTAACAATTACTTTCTTAAGATAAAGACTTGTTGTCAAATACACGCACGTTGACCTATTAATTTTGAAATTAATAGATTTTAAAATTAAGATTGAAAATTGGAGGGTACCTTCTTGCTACCAATGTTTGGTACCTATTTACCCATTTGCAACTCTCGCTAAGAAGATTTGACTTTCCGCGTCGTTCGCGCAGTACGCAACTATAATAAAACTGATTTTCTTCATGTAAATGAGTTGTTGGGGATTAAAACTAGCCAGGTCCCTTTCTATTGAACTATGTTCTTCCATTTTGACGAGAAAATAGCTACAAATTGTTATACAAAGGTTTTTTATTTCCCTCTCAAAAAACCCTTTTGCCCAGATTATTGATCCATACGGTCGAAAATCCCACATATTTACACGGGCATAACGAGAACTTTTTAACTTCTCCTTGCTCTTATGAGTTTTTTCTTCCAAATTAGACGATTTCTGGTCGTAAAATACCGGTAATACTGTAATCGTACTACGGTCGTAATACTTAAAATACTGGTTAATCATATTTGAGTCAGTGAAACAAGTTCTATTTAAATCATACAAAAATTATTTAATTCATCCCTAAACTTTTCACTTGACTAAAATAGATGCTAAGATTCCAGACTCAAAATGGCGGGTGTTTTTTTCTCTTCAATTTTTTGAATTCACGAACCTTGAAATGCAAAAAACCACTAAACTTCAAGAATGAGTTAAACTACTTGCCCAGGCCTGTTGAAAAGGTTCAACATTGAAACTAACTACCCAATAAAATCGCAATTTATCTGTCAATGAAATCAAATGTTATAAAGGAGGGTGAAGTATTATGTTTAGCTAAGTATTGAATAGATATTGTAGTTTTCTTTCAGACATTATTTAGTAATATCTGTTTTAGGAGATTTTCTACAATTTAATGATTCGTCAAGAATAACTACAGAAATAGCAGTTATCAGACAATAGTTGAAGTAGGTAGCTAACTGAAAAATATTGAAAAATGCAAAGCGTTTGTACAATTTATTTAACTTTTGTATCTTGCTTCGAGTAGTATGGTTAGTAAAAACAACTGAAACATCTGAAATAATAACAATAATATTATCTGTTGTTTATTATGCACGAGTTTATCTCCTCACAAAATTGCACTTTATAACCGTTCATGAATTGATGTGAAGAATATCTAGGTAGTCTTCAGCTTTAAACCATTTGGGAAACGTACATACAATCAACTTGAGAGTTGGTATGATATGTTATGAATATTTCTCATTTCGGATCCCAAATTTGAGTACCCATTTGATCCTTTCGGCTGGAGAATCGTGATTATGGTTACATTCCACACGAGGAAAATTGTTTGAGAATTAGGAGCATGGGTATTTACAAAATCATTTGTGATTTTTTTAAAGAATTTTCCTCATTCAACTAACTTAATACCTATTTTCCTTTTCTTATAGGTATATTCTTATTCAGGGTCTAAGTGCATGTTGACCGAATCGCATCAAAAATATCTGGTCATCCTGTACTTTTTTACGCGTTACCAATAGCGTGAAATGTTGAATATCTCCTGAGCTTAGCTCTCGGGTAATCCGCTACTTAGTGTAAAAGTCAGCAAGGTCAAGCAAAATGGAAGTTACGACCCCTCAGTGAACTCGGAGGGTTCATAATATGAAAATAAACGAACGAGTAAAATAAAGTTCACTTGAAAACCCAATAAATAACTCGGATATAAATGGTCAACTCACAAAAAAAAGAAGAAGAAGGTAAAGTGTTTGAAAAAAAGAGAGTTAAAAATGAGCGTGAAGACCGAAGCAAGACGAGTTAGACTGGTATGGACCGCGTTTTCCCACGGCGTCTTGAGGGGAAGAATGCCCATAAACCATCGGAGCCTCTTCAGTCCACACCTGGCTCATTCTCGTGTCGTTCGTTTGAAATCACTCCCTAATCGATCGTTCATCGTTCAGATTTTCCACGTTAATTTATGGATCACTATCACAAATTCTGAAATATCACTCTGTAGGGGGTTTAAGTTTTATCAAGTTATGTTATAGGATTTCGAAACATGATTCTAACGGCGAGCCTCGATGATGTAAGTCTACGTTCGATCCAAGATAAATCTATTTGTGTGTTGACTGTGATGTGTGACTATGGAATCTATTTCTTATATATAGTAAATTATTGACGTTCTCATCTCTTCAATTGAACGAGTAAGGACTTGAATCTTGCAATTCCAGTATTTCAGTTTTGGTCGAAGGATAACTTACTTTTGAATCATAACTCAACATGTGGCGAACCACTTTATCTAGAAACAAATTAACCTTTCATCTGGCAAAAAATGAATGACTTGATTGTTTGTTATAACTTTTATAAAACTGACCTGCTCTGAATGACACGTGATTGTCTGCCATTATTCTTGCCGTTATTGTCTGTTTTGAAATTACTAAAGCACAAAAAGGACTGGAGGCTTAGGGTTAAGCCTGAGTCGTGTCAGCTTTGGCAGGCTCCAAAACGTAGCTTCATTATGATGACTTTGAATGGTAAACGTTTAGGTGTGGAGAGCATCTAAAATCAACTTAATTTCCAATTGTTTGAAACTCTAATATTTCAGGAGTCAATTGTTGAGTCTTTGGATAAAACCCATAGGCTCCTAAACTATTTAAGGTAATCTGGATGCTCTCGTTTCAATTGCGAGTATGTCAAATCTGTTAAGGGAATAAACACTTTTCCCTTTATCCGTTCTACACACCATTTTGAACATTCACCAAAAAACTAGGCTATCACATCCCAAGAAAACATCCAAATTAAGATTTCTTGAAAATGAGTGGTGAAAAAACTTACAGCCACCATTAGCTCAATTGTAAAATAGCCACCCTCAATGTTCAAGAGGTTTTTTTTTAAACCTTCTTAGATTTCAGTTTAATGTGACGTGAGACCTCCCCGAGCGCCGTGCCACCTGCTGTTCTCTAGTCTCGAGGTCATAAAATATGTATACTTGAAAAAATTCCTTCTTCTTTCTTCTCTTAATTCATTCTAAACTACCTTTTACTCATTGTAGCTAAACTGCAGGGATAATTAATTTGGATTTTAAAGGTTAATAGGTTAAGTCATAAAACGAGTTTTCATTATGACCTTCACTCAGGAAAATCAGGGAAGCATCGTCATTTACTGAACGTAAAGAGTTTTCTTCTAAACGAATGTACCAATTACAACCCGCTGCCTAAGATAATTCATGTAAGACACAAATTGACCATATACAGGCCGAATTTGAGCGGTTCCAACCCCCACTTTTGACAGACCTA
This sequence comes from Creontiades dilutus, assembly GCA_031894815.1. Taxonomy (NCBI): domain Eukaryota; kingdom Metazoa; phylum Arthropoda; class Insecta; order Hemiptera; family Miridae; genus Creontiades; species Creontiades dilutus. The sequence goes on from JAVIWC010006749.1 coordinate 474,304, forward strand.
CTGAAAGTTGTGCTATTTAATCAGCTAAAACTATACAGAGAAATTGCTAAATTTGAACTTTTAAATACGGCCTCATTGAGATTGCTTGGCAACTAATGACTACGAAACTGACATCAGCTAAGCAGTGTTGAAGCGAATTCCTCCTTTATGTTATTTAAAATTCAGACATTTGTGACAGTGACATGTAGAGAAGAACGTTTGTGATGTTGACATTTGAAATGGAACCTTGTTTTATCGTAAAGGACATGAATGGCAACTTTTGATAGGTCACGAATCAGCTGATTGATTCCTTAAGTGACTTCCTTCATGATTTTTCTGACACCCTGTTCAACCCACCATTCCGAAATGGAAAAGATACCTGATAGAATTAGAACTCTTTTCTTACAAAACTTCACCATTCACATTGACTATCCTTAATTTCCCCAATTCACCATCCTTACATTCAAGTTCGCAATATGTAATATGAGTATGGCTCAATTAATCCTTGAAACACAATCATCTGAATCATGAAATTCTGACTTGCCGTTGGGAATGGTCTGCCCTAAACAGGTAAAGTTACTTTTCCGTTAAGTGGTTCCCGCTATACATGTTCTCTCACATCATAACATGGCCTTTAAAACAGATCAACACATTGTAAGAGTGAACTTGAATTGTATGTGAAACAATGTAGCATTGTAATATTTAAGCACTAGCATTATATCTTCGATATAGTGTATTATTATATGACATTATTGAATGAAAATGGTATAATAACGATTCAAACTGCCGCTAAACTTTTATTGGCATTCCGTGGCCTTACTTTCACCTGTCCCGTAGGAAATAAAAGCTCTTACGTCACGAAAACCCGTCACGCACTTTTTCGAACTGTATTAGCTGTCCTAATTAACCTAGGAAGCTGATTTTTGAATGGTAGTTTTTGTAGGGCGTCGGATATCTGATTAGAGCGCTCCTTGTTACCTGGGTGATCCCGTGGGCCATTAACGAATACGAAATGTCCCATGAGGTCTCACGTTCAGAGCTTCGTTAGCTTTTTCACTAAAATCAAAATTTTTAAATTCTTAAACTTCTCGATGTTCTAGGCTCTCTATCAAATTTCGTTCTAATCAAAAATTTGTTTTTTCAACTTCATTTCATTTTTTAGAGGTATGAAATGTTTGTTTCCACCCACATTCTATGTTTCAGACTTTTGTGAATCAGAACACGCTATGCTGCGCTGATATTATGCGTAAGGTGTAGGCTTTTACTAGAGAGTTCTTGTTTCACAAGGTCGGCCGGCACAATGACCATAAATCTAGGAAAAATAGAAGATGCTAACCTCTTAGCGCGGTGTTTGCCGTTGGCTTACTGCGGTGTCGTGTGACCACCCCTATTCCCTGCTGTTTCTCCTCACCCCGTAGCGACAAGGGAGTTCTGTGTTGAGGGTTCTTGGTTAGTGCCGCATTGATGCCGTCTTACCTTTGGATTATATGACAGTACTGTACGGTACCGGCAGGGTGAAGCAGAACTATTATTTTGCTTCTAAAAAAAAAAAAAAAAAAAAAAAAAACGTTTCAGGTGGTATATAGAATATAAAATAAAATTATAAATAATGAAGATAAAATAGACAACACTTTTGTCAACGTTTAGCTCGTGAATAATATCATCACATTAATGATTTTTTCTCCTTTTGTTCCAGGTATGAACACGCTTCTTTCAATTGTCAACGGCTATTCACGTAAGTTTTGATATATATATTTACGTACCATTACGAAATTTCATCACAAAACCGAACAGGACCGATCTAAATAATCCTTACTACGACAGATAACAAAATCCACGCATATTCACTAATACCCACAATCAAAAATTTTAATATTCAGTTCAGCCTGTATTTAAGGTTTAATTTAGAGATTAAAACTTGTTATTCCGCTTTTAAATTGATTTTCAGAAATTAGCATCTCATCCCTAAACCATCGCAGATCGAGAGCCAGCGTTCTACGGAAATTACAAAATATTTTAAGCAATATCGTGTCTAACTTGTTCTTTCAGTTACGCGGTCACTTTAACGGTAGAAATGATTAACCTACTGAACTGAGTTCTTGAATAGGTTAATGAGCCTAAGAAAACGACAACGTGAAATCACATATAAAGTACAAAATATATGCATATCTAATTGTTTTCCATATCTCCCTTGTTTTGGTTGGATTGAGACACAGCTGAGTTTAAATTTACCGCCGGAATATGATGACTAATAACTAAAATAAACAAAACAGTTTGTCATGTTGACTGTTTATATAGTGCAGCTTTCCTATCTATACATTTTAATGTTTAGAATTTCAATTGTTCGGAGTAAAAGCCAATGAAAATCATCAACCTCCCATTTCACTTTTTACCCGGTTAAGTTGTTAGATCTAGAAAAATTAATGTAACATTTAATCCACATTAGTTCTGATATCAGTCCAATAAACAACAACATATATAAGTTGGAAATCAAGATTATAAAAAAGTTCAGTGAGCAAAAATGAATTTGAAAAATCACTTACCATGAATTCCAACATAGTTAAAAATTTCTGTACAGAATAAGTGTTTGAAATTCGTAAAAGTTCGCCGCTAAGATCATTTTTTATGATTATAAAAATTATGAGTCACATATATGTATTAGTCTCAATTTAAAAAACACCATGACAGGAAAAAATTGATTTAATTTAAAATTTAGCTCAAACTCAGGTTGAAACGTGTGTTTAAATTCTCCTTTTTGTTTTTCGTTTAACGATTTTTAAAAGCGAAGTCCAACATAAGTTTGAACAACAAACTTTTAATCTTCCAATTCATATTTGACAATTTTTTTTTCGGGTGATACGCTGCCAAAAAATATGAATTCGTCGATTTCCAACCGTTTTTGCTGTTTTTATTGATTTTTCAAGTGGTTAATTTTTTTCTAATAGGTCCAATTTCCTGAATTCAAAAAGTGCTGTCCAACAGACTCATGCTTCGTTTTGGAATGAGTGGTTTTATAGAATTTTCGTTGAAAATAAAGCTATTTCAATTTCTATTGCAATCAAGCATTCAAAACGAAAGGATGAGTTCACAGAACAACTCTTTTTGAGGACATTGAATTGGTCAGATTTCAATGACAATTATTGTTCTACAATAACAAAAAAATCCCCAAAAAATCACAAAAAATAGCTACAAATTTTTAAATCTATATTTTTTAGCAGGGGTTTTTTCAAACAATTTTTGTCAACAATAAAAAATTGAAGCTAAAATTTGTGTTGAAAATTTGACATACCTACTTCAATTTTAATAAAATGCAAAAATTTATATAAATGTTAAAATTCAACAAAATTTGTATTTAATACAGAATCATTGTTTGAATATAAGTATATTATTGGAAACAAGTTTTTTCGCAATGACATTGATAGTCCTCAAATTTCAGCTCAATTTAACGATAATTTTGGAAAATTTGCTACAACCATCATGCTGCGTAAGTTGAAATTTTATTTAAAATTTTTAAGAAAATAGCATGAATTAAGTTTTAGAGGGAAATTCGCTTTAAAAAATACCTTTTTATTATTTCCGCCCTAGGGGGTTAAAGGGTTCAAGGATGGGGAACTTGATGAACCCCCAAATAGAACTCACTCCCGTCTGATGTAATTTTGAAAGCGAATTTTAAGTTCTTCTACTTTCGCACTTCCACCGGAGGAAGAGCAATATGTCCCTTCTCACAAACTTGAATTGCCGCGTGATGAAGTTTATTCTTGAAAAGTTGAATGACCATTATAAAGGCAAAAAAGACGGAGAAGTAGGAGGCGTTTAGCGGCAAAAATATTCATCGTAGTCTTTCGAGGTAGAGTTTCATTCTTGAGCCTGATGACTTTTATCTTGACTAACGTGAAAAATAAATAAAATAACTATAAATTAAAATAGTTATTTAGGTTAATACACATTATTGAGTGGTTTAAACATGAACCGGATGATAACTAGAAACACTTCAAACTACCAACACCTTAAAATAGTCAGTTCATCCTCGAGTTAATTTCTTATAAAACATGAACAAATAAAACACATAGGAACTTAGAATGAGTTTTTAAAACAACTCCAGTGGCTTCGTACAAGCTCCGCCCATTTTCCCCAGGGATCTGACCGTAGCATTGTGTATTTTATTTTAACCTCTTTCTTTAGTACTGCTCCCTTTTCATTTTTGCTGATTTAAAAGAAGACTAAATTATTTTTGCAATTTTCTGTGCGTATCTACTACCACTCTGTTCTTACATTCGTTTGTGTCATCCATTATTTTGTCTAACTACTGAAATTCAGTATGTTATAACGACCTCAGACTTACAACGGTGATTTCATTTTCCCTTGATATCCTAAAACTGTCAATCAAAATCATATCACCATGACACAACCAAAACCCAAGAGAATTCAGAATTTCTCAGTTAATTTTGTGGTAGGTACTCGTATTTTTGTAGGTGCTTACAGTTTTTTCCGCATTCAAATTTGAATTTTTCCATGAAATCTGTAAGAAATCGCTACGCTGACAATACCATTAGAAAGCTGATTGAACTTGCAATTTTTCTCTCCGAATTTTACACTTTTTCGTAACAATGGTTTTCAGTCGGTAACAAGTTCCCAAGATAAATTGTGATTTTTTTCGGATAGCGCTTGTTGAACGAAATGCTGTGATCAAACAACGAAAAATACCTCTCATGATGAAAAAAGATTCACTAAAGAAGACATCAACCAACAACAAATCGTTAACTTTATATTTTTCACCAGAACGTTGCTTGGAAAATGATTATCAACTGTAAACTGTAACAATGAAACGTCTTAAAAAACTGTGCTAAAATGTTTTTGAACTCCATTAAAATGTCTTAAAGGTTTGATAAAAATTGCAAAACAGTTGGGAAATTTTTGAACAGTTTTGAATAACAAAATTTTGTGTGGAAAATTAGCAGGTATAGTTTGTACGGCAAACGTCATGGTTTCTACAGTTGAACAAAAAAATCGGATAAGCTTTCAAATTTTCAATTCTCAGCCTAAAAAAAGACTCATGATGAATTTCATTAAAAAATAAAAGATTTTTAGGAGAAATAATCTGTATTTCAGCAACATCGTTGACTTAGAAGAGAAATAATCTTATGTAGCCTCACAGCGTAACTCCGTATTTATTCGTAATAATGGGCTGGTCGAGTGATTTTTTAATTTACATATTTTTCGTAGCAAGCCAGAAGCGAATTAAGACTATTTCAGAAGTCATAATTTCACTGAAAAAGTCCTGTGTGATCCGTCAGGACCTTAACAAAATCGGAGATTTGAATTAGCGCCTGCATCCTATGACGTCTTTAGCCTCATCATTTTAATATTCGTGGGAATAGACTACGTTTTCTTCTACAAAATCTTGTGTTTTTTGTAGTCCAGACGGTTAAAAACGTGCTAGTTGGTAGGGAGTAGTTTCACTACTAGCATACATGGTATCGATCCCCCATACCACTATTAGAAACTCATTTTTGAGCATCAAATATTCAAACGTTAATTATTCTCAAACCCCTTCTTGTTTTCCATAGTGGATTAAAACGCATTTAAACAGAATAAAACTAGTATTTCATGCTTCTGAAAGAGATTCCACACCTATTTATCCTAATGTGCTAAAGGTGCTCAAAGGCGAGTCATTTGATTGGATTGACAAAAGAGGTCCTTCAGGGATCAGTATGCATCCACAGCGTGTTACCTAGATGTTACAGAAGACCGTCATTTCTAGCTACAGCAATATAGGTTAAATAGAGAAAAATAATTATTACAATTATATAACCCACAGGTCCTCCTTCCTATGACATTATTGTCAAATAAAGTAATTTATATATTCCATAAGGACAATTAATTATGATTAGTAATTAGGTCGATTTAGAAACTATTCCTCATTTATCCTGTCTTTCTCATTTCTTATTCCCTCCGTTCAAAGTTTTACTGCGTGAAGTAGTTTTGTGATCAGCACGATTTTTCTCTTGGTGTAAATGTTCTAGTTTTAGTAAGTGTGTTCATGTTCCAAGACTGTTGGCGGTTTTCGTGATAGAGAGAAAGTTATGAACCAAAATATTTAATATCCTCCGAACAATTCAAGAGTTGAAGAAATGACGTTTTTATGATTAATTAGGAGCTTACTGAGTGTCGTTTTCTCACTGTAAAACTGTCACAAACTGCGATGAAAGCTCTCAGACGAGGGAACCGTTTGACGGATTTCATTAGAGCAGTAAGTCGACAAGAAGTATGTCCCCAGTCGGCTTTTCCTGGTAAGAAACAAATCCCGGAGATAACTGATGAGTATGGAACGTCTCATGCTTCCCGACTCATAAATTTTACGGGATGCCGTACGAGCTGCGAGAAGGGAGGGGAAAAAAGTGTCCGTTTCGCGTCAGATTTAGTGCCCATATCTTCATAAAGGCTTTCTCTTCTGAAAACACGAAGGGAGGAGACACAGCTAGCGGATGCTTGCGGAGAAACTTCCTCGATGGATAACGCGCTTTGGCCTCATTACTACGCCCGGCCGAAGATTGAAGTGGATTTTTCCTGAGCCCAAGCAGCATCCTCGAGGCAACAAATAACAAATCCAAATAACGATTCCATGATAAAACATAAAGTTTTCTGGGGCAGGAATCAAGAATAATCAGATTTTCGTAATAAAAGAAAACACTGTTTATCAATAATTACCAAATTACCATTTTTGATCTTCCCGATATGCTGCAGTTGGGTCCCGTGGTTACTGAGTCCACTAGGATCTAGTGAAACTATACCCATTTCATTTCCGAACTATTTGAATAATTTCTTAATAAAAAAATTAAATTGGGTTTTCAGGCTTTTTTCAGGCAATATTGACGGGTTTTGGAACACCCCTTTCAAAATGCCGAAATCTTATTGAAGCAGCATCAAACAACAAGATGTTGACATAAAGCGAAACATATGTTCTGCTGTTTCTTCGCAAAAAAGCCGTCATCCTATTTACTCTTTTGTTTTGTTTTGTTGTTGACCGGCACCAAGTGAAGAGCTGATGGGTCAGTGAGGAGACCCACAAGTTTGGTTAGATCTTTCTTGCGTCTCTCTAACAATAAAGTAGCTGCGCGTTACTTTGATATGTTCAATAACCACTTGGCTTGTCTCTGGCTAGGAGTATTGCGCCATTGTACTTTTTATGTCTTATCCTCCTGTTTCTGGATCTGTAGACTTATATAACTCTTGGTAACCTAACCTAACCTAGTTAAGGTTCAGGTCAAATTGGATTGGGCTCAGATCCTCTTTAAGGAGAAGATCAGCTTCATCAATTCCCTCATATTCCTACTTGATCCAGTACCCTGAGCAATGTTCCTTTATCCTAGGTATCTCAAATTATTATAGGTACAGAAGTAAGTATACCTATTAACTTTCCGAATGGGTAAGCCTTCTTTCCATTACGCTAGGTTGCTGTATTTGGACATCGATCCGACAATGATCTCAGCATCTTGATCAATCAACCTTAATGGATCATAATCAAGGATTAAACTATCGAAAAATCTAAACAGCAAAGCTTTTGAAGTAAGAGGGAGTTTTTTGTATGATTAAAATGGAAATTACTTCCCTGAATCGAATGATAGAATCAGATTGCTTTACGACCATCCGTTCGCCCGAAATTGAAAAACCTCATCATCGGAGGAAGAAATCGGTCAGGTAGCCGGTCGAGCTTAAGAGCCGGGCTGCAAAGGTTTGTGTTGGCATTAGCCCAAGTATTTTCATCATCGATGTAATTACAAGGTATGGGGGAACGAGGTTCCTAGTTTGGATCATGCATCATAGACTGTTTCTCATAAAAACAATGTCAGTGATTTACGGAGAAGGGCTATCTAATGTACGAGTAAACCTCTGTGTAATAATTTGCAGCATTTTCATTTGATCTGTTTTCTTTTTTTAACATATACAAAATTATATACAAACTATGAGCCCTAAATAAACATAGGACTTGATGGGTTAACACTACAAAAATTTGTCAAAGGTTTGAACAATGAAGGTACATTTATTTTTTTCATGACTCTCTGAATAGCGATGTGTCTTGAATCAGCTTATACACCAGATAAAGTTAAAGATTGAAATACAGATAATGTCTATCCGATACTTCTCATACGTTTGACGAGAATAGCTTAAATTCTAGATTAGATTTGGGATTCTTCAAATCAGCCAAAAGTAAGGAATATTGTGTTAGGTAGTTTACTACACTTACCTCTGGATATTATTTTTCAGAGCTCATATCCAATTAGTTACATTACCCTCTGTGGAACAGCGATACCAATGATGTTTTTTTGTTGTGGTTCTGTGCAAGAACATGTCGCTACATTTTTTTGTTCGAGTAATAAGGAAAAACAGCCCCTTTGTCCCTTTCGCAGAGATCTGAGAGTAACGATAATTTAGAAAAACTGGTCATAAATGAGAAATTGTTGAGCGACGAGAGACAATGCGACGAAAGAAACAGCTATTTAGGTATATAGCTTGAGATTGTGAGGGCAGCGAGGGGTTGTCGGTTCACAGTGGGTTTTTTGCTCCTGACACCGTTAAGATTTTACCTGTCTCAAGCTACAAACAACGCAAGGTCTCTTCGTAACAGGTCCAACGTCATCTCGATCACTTTCTGTTCCGGAGGGGCTTTTTATATTCATCATCATAATTTATATATTTATATAGGCTGTTGAGCATTTTAGTCTTAACGAGACTTATTTTATATACACAGGACACACTTCACGGAATAACCCATCACCGTTATGACTATTATTTTCGTAATTAATGCAACTTGTCGCTTCTACTATCATTGCCTTTTCATCGATTAGTAACTAGTATTAGTAATTAGTATTTCGACGATTACCCATCATTGTTCCCCGTTAAATTCAATTATCGTTATTCAGGACTCCACATTTACTCGTTAACATAAAATTTCTGAAAATGAAACAGATCACACATAGCACAGTGTGTTGTAAACTGAAATACCGTTAGATGAATTAAACACCTCTTCCAATGAACCTTATTCCTTTTTTCCTTACTACTATAGTCCTAACTACATCAGCCGTGTTTTTTCAACCTCGCACTTTTGTGAGTTATTTTTACTGAGACCATGATATAATTGTTGATATCGAGACAAATTTTATTTAAGATGAAAATTAGATTGTATTGCGGGATTGATTACTGTGCAAAATGCAAGTGACTTTGTTCTGTGTTCACATGTCATGTACGGCGTTTTTAATGGTTGTGCAGGTTCGTCTATTGTTGATTCTTGTTGGCCATCTTCTAAACAAACAGTTACGCATTCCTCTTTTGCTCAAACGTGAAACTCATCTAAGTAATACTCATAGCTGCCACAACTTTTATCTGAATTCAGTAAACATTTAAAAATATACTTGCTTATGGCGTACGTAGAGACAGGTTCAGTTATGGACTTACACTCTATCTTGCATCCAACATTGACAGCAATCATTCCATATCCACATTAGTTGACATGACAATCATGACGATCTTTGGTTTAACAAACTGTGTAATACTGAGTAATTGATTAATATATTTTCAATTTACAGGAACGACCTTTAGTGTCGAGTAATCAGTATAACCTGCAATGCAATTGAGCTAACTCTATTTCTGTAGATGATTTCGTATTTTAAACGATTGTAAATGGAGTAAACACTTTCTCTACCTAGGGAAAATCATGAAATTTCTTATTAATATAAACAAGGTAATTCTGTTTTCATTAGTTTTGTTGTTGACCGCACCGATCAGAACAGAGATTGTAGAAACTGTGTTATGGTAGTAATGATTATGAATATTAGTGGAATGAATCACTTGAATGAGTCATTAGGGGAATAGTAGGGTTACGACCTTGGCACAACTCGGCCAGTTCGTTATTTAATCGTTGATATATTCCATATGTTAGTGACTCTGAGAAGGAACTAGGAATAACGATCGACCAACAAAGAAAACAGCGAATATTGACAGTTTTCGAAACCATTCAAATGATAATTTTCATTGCTACTTGAAGCCCTCTAGTACGATGAAGCTGACAACTGCTGTCCAGAATGATGTATGTGGCTTTGTTATTGAGGTTAGATTGAGACTGGCACATCATTCATCAATGACCAGACTATGTTACACACGTAGGAATATTGTAATAAATATCTTACTTGGGGATGTTGGAATCGTGCATACACATCTAAAACCAAGTTCTGATACCCCGCACTGTGTCTGCTTAAATTGGAAATCATCAGTCACCCCGGTAGCGTGGATATTATCAGTAATGTAGCAATGCGATGGATTAAATCTGCATTCACAAAAAGATCAATCACGTCGCATTTCTCATTGACGCACTCGTGTCTTGTAACAATGTAAATTTGTTCGCAACTTGCAAAATTTAATAGGTTTACAAGAAGATTAAGTGAAATTCTCACGTTGGAAACTCTCATTATTTCAAGTTTCTGAATTTCAAGTGTTTTTAATACGAAAAACTTGGTATTAGAACTGAATTGGCTGATCGTGGTGGACTGCGGCCGCTTACCTTGACATTTTTTCATAGTAGATGCAAAGACATTTCATTTCAAAGTCCAGACTAAGGAGGATGACAAATAACCAGGCCTCAGTTAGCTGTTCTGGGTGACCTTGTACTCATTGTTTTCACATCAATTTCAAAAAAGTTTCATTTCAGATTCAGATAACAGCTAAATAGTAAAGCAATGAGTATCAGTCTTCGTTCAGCTGATCGAAGGGGTTCTGTACCTTGTCGATGCAACCCTATTACGATCCTCCAGCTGAATCTAGTAGTGAATAAATGAATTAGCTTCCAAACAAGACCTATCGATGAAATTGTAAAAATGCCTATTGATTTATATCGAACATTCAAGAGGAAACTCCGTTTTAAACTCAAATTTTCTCGGTTGAACTACAAAAGTTATATCCAAACTCTTGGTCCATTGATTTTGAGTGCTCAGCTAGATCCTAAACACTAAATGATTCAACATATTCGCTCAAGGGGAGCATTGTCGTTTGTTGAACCCCCTTCAAGCAACGCAGGTCGACTCTTCGAAGGTGTGGGAACTGCCATGTGGCATTGTTGTGTTGTTAGCGATCTTAATTTCATCATCTTTACATATTAAGAAACCTTTGAGACAGTTTGAAACGTTTTAATGATCTATATATTCATGTTACGAATAGGACGAAGTTGCCACGTTCTTCTTGTCAGTTTTTTCTTAAGTATAAGAATAATTCTCTTCTTATTACATTATCTATTGCGGAATATCAGTACTTAGCTGATTCTGTTATACTCGAGCGTGTTTTGCTCTTATCTCTCTCGATCTACGATAATTGTGAATAGGAACATCAACGTGCGCAGTTGGGCGGAACGCAAGCCAAATTTCTTCACTCGCCTATCTCCGTCCTGTTTTGTAGCGGGAGTCTGGATACGCGGAATCGAATTGGGAATCCATTTCCGCTCCCTCCCACGGGTTCCATAGCAACTACCCATCTACCGTTCCTTATCTCCCAATTTATACAATTATTGTCATCGTATATTACCTACATTAAATTGCTTTTTCCACCAACCCCTCCTTCCGCAGTTACCATCTTCCCATTCAATTCCCCGTTCAAGTCCCCACCAACAATCGATGTGAACCATTTTTTTGCGGTGGAACCTCGAGATAGCATGACATCGTTTCATTTTTTAAGGGTTGAGCTTTCGAGGTAAAGTAAGTAAGGCAATTAATTCCACCTGTTTTAACAATCGAAAAGTCAGTACTTGACTCGCGCCAACAATTTACTAGTAATTATTGAATGAAAGCCGCGATATTGTAAAATAAAAAGAGTTATCCTTAACTTATTTAATTTGATCAAAATGCACTATTTTGGTTCAAGTTCACAATCCTAATAAAGATAATGGATTCATGTAAACATTTACCAAATGAATCAAATGTAAATAGTGGCTTTAGACAACCGTCTTTTTAGTTTGTACGACTCCTCCTGAAAATAATCGTTATTATTGGATTGATCATCATGATAACTAATTTTTGCATTTCCGACTCAAATTAGTTTTAATATCCAAACATTTGAACTAATTTTGAGCCCCTCTTACTTTTCGGATTACATTTCAAAAAATTGAATTTAAAAAAAAAAATAAGAAAAAAAAAAAAAAATAAATAAAACGGTGTTCAAAACTTTTCTTCAATACTACCGTACCAAAATTTACGGACTTAGTTACAAAAATCATCCTTAGACATTCCATTAACCTCTATCGTTTTCAATTAATCCTGAAGGCTGGAATTTGAGGGTAGAGATATTAAAAACTGGATAGCTCTGAAAACTTTCGAAAAAAAAAACGTAATTTTTTGGCTGAAAATCCAATATGATTGATTGAATTCTACAATATATACCAAACAAATCGAACAAAAGATTTAAGCAACATTCTTTTTCATCTGTGCAAATTCTCCTGATATCCTCAACTACGTGCACTGTACCGATTTAGAGGTCTCCCCTCAGATAAATCTGTAAAACTTGAAAAAGAATTTAAACTGTTTGAAAAAAGGTAATTTTTTCTGATTTGAATGTATTATTGCGATGAATTGGATGAGACCACTGAGATGCTGTATGATAACACGTTTAATTATATTGAAGAGAGTATTGAAATTGTATTGTTGCAATTTGACTAAGAAATCGCATGAATGATGAATTGGTTTTCAGTATTTTTGGTTCAACGTTCACGGTTGTTGGATTGCATTATCAATATTGTAATTAACAATTTGAATTGTATTCAATACAAAAAGTTTTGTCGGTGACTCAAAAATCTATTCATTTCTTACTTCTAAGAAATTAGATCGTGGCCTTCAATCAAGAACTCGATTAGAATAGCGGTTGAATTAGTGGCATAGTGGTGAGACTAGGTTTTCATAACAATCGTACATTTCTCATGATTAACATAACTTAATTACGATTACCACTTGTGCCAACAAACGAGATGTTTCCGAGGTTTAATTTCAAAGTTCCATGAGCCCCAGTTGCGCAACCGGTGGAGTAAGAAAGTTGCTTTCAAACAGTTGCGTCATAGTTGTACAACCAGCGAAAAAATCGCTGGAAAGTTATGGAGAAAAAAGGTAGGACGGTGGCCCGAAATTTCAATATACCTTTCTTCAATTAATTGTGTTATAAGTAGGCTATATTGTCAAAAGCGGCGAAATTGTGTAAAAACATACAAAAGTCCTCAAACTACTTCACAACGGATAATAATAAAGTCCAAATGAATATAACTAACTCACGTAATTAAATTTTAATGCTATTTTCTTCGATAAACTTATATAATTCTTTTAAAACAGTTAGATCTTATATAATAATATATTGATTATTGAAATTGGGGTCTATAGTTGTATATAATTTGCTCGAAAAATAGATTTTTGGAGGCTTAAAAAAACATACACTCCATAGTTACATGGTCGACACTACCCTCTCCCCTACAGTGTATACAGGAATCTACAGTTTCTTGTTCTCCGCCTGATAGTCTTGCCAAGTATGGGGGACACAAGTGCATGACCTTAACGAACGTTCCGTCTGATTCCACCTTTTTGACAAAGGCAACATTTTGTTGTAGGGTCGATTACTTTAAAGAATCCCACATATGGTTTACACCCTTTGCTACTCGATCCTTCTCTTACTTTTAAAAGTAGCTTACCAGTCTTCTTCATGGTAACAAACAGACTGCATAATCCCCTTGTTACTGCTGCCCTGTTTCGTGTCTTATCCACTTTTTCGTTGTCACTCGGACCATTATGTGAATGAACCCAGACGAAATATACAGCTAAATTTATATTTTTCCCGGAGTTAATTATTTGGATGATATTGGCGATAATATGATTACTGAATTTACGAAGATTTTGGTTGGAAACGGTCATTAATACACTTTCGGAGTCGTTGCAAATTACTAAATGTGAATATTAATTTCGTTTATTATGCAATCCATGTTCTTGGGCAAACTGTATAGCTGTGGTTTCTGCTGTGTATTTCGTCGCTACCTCGGGAAGTTTATACTGCTTTTCTACATTATTATTAATAATATCAATGGAAGCGCAGCCTACTTGTTGCCGGGATTTGAATAGTTTTTTTTCCGGATTCGGTCTTGGAACGGTCTTCCAATTTTGGTTTCCAATTTTTTTCACATTTGGGACCCACACTCTTCTGGATCAATTGTGGTAGGCGACCCTCTGCTGCTGAAGCCTTGCTTCAGCGGAACGTCCTAAAAACCACGAAAATTCCCTATAATAAAGACTTTGAGTAATCATGAATTAATTAAGTAATGTAATTAATTACTGTTTGTTAGTAATTGTTATTTTTCTTTTAGTTGAAATCAATATTTCAGTTGTTCCTACTTCGGTGTTTTTCAATTCAACCTAGTCCCCTTCCCTCAATCGTGGACTACGAAACAAGTGCGTCATGAGACGGTGTACAGTTGAAGCTATAAAAGTGAAGATGTTGCGGTGATTCACTCCCGGGGGAGATTAAGCTTTGATTGTAATCACCGCCTGTTAAGACGACTCCCTCGCCCCACGGAGGGAGGCCAACCCTCATTTACACCCCTCAGCCGCGCGGTTTTCGTGCGCCTTCAAGACCGATTAGCGATGATAAAAGCCAAGCACCCTCCAAACCTTTTATTTTCCTTTTTTTCATAAGCGAAATATTATCCGAGCCACCGTAAGTAACCCCATTTGTCAGGATTTCTTTAAATACGATTTTCAGAAATCTTGTGATTGGTGGTTGTAATCAGTAAATCTGTATAGTATGGACAATCAATCACTGAAAGTAATCGGACGCAGTACATACGACCGTTTGGAACACAATAGTAGTGAGTTTTTATGGGAAAACATCTTGAATTAGAATTTCGTCGTATATCACAGTGTGTCAGTCCTTTTATTGCAACATCCCCATAAAATTTATTAAATTGTCAATAGCATATTATGCTATCATATATTATATGAACAAAAAAATCCCAATCTATTCTTCAAAAAACTGATTTGTTCCTGTTGAGCACCCCACTAGGCGCAATACATCGGACAGATTATTGTAAATTGAGACCAGTAATGTTCAATTATTGGGTGGAACGATTTCTAAACTCGATGCTACACGTAAAGAGAGGAAGAATATAGAACAAAACTTTATATAGGAAGAAAAAATACTAAGGTACCAATATGATTAGGTGCACTAGATTTGACTATCAGCACTATTGAAAACTGATTGTGTACTGTAGACAACGAAATGACGTTACTGAATGAGTGGTGAAGAGGATGAAAGCTACTGAGGATGATCCCATAATCACAACTGTAGGGACGCTAAACACACGTAGCTCCATTAATTGTCCCCGTCGAAGGGTTAAGGGTTGTAGAGGGTACGTCAAAAATTGAAACAAAATCTTCTGTGCTGACGTTTGCTATATTTGTATAGGATTTTCAGTATTGAATTTCAAACAATTATAAAGTACGAATACAATTATATAAGTAATATGACACACATGTACTATGTACTTCCAGCGAACCTTGTAATAGCTATAAAACGTAGAATTAGCCTGATTTGTTAGTAATATGATTTCAAAATACATGAACTAAATTTTAGCTAGTAATTTTCAGCTCCAACGCTATTCTCATTTGAATGCATTATTTAGTCTTACTTATCACAAGTACAGTGTTAACTTCAATTCGGACATTGACAAATCCTTTTACTACCCAACTAGGCTACTCGTAAATCACATAACTTTTGTTGGCTTTACAGCCTACATGGGTGCCATTGTACGAATATCATTCTGTTCATCTCAAACAAATATCAAAAAACGTCGGCGTTGACAAATTTCTGAATTTTTGACCATACATCGCTAACTCTGAAGTCCATTATTATACCAGTGGCTCTTTATTTTCTCTCGTGATTCGTCAATGTCTAATTCTCTATGAATTTCTTTCAAATCCTCCATTATGAGTGAATTTAGATTCAATGACATGAACGAAGTTTGAGGCAAACTGTACGGCTTGGTTCAATTTTGCAGTTGGCACCTTTAGAATTTTCAGTTTCAATTAATGACATTTAGATCAAATTTTGATGCCATGTTCGCGTTGTGTACACAGAACATCTCATACCAATGTAGTAGAAATTGCCAATGTCTCTCACTTTCCTTCAAGTTCTGCTTTTATTCCTAATCGCACCTTGAGGTCCTCCCTCCAAAGATTATGATTATGGAAATTGAACCCACGTTTAGATACAGCTAATTTAGTTACGAGGATTTCGAATCGCTTGGGACAACCGGATTTCCATTACAACTTGGCAGACTAAACGTTGCAGTTTAAAAACGAAAGGTGTGAAAAGGGAGATAAAGGTCGGATCACACTTCCCCGGGAGGAGCTCAGACTACAGACGGCAGCAATTTCAAGGGAAAAGGGCCGGAGGTAGCGGAAGAGCCTGGGGAGGGGGCGGGGGCGCGGGTCAGGAGAAGGCGCCTGGCACCTGTTGTCGCCCTTTTCACCCCCTGACCACCAACTCCAGAAACAACCCCCGCGGGCTCCCGGCCCACCCCCTTCAACCCCCTTCAACCCCCTACAACAACCCCCCCCCGAGGGCTCCTGTTACACCCCAACCCTTACTACACCCCCTGAAACACGGTGCCTCACCGCTCCTGACCGCCCACTTTTATATCTCCCACCCCGATCACATTTTTTTTTCTCTCTTGGGGGATTTTCCCGCTTTTTTGTCCCTCTTCCCTCCTTTAGCCCCTAAAGCCCTTCTCTGATCCTTTAATAGTCTGCAAAATCCGCAAGTAATCCAGTAATTATATTTCTTCAGAATTATGAATAGAATTCGTACTCATTTTAACTCTACTTCCTTACACTTTATCACATTTATTTATGCTCATTATTTTTTCGACCACTCTTTTCTAATTACATTACAAGTGCTTACTGAACTCAATTCAACAGTAAGTTTACCCTATTTAAAAAAATCACAAATGTTTCCAACAATTTGGTACAAACAGAATTTTATCTATTTGCTCAAATACTACCTATTTGACCTAAATAGTTACACGTAGTCGTAATAGTTTTGTAAACATTTTCTTGTACCGCTTCGTACAGAGCGAAACTATTGTATTGTCTCTAAAAATGTTGAAATACAATTATTCAAAAGTTTTCTTCGCCATCTGTTTCGAGGTATTCTGAAGTGATTCCTGGACATTAACGATTTTTAAATATTTATATTAATAAATATAAATGAATACACATATTTTCTTACCTGCATATATTCAAGTTCGTGTTATTCCAGACTATACCTCTCCAAAGAATTGAAGTAAAACTTGATTTTTCACCAAAAAATCAAACATTCCATACGAAAGGATTCCGTTGGAAAATTTTTGAGCCAATTAAATTGGTCACCTTTCGAAATTTGTGCTAAAAAAATCGAAAATTACGGAAAACAGTTAAAAATAGATAAAATTTCCATGTTTTAGCAGAATATATACTTTAGAAAATTGAACCATGAACTAGGTAGGCCATTTAAAAATTAAAACTCCAACTTATGGTCAAAGTTGTACCGCAAAAATCGGTTCGAACTAAAAAAATTTTAAAAAATCCAAAATCCATGAATAGAAAGAACCTACTATTTATAACAAGTATTTCGCGATAAAATTGATCCCTAACAATTTCTTTGTTGGGAAAATTCGCTCAAATACGCCCTCTTCTTGTTCTTGTTTGAGGTCCACTTCTGAAGCAAACCCTTTGCCCCCTAAATGCTCTTCGAGACGAGGAAAGTGTATGAAAACAAAATAAAGTGGTGAAAATCACATAGTGAAAAATCGGGGGAATATTGAAGATGATCAAAACGCCTTTACCAAATGGCTCTAGTAGATCTAGTGCGATCTTGTGAAGACTAAAACTTTGCGCGACATCAACCTTGAGGTTTGTTTAATCCTTAGTCGAAGTATTTTTAAACCTCAAGATAACGACCTTGAGATGAATCATAAATGAAATGATCCATGGGCGAAATGATTTGCTATGGGGGTGGACCTCAAACAGGAAGTGTAATTTAGCGGCAAACTGGTAGGTATAAAAAAAAAAAAAAAACTGTTAACATGTAAGAAAAATGTGTATAAAATGAAGGCAACTACCTATGTCAAAAAATTGTATTTTCGTGAGTGAATAAATGTTTGAAGTTTTTGAAAATATTGTAAACATACTTTTGGCCGGGTCCTCATAGATTCCTATCGTAAAAGTGGATTAATGAAGTAGTTCCCCATTGTAAACATTTAAAGGTAGGTTGATAAGGATAAGATAAATAAACTAAATTTTAATCATCCCGACTTGAATCCCAATAATTTATAATGTTGAATCCATCAGTAATAATTCCAGTATTCGGGTGCCACATCCTTATTGGATCTGGTTGTTTAACAGACAAAACTTGTATCTATTTTTGTAAATCTATTCAAGTTCAACTAATGTACCATAGATTTAGTTTAGTAACTGTCCGTAAACTAATTCAGAAATAATTATAAATAACTTCAGCGTTTTAAAGGTTTTTCCACTGGCAGTTGAAGATGGTGTGGAACTCGTTACACATACTCATTACAACTAATGTCAACAGAACATAACGGGCTATTTCGAAATTTCATAATGAGATCCTGTAGGGAAGTAGATGCTTTCAACATACCGTATGAAGACCTAAGAATTACATGCAATGACGATCATGTAATTTGTATGACTTCTATCCAATATGATTTATAATACGAAGAACATGGTTTCCTTGAAGCAAGTTCCTTCACAGGTATTGAGCAACATTTTAGTAAATGAATAAGTCTTCGTTCAAGAAGGTATAATTAGTTTATGAATTATTTAAGGAGGAGAAAAACGTGAATCTATCGCGTAACCGTGATGAGAATAAATGGTAATAAATATGCGAATATCTGCCCAGAAGAGGAAAATATATTGATGCTCATTTTTACAGAAACGAGTTAAGTGGATAGGGATTGTTGCGTAAAACCATTCGCAAGGACAGTTCCGTATAATGAGAAGTGGTGAAGGTTTCGCTAGAAAACGATACAAGGCCTTAGCTCCTTAATATCAAAACGTTATTATGGCATCTTGTATACCGTTCATTCGAATTATTCCTTTTAAAAAACTGTGGGTACATCAAGTTCGAAGGATATGTAGTGTTAAAATTTATTACAAAAAAATTCTGTCTTTTACAAATTGAATTGTCTTTTATATAGTGGAACGAAATATCAAAGTAATGATACTAAATAAATTGATAACTGTTTTAAGGATGATGATGTGATAAGGATATTAGATATTATTCTTGGTCAACTGTACTTTGCCGAATTTTTTTTGTTTCATGTACTACCTGGCACAAAAGAATAAATCAATTATTTTTTTCAACACACAATAAAATGACCTATCTATCTATCCATCTGTTGAACAACTACCACCAAAATATTTATGGAATTATTACGATTTGTTACAAAAACTTATGCAACAATGAAATAGAACCGATAAAAGAGTGAACTTTGCGAAAGCAGATCCAAGTATTAGGGAAAGGATGTAGTAAGCGATTCCTTCCCCCTAGCATACAGACCAACACACCGTCTTTCATTTACAAGTCGAATTTTACATTTTCACAGAAGGACCAATCACTGGACAAATTGTAAAAGGGCGTAAATTATGAAATAAAACTAAAAATGGTGTTCCTCACGATCCCTTCAACCTCTCTCACTGTGGACAAAAAATTACGCGGAAATTGAGCATTTTAAATAAAATATTTGTAAATTATTGTATTACGTTCATATTGAGTAAATTGTTTTGAAATTTTGAATACTTGGGATGCAATTTCGTTAATAATGTTGGTAATTATTTTGTGAAGAAAAAACTTGCTCGATGTAATATGCAACCTACTACTCAACCAAGAATTATAGATTTCTATCATTTTTCCTGGAGTTATCAATTTATTGAGTTCGCTGAATCTGAGGGGTGATTTATGGTCTACTCCAGTATCCCATTGTCATATACTATAACATGAGATTTGGACCGAAAAAACACCGTATCACGAAGGTTAGAAAGCTCAAAACAAACAAGGGTGTAGATGTCATTCGTGATTTTTGGAGTGGGTACTGGAGGTGAAGCTTTTCGGAGTGTGACTCAAGTTTAGCCAATAATGCACATGACCATCAAACTGTACCATAACTACATTGTAACCCATAACTAAGCCAACTGATTTCTTGGAATCGGCATGTATTTTTGAACCATTTGTTATTATATCAATCACTATAAATTTAGCAGTCAAACCCGCGAAAAGGAAAAAAAAAAAATCCGCCTTGATTTTTACGACGGCCCTCAAGACTAGGTAGGTACAACGTTATGTTGTAGTCATTAGCGATGGGTAAGCAAAGAACAAACAGAAAATCTGTCCCAGTCACGTGAACCGTACATTAGAGCTGTAAAACTGTCATAAAATGGGAAATCTAATGACACCATCAGCCATGAAGGCCGCTAACGAGTTCTCTAATCTTTCATCAATGAAAAATTATTCCTCCATTCAACCCTGTTTTGATAGTTTCCGGAAGAGTGGAAGAAGGTTGCCTGTTCTTCAGGGTCTTTCGTGAAAATTATGTTCAATTTCGCCATGCTGTTAGTGAAACGTATTTCACGTGCTCTTGGTACCATAAAGAGTGTGCTTGCTAGTCGAAAAATTGTTGCTGTGAACGGCAGCTCATAAATATATCACGTATAATTATTATAGATGTGCAAAACTGCATCCCCTACTTGAGTTTACAATTAATATTCTAGTTTACAAAAGTTAAACAGTAAAGTGGTAACAATAGAATTTCACAATTTACTGCGTGGTATTCACGAGATCAACTCAAAGCGTTTATTTTGTAGTACCTACTGGGGTTCAAATGTAGGTGTTGAATAAATTCTAACATTCTTTCTTGTTAAGTTCAGTACCCCTCTACTGGACGATCAAGTTGTAGTTGGATTGTCTATCTAGTAGATATGTTTAAATTGGTGTCGACGTTTGAGTTATCTGATGAACTAGTTAAGTTCAATATTGTAAGGCTGACTGGTAATGAAGAAAAAACGATAAATTATCATTATCGTCCTAACTATGTGGCCAACGAATGGTCGTTATACACCGCTAACTATTCTTTCAACTTTTACAGGCAGGATGAACTCCTTTTTACTAGCATTTTACTAAATACTTCTTGGTGAACTAATACCTTCAGGACAAGAAACTTTCAAGTCAAACTAACAAGCCGAATTCCGAAAGTTTTCATCTGATTATGATGACATTCTCAAGAGTTGTGCGGGATAGAGTGTAAATGGTCCCGTGATTGTTTCATTGCTAACAAATCAATGCTACTGTGCGCATGCGCAAACGTAGCAGCAGCCGAACGTCATTTCTTCACGTTCGGGTAGTAGATCATCGGCTAATATTTTTTTTTAATTGATCAAGTTCTAAGCTAACCATATTGAGCTTATACTTCTTCAATTTCAGTTCTTTGCTTCAACATTGGGAAATCAGTTGTACCAACCTCTAGCGTTGCCTTTATATGGTTAATTCGGTGTCTCATTTCAACTAATTAGTGGAAAACAAAGTTCTTCCTCAGTATATAATAAACCTTGAATAAAATTAGTTCCGTAATACGCGAACCTCCATCTTGCTCATGCTTCGTGTTCTATTAACGAACGTAGGTAATGGAGAATTAGATTGTAAAGAGAGAGTGGTATTTTATCAAGAGAGAGCTTCAGCATTAAGCCCTCTTTCGTCTATATATTTCTATAATAGAATGATGCACTTTCTAATCAAACCGGTTGAGGTGGTGTTGAATTGCAAGGCGGATTGGTAGATTTTGCAATGACCAATGACTGTTGAAAGAGTCACATTCCTTTCCGCAGCGTGCGATCGCAACAGCACCTGTCGAGACAAGTTTCGTCCGATCGCTTGGCATTTTGCAAATGTCTTGTTCCGTGGACGATGAATTGCAGTCGCTAAAGTTGAGTAACGGCACTTATCTAATTACTTAAAGTTTTATAACGATAGCTGATATTGTATAACGATATTCAAACACCATCAGTTTACATACATCATAATGATGTGTGTAGACCTACATTTCAATTGCATCTATATCTCCAACCTCACCGTATTTGGATCCAAGATAGATCCTTCAATATTTTGAACATAAAATTCATTCATCTTTTTTTTTAAAGTAAAACAGCTTTACACTGTTAAACTGGTACAAGTATACTAGATATGTTTTAGGTTTTAAATGTATTTGTTCATCAAATATAACAGCAACAAGAAAGCCATGACATAACCCTAAAGAAATTATTTTTAGGTACGACGTGGTTCTAAGAACTGTTATATGTATGGATCCCCTAAAAATTGCATCGGAGCATAAGAATTGGATTGAATAAAAATGCCAAAAAGAAACTAACTGAATGTAATGAAAAATATACCATTCACTGCTCAGTTTCGATATGCTTGTATTTTCCAAACGCTTCTCCCCAGTGACTGCGAGAAAATGTTCTTGGAATCCATGTTAATCATTGTCAAGACACTCCATATTTCTGATGTTTGTTATTTAAAAAATTGGTTCGACCGTGGATTAAGTTCCTGGAGAAAACGTTTGGAAAATACGGATCAAAATAAGCAAATGAAGACTTATTTCTCATTAATGTTTCAACAATTTAACTGCCCAAGAAAAGTAACTCATATCATGGATAGGAATCAGCCAGTGTCCCTCCTATAATAATAATATTTAGATTAGATTTGAATGCTTTCAATAATAATAGCGAAAAAACAAGACATGATACATTGCAATAAGAAAAGAAGATACAAAAGATTAAAGAAAGAACAAAGTTTCATATTGGCAATTTCCGATCCCCAAATGTTAAGAAAACTATTGAGAAACCAGGATTTGATTGTTGAAGTAGATTTTCGAATACAACATAATAACAACAAACAAATTTAAAATGTTAAAGTAATTTAAAAGAATAGGTAATTGTAAAGGCTAGTAGAGGGGAAAATGAATTTAGAGAAACGAGAAATTTAATAAATTATATTGAAAATTGGCGTATTTGTAATTATTTCTTGTAACCTGTTAGCAGCTGGTCTTGTGCACTACTTTTCTAGGAATGAACCAGTTGCCATAAATACAATATACTGCCGCAGGGAGATTTGCTTTGTTCGGTTGGCACCCTGATCGCGCGAAAACGATGGGGATGAGCGCGGGAAAAGGGTCAGCGAATTATTCATGATGAATGTAACGAATATGTAGTGGCCTTTATTACCTCGGCGAAGCTCCACCGCGGGCGCTCTCTGTTGTCCAACAATAGTGGTGCTAACGTGGACCCGTCGTAAAGAGTCGAAGAATGATTGATATAGTGGTAGTAATATGTAGCCACGTTGGGTTTCGTTGTTGAAGGAGGTACATTGCTCCTATACCCATAAAACTCTCCACTCTTCTTGACCGTCTGCTGAACAGAGATTTTACTTTCCGATTCAACCGGAGGGCGAAGGAAAAGTTATGCTGTCGAGGAGACAAACTTGTTAAAATATGTCTTCTTTGAAACGTGAAGCTAAATTAAATTTTACTACCCATCACACTTATTATAATTCAGTATGATGCGTTCTATACTAATGGTAGATTTATGAGATATGTTATGTCAATTCAAGCACATATACAAACGAAGAGTAGGAAACAATCAATGTATAGGGTATTTACCTATCAATAATGATTGGTAAGAGGTTGAGGGGAGGAGATTTTATTAGAAGTTCGTCTTTTATGTATTTTTGTCCATAAATGTTAATACCCGTAATAATGTTCCCCGTATGACCTCGCTTGGGTTTCGAAATACTTAGTTCAACACATTCAAAAATACACTATTTGTAGTGGTTTTGGAGCCACCATGAATACTTCACCCTTGAGATTACTTGCTGGGAGCTTCTTATTTTCAACTTGCTAGCTTTGTACTTATCCGTAAAATTGGTTTTATTTCTGTTGGTAATTCTGTATAATATTCCATCATAATGTATAATGACAGCGAAATTGCTCCATTTGAGGTTTGACTGCAATGTTCTCTTGTAATATCACGGTTTTAGAACATATAATGCCATGTATTATTAAGTGGTTTATGGCAAAACAGAAGGGATGGAGTTTTTAGTTATTCAGTGATGCTTTCGGGGTTGGGAAGTTGAAATTCAGATTTAAATTTATAGTTATTATGATTTTGAGCTGAAGGAGCATGAAGGATATTGTTAGTTATTGGACAATAAATGGGAGAAGGTCTGTTTAGGATAAATATGTGTTATCTTGCCTTAAACCACTTATACTCTAAAACAGTGAATATAACAAGAGCACATGGCAGCCTAACTTCTAATAGACCAGTCTTGCAGCTGTTGTTTACCGTGATGAAATATTATTTAGGAACTCTTTACCACGAATAAACTCAGCAAGCAGAAAATAAAAAGCCCCAGCATGTAGTAGCCCTTGGTGCTTCACAATACACTTAGATAATGTATTACACTTCACTACGTATATAATGAACGAAATACTTCAAATCCATGACAAGGTTTTATGGCGAAAGCCCTTGGGGCAGTATTTATGGACAATAAAACGTATAAAAGGAACTGCCGATAAAACTTTCTTCACTAAACTCCTAGCAGTGCACCAGTTCAGCAAGTGTGAATCCGAATATTTACTGACGTATTCACGTTACAGTAAAATGATGGGGCGCCTCAATTTAAATCAGCACTTGACAAACCTTCAGAACAAATTATTTATCAAACACTTTAACGGTTCCATTAGGTAACATAAATGATGCAAACAATCTCACTCCTCCGTTTAAGAGTCTTCTTGTAAGTATTCAATAATATATTGGTATAACATTCAAGTGTAAGACGAACAAACTTGCAGACAAACCATCTGAAAAAATATCGCTAATTGTCTTCAATGCCAATCAACGTTAACGAATCCACAAATTCTGTGGTTCTAGTTGTCGAACTGATAGATATATCTAATTACCTAAATTAAAATACCCTTAGCGATATATCATCATATTAAAACGCTGCGAATCTCGCAAAGTTTCATTTTTATGTATTAGGTAGATAACCCTCCTTCTCAAGTGACTCATCTATGTTTATCAGATGTAGCCCATGGTACATGATCTAGACTCGGCGCCTCGCGCCACAATGCCATGCAGCTGTATTCTAGGCGGCATAGGATGATCCACATTTATATTTTAGAATGGTGAATCGATTACAAAAGAAATTAGCTTCAACGGCCCTTCAGCTGATCAGTGTGTCTCTATACCTCGAAATCGATTCCTAGAATGACATTGCCCTGTTAAACTCCCTGAACACCAAACTTCATTAGCACCTTTGTATCAAATCAAAGCTGATATCAAATTATCTACAATGCTACAATTAATATGTATGAACTGTACAAAGATCTGATGTAGAAACCCATGAGTAGAACAACTGAAATTCAATTCATTTTTGAGACTAAATAAAACATCTACCTACGCTTCACTTGTCTGCAACTATGTAAAAATCTGAAAAAAAAACTTTTTGAAACGGAATTCTTGAACACAAAAGTCCATTCTCAGCTGATTCTTTTGTCACAATGTAGTCGGCGATTTGTACCAAGTGCAAGGACGTTCAGATAATATGTCACCATCAAGGATTGACAGAAGGTGAAGCCAAAAATGCAGTCCCTAATCTGATTTTCACTAACTTTGATCTAGTGGTTTAAAGAAAATTTTCGGACAGCTTTCGAAGTTTTTTTTTTTTTTTAATTCGATTTGCGGATTTTACACATCTTGAACATTAACATTTACAAACTTGAACACATTATCAATAATAAACCAAAATAGACCTTCAGTTCTACTTTTCAGAAGTTTCTGAGTGATTGCCAGTTTTAATGGTCATTCCGGCCATATTGGTAGGTAGTGTCGTAAAAAGCTTTAATGAAGTCGGACCCTAGTCCACTTCATCAAGCTGGACATGGAATTTGGCCTATTGGAATTCGGTCGTTAAAGTGGCGATGTTTACATTCCAATCGATGTTTTGAGGATGTCGAATCGAATCGGTCGTTAGCTCCCAGTTTTCCCGATTGTTGTTAGGAATCGTAGCCAACTGTTACACAAATACCACCATCCGAAGTCTTCATTGCTCCCCAAATCAACTAGTCAAGATGAAGGTCTTAGATCATATGAGTAGAAAAGGCTTGTCTTTCGTGATTGACTA
Organism: Creontiades dilutus; assembly: GCA_031894815.1. NCBI lineage: Eukaryota > Metazoa > Arthropoda > Insecta > Hemiptera > Miridae > Creontiades > Creontiades dilutus. The sequence goes on from JAVIWC010006749.1 coordinate 500,578, forward strand.
GCTACTCTCCCAACGTAGGCACCTGATAACTGCATATCTTTTCTCGAGAACGACTCCGTTATTGAAATATGGAACCGGACTCTTCTTATCAGAGACAAAGCGAGAATGTCATCAGGGGAGACATCTTCTTTCTGAAGCAGAGGGGTTCCAACTATCATAGGCTTGTACATGAATCTCAGTCAAACATACTTAAGAATGGGCTCATCTCTATGCACGCATGGATTTTGGCTTCTGCGCTTACAACAAAAGGGCAAGCTGTTTTGAAAGGTAATTTGCTATTGAGAAACAATTTTGTAGTTTCCCACTCACAATTTTCACTTATATTAATTTCTGTTTGTAGATCATTACGGTCAATAATGGAAAACCTGTATGATCCTTCATTTGCATTCTTGTTGGATGAATTTCCCGATGATTACTCGAATCGGACCCTGATGATTGATTGATTCACCCGTGTTTGAAGTAATACGAGCCAATGTACCAATTTTAAACGGATTTGCAGAATTGTCAGAAAATTTACGGCGACCAGAGCTGTATCATAACATACCAAATACATCTATCAAGAATATCTAGTGCTCTAGAATAAAATTACAAAGCGTGGATTCGCATTTATCGTCTGACGGGCTATTGTAACTCATTTCCTAATCGATCTAAGATAATGAAATATTTGTATTCATTTATAAGTTAAGGTTTCTGTGATTCATCTAGAATACAATTATAACGTAAGATGGCTTGAGAATTTGTGATACCATTCAATAAACGTACAGCGGTGATCCACGTTCCTGAACTGTATAACAAAGAAATAATAAATCTCTGAATTTTGTGTAGCATTTATTATTATCATACTGGATTATAAGCAATTGATAAAGGTCTACATATAAATTGTATTCAATGTGTATTCAATGTTCACGCCAAAAACTTGGAGCACACAGTCATTGATAGGAATTGGCGTGTGTAGCTTAAAAGTTGTTAAACCGTGTGAACCACTTGATGCCTACTTCATGCCAAACCAATATTACTATATTTTGCAGAAACCCAGACAACTCCTGCAGCCAATAACCATGAAATCAAAATTGTATGTTTATTATCACATCCATATTGATATTTCCACTCTCTCCAAACAAGTTAGCGTTGGATTGAATAATTCGATGATGCATATAAAGTTTTTACATCAAGCGTTATAGTAATCAAATGACGTTAGTTTAAAAAGTTCGATAATAATTATTTCTAACAAAAGTAATTATTACTGTTCACTTCTATCAGCGGAATAGTTTGCTTCTACGGTCGACAGAGCAGCAGGATGTTACGTCACCTATTAGGGCTGAAATTACTCGTGTGACGGTATTTCCGCTACCGATAGAAGTCTGCGCTAATACCGTTTATTGAACTATCAACGTGTTGCCTCCTCCTTATTGCTTCGAGCAAGGCCTCGCCCTGCCTTGAACATCAACTAATATCACGGAGGGAATCAATAGTTAGCTGAGAAGTCCACACGCGAAAGCTGAATTATTCATAGACTGTAATATTTGTATTTCCAGGTATAGTTCTTCTAGACGATAACGCGCTAGTTACCAGCAATGACGTACCGTTACTTTCTGCACTTAGTGTTTTCTACTTACCTACGTAATAAAATCCTTTTTTCCCAAACCGCCAGGGATTAGACAAATCCGTGATATTTACAACGATGTACTTTTATTATCGCTAATTTGGGCAATCCATCGAGATTGTATTTACCGAGAGGAACGTTGTATTGGATATTTCCGTTTCTGGTCTGTGCCTAAAGAATGACCTCGATTCGTAAGGTTACATAGCTGCGCTAGTCCTACCAGCTAACTTTCTCCTGCCTTGTATTTCTCTATCCTTCACATCGACAATGATTTCGTTCGTTGGATTTTCTAACTCACTCCCTCAGGGATAAAGCAACTGCGTTCTACAAGGAAATTTTGTGAACATTCTGATTTTGATGTTTTTGGACCAGTACTATTTTCATTAAATTAATATAGAGGTAAGGAAAATCGTTATACCAAGAGGATGTTTTGAACAAGGAATTCGCTACAAAAATCAAATAAAAACTATTTGCAAGTTTGGGTATCTTAGAAAATACATACACCAAACAGACGGACATAGTACAATATAGTATTGTACTTTTGCCGAGCCCCATATTTTCCACTGTGGTACAATTCAATAAAATTATTACTCCGGAGAATCCAATAATGGAAATATTATTAAATTGTTAACTATGTATTTGTTGCTTCACGAACAAAGTGTTTCCAGACAATATTAAACCTATTTTGAAGATGGAAGGAATTAATTACAGCCTGCTTTACACGAGTTCAAAGATATTTGTCAAAATATGACGAAAATAATGAAAGTTGAGAGAATGAGGGAATTTTAGATTTGAAATTACACATTTTCCTGTCGAACATTCAAAGATTTTTTCCCTTTATTTGAAAATCAAATTCTACTGCCAAGGTATGAACTATGCGTGGGGAAAATATCCAAAATTAGACAGAAGAGAAATAGACACCGAAATTAGTTAGGAATGCCTATATGGAAGGCAGTAGGAATCTTTCATATTGGAGCAAAGATAACTTGGATATTTCAGGTAATCGAAAAGGTTACTGCTATGTGATACCTCCATCTAGTTTTTCAATGCATTTAGCGCTGCCCTTGCAACTCAGATGTCTCCTGAGAATCAGTTTTGCCTGCGGTGCAGTTTACATCTAAGAAACCTACAGTATTTCTGATGTCTTCGTATTATGTTCTTCTAGCTGGAGAACACAATCCAACTCTCACATAACGGTTAGATACGCAAATAGATAAGGCGTAGAATGGACGTAACAATATCGAAACAGAATTGTGACGATTTACTATCGTCGTGGGATGCATTTTTAAATATGTAAGCTTGTTAAATGTGAATATATTGTTTTCCACTCACACCACTACTGCGAAATAGATCGATCGCTAACTGCTATCATTATATCCCACGTTATTCATAGCAGAAATGTCGATATAGATAATTCTACTCAAGCAAAATCTTCTTTCTAAAATAATAACTTTTAAGTGGGAACAAGTATTTGCTTATTTTCGCGTTGAATATTACAAATCTTTCCTCTGAATCTTCCAGATCTCCATTTATAAGGATAAAGTCACCTTTATGACAATATTTTCGATTCTAAATCACTTTTATAATCTAAAATCACAGAAATGGCTACACCATATGACTTTACGAGTTTTTAAGTGTTTCCTCATTCGAGACGCTTACATTACCTAATTGTCAACAATGAAGATAGATGCAGAAGCTTACAATGTTTTCCACTATAATAATAACCAAATTTTTGTTTCAGGTATGACACATCCGATAACGTCCAATAACATCTACGGAATTCTTTAAAGTACATTGCACATATCTTGTTGGTAAGTGATTCTTCAAATGTTTAGTCACATTCCATTCGGAAATTGAGGTGAATGAAGAAGAAATCCTTGTTAAATACCTGTGTTCAACATTTCAAGTAAATTTTCTTATGATATTGTTCATGCATTCAATATTTCTCATTGTAGAACAATAAAAGTTGAATGTGTACTTCAAAAAGTATTTTTCATGAATGAACGTGAATAGCTTTGGAACCATAGGGTAGGTTTCTTCAATTTTCCCATACGGAAGTAATAAATGGTATTCACCAGCGAATGAAAGTCGGATAGGAGCACAAACGAAGCAAAATGCGGTTTTATTATTACTAGAACTTCTGTTGCATGCAAGTGCTGCTCGAAAAATATTATCAAAGCGTCCAAATAAGCGGACGGAGGAGTTATGAGATTTCCTGCAAGAAAAAAAGTTGTTGGCTTTGGATGCAGTTGAAGTTTTTTTTTTTTTCTTTCTGCATCCCATAGCTGCTACAACTGTGGTAACAATAATTTTCCATTCCAGTCGTTATCTGGGGGTTTACAACCTTGTTTTGTATGCGAGACTAGCCAGGAGTGGTCGCGCGAAGGGAAGGGGAGAGTGAGGTAACAAACTTGGGAATTTAGTGCGCTTCATATTGAATGCGTGATAAAGATGAATAATGATCCAATCCGAATAAAACAACGTTTCCCGCTCACCGTTTTTCTCTTTCGCGAAATGAATGATAGATAACTTCTACAAGAAAATGTCCCAAGTTTCAGCTTTGAAGCTAAATGAGTTTTGCGAGACTCCTCTTTTCCCTCCCTAATATAATAGTTATAAACGACTTCAGCCAACTTGATCGTCCAGAGTTGAAATTCTTAATCAAAACTTTGGGGTCTGGAACCGTAAACATGTCCGAAAAATAAACAATGTGACTCGATTGGCCGTGTTTCCCCATTTGAAGGATTCAAATTTTCCTTCGACCCCCTTCCTTTCCAGTTACTGCTCTTGCCTTCACTTTTCCAAAGTCATCATAAAGCATAGTTTAACGTCGACGGCTATTACGAATCGCATAAATCCAGTAGTTGCTTTTTCGTTCTCTCTCTCACTTCAGGAATATATTCGAGAAATCGTTATTAAGTTCCGCGGAAAGCTTTTCAGATTTATGCTTTAATACGCTCTAGACATCTAGAAACTCTGCCCCCTCTACCACGCCGTTCGTTTTCCAGTGCAAGGTGCTGCTTGGGGGGAGGACTGAAATATATCGGGAAAAACTTTATGCGACTCAACTTGACTGTGCTAAGCCACGGCATTTGAAATCAGGTTTTGATGTACATTCTCAACTTCTGCGGCCCCCCTTCCTCCTCTTTCCGACCAGCATGTTGGAAAGGGTTTTGTTCAATATCGGTGTATCGATCGGATCTTCGCCCCACTCCTGTACTATAACCTCCTTCCACTTCGTCATTCCTTCACAAATCATCTACTTCGTTTTTGTTTCTCTTGCCCGTTTTATCCATTTTACCAATGGAAGCGAATCCGCGGGGAAAAAGGTCATGCTGAATGTTCCATCACCTTCATACATAGTTTCTCGTTGAAAGAACATCTTGCGATTCAAACCTTACGTTTTATTCTTCGTATAGCTACACGTAAGCTATCAAATTATCCCTTTCACCATATCATATCTTACTCAAATATTTAGATAAATAAACTGTATTTTTACTCGAAAATCAAATATTACATTTGAAATAAGAGAGTTCAAAGAAGCAAATTATCGCTAAGTAGATAATCACTCTAAGGAGCTCATAATTCATAATAATAAGCCTTCCATAATTGACATATTCATAATGCCGGAATTGAAAAAATATTATTAACATTTTCAGGCGGAGTGAATTATAATATAATTAAAACGTGAAAAACTGCCTATAACTGTTGAATGTGCTCTGTCGCCGATCGAAATAATTTGGTATACAAACAAGAAATTAAAAATGATGCTAGGACCTGGGACCTCTTTCCCACATTAGACGCATTTTATTAATTATGCTTACCAAGGGTCGCAAGGTGCAAAGTTGTTATACAAACCTATTTTCTTGTTACGGTTTGCTACAAGGGAGGATTTTAAGGATTATATGATTTATGAAGAGAGATGATTTATAGAAGAAAAGTAATAGATGAAATCGCGCGCATTTTACTGGGTAAATACTAACCGATAGAACTCAAACAAGTGAAAGAACCGAGGTACCCTCACTAAATGTTAGTTGTCATTGGAACATGGAGTTGTCTATTGCACATTGAATGTACTTGAAAAAATAAATTCATATGTAGATACATCCGATTTCAATAGCTCAGAATCAATCTTATGTTTTGCTTAATCATTCAAAGCTCAAGTTGTTAATCCAAACTTGTGTAAGTATAAAATAACTGTTTATAGAATATCATAGCTATTATCAGCACTTCTAATCTCAGTCAAATATAGATTCATCAGTAAAATTGTGCGGTAACAAACTCCATTTTAGTGTAAATTTTATGGTCACCGTTTAGGAGTTTACCTCATTCGTTCGTTGTCTCCATTCCCATCGAACTGGACAATATGATCTCAAATAATTGTTTCAGTCTGAGATTACCAGAAGCTTTACAAAATCAATCTCATCATGATCTGATAGGAGCAGATCAAAGAGTAATGGTTTCAAAAATATCACTGCTCCACAACAGCAATCACTTCATGATCGTAGATAGACCTTAGCCCAACTTTTCATGGAACAATTCCATTCAGACTAATAATCCAAATAATCTTAGAACATAATCATACAGGCGAAGATAAAATTGATGTTGTTGGATTATTGTTCAAAAACCCTTTTTTTACAGAAAATTTTGTTGTTTGAGACCATTATACAATATACTTCATTGAATAAGTGTTCGTACTGTCATTGTTTAGCGATTTTATTATCTACAAACATGGTTGCTGATAATTACAGGCGTTCGCAGGACAATTATAATTGAGCTGGTTTAAAACTGTTTTGGCTGTACAGTGTCTATAACGTGTCGTGGGCGGGTGAGTCTTCTGATGTCCGGAATTTGAAATCCTTAATTAACTAGGGGGTTGTATTGGTCGGAATTACGTTGAACAAAGATGCTGCAACATTTATCGTGGGTCTGAATAGGCTATTCAAGCTGGAGGTCTCGTTACAATGTTGCATTCCGTACGAGGAGGAGCCTGCACGATTCGTCTTTGAAGTACCTATTGCATTTTGTTACTGTTCCACTGTTCGGAATTCTGACTTGGAGCGAGTACCCCAGACAACTAAGGCGAATGTCCAGATAGGTCGGATAAGGGTTTTGTATAAAGTAATTCTGTGTAGTATAGATTTGGCCTTAGAAAAAACGACTTCAACTGGGCAACTCGATATTTGACTTTCTGTTTAAGTTCGCTAATATGTTCGTGGAAAGTGAGCCGTTTGTACAATATCACTCCAAAATATTTATGAAAGGTTTTGATTGAGATTAACTGCCCGATATAGTAAAGTTCGGGATCTTCATGGTATCTTTTGAAAGCATTGGTTAAGTTACAAAGTCAACACTACGTTTTTATTTAGTCATGTGAGGAAAGGGACGATTATAAGGGTTGGATTGTGATTGGCGGGAGAAATCCCATAATATCGAACGACTGAGATATGTGATGGTTATAGATAATTTCCTCTTCCCGTTTTTTGAAACTGCTAAGCCAGGGCTTTTTAGGTTCAGGGGTATCCGCTAGGTGTTGCTGGCATATCGCCTCAGCCCTCGGAAGAACCTACCAGTCCATTCCATCTTGTCCTTGTGTAAGAATATTTGCAGCATCTCGTCAATAATTATTTCCCCGCAACCCGTTCACATTTAATTAGTCCGCTAAATCAGGCTGTTCATCACACCATACTGATTGGGTGACTTACAGGTAGCACCAGTTACTAAAATTATTCTCCCGTACTCGGATCTCGCACCTACAAGTGACATCTGGGGATCTCGTTTAAGGCAAGCCTTCCTTCGTCAAGCGGCCAGCATCCGTGGGAAAGTCCTTAGATTGCATCCCATCTCAACACATGCCATCTAAATTACACTTTACGCTTCCGACCTCGTCATCATTCGTATCTCGACATTTCATTCATTACGTCAAACTGTGCCTCTCTGTTATTGTTCAGTAGAATACACAATGTTACATTTATGCAAGTATAACTCGAGCCCGGTCTCATTTTTCACAATATAGTCCGTCCCTCAGGTTGTTATATTATTTGTCGTTGAGTTGAAACAGGTTTTTCCGACTAGACAGTATTATATTTGCCCTTCATTCTCAATGGTAATTTTACTTCTTCTTTAGCTTATATCTTTCTCAGTGTTCTCGTCATTGTTTTGCATGTGGGGCACAAATGCTGTTCCCAAGACTCTGAAGGTTGCCAATTGACTTTCTAGTTTCAACCGAGGTAGGTCAGCTAGTCGGAAGAATAGAAATCCAATCTACAGTGGGCGCTCGTACTATGTTTTTATTTAACAAACTTATATTTACAAAGTTCAGAAGTCCATTTTTAAAAATCAGAAACATAATCATGAAATTTTAGATTATTGGTTAATTGTTTACACCATGAATTTTTGGTTCGATAAAAAATCAAAATCAATAACTTTGATCTTGTTCTAAATTTGAAGTTCTAGTTCCAAAACTTTTCGGTGCTACACTAAAAGGCACTTCAGCCTTTTATTGTTGACTACTACCAATGAAATGTATTATTATCTTTCCACAATATCTGATGACCAACTCTTCGTGTTCAGCTATTATCATTTCTAAGTTTTGTGCCTCTTGTTTTTCGATTTGTATTTCTGTCAATCTGTCTGCATTTGATAAATTCTTCATTTAATACAGAATTCTTTCTAAGCTAATAATAAATAATATCTGGTTTTTGAAACACTCAATACGAAATATAATCATCCAGCAAATCCCATCCAGGATGGAAAGAACGAGAAAAAATGTTATAACCAATTAGACATCTCAACGTCATTTTTTACATTCATTCATTCATTCATTCTGTACCTAGAGAATCTAATTGCGAGGCAATTGTTTGGTAAAACCGGTGCAAAATTTAAAAGTTTTTGCAATTTGAGCTATGTGTCCGGTATTGCATAAAAGGCCGCTGTACTACGCCAAATTAAAGTTTATTCTTTCCTTCAAGCATGGTAAACTTTTCTGAATTGTATTAATATTTTATTAGTTTCATTAATATCTGTTTATGTTTCGTATATTTCTTTCATCCGTTATACTGTTTGTTTAATCTCTTACACTAGGTATGACTGAGATTCGAGTGACATTTAGAATTAATTGTCAAGACAGGTTGAAGCTGTGAATATTTTTTTACAAGTATTGGGTTGAGAATATTTGATACACCAGCACCGAGTTGAAAGTTATTCTATCAAACATTACCGATCTATGGGCAAACCTCATATTATAAGGAACGTACACATATATTCGAGTCAGTCAATCATACAACCCTTACAGTCGATTAACTATATGCTGTAAAACAGAACTGTACATTGCAATATCTGGTAAAATCAATCAATATTTATGTAGTGCACTATTTATAATGACGACAGTTCTTCATTAATTACGACATGAGTGCATAATCTTTTAAGAACAATTTATTGCCTTTCGTATATTTCTTGCATCGGTTTTTCTTTCTTTCATTTTGAATTTTACTTATTTTCCTCCACTAATTAGCTGTGAGTGAGATATTTGAGTGACATTTTGAAAAATTGTCAAGGGAGGTTGAAACTGTGAATATGTTTTTACAAGTACAACGGCTATGATGAAGGCTCCGTCCTGATAATCCCGATGAACTTAGGATACGAGATATGAGCGCTGGAAAGGAATAGTTCTCTGCAGGTAACTGTTCACTTCTTTGGTTTGTAAGAGATGATCTCAACATCGTAAGACCGGTTCTAAAGAATGTCGAATACAAGCGACATGCCTCTCCTCCCTTCTCAGCCTCCAAACGACTAGTTACCGACCTTTCCAACTTCGTTACTCCTTTGAGGTTGAACAATTTATGTAAACTCTTAACCCCCTCTACCCTTCCCGTTCCGTCCATACCCCTTCAAACTTACTGTATTGCAGTTACTCAACATTTAATTTTATTACCTACGGGGATGTGTCAACAGTTTTTAAAAAGGATGTCGTTTTGTTTGTTTTTTGAGCATAAAGTGAAGTGCCGTAAAATTTCATCATCGTTCATAAATTCATAAGTAAATCTTCATATAAAAAACCCATAAAACTTACTTACCTATGAAAATCAGTAAGGTGGGTCGAACTGGAAGTCTCGTATCATAGAACTTTATTCCCCCTCTCCCTCTTTCCACCAATCAGAGGGTACCATCCCGACCGATTGCCGAAAATTGGATTAATCAAATGACACCTGGTTAATGATGTCATATCTAATTAGCGAGGAAATAAAATCTAACCACAACCTATACACGTTTTCGGTTTGATTGCTGCATTAAACAAGTTTTATCGATTTCAGACTTAAGATGTTCCATAACCATTTGATGAACGTGTAACTCTTTAAATGCACTTAGTAAGTATGAAGTGAAGAAATAAAATACGAATATCTATAAATTTTGGATACAAATCTACTATAATCTCTATAATGAGCCAAAAAGTTGAACCGTAATATTTTTCAAAGTGCTTCCACCAAAAGTTATCCTAGAAGGCTGGATCAATCAATTCCACTCTTCGAGTAAACCCCCAAAGGGCATCTCAATTTAACAATTGAAGACACGAGTGGATGTGGGTCGCGAACACTACAATTCAAGATAATTGAAGCTTTTACCTTGAAACTCTTGTTTAATTTATATTTTAACGTTTTTTTCTCCATGCTGATTGCTAAGCGTTTACGTTTCCACCCAGATATGCAAATAAATCTGATTTTGAAGAATATCCTGTCTCACCTTATCATACAGGTGACAAGAGCAGATGAACCCCCACTTTTTTCCATACGGAAATCTCAAATATCGGTTACATAATGCCTTCTTCCATAAATGAATTTCAAGGAGTAGTGACAAAGCATCATCTTCCACGGAGTATCTTTAAAACACTTGATTTTAGACCCTCGGGCCCATCATGATGGAGCTTTGCCCATAACCCGAGAAACCGTCAAAACCCCATTTTCGACAAACATGATAAATAACACCTTCTTCCCCACGCATGTCTTCAATTATTGTTAATGTCCCATTAATAAATTAGGCGTAATTTGCATTTTTACTCCACACTCATGATAAATTTCGTTAACTAGCCTGGGAAATGAACCCGGGATCCACTGCTCAACGAAAATACTTTAGGAGAGCGCCTGAGACCACTCGAATCAACAAAGGACACCGTGTGAAAAACTTTAGGAGTCACCACACATTCAATACAAGGAAATGCTAATCCTATAGTCCAGTTACAGTCTGCAAAGTAGCTTTTGAAAAGCAACACTTTTGGTTTATTATAAATATAAATAAAAAACTTTGTAATCGGAAAAAAAGAAAAAATTGACTACCTACTACCTCAAAATTTCTTTTGTGTTTCACGAGTAAAATTCAAAATTGGAAGAAAAAAATCCTGTCCATTCCGGAGCTTTCCCCCAAAATGAATGTACCACAATATATTTGGATCAGCAATTAAATTTAACTTAGATGGATCGTTCTGATACAGAAATAATAAACCTCTGTGTAATAATTTGCAGCGTTATATATTTTATACGAAATTCGCTAAAGCTAAGCTCGTTTGTAGACTATTAATGTGCGTTATAGCTCATTGTAATCAACGTCCTTTTTTCATCCCTATAAGAAATGAAGAAATGATGAATATCCAGCAACCCAGGTCTCTCACTCGATTTTTAAAATCTCCCTTAAAATTAAATCCTCGCATCAAGGGCTTAACTACAAAAATTATTCCAGAACTACACGAAACGGATTTTAATTTCGGCAGTGATAGTTGTAGTTGTATTCTTACTCCGATTTCTCGTTTACTGAAACACTCGGGTTATTTCGTAAGTTTTCGAAAAACTGAATTTTATTGTTTTGATCTTTAGGTTTAATCGAAAGATATGGTCAACTAAACCTATGGAGTCAGGACAACTAAACCTATGACTGACCTGTGATTTTTAAAACCGTTCTAATAGACTTTGTCCAATAGTTTGAGATAAGACGGACGCCGGACATTTTATTGTTTTCTTTCAATTATCCGTACATTAAAATTGATTAACGATGACATATTGAATTTTTGGAGGTATCAACAAATTCAGGAGGGAGAGTGACAATGATTGGTCGATTACAAGGGTTCATTATCGAAAATGATTAATCAAAATTGATGCAGTGGAAATCTACGAGTAGGTTGCAACTCGATTTTCAGGACGCACTCAGAGGCATATATGCAGATATCAGCATGTTATCAGTTTAGACAAGACAGAGGAGAATGGCTAGAAAGGGGTTTGTCATAAAAGTGGAGTTTATATTGTGTGCTAATTGGCTAGCAGGGCCGCCCTCTGACAACCTCCCAAGGAACGAACGTCCCTGCCGAGTGAGGTCGTTCATTGTATTGCTTCGTCGAAGACCCCTTCTCCCGTGAAACAATGGGGAAATACAATGATAAAACGGTGATAAGAAGACTTCAATACGTTACCGCTTGAGACTGAACATACGAGAACCAAATCAAGCACATATCTAAAACTTCTAAACGACATAGTGCCCCTTACGTTCAGCTTGGAATTGTTTTCCGTTGATTTCAATGATAAAGGAGTGGTTCTCTATTTTACCTGCTAAGGGAGTATGTTTTCGTGAAAACAAGTTATCCCTTTCTTCTTCTTTATATATTTTCCTTAAATCTCAGAGCAATATTTATCCCGTATACGAACTTATTGAATTCTTGCGATTCACATTTTGCATGTTCTGTTAAGTAAGTTACAACACTTTCGTATTTCCAAAAGTACTCCGTTAGTGCGAGTATTATTATTGTGATATGCAACATTATTTTCCAGGTACGTAATAAGTTATGGGACTATTAAACAATAAATCAAACCTGAATAATGAGATTGTGGATGGGCATGGGTTCTTCCCATTTGATGAAACGGCTAACTCTGAGCATAAACCTGAAGCTTTTTAGCATCAGGGGTATCCCCTGGTTGTTGTAGGTATGTTGCCTCAGCTTTTGAAAGGAGCAACTAGTACGTTTCATCTCCTTCTTGTTATAGGGTATTGAGGTATTCTAAAACTGAAAATTGCTAGAAACCGCTCACTAAATGTTTATTGGTTTCAAGTACCTACAACAAACCCATTAACAATCCATGAAGATCAATACCATAATTGTTGATTCCACAAACCTTTTCCACTAGACGTTGGAAAGCTCTCAAGTCATACAGAAGTGTTGTGTTCCCTAAAGCGCTGTGATAATGGGGAAATCTGATTTATTCGAAGACAACTGATGAGCAGAAGTCAAATCGGAAATACGAACTACAATCAAAGGTGGTCACCAAAGAAGACTGACTAGTGACTTACCTGAAATCGTACGTGAAACGGCTACGGCATGAAGATAATTTCCTGTTGTTGCATATAACATTGCACACTGTTTGGCATTCACTTTGTTTAGTTGACCAGAAGGTCCGATCCTGGAAATCAGCCAGACACCAGTCAGCCAGAACTCATCCGGATACCATCCGAACTCACAACTATACATGGAAATGTACCTGTCAGTGTCTATTCAACAAGCATTCAGCAATAGGTCTTTGAGCCATGGAATGTGTGTAGGTGGTGCTAGTTTCTGTGGACATCTCGGCAGGAGTGGTTTGTGGTAACCCCATTGAGAATATATAATGAGTTAGGCACCCTATAAAAAGGGCTCTTCAGGTACACAGTAAATGCAAAATAATCCAAAACATATCCAGATCTGTTTTAGTCAGTGTTTAGGAGTTGTTTGTTTGGGTTTGTTTCCCTGTTATGAGTCATGTAATTTTGATCAAACTCATGCCAGTCACTTGTTTAAGGAATAGAAACAGTATTCAAGACCCTTAGTGCTCGAAGACATACATGAAAATTAGCTGTTGAAAAAGTCAATTTTTCTCCAATCTTTTAGATAACGAAATTCCTCCAAAGCATGAATTGAATCTCCTTTTCACAAATTATCATGTAATTTAAGCTTACTCCTTTGTTTATACACATATTTATTCACTTGTGCTATAAATTTCTAGAAAATTAGATGGTTTCGTCGGTGATAACACTGCGCTGATAATGGTTGTATCTTTCTACTAATTCTAAACGAAAGTTCACGTCTACAGTGAATAGCAACGGCAATGTTACGTACAGTCGACCTAAAACGGTATATCATACTCCGGACTTCCTCTGGAAAAAACATTGTCGAAAAATGAAAGGTTCTAATTCGCCTCAGAGAATTCATCGTTGTTATCACATTACAAGATCAGTTGATGCTGGCACTCAGGGACCGGGGGAACAATGGTATCTCTCAGCCAAGATATATCATCCTCTAAGTCACTTTATTCCCAAACCCGGAGATATTTTAATTAAAACCCCCTCAGCAATGAATTTATCATCCTTTCCACTCGACTTAACAGTCATTGTCTTTTTCTGACAGGTTGATTTATTGTATGTTACTTTACCTTGGTTCGTTGAAATATTGCTTCTTCATAAGTTACACAATTTACCTTGCAAAGGAAACCAAATACCCTTATTCGCATGATGAATTTCTGTGGTAAACTTATAAATGTTCGAGAATTAGTGGAATTTGTTCCTGGGAAAATAACTCCCACCCGAATAATTACAAGCTGTCCCAGTTCGGTCGTTCCACTTTCAATAATATTGAACATATTATGTTCGGCAAATGTTCAATGAGCAAAACATCCCGTGGAATACGGGAGAATTGTAAATTTCATCTTATATCTATGAGAATAGTCGAATACTCAATAATTCAATAATCCTGATCTGAATATTGGGATTCATGATCATGCGACAGTAGAAGTTCATAACTTTTACAAGAAAGTAGTTTGAAACTGAATGAATCTCGAAGAACTAGGAATTACTGAAGATGATACGAATAAATACAATTATGTGTGCATTGAAGAATGTCGGTTTACTGATAGATTTGAAACAAGTTTTGTTTTATGTACAAACATAAATGCAATTCATTGGAATCTATTAAGAAAATTGCCAAGCTCAACTTTTTTTCATCGAACACTGAACAACTAGAAAATGAGCGTAATAAAGAATTAAATTAGAGGAAAAAGAAAAAGCGATCTGTTACGCAAAATTAATTTTAAAAGGTCCACGCTAGTACATAATTTCGAAGAATGTTGAAAAACGACAAAACATTAACGTTTTAAAAGTAGTCAGTAATTCTTTTGCGTACTTTTTTTGCTGCTGCCTTGCATTTTATAAAACACCCGTTAAAAACGATTTGTTGATGAATCTGAAATTCATGAACGATATTTCCTGATGTGCATTTGGATTCTCCACATGAAGGAATTCTTGTTTTGGGTTAAGCATAAAAAGAAAATTACTTTAAAAAATGTACCTCTTATGATGATACGAAATACCTAACTTGAATTTCTGGCTTCACATTTTAAAAGAGCTGTAACATTAGAAGCTATTTTGAAGCTGCGATCAGGATCTCATTTCTACCGAAGCTGCAATAATACATTCTGTCTGCAGAAACTTGAACATTTTAGTTTAACAACTTTTCCAAAAATTATGGTCTTGCGTCTCTCGACCTATACATGGACTTGCCACGTGCAAATTACGCTGAGATTCTGGATTTTTGGTTGGAAAATTGTCTGGTCTTAAATTGTCCTTTTTAACACTAGAACATTTATTTATAATGCTTCTCAAGGCCCCTCCAGACTCTAGCGAACTAACCCGAGGAGCGAGAGTGTGGAAATGCATCTCGCCCTTCCTTGTCCCTCCTCGCCTCACTCTCCAACCTCGCGAGGCCCAGGAACGAGAATGTGGAAGGGGTTCCTCGGCCTTCCTCGTTCCTCCATTCCTCGCCTCGCCAGACTTCGTTTCGAGAGCAGTTTTTGGACCCCGAGTCAAAGGGACACAAGGGGTTGTACGGGTTTGTTCTATTCAGTAGTTGTGTTGTGTTTTTATATAGTTGTGATGGGTGACAGCAAAAGTTGGTCCTAACAGCTCCAGCTGGATTTTCTAAAGGCTTATCAGTCTGAGCCCGTGATATGGGATCCTAAACATGCTCAACATAAAGATATTGGAAAAAAATAAACGTATTAACTAAGAGAGTATAACTACAGTGAGCTACATCGACATCGTCGTCAGCCATGGTGGTACTGCAGAGGAGTAGGCGAGAGTGAAGCCCCCTCCAGTTTCCCCGCGAGAGTGTGGATGCGCGTGCTTTTCCTTGCCCCATTTTGGCGAGCATACTCCGCGAGGTTACTCCTCGATAGTCTGGAAGGGGCTTCAGCCTTAAGTGCGATCAAAACTATATAAGTGTATTGGGACGGTCTCAAGTACAACACCAAAAGTAGATCATTACGTCATATTGAACTTGAAATGCACTCGTACATGTCCATTAGTGTTAAAATGTCATCGAACTCCTGGTGTTTGTATAAGTATGCATGACTATGTATAGTGTGTGGATGCTTACAAATAATAACATTATTATTAAGCTGATATCAAACTTTTCGTTTAGATATCCCTTTGTAAAATACGAATTATGTTTGCCATAGTTGCAATAAATGAAGGAAATAGTTGCAGACCACCCCGTTCCCCTACACCAGCATGATAGTTTCATTTATTAACAGCTTTATTACTTCTTCTTGAACAACTGATTCAAGTCTTTTCTATTACCATAACTTCAAGATTCTGAGTGTTTTACTAGTCATGTTGATTACACTGCATTATTAATGGGACTTTACTAAAGTAGTAATTTTCCTAACTAACCGAAGTAATGAGATATGGCAGAGCTAGAGATTAATGTAAAATCAACGCTGCGAAAAAAAGTAGTATAACAGAAAACGACAGTTAAAAAGGGTGAAGAGGAATAATGTATAGTGTTGAGGGTGAAGAGGATGAAGAGAAGGAACCGGATTGTAATGTTGGGGGTTCAAGGTTGAAGACTGACTCTCCGACACCAGTTTTTTATAGTCAAGTGTAGAGTGTACCTTTGTGGTGCTCCTTCAAACATAATTACCATTCCTTTCCCGATGGAACCCCCACCGCAAGATTGTTATTAAAACTAATCTCAACTCTATGGCTTTCCTCTGACCACCTGTGATTATCTTCT
Source organism: Creontiades dilutus (assembly GCA_031894815.1). Classification (NCBI taxonomy): domain Eukaryota; kingdom Metazoa; phylum Arthropoda; class Insecta; order Hemiptera; family Miridae; genus Creontiades; species Creontiades dilutus. Next base: position 517,257 of record JAVIWC010006749.1, read on the forward strand.
TCCAATCCTGAGTTCATCTTAATTAGTCATAGGAACTCGGGGAGGGGCCGGGTGTATGCCAGTTGTTATATACGCAGTCAGATTATAAAATCACCCTAATTCTTTGTAATTCATCTACGTGACCGGTATAAACTACTTCTTCTCGGCCCGTAATCGAAATTTCTCTGTAATGAAAGGTAGACTATCAAAACCGGAAAGTAAACAATATAGTTACCTGCGGGAGGGAGAAAAGAACAATGATTGCCCCCAACGATTATCCGTTTACTCAACTTAACCAAAACAATCAAGTTTTTCTATCAAGCATTCATCTTTTGAATCATGAATAATCGGATTCATTATCAGAATGTGTCATGTGCATGATAATTGAGCTTTCAACTAGATGGAAATAACGCAATAATACGACTGATAGAAACAAAACTATGGGCACTCACATGGAACTCCTTATTTTATATTTCCAAATTCTATACATTCTATCTAATTCTATAACAGAATGACCCCATAAATACGATTTTTTCACACGACTTTTCAAGGTTTTTTCAAGTTCTGAAAGCATGAAAACCCCGATAATAACGTTAGATTTGCGTGACAATGAAAAATCGAAAATATAAAAGTGCTGATTATAGTAACTAGTTTACGGTTAGTATAGTTTGTTATTTTTTAAACACTATAATAAGCAGAAACAGAAGAACATGGATCATCCCATTACAGTGTGGGACTTATCGGCTATGACCTACCTCAAAGGTCATCCCTAATGTCACATACATGTTTCTTTCTCATTTTTTCAAACAATTGACGATGCAGACATTTCTAAGGTTGCCTCTAAGGAGTACGTAGAATAGAATTACGAGAATCACGTTGATTAGTTGGGTGAGCTGTGAAGTCTATTTCATTCCTATTATACATTCCTATATATTCCCTATAAAGCTGACATTAAAAACTGAATATCTCCAGGATACGTAAATTACACTTGGATAACAACTAGCTGAACTTCCTTGACCAGGTGATTTATGTCAGAGCCCAACCAATTTTAAACGAAGACTCTTCAGGAGGAGTCGGCAAGTCTTTTCTGGCAAGCAGAAAAGATCTAGAACTTGCAGAATCACGCTGATCACCTTAGTGAGCTCTGAAACTAATTGCTCAGTTAATTGGTGAACGATGCAGTAAAGAAACAGAATTCGCTGTTGGATGCGCAGAATATAACTAGAAAACTTACAATAAAATCGGGAGGAAGTATCCTGATCAGTGTGAGAACTGAGTCTGATTTGATACTAATTTATGTTCCAGTAGCTCTACCATGCTGAAATTCAACTGAATAGTTCGGAATAACTCTGATGAGGAGAGTGATTTCAATAATGTCATCAGTAATATTTGGGGAGTCATGTGATCATTATGGGTATCTATCAGATAGACTTAATTTCCAGTTATGGTTGTATCGATAGAAATGTTCAAACAATGACAATATTTTATTATATCATGATTTATCGGAATAATAGAAGATGTGAACACAACTTAACTTCTGTTTCGTTATCAAATGCATTTAAGGATTCAGGTGATCAATTAGGTTGAAACGTTGAACGTGACGTTCGTTGAACGCACCATCATTCTCTAAAGTATAAAAGTTGAATGATTCCTAACTAAGTAGGTCAAAACAGGCAATTAATTTTACCGCACCGACAAGGGCATTACGTACAATTATTTCACAATCGCAAATGAACGAACTGTGACGGTGAAATGATAAAAAAACACGTCATAAAATCGTTTGGAAATGGGCGTTACACTAGTAGTGCGTTAGAACTCAGTGATTCTACGTCGAAAACTCGTCCCAACGCTCAATTATGTATTTGAGGGCGAAAACGTTGAAGTGCCAGTAATACGAATGTATTCATTGAGAGCTTATTCATGTTCGCGCTAATGTAGCCTAATTACCGAAACAGACTGTACATTAGCAGCTTCGGCTTTTAACCTATGAATATTCCCCTTCTCCTGGGTCTTGTCCATAGAAACGCACACGCCCAGACCATGTTCTAATGGGCCCGGAGCTTCAAAACTTTTAATTGAGATCGAAAGATGCATAGAGTTAATCAATCTCGATTAAATGTTAGCACTTCCACAGCTCAGTTTTCCGGGTCTAATTGCGCCAGACCCGACGGGGCTTTTACTCCCGCGCTTCACCGATAAAAATAGTCTCATTGACCGAGGGAATCAAATTTTAATGGATATAACTCGGATTTATTGAGCGTGTTGCGATATTCTGTTTGAATGCAAATGAACCGAAAATAGACCGTTCGATCGATCCAAGTTCTTTAAAACAACGAAAAATAGAAGAGTACAGAAAAAAGGATTGCTCGTCGGCAAAAAGGAAAATACACGTCCCCTTCATTCTGAAACATTCAATTCAAATCAGTTTAAACTTGGAAATTGAGCTTATAATGGTTTCACGTTTAAGCAAGCACAACAGTCACTATTTCCGATTCATACCTATAAACCGCTATTGAACCATATAGCGGATTGACTTATTACAGAAATCATTACTCGAAAAATCAGTGACTTCAGATCGGATCAAAGAGTCGTTTTGTAAGTTAATGGTTGTCCGCGCTAGGTTGCAGCTGCAATGTTTTAATTGGATTTTAACAAAAATAGACATGAGCATTTGGTTAACACCTTGGAAACAAAGTGGTTTTCATGAAAATACGCTTTTCAAAAATGACCTTTCCTTATCGGGATATTCAATGCTACCTACTCTTTTTATGTGAGCCAAGGATTTTCGGTCTCCCTAGTATCCGGAACTTCGGATTAATTGTTGCTCGAATTTTTAAGTTAGTCGGGCAGGAACGGTTTGATTAATTAATTTATTTATTTATATGAACGGGCGAACTGGATGACAAGAGAATAGAAACATGAAATAAGTATAGATTCACTGGTAATAATACGATAAGGATGTGAAACCAGATGTGAGAATATAACTAGAAATAATAATCAAAATCTTGGGGAGGACACAATTAAAGACTTCAAAAATCTTATGGAACAGGTGAAAAATTCCAACTCAGGATGAAAATGAAGAAGGCCGTTGGCTAAACGAGGAATGCGCCTCAATGAGCGATTCAGAAGTTAAATTGTGGGGGCGAAACTCACGAGAGCTGCAAGCGGAAAGGCACATTTTATCAGAATAATCTAATATCAATTTTAACTCACTATCATTAATGTATCAGCCATAGAATGAGAGTTACAGACCCGCAATACATATCGACTAACACTTTTAGGGCGTTGATGTTTGCAGGAACGTTCCGCGCAATTTCCATCCTGACGCTTGTTTAGCTTATAGTCTACATCTCTTGAGATATCCAAGACTTTTCGTCGAAAAAGGTTCCTATTACCTAGACGAGAAAGATGTGAGCCAACTCAAGTTGACAGACCATTTTTTCTCAATTAATGATGTAGTTTTGGTCAAAAACTGATCCAATAACTTACTACGAACGGTACTATCTTTATGTAAATTGGAATTAATGTCACCGCTGGTCATTTAATCGATTACCCCCTTAAGCCTAAATGTCTCAGGTTCAGATCATTGGCTAATTTTGCTGGATTAAATTTTCTTTGATAAAAAAAATGTTTCCAAGTTCAAGTTCCAAGTTCATTGATGGAATCTTTGTGGCAGCGTGACAACAAGAATGAAACCATGTGTGTAGAAGTTGTTCATTCAACTATGGGCCTCCCCAAGAAAAAATACCGCTGTACTCGCTAAAACGTCCGGTATCGTTTTACTGCTCAACCGTAAAATGCTAACTTACCGTAGACGGTCAACTCTTCTCACCAAGTTGAAATAAACACGTAGAGTGCAGAAAGAGAGGACTTCTATAAAAAAATATCATCCAAAGACGAAGCATTTACGATGGACAGGATAATACAATTATGGGTTTCTTTACATTTGCTACGGGTTTTTGATAAATCAAACCAAGCCGCAACTACATTTTTTTTTCAAATTTTTTGAATTAGCGATAAATTCATTACACGGCTAGTCCATTTTCGAAACAAAAAACTAGCTACGAAGAACCGTAATTACAGTTCAAGTGTTCAACATTTCTAAAACTTTTAGTTTTGGAAATGTATTAACTTGAACAATCTTTACTTAATAGTTTTTACTAATCTAGTTTAACAAAAATACCTACTATGAATCTGTTCTAATCAACAAATACTATCGATATTGCCATGATTGTCGATGGCTTTGATTTTCAATCAAATGTTTAAGCTTCCAGTTGCGGGAAGCCTACCCAGTTCTATGGAACGAAATTCCAAGTTGGTACGCGAGTCACGCTTCAACAGGGAAAAAATCGTGGTATTGGTTATTGAAACCTTCTCTAAATAAACAAAGTAGAGTTGAGGGGTTCAGAGAGGAGATTTTTCATTTGTAACACGGGTGCTTTTTGATACAATCTAATAACTTGCTCTCACTGTGGTCTTAATTAATGTGTTGTATTTTCTTTCGGGAAATGTGAGGCTAAAGAAGCACACTTGAAATATATGGTAATTTTCTGGTTTACTGTGGTTTTGAATTAACTGATTTCAAATAAATGGCAGTCTTTCTAGTGTCTTCTTCATTAAAGATGAAAATATTTCAAATTCATGTAAACTTTGAGTTCTGTCATTTTTTGCATCACATTGTAAATACTGCTAATATCATGTAAAGGTTAAATGAATTGAACTAATGAATAAGCTGCTTATGAAAAAATTATTGATGGGTAGGTCTCAATAATCGATGTCTATCATCCCTAGGACTTACCTATTATGGTTCGATGAAAGATCCGGATGAGTGTTAAGGATCTTACGGTTTCACATTTGTCCCAAACCAAACAGCACTGGTGAAATGGCGTTTGAAAAATAAATTGAAAGTGAACATAAGCCAGATGTCAGAGATCCGCCCTCTCATCATTCTACCCTTTCTCTCCCTTTTCTGAAAAAAAAAAATAAAAACTCAAAATTACACCTCTCGAGCCGGCGTTGTTTCCACGCATGCAGGGCTGGCAAATAATATTATCCACGTTCATTGTTTTCAGGTTACCAGGCATTGAACTTTCCTCGTTCGATCTACCGCAATTAGAATTCAATCCGATAAATTGTCGCGATGATATTTCCTTTTTCCAGTAACCGAAGCTAAGGAAATTGCCACGAAAACTGCATAAATCGGATAGAAGACATTCACGGACTATTAAGCGATATAAGGGCGCTCCCCGCCAGTTGTAATGCAAGTTAATGGCGAAGAACGTGGTGAAATATGAAACAGAGTTATAGCAACTTTTAAGACGATTACACCCTGGGCTCCCCACTTTTATACCACTTTAAAGTTCTACTTCTCTTACCACAAAGAACAGGCGCAGTATGAATCGCGTCACTAAATTAGATCTATATCTTTCCTATATTCCGAGGAGAATCGTAGACCGTGATGGTTTTCATAGAAACAATCCATAACTGCAATTAATAACTAACAAATTGAATCTTCAATATTTTTCATGCAAATTGTTTTACAATCATCTACTACACAATTTCAATGTTAATTTGAGCTACAATGCTTATCCTTGTCGGCAGACATTGTATTAGCTTTATCGTAGTCTTTATAAAATAATCATCAACATAATGTTATGTGCTATTGGTGCAATTTGGACCTGAGGGTTTCATGCAGCCTATGAAGCTGAAGTTTGAATTTTGATGTTCTTGTAATTTGTGTGTCTGAGGTACACGGTTTATGGTTACGGAGTGAACTCAAATTCAAATTATAAACTCCAATTTCAATCACTGCAATTCAGTATGCCGTTGATACCATGTTAATTTCTTGGTGTTCCTACTATTGACAAATTTCAATTCGTTCTTACTATTTTAAATATCATTAATACATTCAATTACCAGAAAGATATCGGTAAGAGGCAATAGAAATGAGCAATTTTACAATCCTTATCCAAAGAAAGGATGATCTTAGGGAAGTTGTAGGATTGAGATGACATCTAGCAAGTCTGTGTTCTGTTGCTGTGGGAATTAGCTGGCATTCAGATCTGTGAATCGGTAAAATGGTTATTATAGTTCAAAATCCGAATTCAGCATCTATAACGTCAAGTGCACATGGAACCTGATGGAGTGCAGCAAAATCCAAAAGCGTGGCTGCTGAACGATTTCCCGCATAGAAAAAAATGCTTACCACGGGATTACTGTGGTTCTTGCGTTAAAATTACATTAGAGCTCAAGAGGGTTCATGGTTTAGTTCACCTGATCCTCTACTACAGAATCTTTGCATACAGATTCACTCATGTATAGAACAGTGATAAACTTACATCAACATGGTTGGTATCATTCATTGCTTTAAAGTCACTACCCTTTTATTTATGAATTGTTTGAGTTATTGATATTTTTCAATATCATAAACCATCTTCTTATGAGAAGCGAACGGGTGACCCATCAACCAGCGTACCATTCACCGCTTTCACGCCGGCTGGAACAACCAACGTCCCAGTTAATGGAAATATCTGGAAATTAAGAACTGCGTAAACTTGGAGTTCCCTCCCTTTTCCTCAATTTTATCCTCAGTTGTTGAAGGTACTTTTCAAGCATTCACAAATAGATGTTACCAACCTCAAAACATTCCTATTATTCTTCATAAACAGTTATTTTGAAGAAAGAACGTGAAGTAACAAAGTTTGAAGGGGGAGGGGTTGCAAAACATTTGTCTGATACGACCACAAAGGGTTATCATAAACCAAAAAGGGGTCTGGATGAGATGGCGTAGTTAGGGGGTGGAAGGGGTAAAAGTAGGGTGAGTATTTGTGTGGAAAGGGTAAATTGGTTATATGGTGGAAAGGGTAGTTAGCAATCAACGAAAGAGTAGGTGTTGGAAAGGTACTGTCCCATCTTTGTTGGCTCTAGCATTGTGGCAGGGACACACCCTGTCCCGAATTTCAGATGCGATAGATTCACGGTACGTTGTCCCATCGATGAAGTTCGTTAAATTTACAATTTTGTTGTTAGATTGGCATTTGGCAGTTTATGCGTCTTCAAGACCGTCAGCTCGAAAACTGATTTCCTCTTGATAATCACCTGGAGGAGAAATACTAGCTCCCGGTGATGAGGAATCACCAACTGAATTTTTAGCATTATTGAATAGGGTTCGGGTTCACTGAAACAGGAGATCACAAGATATCTCCACCGTTAGTTGTTACTTTGAATGATATAGAGCTCTCTACACTATAAATTATGAAGAAAGAACTCTCGTTTTTAGTAATTGTGTTTTTTGAAATTTATTGCGTTTTAGCATACCTAGTGAATAGCCGTTTAGCTTTATTTTTGCCTTTCCTCTTCCTCTTTTTCCAATCTTCAGGATATAATGAGCTGCGAAGGAATTCCTTTTCAATGACCCACTTGGCAGGAGCCTGAGAACCTTAGCCGTCTCGGAGGGTCACGGGGTTAGTCTACTTCCTGGAGGAACGAATGAGGATGTTGGGAGGTTGGCGGAAGCGGGGAGGGTTGGAATTACTTTCTAGTCCTATTCGAAATGAAAAATCCTCATCAATGCCGAGCCATTCACCAAATTACTGCCTTTAATGGTTATAAGGATGAAGTACTGTGTCGAAATACCCCGATGAATTTGCAGAACATTTTGATACAGGGATATCAACTGTACAATAATAAAATACCTGTATCATCAAGTATTACCTTCACAAGTATTACAAATATAACGGTTGCCTGATCGAATTGTGTCATGATCGACTTCAAAAGCATTTGGCTTCTGTTTTTCAAATCAATGGTTGATAAACTAAGAATTTTAGTTGTCAGGACCCCTTCACCGTGCGACCAGAATAATCTATTGACATTTCCCCGATTATGCATTAACCCAATGAAAAAGGGTTGGTTATAAACTGTTTCTTCCCATATTTTAACGAACCAGAGAAGATTGGCACGTGCCACCTTGGAAAAAGCATCCGAAGGCAGGACATCCCTTCCAAGAATATTGTATCTCGTTCGACCAGCTACATCATAGCAGCACAAGATGAGTACGGCATCGTTTCACAGAACGTTATTACATTCTCAGTTTTCTTCAAGTGATATCGGAGGAAATCTATGGTCATTTAGTTGGATTATAAATATTCTGACATCTTTCTTACGCATGGCGACTAATTCATTCGCCTTCCTTGTCGAGAACGCCGTGAGTAGTTCAGATTGTTTCAGGCCTGGAAGGTTTAGGACGAATTGTTCGTGCTTTTTCCTCTCCCAGGAACAATTGCATCTTTGTCAAACATTCTGATGATGTCAAGACCTACTTACGCACTAAATCATTTGCAAAAAAAATCATAGAAGCCCACGTAAAAAAAACATCAAGTTTTTAGGAAAAGTTTACTCTTCTTCCACAAAATTAAACAGTTAAGGACGTTGTAAAAAACATTTATAACTCCTAAATTTTGTGGAAATATACTTTTACCCAGAATAATTGTTATACACGGAATTTTAATGACATTTTATATGCAAATTTGTTTTCTAAAATCTCTGTGTTTTCCTCAAGACCTACATCTCGACAGTGTTCCTCAATATTTCTTAGACCAATTAAAATAATTTTCCTTGACCATCCTTGTTATGTAAGCAAATTATGCACAAAATAAGGCCGGAGTCCTGCAACGCGTGAATGACAATGATTAATTAAGATGAATTTATGTTCTATGAACACAAATTTGCACAAGGAATTACTGTCTTCTGGAAGTAGGATATTATTTATAAAGACTGTTTTACTGTCCATTCTCTGTAAGCTGAATGGAAAATAGAGTTCCTTGTTTCATAGGATGAATGATAATAATTGTAGATATCTAGTCTCCAAGTTAAAAGAGATTGCCGAATAAAGATCTTGCCGGAAGAAAACTTGAATAAGATTCTGTTTTTGTTTAGAAAAGGTTTTGATAAATTAATTTACGTTCCAACAATGAATACTAAACAGTGGACCCGAATAAGAGGAGCAAGGAGCAAGTTGGTGTGAAGTTTGAAGAAACGGGGGGTTGGGCGTCTGAGGGGGTGTGGTAGGGGCTGAGAAAACTTGAACGAACAAATTATCTTGGGTGCAAAGCCGCTTTAAAATTCTCAATGGTGTTACTAACGCTGCTCTCGAGTACTTAAGTCCTTTTTGGAATAAAGAGACTTAATTTGAGTAGTTGAATAAATAATTAGCATTACCCTCGGCACTTTGAAGGAGAAGCGGTTTCGCATTTCATCACGAGTGGTGGGCGGGTTGAAGGGCCAAAAAAAAAAAAAAAAAAAAAAAAAACAAAAAATCTCGACGAGAATCCTTTTTCTTGTGACACTCGCTAAAAGGTGGATATTGTTTGTAATACATTGGGATCCCATTCTTTTCATATACATCTAAACAAAATGACATAAAATATATGAGCCCATTGGTTATAGCATCTAACATTAAACCATTAACACCAATTATCATTAGTGTTTATTAACATTTATTGATTTTTTGGGAATTTATTAATTAGGAGCATAACATAACAACTGAACTTAGCGCAAGTTGGCACGTGACATGCACACAAGACGGGCGCTCAAACACGGAACGGGAAAAATTCACCGAACTTTCGATATGTTGCTGTAAAATCCGGAAGTGTGTTACAGCAGAAATAGTAGCCATCCTTCAAGCCCTGGACTACACTATTTCCAATTCAGGGACAATTAATTCCAACATTGCTCTGTTTTCTGACTCGTTGAGTACCTTAACACTTTTGAAAGGAAATGGTCCACGAAAGGCGAGAAATCCGCTTATTGGTCATTCTTTCAAAATTATTGCATCTCACACAATCGGGATATCTGTCAAGTTCATCTGGGTCAAGGGGCACATCGGTATACATTATAATGAAAAGGTAGACCGTTTGGCAAAGGATGGAGCAATAAGCGGTACATATCTTGATTGGAGTTGCGAAGACGATTATCACCCTACTATTAACAGTCGTTATAGATCCTTGTGGGCTGAGGAATACGTCGATTAAAGAAGGGACGTTTTTACAAACAAATCCACCGTAAGCGCAATCTATTCTCTTGCTTTTCTGGGATTACATCAAATAGAGGATTGGTAGTAACTATCTGTAGATCTATGTGCGCTCTAATCGTGGGTTAAGTGAGCCATACAAACATAAGAACAATATTTAACTCCAGAGAACTCATCAATGTGTCAAACTTGTGAGAGTGATGAAGGAACATTAGAACACATGTTGATGGTTGCCCAGCATACAGTGATAAGAGAGATGTTTTGTTCGAGCAAATTATACCAATGTTACCTTTACCATTCCACCAAGTACAGTTACTTTCGGAAAAAGTAGTTTTCTGTTTCATTTATGAAATTTTTACTAATTTAGGATTATCTAGTTGATTTTTAAGATTATTTTATAAGATTTGTCATTTGTAAAAATTATTTTCTAACACTATATAAATTATTTTATAATATTTGAAATGCCGTCGCATGGCTGTATGTACTTTACAAAGCCAATTCAAAAAAATTATACCATGAAATCTTGGCATAACTCAATAGCATTGGTAAGAGACCATTGTTGTCTTTTAAATCGGAATTTTTCGGAATATAAATTAGTTTAAATAAAGAAGCAACACGAGGCAATACAATAGCAGATGCGAACGAGTGAGAAAAAATAATGCTGCTATTTGAAGTGGGGGAGGTACAACTGTTACAGTAAAAGCAGCACATTGCTGCTAACTTCAACAGTGGAGATGTTTTACATCAAACACCTGTGTGCAGAAAATGTTGCTGTTTGGATCTTCTGGATTTATGAAGATATTTCATGAAGCCTCTGCTCTTGTTTAGCCTCACATGTTTTACTCACTTAACGAATGTTTCTATGTTGAGAATCTGAAGTAGATCATTATTATTTATGTACCAAAGAATATGTTGTAATCTATTGCACTTCTCCCGACCTGAATGTCATCTTTCACCAGTTAACGTAGGGTTACTGTTAGTATACCCGTGTCCTATGCTACAAACTATATTATGATTACTACATAATGTACAACAAAATTTATTATTATTATTTTTTTCATTGTTTATGAAGGCAGAGCCCAAAGAAAATGGAGATTTAAAGAACTTTCATGAAGAATGACAGGTTTTCACAATCAGTTGAAAAAGAAAGAAGTTATTAGTCACGCCGATTTTTGAGGAATTTTATGAAATTTCCAGAACATGTGAGAATTGGGGGTCTAAATAGTTTCTTGTTAGTTGTATTTCTCACAAATAATCACTCCAATGTTTGCATGACCAAGAAAATCCTACATCAACTTTTTCATGGGCTTTACTTCAGATATCGGTCAAATGCCGAAGGTAATTGGGGGATGACAATTTGATTACTCTATTTGAGTTATGATGGTTCGTTTACAGCTACTGTGCACGCAGAAAGATGTGACTTGGTAATTTCACTTAACTTTCAAAAGGACCTTTTCATTGGTAGTTACTGTGAATCCGCAACCGTAAAATCCATCAAGTGTAATTTTCTCATGAACTCTACTTCAGATCTCGCGTAAGTTCAGAAGGCAGTTTATAAATGATGATTTGATTTCTCAATCCGAGTTTCGTTACGATCGTATCGGTGTCTGCTGCATCCGCCAACCTCGAATCTTCGTAACAAACTTGACTTTTTCAGCTTTCATCAACTTTGCACAAGATCAAACGTCAAAACTTTCGAGCCTAATCGAGCAATTTACACAATTAATGTTTTCTCCATATTTTAAATTTCCTCCAAACCTTGAACCACATTATGAAATTTAAGCCAATTATAAAAAAAATCAAAATACGTTTTTGTTATGGATACAAGAGAATTTCGAACCTGGCAGAGAATCTCCTAAAATGGAATATTAGGATTAAAAATAGTTGGAGCACCTGATTATGATTTCTTATGAAGGGTTCGTTCTGTAAATTATTTTTAGGATAAACAACAGTTTATCTATTTTGAAGCACAGAATCTTCAAGAATTCGACGGCGAAACGTACAAATAACATTTTTATTTAAAATCCCATGATCAATCCTAATTCAATGTATTCGTGGTAGTGACGGGTATTCATCTCTTCCTGTTCCTCGAAACTGCTGTCTGAGGATAAACTTGAAGTTAATGAAGCTGCAAAGGTTAACTGTGTAAGGGATGTTGGAGGGGTATTCTCTCAGTCCTTGGAAGGGCAACTAGTTCATTCCATCACCTTCCTGTTATATGGTAGCAGGGAGTGGTTACGAATCACCTGCCCTTTAATATCAACTGACTTGAGGCTTCTTTCTTTCGCACGGCCTCCCTATAGATAAAATGAGCAACATTTTTTAGATATTACTCCCTAAATACTGCATTTTATGTACCCAGCTTTTTTGGAGGCTTTTCTCAGATTCAGCCTCAGGTACCCTTGCCTTGCTTTTTGAAAATCCCAGGGGTGAGATGAATATACTTAGTTCCGCTTTCCGTTCCTTGAAACTGCTAAGCCTGAACATTAAACGTCAGTCTTTTAACTTCAGGGCCATCCTCTAAGTATTCCAGGCCTTTGGAGCCTTAACTAGTCCATTCCATCACCTCCTTGATATATCTTCAAGTGTATTGGGAACTTGAACTCTTTCAAATTAATCCACAATCGTACCGAGAGTATAAATGCCTACCACGTCCAAATGCAGTTTCAAACAAAATAATATTACACCAACGGATAATGGCCCTCTTAAGGGAAGTTTGTCTCGTACGAAATTCTCTAAACCCGTGCGTAATAGCGACACGGAACAAACATTAGTTCGTGTTGCTCGAGGTGTTTCTGTAATATAATCCTATAATAGCCAGTTAAAGCTAACCTAGCCAGAATTAGTGCAAATAAGCCAGTTAGCGCTTTCAGTGCGACAGGTGTTCCATGGTAATCACGCCGCTATAATTACGCTGACATGACGAAGTGAAAATCATTTATTGCTCGAATTGCAAAAAACACCGACTGTTAGATTCGTAAGTTAGTTATTTCACATCATCGAACAAAAAGGTAATTTTGGTTTATTTTTTTTCCATAATAAGCTTTTGTAATCGCATAGCAAACATATTTTATAACACTCCCTCAAACGTTGTCCTTGTGTTTCAAGGTGCCGTACGCCGTCCATCATGTAAAAGGCATTAGAATTGTTATAAAAAATTCGTTCTCTCTGATTTGGACTCCTCTTGGGATCTAGTTGATCGTAACTTCTGCCTAGCCCGATCGCCTCAGACGGATAGATGCTGTGGGCCAAAAACTATTAAAAAAACATAGCTTTTACAGGTTTTTACTGACATGGGCAGGTAGGGTGGGTTTCCTAGTAATCTTAGTTGTTAAATCGATTGGAATAAGTTTCAGACCAGTTGCAATTCACCCAAAGCAAATAATCGCAAATTCTGAACCAAAGAGTGACTCCCAAACCTCACAATTAGGTACACTGGCAGTCACGCTTTAAAAAAAACCATGGGTTAGAATTGGCAACGTTTTATTAAATACGCATTTAATAACAGATAATTTTTTCGTCTAACCTTGGTAAAATAGTTGGAGTAAATAAACCTTAAATTCAAGTGGCATATTCAATCAGTTATCAAGAAATTACGAAACTGCTTTATGTTTTTAGAGTGGCCAGAGGTTTTTTATCTTCCGAATATTTGTGACACATTTACTTTTGTCTCGCCTATTCTGTTTTGAAATTTTGGATTCTAATCTGCGGGAGGTCTTGTAGATCCCATTTAAGAGGTCTGCAAGTTATTCAAAATGCAATTATTAGAGTCATTATGAATAAGCCTTGCAGATATTCTACTTCATTACCTTATAAAGAATTTAGAGTACTCAAGACTAATCAAAATTTTCTCCTTGAATCATGCGTTCATGTTTATAAATTAGGGATTTTTTTTTTTCGGTGGCAGGTGAGGAAATCTTTGAGACCCTTAGGTGGAAATCGGATCTCCTAAGATACCCAAAGGGACCGCACTTTGGGTTATGTGGGATTCAAACCCACTAAAACCTCACCTTCCATTTCCCACGACGAAACTCAGCCTGGAACTGTTTGACACATTACTTCAGGCTATAAATAAATTGATTGGCTATAAATTAGGGATTGATGTGAATGATCTGTGTTCTGACGACTCAAATACCAGAGCGGCTTCGGGGACTAACGTAAAGCAACCTGAATGCAAAACATAATTTTATAAAAGCTTCTAGTATAACAAGGCATTGCATTTTTTTATGAGAACAGGATTGATATTTGTTCTTTTCAATCATTAAAGAAGTTCAAGAGCCAAATTGTAGATCTTTATGAAGTCTCCATTATATTGTGTTTCGTTACTTTTTGTATACTTTTTTCAAAGTACATATAGGAAGGTATATTTAGGAAGGTGTTGTATCATGTAGAATTCTAAAATTGGGAAATTAAATTAAAAACTACTATGTACGGTTCGAGATGAGCTCCACCTGATAGCGCAAGTTTTTTTGATATTCTCAGGCGGGCGAAACTTGAGCTCTCTAATATTAAAATAATAATTTTTGCTTCCTTTTTTGTTTTCGCAGTGATTTGTTCATTTAATTTTTTATAAATATTCTTTTGTGCAAATCTTTGTTTTTTCGCCAAATAAACAAATCTTGAATCTTGAAACAGTATATCGATGACAACTCGGAACAATAATAAAATTTAATATTATTCAGGTTTGAACTCACTTAGATGAAGTCCATTATCCTAAATATATTCACCATAATCTTTATTGAAATCTAATTTATTTATTTCTGTTCACAGGTAATATCTTAATCAGTACATCAAAAAGAAACGCACAGGCTTGGTTGGACAGTAAGAAATGTTTTTTTCCTTTTCTTGTCAACATTGTTTTATACGCTAATCAAATAATTCCATCTCCTTATCAGCTCATACTGTATCATTAAAGATATATAGGGATATATTAAAGATATTTAGTAAATTGACTATCCAAAATCACAATCACTAGTGTCATCAAAATTATAGCACATTATTTACCTCACTGCTTGAGGATTTCTTAGAACTGGATAAGTTAAGGCTTGAAGTCAACCAGAAAGATGTTGCTAAATTAATGTTTTTTAAGACCATATCGTAAAAATACTTCAATAATTTTCAATTATTAATCAATCCGCAGTTACTGAATGAAACTTTTAAACTACATACAAATCAATCACATTAAACAAGTTAAAAACTAATTGAAAAACTTCGAACATTCCGAATGCTAAACAGCAACAAAAATTCGATTGTTAACCCGGCACAACGTGGAATAAATTTGTTTCATTTCACAAAATCGCACTGTCACCCGACCACCAAATTGTTTTCAAAATATCATTACTATTTCGATCTGAGTTTCAATTCGAGTTCAATAAAAGCTTCAAGAATGGTTTAGGCTAGCTTTTGTATTGTCCCCTATAAACCACATTGATAACGGATTAACAGCACAAACGTGAATTCCCTATGACGTTTATTTCACATGACACTTTATTCTATTCTGTTCTAAATCGGGATGTAGATATGGGTGATTCTCAAACTTCAGGTCCTGACATTTTAAAAATTTAAGTCTTTTGCTAGGTTTTTTAAAAATGTTTATCACTTAATTGGCCTCCCTTGATGTCTCTCTGATGCCCAGTCATTCAGTACATCACATTACTCTCCGTGAAATCCAAATTTGATTTAAGTCATAACAATGGCGGGGCAGTTTCGGTCACGACAATGGCAGTTTTGGTATGTTTTCACCTACATGACTATGACAATTCGGACTTTCAATAGAGATTCTAAGGTACGACTGGACTTTTGGCGGGTTTAAGAATGTAACGTGATACGGCCTTCCAAGTGAATAAGTGGGTAAAAAGAAAATTTTGAAAAAGGTGAGCTTGTGAGTCACTATTACCACTAAACATGAACTTCCTCGAAAATCCCCTTTCAGTTCCCTCAGGAACACATTCTTTTTGGGCTATGACAATGACCCCGGACTTGCAGTGTTAGGACATTAAAAACTTGAAGCAGAGATTGAAAAACCATTGACAGCTGCTCTTCAGACGTAACTGAAAACGATAGAATTTTCATGTAATTTTAAATCTTAGGTAGAATATTCGAAAAACCTACTCGAAATCGGAAACCATGATACAGTTGCAGGTTCTCAATCAGGGTTTCTCAACCCCAAAAAACATGGAAATTATATTACCTTCCGAGGGTTTTCTATTGGTCAATGCAGTACTCAAAAAATGTATGCAGATAAGGGAAAGAAGTTGAAAGTCACACAATTGTGATCGGCACAGTATGCCATTTACACGAATTTGCCCATAGTTTGAGAATATCCCATTCATTTCAATGTGATCATTTGTTTTTACATTTTCCCCTTATTGCAAACTTGAAATTAGTTGTATTAATGTTTTACTTTGCCTTCAATCATCGTAAATCGTACTTTGTTTTCTAAAAAATTCACAAAACGTGTGACAAATATTCTGCCCACCCAACTTCTTTCTTTGTTGAAAAGTCCTTTTAAAAAATCTATCATAACTCACTACAATTTCCCAGTTTTATGAAGCTTTCACAACAGTATAGATTCAAACCCCGGCGAAACCCGACTTTCTATTAACGGATTATTATACAAGTTCAACTTGCATAACATTAACCAATGTTTGTTGCCGACTTGGTTTTACTTGCGGGAAACTCTCTGCTATCTCTGGAAGCGAACGGGCTCCCCCCTTCTCTTCATCCCCTCTACATTCTATTTGTCTTGGCGCCGAGTCGCTGAATTGAGGAATAGCTAACTCCACACCTAGACGGTTTTGAACAAACACCCGGGTTTTAAGCGAAGTATACGGAATGTTTCTCCATACCTAAATAAATACTTTTACTCGTCGTAATACTTACACAGCTCTCCCCCTTATCAATTAATGCGTGGCAACGGATTCGTCCGTGATTAGTATTTCAACACTCTCCTGGAGACTCGATATTTCAGAGTTGTTTTAAAGAGTAATTTGCATTGAATTAAATTGGAGTTGTTTGCTAATTCAATAACCCAGCGTTAACTGAACGTTAGTTTGCATGGTACCTACTATATATGTTTTTGATATGTACTGGAAAAACCTCATCAAATCTAATATAATATAATATGGAGAAGTGTATTCTTCATTTCACTATTTTATCTAACAGCTGCTGTATTCATTGCTTAGTTCATACAGAGTTCAAATCCTTTTCATTATTTCGCACGTCCCAGAAATTGCATCAGTTGCATCAAATGGATAGGTATCGGTAGAAATCCTATCAATCCGCTTCTTTTAGCGATATTGTAATATACAATATTGTATAGATAACCAAACACAAAGTATATATACTGTATATTGTATAGATATACAGTATTGTAGATAACCAAATACAAAGCGCAGGACAAATTATTGATTTCTTGTCCTCTTAGTTAGGACTGAAGATGAGCCATTCATTCTCCCGTGTTTCGGAATAAATATTCCTGACATCTTGAGTAAAGATTGCCGACAACTTGTGGAATTTTTCTATTTCGGGGAAAACTCACATTTAGGTTGTTGAGCAACTTAGCAGTGAGAGTTTACGCGGAGGACATGGAGAGGCAAGCTTCGAGAAGTTTAGCCCTGTGGCTAAAGGGAATGTTTGAATGCAGTATATCTTCAGTTTTGGAGCAAGTTAACTAAATACTCGTCTGTATACCTCATAAAGCTAATGATGCATGTTTTACACGACTTGGACACGTAGGTAATGACAGGAGAATTCCGACGAACTACCAATCACTTTTCAAATTTTTGTTCATTCGATCCAGATATTTGTTTCACATTTAGCGTGCAATGTTCTCATATTTGTAAATTTTAAGAAAGCTCCGTACAAAATGTTTCAACCAATTCATGCACCCATCACACCCGCTCTGCAGTTCTTCAGTTTTATATTCACGCCATTGACCCCTTCTCCAAAACGTTGGTAAACATTTATTGTTTCGTTTCAAAAATTATTTTTCTTTTTGGTTTCCATATTGGTGTTGTTAACAGTCCATTTATTTTCTACCTATTGCACAAATTTAGGTGAAAGGGACCACTAACAGTGGACCACCAACGTTTCCTTCTTTTTGTAGAACTTCGTATTGCAACAGTTTGATGTTTTTGAAATGTAAAACTGTGTAAATTTAGTTTAAATTAAGGAACTCATTTACATTTCAAAACCACCATACTGCTGAGAAAGAAAACTGATATTGACAGCCTCAGTAAAATTTATTCCAACATTATTAAAAAGTAACGAAAATGACCATTTATTCTGAATTCACTTTTCCTTCTACAGAGCAACTCCATAATGTTCAGTTAAGCTTGTAAGGCATCCACGCTTCACTCCGTAGTTTTTAAGTATCCAAACAAAGCTGTCATCCTGTCATTCTGTCATCCTGTTATCGTTATCCTGACGCATGTATGTCATTTACGTTTTTTCCTTCTAAGCACCACCTTCAATTTATGTTGTACAATTATTTAACCTCATGTTCTCTCTCTTCTAGCCATTACATTAGTAGTAAGTCTGTTAGTTTTTCTTTTCTCGCATGTCACACATATGTAAACTGTCCTCTTCGTAATTCTTCCAGTTTCAGTTATTTTTCATATAGGTTCTTCTAGCCCAGTTCTGCAAATAGGACGAAAAGTTGGCGACGAAATTGTAGTTTTTATCAACCTCTGACTGACTCTCAAGATCTCCACGTAATATTCCAGTCAAGAACTTGAACACACCATATGAAATATATGTGTAAATATTCTCCTTATTCGAACGGGGTGTATGTTACGGACAATGTGTTCAAACTTCTTTTGAAACCAATTTTTTTAGTAATATACGGTTTTGGAAACGTCCATTTACAACGGTACCTAACGCACTGAGGTGTGGCGCTGGTGTGAAAAAGTTTAAATTACCTTGAATAAATAACGCTGATGCCGTATTATCTACTCTAAAGCACATTATTAAACCAGGATTTATAGGTTTTACTGATGTATTACACGGAACTAGCGAAAAACAAAGTTTCCTTTTGTTGAAAAAGAACCATCCATTAATTTTATCAGAGTTTTCCCTCCCTCTGAAGTAATTTGATAAGTTTTGGGTAAGTTAAATTGCACCACATAACTCGGGTAAATGTGTTGAGTTTCGCGGGAGAGCGGAACAGGGGACGGGGGGAGAGAGGGGGATCGATGGGAGATAAGTTTTGAAGGAAGGTTCAGATGGGTTTTTGGATTTATGGATGGGATGTATTGTTGAACTAGTTCCATCCCCCTTCTCCTTCAGTCTCCACTCACAATGCTATATCCAACGCTACGTAAATCACATCCCATTTCCACGAGCACAGAATTAAGCCACATATCACTCCCACCCTCCTCCAAACGGGATTTATGCTCATACGCACTCCGCACAAATACAATAATAACAAGTAGCGCCCTTTTTTTTTAAAGGAGCTGCTGCGGTGAGGGAGGTCTTATCATTTCGCAAATTTCCCATAGGAAACTGCGTGAACATTTTTTTTCGTAGATTCAAAGACACAATATTATCTCACATCATCCATTTCCATTCTTTAACGATTCACGAAACTTGTTGCACGCAGAATAAGTTAGTAATAAATTATATTGTCACTTGCAACTAGCATATTGTAATCTTGATACGCAATTAGCAGCCTTTATTGTGGAGCCCAGCAGCTACGAATAAAAAATAATCAAAATATGATTATTGAAATAAATAAAATGAACGGATATCCAAATTAAGAACGATGCGATAACAAATAAATAGAAGACTTGATAAAATTGTTATGCATAACTAGCCGTGCACCACGGAGTGTACGGAAAAACGAAAAATGTTATTCGCGAACTGATTGTAAAGACACTAAAATAATTAAAATTCCCCAAAATAATAATAAGTGCTCCCCATTCTAAATTGTTCTCAATGTACACGAATTCTTTACATGTGTTTTTGTACAAAACCATAAAATCTTTAGGCATCATAATTTTCTTTGTTATTTATTGATAACACTGAATATCTTATAAATCTTTGAGCTATGGTAAGTTGAATGTATTGAATTATTCATGAATCAGTTATTCTAAGTCGATTCTGAAGTACATGCCAACTCTATTTCTCACGGTCTTTGTTTGTTGGTTAATAACATCAGTTATTGTTAAGACGATGTTTATTTCCCAACTACCAACGACCTAGAAGAATGGAATATTTCAAGGGAATTAATTCGTGTCCGGAAATCGTCTATGATTTCAACGATGTTTGACGTGATTGATATCACTTTATTCCTCGTTCTTCAATCCTACACAATCAACGTTTTTTATTCAATATGAAACAATTTAGCTCATTAAGCTAATTAATTGGTTTCACTAATCTTCATCACATTTCAGTAGTTCCAACAAGCTTTAATTTCATACTTCTGCATTGTATTTTCTACAGAAAAGATATTAACCATACAGCTATTCCGGCGATAACCATATTTAACAGCTGTAGTCCATTATTATTGAACAGGCTGTATTTCGCACAGTATGTGTCTCTATGTGCAACATAGTGTGTGGAATACTAAACAAATTACCCTTATAGGTCGGCTGATCAAATATTTTCAACTATATTCAATTGTATGCTTCAAAATCTTATTTGTATTAGGAATGAAAGTAACTAATTAGTTAATTCAGGTAATTCGGCGTAATTAATGGCTGTAAGCTAGAAGTAGTAAGCAAGGTGCTCTAAACTTCTTCCTTATCACCCAACGGCCTCCAGAAGGCTTGATTCAATTTTAATCGTTGTCAGAACAAAGATGATAACCATAAATTCATTCTGCTCATCTGCGCTTTAATTTATATTGAATATAAAACTGATTGGTCGCACAATTCATTCTATCGGACTCTATGGAACGCAGCTAATCTTGCATGAAATTATGTTCATTCTCTCATAACCCTTAATTTTCACTGGCAGATATGAACTGTTACAAAGTTTATCATTGAACCTTTACACGAATTTCTAAACCTTTCTGTAACCAAATTGAGCCTACGATTGAAATCGATTGAATATTCATATTCCTGTTGCCGTTGTTCGATTCAAAATCATTTGTAACTTGGGAAATTATCATGCGTTCGGATTTGCTACAGGTCTCAAAACGATCAATATTTGGTTGATATATCTATAACTTTCACGATTGCATAATAATGCACTCTATTGCGTAATGAGCGTCGTTTTAAATCCCCATCGGAAAAAATAAATAAATAAATAAAAGTCGGAGCAAGTCACTAGAGTTATAAATTCTAATTTGCGAGCAGTCAAAAGAATGTTGGAGGCTGGTGCTAGAGGGTGCCCTCAGCTGAGTGACAGTGGAAGATCGCGTGATTGATGAACGTCTGCCCTGACTCTCTCTCCATGCGTCATCGTCATATCGAAATGTTCGACAACCGGTGAACATTATTTCTGAGAGCCCTCGTACTAGATCATAATCAGAAACTGAGCCAACACAATATCATTATTAAGGGCCTATATAAATCATTTCTGGCAGCCCAATCAAGTTAACTCGCTGACCAGGTGATATTTTTTTCGGGTAACGGAGAGTTCATTTCTCTCGCTTCGATAACAAATCGCGGCTATATTTTTGCTTTCCATAGTTCCATATTTTTTCCCGGAAAACACATCTATATGGTCGTGAGGGGTGGTCAAAATAAAATAATCTTAGCCATCTATTACCTACTACTTGAGCCATATTCAACATTTAGGTAATAGTTGTAGGTGATTAAATATTTAGGTTCGAATACAATTTTACGGCTCAGGATTGAATAATAAAACCTTTTTCTATTACAGTTTTTAGTACCTCCATGAAGGAAGTACAATTCATACATATTCTTTAAAACATCCACAAAATTTTAGTAGGCATCTGAAAAGTTGCATTATCTTGATTTGTATTGTCTTCTATAGTCATATCAACGAAGTATATGAAGAATACTAATTAAACCAAGTCAATCGATATAATTCCCCCCATATGCCATTAGCTTCTAAAATTCTATGCGTCAGTAGTGGCTCCATTTTATAACATGTTTCAATTTAGTGTCAAACTTTCTATCAAATCAATATCCATTAACTAATTTAAAATTAAATTTCAAATTCTAATCGAGGAATTAAGAGATTGCAGACTTAAAGCAGTTCATATTCCTTGCTCTTTTCAGGGGTTCACTCAGCAAACGTTTCTTCTATATATAGAAGAAACCAACATTAGTCCAACCAAGTCCAACATTAGTCAACTGTAAAAGGATATATCCTTTTACAGTTGACTAATGTTGGACTCACTAGCTTTGATGTAGAAACTCATTGCCGTCGTGGTGGTCATCATCCATCCATTACGTAATATATGAACTGATCCGACCACCCAATTGACATCTTGAAAGTACTAGTTTTATTACCTAACTTCACAAAAATCTAAAATACAACGCTTCCCTCCAAAACTACTCAACCAAAGCTTATGAAGCTCAAGATTCGGTTGATTGTAGTAACAGTAGAAAAAAGTAATGGTAGGAGTGAACAAAATTAATGAATGAAGTTTCGATATAAAATCGTAATTTTTGGCTGACTTGAAGATATATATTAAACTTGTTAATTTCGTCTTCCCCCGATTAAAATCAGTTGATTGAAATTATTTTTCCGATTTATACCCATCTGTTGTATGTTTTTGTAACCCACCAAGAGTATATTGTGTTTTCTTTATTTCTGCTATTTTCTCCTCGTTTAAATATATTGTTGATTGTGAATTGGACTTGCTCGTACATAAATAAATAAATATACCGTAATCCAAAAAAGTCTACCAAGTTGGACTTGGAACATTTTTTTCTCCTTCAATAACATGAACTTATAGTTATTTTGAAACTTTTTGAATAATCTCGAAAGATTTCGAGTACAAGCTTCTTCGACCAATTCACGGGACACAAATGCAGCAGGACACGTTGGCGGTACAACAAATCCCTCCAAAAGTTCAGTTGACATGTATTGCGGGTTCTTAACGCCAATATGGGTTAGAACAATAGTAGCATCTTGTAGGGATTGATACGGGATGATTTTGAATAAGAATTTGATCTCGATAAGACATCTAGAACTTGAGAAAATGATGTTAGAAGATTTTACGTTTCAAGGGATCGTCTACATAATGACCCGCGAATTCCCTGAAAATTCCATTAAAATCGGAGGAAACCTGTAGCAATTAGAGTTGTAGTAAGGGTTTGAAGGGTTGTAAGCGACATGTATACATATACACATACGCACGCACAAACACACAAAACGAAAGTTGTTGAGAATAATGTAAAACGCGAGTGTAAATTTTTGATTTTGGAGAAAAAAATAAAAGTTTGCTCCCAAAACGAGGAAATTTTATGAAATTAAAAACAATCACTATCTCAATATCGTCTAGAATAGATGGTATTCTTGAATGATACCGACCATGGTGCTGTAAGTTTACCCATTCGCTCTCTGTACGTGAATCTTTTTGCAAAGAGTATAGAATACTGTGAAGCCTCTTTATTATAATTATTGTAGTATTTTTTTCAGTATGATATCCACCGGATTATCATAAAATCCAGGATTTGGAACATGAAGGGATGAGAGTTGAAAGGAGAATTGCGATTTTCCCGTGAGTCTAACCGACTAAAACAAAACGTTAGTATCGGCGTGAATTATTATTGAAACGGGATAAACTGCAAGGCACCCAACCAGTAAATTAATATGGGACTGTATCGGTCTTTTAAACGCGTAAAACCGTAAACAGTTATTTCGCTATCGTAGGAATCGTCCGGAGACTTATTAATTTCACGGTGTGTGGATTGAAGGTACCAGCTACCATCGTAACCCTTCTTCACGTGTTTCGTGACAGACCGACGGTTTCGTCGGTAGTTTTATTCGATCAGACCATAGATCGGGCGGAACTTCTCACGTGAAGAGCTCAGGTGTGCCACCACCACTTCCCATAGGTAGTAGAGGAATGCGGTCCGCGGGTAACTATTTTGCCTGAGTCTTCTATCGTCCTTCGTGACGTGGGAGCCTTCTCTTCGACGGCAAGAGGCCAATTTGTCACATTCCTTCCTTTTTCGGGACCTATTCCGAAGGGGTAGTTTAAAATCATTTCGATGAAGAGGGAACATTTCGTAATTATTTTCGGACAAGGAGGTGACTGACCTCTCACGTACATTGCGACATGTTTTTTTCGTTTTCTCACTTCCAACGGCGTTTTTTCATTTCCATTTTTTAGCTGATAATTGTTTCCGGGTCTATTTGTTTTCGCTTTCCTCTCGTACTTTGCGTTTGAAGCCATTTTGAACAACTTATATTACTTGTTTGTCTGTCTCTCCACGTGTCAATCCTTGCAACAGTTCTGATTTCTATAGGTTTTTTTCTTCAAATTTATGGGTGTTGAAACAACATGAGTTCAAGTGGCCTTGGCAACTATTACATGGAGGGGAATCTGGTACAAAGATCTGCCCTCGGATGAAAGAAAGTCGGTTTTCCTGACTTAATTTTGTGTTGGGCAGGGAATCTTGTGTTAAGCGGCAGTATGTTCATTTGGTCGTCTTTTGTTAGCGTTGGGGTTTAATGGCAACTCCAAGCTTATCATGAAGCATACTGAATTACCATTGTAATTCACATTGTAAATGTTGGTTATTTTGTGATATTGAAAAAGAAACTAAAATTCTCTTAATGATGAAACTTTCAGGGAATGAGCGGGTTACGCTGTGATCCCCTGTGAATTTCAATGCGCAGAAATCAATGTCAAGGTGCAAATGTGAGGCTTAACTAGCACCATTTCCTCAGGTTTAAGGAGCTCGATCGCTCTAACATTCGTAAGAAAGTTGTAGAAGAACAGTCTACACCATGATCCATACAACAGGACTTTGGGAGATCATCTGAACGTTTTTCTTCGACTGCCCTCCTAATTTGTGCAAGATCGAATCATTATAACCTGAAATTGTTAGTTTGCGCTTACAGTTGGTTTTGGTGTTCATTTCTTACCCGCCAACTGACAACCTTTAATTTGAAACTAATTAAAGTTGGATGAAAACTGAAAAAAATTAAGGATCTGCGATTTTTACAGTTTTACAGAATCTACGAAGGTTACAAGGATCTGCGACCACAACAGGCACACATAGAGATACACAGAAGACGCACACGAAACGAAAGCTGTTAGAAGGGTCTGAAACGTTAAGAGCGATTGGAAATTTAGATTTTAGAGAAGAAAGTTGTCATCTTCCTAAAGTGAAAACAAAGCTTCTAGTAGCAACCGATACATTGACTAGGAAGCAATAATAAGAACAAAAAACCGATTGCGTTCACCGTGTTCTCCTTCAACGGAACCTACAGAAAAAACATCTAATGATTTCGGCTTCATCGCGTCGTTGCTCCATATTGTCCTCCTCATATTTCCCCTTTTAACGCATCCTCTTCCAGCATCACCACGACTCCGGCCATCGCCTCCTTCCCCCACCATCCGATGGGCAGAACGCAGCCTCACCATTGTAACGGATCCGGGGAGGTCGCGTACCTTTCAAACTAAAAATCTTGAAGCCATCTGGCACACGTCCTCTAAGGCTCACAGCTCGAACCCCCTCCACCGTCGTGACCCTCACTGTTATGATTACAGGTTGTTGTGGGTTCCTGGCTCCACTTCCTGCGTTACAACAATGCGAGAGACCGCGGATCCGTGGTTCTTTAAGAATATTTCTACTCGCAACTCGAAACTTTATGCAAGCGTACACGAGGAACGGTTTTTTAATCTACCTACACCTCAAACACCCGCAAACGCTTCTAAACCTGAATGTAAATTGACTTCGTAATAATCGGAATCCTACTGACTAATTCTCTCAAAGCCTAGAATAATATAAATCAAAATAATTTGATCGTAGTTTATCATATACATCTTACACTCTTCACACTTCTGCCTCTTCAAGACTGCACCACTTCTTGTAATGCGATTCTGCATCTGCTATACTGCATAGCTTCTTCTTATTCATTCTGCATTTCCTTGCTATTTCATTCTTCTCTTTTTCTGTGCCTTCAATAATGCGTCGCTTCTTCGTATTTATTTCTACATCTCTGAATAATATTACATTCTTCTCACTTTTCAATCTTCAACCTTGCATTGCTCCTAATGCAATCCTACATCTTCCTATGGTATTCCATTCTTCTAAATTCTGCATATGTGATAATGATCCTTCGTAAGCAATCCAACATCTTCGTATGCCATTCTAATCTTACTATGCTGCATTTTCAACACGGTCTTGTATCTTCGTATTCAATTTCATCCATCAGTCAAAAATGGCTTAGTTGATAGTTGAGGTAGAAAAAAAGACCATAAAGTTTTTTCTAATGATAATCCCGAGTTTCCATTACAAATTCATATTCTACCCTCAATTTCATGGAAATTAGACCCCACAATCGATGTTTTCGATTAAACACAACGTGCTCAGCGAGCGCTCAAGAACGCAACTTTGCGCACCCCCGCTAAAACGACTACTTTTGAGCTAAACACGTTTTTTTCTTCTTTACCTGCATGTTTTTTCCCTTGGAACTCAAATGCAGATTTAAAAAAAGATACTTTTACTGTTTACTAACTTCAAAAATAGCCATTTTAGGAGGAGTTTTAGCTTAGTGCTTTATGCTTTTGTACTTGAACTAAAAAATCGACTGAGAGGTCGAATTTACATAAAATCGAGGGTCAAATCCGAATGTGCAATGAAAAGAGGGAGTTCTCATTTAAAAAAGTACGATCGCGACCTACACCAACATTATGGGTCTCCCGTTGGTTTTTCTTATATTCATTGTTACGGATTTTAAGAGGGGAGAAATCTTGCAGCACCCTGCAACACTGAAATTAATAAAATCAAATATTCTTTAAATTAAACATGGATTTACAGGAATTTTAAGAGCGAGGATGATAGGTGGTTCTTTAATATAGTTGAGATCTAAAACTCTATGAGAATCCCTACCGAAAATTTACTTTGCAGTTCTAGTTTAAGTGGTCGAAATCACCATCCACAGTCTATTTTATATTGAGTTATGTGATCTTTAATTTTAAATTGAATGCCAATAGCAGTGTGATACTCATCATGATGATTGTAAATAAAGTACCTAAGTACAATTAAATTGAAAAATGAGTCAGGTGTGCATGACGTTTCATTTTCTGGTTATGTTCTTTCCCTGAACTTGGGAAGGAAAAAGAGAAGTCCGACGAATTGGAGGAACAACATCTTTGGTCTGGGTAGGTACCTGCCTACGTTTACAACCTCTAATCCTCTCCTCAAAAGAGTTCTACGTTATTTATGTCCAGTGTATATTATATTGTATTCCTCACACCACAGTATAATATTCTTTGAAGGGTGTAACCACTTATGAAAACGTAATAAGTTTTCAACTGTCGAAGGTCTC
Source organism: Creontiades dilutus (assembly GCA_031894815.1). NCBI lineage: Eukaryota > Metazoa > Arthropoda > Insecta > Hemiptera > Miridae > Creontiades > Creontiades dilutus. Next base: position 544,690 of record JAVIWC010006749.1, read on the forward strand.
TTTGGTAATTTATAGGCCGAGTTGTGGCTATTGGACTTGAGTTTGTTCTATTGTGGTTGGGTGTTGGGCAATTACCTGCCCTTCGCGTTTGCTTGAAGTTTTACAACCTCCCACCGTCTGGTTACAACATTAATAAGACTTCACTCCCATTCTTTGCAAGTGGAAGTAAATCTTCATTACTAGGTCATCCTCATTCGCTCCCATCTTCTGATTTATTTATTGTTATTTGAAGTCGGGTCGTAAATAATGGCTGATGGTTCAAAAAAAAGAATGCTCCTCGGACGGGAAAGGCACGATAAAATATCGATTTGTCACTCAATTCGTCTCACGAGTTGGCTTTAATCTTCTCCTTTAATCCAATCTTCACATAACGGCTAGCCACCTGTTATTAAGCTTATGGGTACTGATCAATCACATCTACCCAGTCACTGCTGAATCTAGTGAGATAGTACTTGAAGACCACATGGTGTTTACTATTTATTTACTCGTAAAATTCAAATTGAAGTTACTCCATTCCAAAATTGTGAACCCATTCAAAACAATCTACCACAATAAATGAACAATGTAATTAGGGAATACTGCCTGGGTTGTTAAAAAGTGGTTTTGTTAACCTGAATTCATTTTTATACAGTTGGATACCACACTTGATTTAATAACCAAGCAGTCCCACTACTCATAATTTATCGGTTACATCAACTGTCGAATTATTTATGAAACAACTTTTCAATAACCACTGAATGTAATTGAAAGGCAAAATACAAACACACTAACAATCTTCGAAAATATGGACATACATTTGGAAAAATGTGCTTCACTGAAAAGACATCAATATCCAATCTAACAATTTTTATTGGAAATTATCAAATCTATATTTGCAAGTGGTATAATTCTGAAAATTCAAGTTAGAGTCCTCAACTTCAAGATGACCACAAGGGAATTGAATCCCCTTGGCCTCTATCATAAGATTAGCCGCTAAAGAACCAGATCGTGTTTCCTTCTATCTCTACTTTCACACACAGACTAGGTAAAAACAGTTTTTGAACCTTATCAGTACACAAAATCCTGTACCAAAATCCTTATCTGTACAAAGAATAGGTTTGTAAAAAATTCAAACCCAGTCAACAATATTGTCTATTTAAACAAAACATGTCTATTTTTTGAGGTTCTTTACCTAGGATGTAGTTTAATTTGAATGTCATCACGTTAAACACTGTTTCAATAAACTTCCCCCCCCCCCCCCAATTTTTTTGGACCCCCCCCCCCCCCAAGAATTTCAATAACACAGTCAGCGTCATGAACCCTCCTCCCTGTGGGTACCCCTGTCTTCCTTACCTGCTGTAAATGTATGCTTGTATTTTAATCACAGATTATTGCCATTATATATAATTTACTCCTAAGTTACATTCTGTAATCCTTTAGTAATCGGTTCCCGCTCCATTAATCGTTATAAGAAGATATTAGTTTAAATGATGGAGGAGATTTGTGATAAGCAACACATGAGAGATTCCTCAGAACGGAATGTGACCACGTATAGGGAAACAGGATGCAACTGATAACTACTGGGTCCAACTATAGACCAAATTTACAGCAGTTGCCATCTTGGGAGGATTAAATTTCAGAGCACAACCGCGTAATTTATTGAAATAGTTTATTCGAAGAGTAATTATTTGTGAGCAATAACGTTGGGTTATTATGAGTAGAGCGCTCGGGTGATGAGGTGGGGAGGGGAATTTATCGCGGTTGTTCTCAGAGTTTGTCGGAGAACATTATTAATCCATAACAGAACTAGGTTCCATAAATTTACAGTAACTGCCATTAACATAACGAGATGTCAATTCATTTCCCTTTCCACCGTGGCCGTTTCGTGTTCAAACCACCGCTCCATTCTACATTGTTTCAGAATGGCATATCGTTTTATAGAAACAGAATTATTGATTATGCCATTCTCAACATGTTACCAGTGCGACAGAGTACGATATCTCATATGTTCATGCTTTCATACAAAATGTTCATATTACCACTTCTCCAAATACGTTTGGTCTCATTATTCACTAGCAAAACTAGTTCCTCCATTCAGTAATCTATCATGTAGATCGGATCGCGTACCACTGATTTTAAATCAACGATTTGACAAAATGTATCTATTGTCAACCACAACAGGTAGATAGATATGTAATCAACCCAGATATGTACTTATCGCTTGAATTCATTCTATATTACACACTGACGACGTAAGCGATTCAAATACCACTTAAATCAACTAACGAGTTGCGATTATATTGGGATTGGTAAAACTATTATCGACAGACAATAATAACTTCGCATTTTGAATAATAAGGCCATTGTAGTGCGTCGTTAAGCGATTAGAAGATACTATCGTCTCATGTTCTGTGTAGATCGGTGATTTAATAAATAAATAGTTTCTCAACTTATCATTAATTTATGAATCATATAGCTGATCTTTTTAAGAGTTTTTAATGTCTAAGCAATTCACAGAAGTACACAACGTTGACCAAGAAAACGTTGCAAATTCTTTCACTGGGGTTTATTATTAAATTGGCTTGCGTTCATGATTTGAATTTCTACTAAGCTTTGGAGTGTGCGTGTTTCACATGTGATAGAGCGATTATTGAATTTCAGAAGATATGCATAGAGCACGTAAATCGGTTCTCAACCAAAATACCTATTTGAATTGATCAGTTGATCATATTTGTGTGCCTTCTGAAATTCAATAATCGCTCTATCACTTGTGAAACACGCACACTCAAAGCTTAGTAGAAATTCAAATCATGAATCATTGAATAATAAACCACAGTGACAGAATTTGCAGCGTTTTTTTCAAGAGCGATTACAATGGAAAAATATTCTATTTGAAAATTTTAAATTTCGTAAGACGGAGCATGCATATCAGAATGCTTCAACCCGTGTATCGGCTATAAACCCTTTTAGGAGTTCACTCCAGTATCCACATTCACTACATCACTAGGTTACTGCGATCAAAAAAAAAAAAAAAAACTCTTGTGTTTGTTTTGATTGTAGTAACCTAGTGATGTAGTGAATGTGGATGCAGACGTTGGCACCGTAAATCGGGCCATACATCGGGAATGGTTTGAGCTACGGACTTGGGGAGGGGCTCATTCGATTCCTCACGGAAAGTTCTTCAAAAAAAGTCCAAATTTAGGCCGCCTTGATTTTTTTTGAGGTTTTTAGGGATTTTGCAAAACTTTGACAACCCTTAAAGGGCACTTTAAATGAAGTGGGGCGTTGCCACACCAACATGGATTTTTCCTGAAAATTTCAGATTTTTTGCTCCACCCGTTTGGAAGAAATCGTGCGTACGGCGGACGGACGGATAAATTTTTATTGCAGATTCGGATTCTACACTCCTTTGAAACGTAAACCATGAAATTTTCAGGGGGGGGGGGGGGGTTAGAATTTTTTCTTCAAGAGCGATCACAATGGTTTATTATTGAATAATAAACCGAAATGAGTTGATCATACTTCAAAATTTAGATGATTAGACTGATCAGACTTAAATTTTTTTTATATATTGCTGAGCCTCAAAGTTAGACACTGTTTTGGTGTGTATTCTTTTGATCTCAACTTCCGTGATTATTAGGAGGTACTGACATTTTTCAGCTTGGGTATGGCTGTAGCTTAGAAATGAAGTATTTTCAACCCGTTTTAATCAATCTGTATTCATCAGATTGTTATCAAATACTTTTCCAAGTTTAAAGTGGCGAACATGACTTGAATCTTCCTCGAAATATTATAGAGATTATACAACCTATGAGAAAGAAAAATAATTTTGCCAGTAAACTAGGACGTGTACAATGTGGAGATAGATGCATAGATGCGTTCATTTGAAATGTATGAAATATCTGCATGTATTTGTATCATCAGCAAACTTAACATGTGATACTGTTTCAGGCTTACAGTTAAGCGTAGAAGTATAACCGTAAAATGTTCATTTTCATTTGGTCAGACATACGAAATTTTTTAATTCATTTGCACTCGGAGACAACTACCAACATTCCTGTAATATTCTTAGTAAGTATGACAGCAATTCACGGGACTTTGAGATCTAAAGTTCGGTTCGATATCCAATGTACCTCACGTTTCAAGACACGTGAAATACTCACTTTATATAAAGAATAAAAAGGCAAATGGTATGGGGGGAGGGGGGAGAATGGAAGTATTTGAAATTGTAATAGTGAGGGCTTTTAGTATGTAGAGTTGAAGGGTTCCATAATTCATGGACTAAACTTCTATAGAAGCTGAATTGTATGGAAACTCTTCACCCTTAGTTGACTGAATTTGCATGAATGTATTCTATTATTACAAGTAGGATCTTCCTTTATTCAAACCCTCCTCCCCCGGCTCCTCCCATCTCAACATTTCTCTTCCAGCGAACTTTTTCAAATGTTATTTTAATCTGAAATTAAAATTAATTTGTTAATGATATTTATTTCATTAGCCAAAAAGTTGGAAAACTGAACAGATCACATTTTTCAGGTATTAATAAACGCAGCGTATTTTTAACAAATATTTGTGGGAAATAACATGAATCCACTCAGGGTTCCCAGCTAATTATGTATCCCCGTCTCTCCTTTGTTTTCTATAATTTAGAATAGAGAAAACGTGTCTCCTTACTCTATGATTATTTCTTCTGATTTTTCAAGAGTAACAATCATGAGCACTGACTAACGCAAACGTGCATGCACTACGCTGTTTGTATTCTTAAAAATGAACCCCCTTTTTCGAATGTACATAAACTTCCATGGAAAAACTGCTGTTAATTCACATGGGTTTCTTATTTTTAGATCACACTCTTTTATGCAGATCACTGAACTGTAGATAATTATTTTTAAAAAATGCAGGGTCATTATCTACATATAACGTATCAAGTACCAAAGTATAAGGGGAAGGGGTAGAAGTGTTACGTGTGACAAAAACTATTTAAACGCAAGCCAATTGAATAATAAACCCCAGTGTAAACTTAACCCCACTAATAATATTGAATTAATAAACCCCAGTAATAATATTGAATAATATTTACCTATATATTATCAGCGTTTCATGCATATCAGAATGCTTGAAATCGGCTATAAACTACAATTATCCTCATCGGCTATCACTCCAGTATCCATATCACTACAACTCGACGCTATCTGCCGGACATCACTAGGTTACAAACAAACAATAATAAACAAAAAACGCAAATGTTGGCACCATAAATCGGGCCATACATCGGGAATGGTTTGACCTGCGGACGTGGGGAGGGTATCATTCGATTCCTATGGTATGTTCTTCAAAAAGAGTACAAATTTAGGCCGCTTCGACTCGATTTCGATTTCGATTCGATTTTACAAAACTTTGACAGCCCTTAAAGGACACTTTAAATTAAGTGAGAGAGCTGGCTCAAGAATTGGGCCCTAGCCTGACCAAGTTGGATTTTTCCTGAAAATTTCAGATCTTTTGCTCCAGCCGTTTGGGAGAAATCGTGCGTACGGCGGACGGACGGAAAAATTTTATTGCAGATTCGGATTCTACACCCTTTGAAACGTAAACCATGAAATTTTCAGGGGGGTTAGAATTTTTTTCAGAGTGATTACAATGGTTTATTATTGAATGATAAACCAAAACGTAGTTAGTGGTAAATTAACCAACATCGGGTCCTTTTCCATCATATTTTGTCTTGTCCACTCTAGATCTCATAAAGAGAGCACTGTCTATATTTCAAAACTTTGGATTAGCCTTAACGGAATTCAGCTGATCACTGATATCGATACCTTTTAGCTGACTTGAAAATGTCAAAAGACAGTTTGATGCCTTCGTCTTATATGTTACTCCGTGAATAGCAGCCGGTACCAGTCCCTTTGCACGAAACATAAGCTGATATCAATGAAGCTGGTATCTTGTATTCCGTAGCCTATAACATGAAGCTCACTCAAATGATCAGGAGAGCCTCGTCAGATTTTTGATGTCCCACAGAAAGTACCATTCAAATTTCTAGCCACTACAGTTTTTCGGGACGAACGATCTTACATTTCGCCAGTGGGAATTTGTTCATGAACTATATAACAAAAACTAGAGATGATAGCAAAAAATGGGTGCCAAGATGAAAAACCCCAACACCAAAATCTCCTCGGTACCAAACAGCACTCTTTTTTTAGTAGTCCAATGTAAGCATTGCACACCTCAGCAAAATTTTGTTAAACCCATTGTTTTGGGGTTTTTGACTAATTCTTATAAAGATAAAAACAGAGACTAAGGTTGAATTGCTTCCAGAACTATTACTGCGGTGCCAGATTCAAAGAAAACCAGTTTTTGGATAGTAAAATGACGAAAGTTGAGATACACTATGTTAGAACTTAGACAACATTATCATAAATCAACAGTAAATGCTGGGGATGGGTTGATTGAAATGTTTATGTTAAGGTTCAAAATTCATCCAAACTTTCCAGTCTTTTGAAAAGCATTATCAATATGGAAAGTGTTTCATTTAATAAATCAATTTTTTCAAATTATTCGGACAATGATGAAAGTGACTATTGTTCAATCAATGAACTGTTTTTGTAACATCAGAGAATTGTTTTTTCGTGTACTACTTCATGCTGTCTCTGACGTTTAGAAGATGGCGGAAACCATTGTGGCCACTTGGACGTCCTTATTCTCACAGCCTTGGAAGATATTTACAGCTGATTCTGGATGTGATGTCAAACGGATGAAAATGTTCGAGTTAAAAAAAATAACCTTGGGTAGGTATTTATGGAAAAACTAGGTTTTGAGTGAGGACGCATGAATATTAGAAACCCTATTCTTTTTCAAAAAATCATGCATTGGCAATAAAATATGACAGAAACATGCGGTATTTAGTTGGGGGCATTATACTCAAGATTTAATGTTCTAAAAAGTGGGTTTAGAGACATTTTTTGATAAAACGACTCATTTCATAGTAATTTTTGAACGAATCTAATAAAATTCGTTTTTCGTTCGACTTCGTTTGAGGACACATGTTTGTAGGAACGTTTTTGCTAAACTCTATGTATTGTAAGCTATTTTATATTAAAAAAAATAAAAATAAAAATAATAAAAGGGGTTATTTTGATAGTTCTTAGAAAAAGCATAACCGTTTTATCCAAGGAATAACGTTATACAAAGAAAAACTCATAATATATCATCTTGAATAACAAAGTCTTGTATTAAATATGTGCATTTCATGTGATGTTAGTATTCAACATATGTTATTATGTATTAGACACTCCTTCCTGAGAGTCTAAAATGTCAAACGATCCCTCGATTCGCCACGTAGTCTAGGAAGATATCAATCAAGGTTTTTCAAGTCCTCAAGGTGAGAATGACGCAGTATTTTTTGTTATTAATGATCCACTGGAGCGATACTATTCAGATTGTCACTTAATCAACTCTGCATTTGAATTCATGTTCCACCTTGTAACCTCTTTTTAGTATATGCAGTGATTTTTCTTACTACGTGATTTTCGTCAATGAAAATAAAATCGAAAATTCCCAACATAACCAATAATGGGATAATTCATTCATCTTAACGGCACGATCTGAACTGAAGGAAGTTTGTACTCAATTTTCATGAAGTATAACTGGACAGACCATGAATCTCAATTCTCGAAATCAGTATCGCGTTATCCATAATTTGTATAACATCATATTGCGATGTCCTAGGCAGGGGTGCCCAGCCCCCATAAGCTTCATGACCCAATTTAGAATCAGAACCCCCCCCCCCCCCCCCCAACGCAAGTTGGTACCCCCTCACCAGGACAAAAATGTAAAAAATACTCTTAAGAACCCCTTATTTTATCTAAAACTAAAAGCTAGAAGAAGATTTATATAGGTATTGAAACAATTCAAACCCAGTCAGCAATAGAGCAATCGTGTATGTTTCTTGAGATTCTTCGGACAATATTCGAGCTCTATCATTGTCATTTATATATTTTCAGATAAAAAACTAACCATATTTAAATTAATTACTAGGTTCATTATTATCTACTTTTTATCTAGAGATGCACGTCGTCACGTTCAACACTGTTTCAGTCAACCTCCCCCCTCCTCAATTTTGTTGGAACTCATAGCCCCCTCGTGGGCACCCCTGTCCTAGGGAATGTCGGCCATAACTCACTTTGTAGTTTTTCCCACACTAAGTACTTTTGGAATTTCTATCTGCTGTCAGGCAAAACAGTTCATAAAAATTAGAACGCTCTAATTCATTCTCCTTTTAAGCTATGGCAAAGTTATGCCTGATTCACAAATTCATTGTTCAAAGAGATGCTTTTAAAGCCTCTTCAATCAACTTTACACTGCGTCGAATCTGTTCAAGTCCGGTCAACACGGACAACTTATTTTTGTCCAATTTCATGAATAGTAAAGAAGGAAGTGGTCAGGATGTTTAAGGAGCGTAATGCACACAATCGGTCAACGACCGCTTGACACCAGCTTCTATTTACCCCGGCTTTGACGCAATTTGATTTGCAGATGGGCTTTCATGGGCATCTATGTTTCCCCGAGAATGGTGAATCTGCATAGGTAGTAATGAAAAGTGATGAACTTAGTTGATGGGATGCGCCTTCGTGCTTGAATGTTTGTGTGGAGAAAATGGAAATGATTTCGTGTACGTGCTCGACCATATTTGTACGATTTTCGCTAGGAAAATTTCGCCAGGCAGCTATACAAAATATGCAGATCGAGAATGTTTGTTCTTTCATTAGATAAATGTTGCAACCATTGTAAACCCCTCAAACTTAGTTGGTTCATAGAAATGGAAAATTACAAACAAAAAAAAGAACAAAATTTGAAACATTAAAGATGTATTAATTATCTTGTGGAATTTATCATTATTCAGAATAATTTATTTAATACATTATTCTGTTTATATCGCCAATCATATATTTAGTACATTATTCTGAATAATAATAATGGTAAATCTCACAAGATAATTAAAAAATCTTTAATGTTTCAAATCAAGGCTATCCAATCAACACATGACATTAATAATGCGTCAAATAATATTTAAATTATTATTAAACGATTCAATTCATTGAATTAAAACTTTTTTATACCACCTTAGGATGACGCTCGTTTCCTCAATTGCTTTAGTTCATAATATTCAGTCGAGGGAACGAGAAGCTAACGTATAAACCAACGTTTGGATGTATTCGTATGCCATCATTATATTTTGTAGTTTTCAGTCAAATCGGTTCAGCGAAACTTTCTCGTACATTGAATTACAGGGGTGCAAATACTAATATTCGAATGACATCTGTAATGTGCTGAAGGAACACATTGATTCAAGGTGCAAGACCGACATTGAATAGATATTTGTATATGTATAATAAAAAATAAAATACCGAAGTACATCCCATTTTGAGATCTGATCTATCAGTCACCTGCTCCTTATCCGTCACAACCTGCCGTACTACCCAGTAGTAATCAGATATTATGCATCTAGGAAGATCCCATCCTTGTTCCCATCGCATTAGTAAGTTAGTGATAGGATGAGTTACGTTGCACTGGTTTGGATGCGCAATAATGAACAATAACTTTATGAATTTCGATAATTGCGAACCAACTTTAGGTTTCTTGTTTTCAATAGCGTTTACTGAACAATAACTGACTTGCCTCAAAATTTGTTCAAGATACGAAAAATCCAAAAATCGAAAGGAAAAACTACATCCTTCCTTATCAAACCGTGGGCTGTTTGAACTAAACCACCAAAAATCAATAGTGTTTCCAATTGATAAAATGCTCTTTTTTTTATTATAATTTATTTTCCTTTTTATTCAATTATTTGCTCTGAAGGCCCTATTGGTTGTGGAAGCCCCCCTAAATCCTCTGTCTGCGCGTGAGATTATCGTTTGTTCGCAGATTCTTGTTACAACCTTAATTTCTTCAGTTTTCATTAGATTTTGAAAATTTCATGGAACACGCTACTAAAACCTCTAGGAACTCCAATGCTCTAAAATCAATACACATCTCCATCCATCCATCCACACCCACATTCATCGCTACGCATCCTCAAATGTGAAATATGTGTGTGAGTGATTTGGAGTTGGAACTTGAAATGTAATCTTCATTGTATTGTGTTGTATTTTTTAATAATTTTTTTAAGAATCTTAAATTGAGTTTAGAACCGAGTCCTTGGTAGTTCTGTCCATTCGAATTACTAGTTGAATGGAATTTAATTTTCTTGTTTTATACAGTCCACACAGATTTCAAGTGTTCATTTACAATGGGGTTCGAAAAACGGTTGTTATTATGTATCGTTTGCGAATCACGTAAGACGTACACCTTCTTTGTATCTATTCATTACAGACATTCTCCTTCTATTTCATTAAATCAGGCCCCCAACTTCACGAAGAGTGTTCACGAAGAAATAATGTATTTTCGGGACGCTATAAGATATTTTCTACAGAGCCAAAGCTGTTAACAAGGACCGACCCAGTTAACCAACCTGCGAGAAACATTCCATTATCTTGATCGCATAAATCGACTATGAATGGATCCCAACTTGGCTACTTTGTGCATCTTCAGCGAGTTGAGTAGAAGCCCTTCGCTAACTTATATTAGTTTCCTGAGTATGGGTTCAGTCAGCCATGTTGTTTTCCAGCTAGTTAAAGATAGATATTAACAACTTTCTCAGTAGAACTTCTATAATTAGGACTCGAGCTCATTGTGGGATGATACTCATTCGTATATCTATTCAGTCAATTGCATTCTTATCTTTTATTTGTCTTTCAATTATTAATACTGTATCAAGTAAGTTGTGGTTTGTGCCGAATAGTCTTTGTTCAATCAAAAGTTATGAAATAATTGAAATTCATGAATAAACTTTGTTACTGTTATTATTAATCTTCTTCTTTGAAAGGAGAAGTATCAAATAAGCCAATACTTAGGTGATTTAAACTTTGAGAATACAATTAACAGACGATACTCTTTCCCTCCAATTTTCATGGTTTTATGCTGAAGAACTCTAACGCACCAATGAGAGTTGGACACCGAATTTGCAAGTTAAGCCAGCCTCAAATCCATTGCTTCTGTAACTTCACTCAATAATTATATCACAAAAAAAAATTATGCCAAGGATATGATAGCAGAAGGATTATTCCAAGGGCAGACGCGATATGCCTGCCACCCCCAAAGGATACCTTTGAAGCTAAGAGAAAGCTGTAAACTGTAAGGCTTAAATTCGTGAAAAGATCCAAATCTTCTTCTTCTTTAACAGCAGTTTCAAGGAGCGGGGAAGATGAATATATATGTACATGTGTGTAAATGTATATTAAACCAAAGTTTTGAATATCGCGAAAAAAATACTGGAGCGTCTTATTAAATCAATATCGTCGATCTCGAAATCCACCGGTTTCTCTCTACTTAATCCATCGTGGACGGTCTTTAAACATCGGTGCTCTAATCAAGCCTCCGTGGTTAATTGTTTTTTTTTTTTTTTTTTAGCACTTATCAGCCAAAATTACCAACAATGCGAATAGCCCAATAGTTGGAAAACAAGAGCAAAAGACGAAACGCTAATAAAATGTAAAACTTGAGGAAAACAATAACTCGAAATAGCAGAAATAGCACAATGAACAGTAACGTAGGAAAACGTAATTTTGGAATGGAAACAAAGACGATGAAAAGAACTGGTATTTAATCGTAGTTTGGTACGCGAACGACCCAAATTCGGTTGGTTAGTTTTGATCGCCGATTTATCTTAACGGTAGTTTGAGAAACAGAAAATCGTTGTTCAGCTGCGGATTTAAAAATTTGGTGAAACCCCACCATTTGGTTCCGCTGAAATGTAACAAGGAGAAGTTGCTCCTTCCAAGGGCTGAGGCGATAGCCTGCAACACCTAGAGGAGACAAGTGAAAACTAAATTCACTTTGTTAATAATGAAGAGGTTGAGGAACTTGGCGCGAAATTCCTGTGCGATGACCATAAATAAATCGCAAGGCCAGTCGTTGGAAGTTTGCGGGATCAACTCGGAGTTTCTCTGTTTCGCGCTTGGACAATTACAAGTCGCGTGTTCCCACTTCGGAAAACAGTCATCTTTGTTTATTTACTCACCACAACACCAAACAAAAAATGTTGTTTATCGAGAAGCTTTAAATTGATATACAGACTGAATCACAAATGTGTTTGTAATTAATCGACATTAATAATAACACTTCTTTCATACGAGGCACTTTTAAAATTAATTACGGATTCCTTTTGTTTGTTTCAAGTTCATTTTATACAAAATTTTACGTATTTTATTGATTGGGGCACTTCAAATTTTGTCAGCTGGTTTATTGTAAGACTGGAGGAGGCCAAAATACAACAATATCTTCTATCCTTAAGTTTTTATTTGGAAAATCATCTCATCATCACGCAAATCATCATCTCATTACAAAATCGTTGCTGGGAAGTCACAGATGGTATTTTTCGTCGTTACAAACAACATGAGCTCTTCTATTATTGGTAATTAAATGAATTTTTCACAGTAAAATGCAGAAAAAGTTTGTATCATTGAAGGAATTCATTTATTTTTTATTGAATACTTGAGGCTGTATTAATCAATAAGGCGTAAATTGTTTGGATCATCTGAAATCACCTTGTAATTTATAAGTTGTATAACGCCCCAAGTGTCGGTCTTAATTAGTTTTGCGTATTACAATTCCAACTCTTCGAATAACTCAATAATTATCGTAACAGGTTGGGGTATTGTTGCTACCTAGAAGGAGATGTTCTAGAAGCTCAGGACCATCGAATTGGATTCTAACGGAGGATATTAGCTGATTTCAAACCCTACTGATAACATTGAAGGTTTCGGAAGATCGAAAAAATTCAACAAATACACGTTTCACCACCGTATTCAACTTAGAAAAATCTGTAAGAATCACTGTAAGCCAAAAAGAATCCCCAATTTGATAGCAGTAGGACCTTAGGTCAGATCTGGGCCTTTCCGTCGATGGATTTTTTTTCTAACTGGTTTGTTCACATATTTGTTGTATATATGCGACCGTGCGCTTGTAGGTTTATCATCATTGTCAGGGGAGAATTTCTTAAATCTATTTTTTTGAGTTTTATCATTGATGATTAAAAAAAGGCTGTTGTCAACAGCAGGGACGTAACCAGGCTGTATTTCACCCGGGGCAAGAAATTTGGCGACCTCCCCCCCACCATAGACCCGATATCTCATGACGTATACCATCTTAATATACCAATGAACCAACATATAAATATAATTAATTCGATTTATTCACAATGTATAAACTCTTTGACTAAAAGAACTAGGTAAACTGTCACTTTTTTGCCTATTTGGCGCCCCTCTAACTTTGGTGCCCGGGGCTTTCCCCCCCCCCCCCTAGTTACTTCCCTGGTCAACAGGATTCTATCTGCCCTTTTTCAAAGATTCAGATTCGAGGAAATTTTGTTTAGGTGGTTAAGACATGTATCCTTCTTTCTTCTATTATTACTGGAAACTTAGAGTCAAGATGTTGATTGATTTATACAAAAAATTGTATCAATCACGAATAATAGTTAACCATTTGATTTCAAAGTTATTTCAATCTTGATTTTATTAACCCACTGTAATAATAACATGAAACCATTATCTGCTGTACGTGATTCGTGTTTTAAGTGTTCTCTTCTTTGAAAAATTTGCGTGTTCTCGAGAGAACGTGATGAATGAACTTGAAGTGGATCGCACCTTTTATAAAACAGCCATTTATTTGGAATGCGCCCATTTTTCATCACGTTTGTGCCCTGATTGATTCTGAGAGCGTTCAGTTTTCATTCATCAAAATCGTAGTACTTTGAACGGCGCGGCGCGAGTAGAGGAGCCTACGAGGAAGGCATAATAAATAGCCCGCACATGAACCTGTATATAAGGCTCTATGTGAGGCGGATGGGCAACTTTTCTTTTCACAAATGTATTGCGAGCGACTGCGCAAATGTTCCGTAGTTATTTATGTGCGTGTAAAGAACTTCCCATGGCTCACCGTACCCAACCCCTGTGTTCCCCATGTAGCGCCAGTCCTTTAACATTATTTCCTTCGAGTTGGGTATGTTTTATAATGCACTGTCGAGCGCAGCGATATATCACGGTTGTGATTAAGATTTTGCCGTCGGGACTTTGTGACAAGTAAAATTAACTGGAAATCAACTTATGACCCTCAGCTTTCGAATATTACGAAAGTAGTCAGACACCGGTTAACCACGCGGTCCAACTCGAGAAATTGAAGTTCGAGTAGCGATATTAGTCGCTACAATCGTCCCATGTATTATCTACATCAACATAACCATTTTGATGATTGATCTGTTGATTCACTCCACCACTATGTTGGCACAAGTCAAATCATGCATGGAAAATACTCTGAGTACTCACTCAATCATAATTTAAAAGGAAAGACATCTAATAAAACAAACCGGAACCATTTCAATTTTCCTAACAGTTGAAGAGCGTCCAGTCAAAAGCAAACATGTTGCTCAGATGTAAATTTTCAGCAGAGCGTAAAAACACTTTTAACATGATCTAAAAAAGATAACTGCACTGTCGAGAGTTTTTAAAAAATCCTTTCTGGCTACTTAAGTCACCATATAGGTCATTCAAATCAGAAACCATTTTAAAACAAGGAAAGGCTTTAAAAGGTGGCGATGTTTGGTTTTGACCAGATAGCTAGTGACATGTTCGTTTTTGATCAGACCCTATGCGGAGTTGTTTGCTTTTGATTCAACCTATAATCTTCTTTTGAGTTTTAAAATTTTCATTTATTTTCAAGAAAGCATGGGTATTACGACATATTACGACATTTTACGCTAAGCTTGTCCTGTGCATTTATCGTAATATACTTCAGTTGCTCTTCAAGTTTTAATCATGTATGCTGATTGAAATATTTATAACTAATCAATGTTAATTAATTAATTAATTAATAAGGTCACGACACGAAAAAACTACTCTAAAGGCCCGATAACAAAGTATTATATTATATGAAATCATTATGGATAGTTACATCTAATGAAATTATGATTCGTTCAAGATTTAAACAATACATAATTTATTCATTTTAAATTGTTTTTGTTTTCTTTATTTATACATTATTTATGGACATATCAAGTTCAAAGATCGGAAGGAAAAACTGAAACCCCTCTCTTCCCCTCCTGATAAACCCCTGTGATTGGCTCGTTGGACATGTTTGCTTTTGACTGAATTTCTGGCCCTGAACTGTTTGCTTTTGTTCAGACCTCGAATTTTCAACCGACGTTTAATATAGGGCCACTTTTTTCGGTTTCCCTAGATGCCCCTGGCCACCTACCACTATCATCCATATCGAACAGGAAATTTCTGGAAAATGACTTTGTTTGCTTTTGACTGAACGCTACTCGGTTATGATGATAAAATTACTAGAGGATTATTTTGAATAAGAGACCGCGATAGATTGTGATATTTTCATGCTGCACCACATAATGCTGATAATCGCCAAGTTTGTTTTTTGAATATTTCCTTGTTCGATCAAAAAGCTTTTTCCCGGCCTTCATTCTGATAATGATTCAATCTTCTGCCGTAATGGATCAAATCGTAGTATTGTGTATATTAATCGTTAGAATAATATGCATAAGTGTATGTTATGTAGGTATGAAGCACTTGCAACAGTCAAATTTTTAATTCTATAACATTTATCAATATCTAATCTTTTCATTGTCAAATCCTGACTTCATCATGTGATATTTAGCAAAGATGAGCTATTTAGCAAAGATGAGGATAATAGTTTCTATTGTCTTCAATCAGAAAACAATTTGAGAAGTGAATATCCTAAATATTATCAATTGAAGTACTTACTTTATTATAAATATAGTTCTACTGTGTATCAAGTTTGTGTTTTATGTGTTTTTTGTCGAGGTCCACAAAACACCATTAATGTCTCTCGGTTATGTAGTTTTTAACTCTCTCCAATATTGACTCAAAAAAACGTAAATACATCATTAACCAAATTAAGGCTGTTCATTGTATTTAACAAGGTTTTAAACCATCTATGTACTACCTCTAAAATCATGAAAATAGTGAAATATCTCATCATTACCATTCTCTAATTTAGTTCTCACAAATCGTTTCTCCCGAGAATATTTCGGTCTTTGTAACAACAATTCGGTGAAAAAGTTAGGTAAGTACCTATGCCATTCCTTTGTGGAATTAACATGGAGAAAAAGGGGTTAGGGAAAGCTTACTAAACTTCGATTAACTGATATTTGCAAGTCCGAATGAATTACCATCCATTAAACTCTGACTTCAAAGCCGGTTTCGGAACTTCATTTTCATTTAAGTAAGGTAATTTATAACTTTCCTCCTCTCTGGCGCGAAAAGTTGTTTGTATTAATAGCTGAGGAAAGCTACTTTCCTTTCAAATGAACGCCGCAAGCTGGCGAGATTGAAGTTTTCTTTGTTTATTTCATTATTTACTCCACATAAAATTGAGTTGAATGAGCGATTGTTCTGTCAAGGTTGTCAATAATGTTCTCGGTTATTACGAAAAGTATTGATTCCTAGTCTACCAAAGTAGGGGAGATAATTTTTTTATTTTTGACGGGTGAAAAATGTCCTCTCAAATCAGAATTTAATTCAACTTCAACCTACGTTTTTAATCTTCGAATACGCTCCGAAATTTTTGTCTAAAATTAATGATATTCTTCAAGATAGATAGATTTCGAACAGTTCCTTACGATTTTCATCAATCAATCGACAGCTACTGAGCATGCGCAAATCAACGTTTCCTCTCTCTCTCTCCTCTCTTTTCTCTCTCTCTCTCTCTCTCTCTCTCTCTCTCTCTCTCTCTCTCTCTCTCTCTCTCTCTATTTCTCTCAATCCAAGCAATAGTTAAAAATAATAATAACTATTTTGTGAGACAGTAGTTTGTGAGCACAACAAAGCGTTAAAATTCCAAACATATTATCGCGAACGAGTACTACTCAATAAATTGAAAAGTTACTATGAATCATTAAATATACATTTAATTGCAGAGTATTTATTTGCAGAAAATGAATTAGAATCAGTATTTTTTTTCTTTTTAAACTAGATAATAGAAATGCGCACACAATTTTGATTAAAAAAGGAGCCAAGAGTTCATTGGAATGAGCTTAAAGTTTACAAAATCCGTAAAAATTTTGTTATTGTTAACAATGGTAATTGTTAACTTGTTACTTGTATTAACAAAATGGGCCTTGGTCATAAATTGAATTGAAACTTGGAAAAACACAACCACAACAATGAAACGATCAGTGGGTCATGCTTTTCTTCCTTCCTTTAGGTACTGGTTTAAATTTCCCCTACATAAATAATTTATCATTAAAATATTTTTCCTTGTAATCAAATGTTGATGTCTACAAATCCAAAATTTTGTACTCTGTCAATGCGTCCACGTATTGCTGTTTATTGTATGGTACTTCTCCATTAAAATGGAATATATTTGCATTTTAATAAAACTACTAACAATAATTGGTAAAAACGCTAAATAAATGATAATTAGAATGAATCGGTTTCACTTACATGATAATGAATTTTCCCGTTAGAGTACTCAAGATTGATGATTGCGTACATTTATATGGTTTTCCCGGCATTCAATTGAAAATCGGTCCAGTAATTGCAAAACTTATGATAACTTAGGTACTTGGAAAAGGGGAACGGGAAGCGGACCCTGAATTCAAAGGAGGTCGAGTCTATTATCGTGCGCATAATATGTAATTAATTGGAAATTGTTTCCGACTAACCTTCTCTGGTATGTGACTCATCTAATTGCAATTAAACAGGCCGTGATGGGAGAGCAGTTTCCTCTAACTTGGCTCCATTCTTGAAGCTTGATGGAATTATTACGGGTAGAGTCAACTCCTCAGACTATTGTACCGGTTCTCAACCGTTTAGGGTTATAAAGGAGGACCAAAGTTCTTCTATATTTTGGGTTTACCGTGATGAAGAGTAGTATTGAAGTAGCACTGTGATAGTGTATTTGAAAAGGGGAAAAAAACAGTCGAGATCTTTTCATAGTATAATTATTGATTCACATAGAAAAAACAGCCTACTCTGTTGCATCATGAGTACAACAGCGTGTACTATTGGTTAACCCAACATACTTACAGTACAGTACAGTTCAACTGTACAGTAAGTGATGTCCTGCTTACAAGTATTGTAGTACTGTTTTGTTATCAAAGCTGCAACTAGATTGATTCCACGAAAATCGAAAAATGTAATAGATTTCCGTAATATTACAGAATTTACTACAAGTGTGTAAGTATGACCAAAATTTTAATGAGAAGAAAAAAAAGTGTTCACGAATTTTAGAAAAATGTGGAGACATGTCATACATAGATTAATAATCTTAAATTCTCATGGCACAATGTAATAATGGCAGAAGATAAATTTCAACAAAACCACTGCTTAATCAGATAATTAATTTTTTTTCGTGATTTTATTTATTCGAACTGATTGTTGGATACATCATCTAGCAATATTTTATCTCATGAATGGACACGATGTACAGGGTGAGATTTCAACAAACCAACCCTTCAGAGTAACACACTGTTAACTGGAACACACTTAACTATAACTTGCACAGCACAATCAGGTCCAGTGGCTTGGCACCGCAGTTCTCCTGCGTTGTCCAAAACGTTGAGCATCTCCGAGTTCTTGTGCCGATGAAGGCGTTTTTCTGCTTAATCAGATAATGAATAGCTAAATACTATAATTGTATAACAAATCATCTGTGAAAAAAACCATCACGTTATAGGTAATTATGAAAAGGTAATGAGCGCTCATTTTTTATCTATGAAACAATTATTTAAAATTTTAAGAAGTTAAAATCCTTCAGGCGTACTTAGAGCTTTTTGCTGAGAGGCTCGATTGTCAATATTTTGTCATTTCTTGATTAATTTTATTCACTAACTTGTACTACGTAACACAACACATTCCTAATACCATATACATAATATGTATGAAAATATTGTATTGCTTCCGAGTCTACCAAGGTAGCGGAAGCATTGTTTTCACTTTCGGAATGTGAAAATTTTGTTGTCTCCAAAATCAAAAATTCCACTCGCATTTTGCGCTTTAGACCTTTCTGAACAATTTTGGGTGTCTGTCTGTGTGTCTGTCTGTCTGTCAGCAAAACCTTGTTACTGGCAAAACTACACGAAGCTCTAGTCCGATTTTGATGAAATTTCCAGGGATTGTGCGGATTGGGGTGTAGATGGTCCCCTATAGGTTTCATGACCCCCAGGTCAATAGTAGCCTCTGCGAATGCGCAAACGTGAAATCCTTGTTACGCGCATAACTTTGGGAGTTCTTGACCGATTTCGATGACATTTTCAGGGATTGTTCGGTTTGATGTGTAGATGATCTATACAGTCATGTTATGGATACGAGGAAGCTATGTGGCACACCCACTTGGCAGACGTTTTTTTTATTATGGTTATCATTCTTTGTTTGTAGATGTGAAGATTTTAGGTATATTAATTGCATTTTTTGAAGTTTGTATACATGTTACTTTTCTTTATATCTCAAATGAAAAATTAAATCAATTGCCTACGAGGTCATGAAGTACCGATAGTATTTTCTTTCAGTAAATCATTCCTGTTTCCCAGTTTTCTTGTTTTATGAATCACATCTACTTTATACGAAGATTATAATTATATAATTATAATTATAAATAAGTGGTGTATGAGGCCCTTGTATTACAATATACTGTAATCAGAAACTATTTGTTTCTTGTTTGCACGTATATTTTAAATTTTAGCGCCTATTTATTCCATTGTACGGTCACAATGAAAGGATATCAGGTTTCCCTGCAATATTGATTATTTAAGGCAAATTTAATTAAATCTAATTTAGTTTAGAACAGAACAACTTATAATGAGTGCCGGCTATACAATGCAAACTCATTCTGTTCAGTTGGTTATTTAGTTTTTAAGGCTATCTCACTAAGCTGTTTTCATAAATTGAGGGTGTATTTAAACTTCCACTTTGCATTAACTCAAAAACGATTTAATATCTCCAAAATGATTTAATATCGATGGCTTTGAGGTAACTAAACAAAAATTAATTTCAACATAATACGGATTACATTTTAACCTCAGTCAGAGCCCGCACCTACATATGTGAACATCCATTATCCTCTGGGAAAAGATCTTTTTGTCATCCCACGAATAAACCGGGATATGCGAGGAAACGTTTCCTATTTCGCCCAACTTGAAGGAGAAAATGAGTTTTGAGGGAGGAGTGCGGATGAAGGGGTGCTGTGAAGGGGGGGGGGGGGGAGGGACTTTACTAATGGGTTTCGTAATGTCAGGTGATGGGGGGTCGGAACTGCGCCCGGAGGGGACGGAATAAGATTTGCATAATTGGGGTAAACATGAGGGACTTGAGCACGGTGTGTTTTCTATGGTGTTCCATCTAGGTCTAGATCTAATTACTGATTCCGGCTTTCCTCCTCAATTCCGCGAGGAAAGGTTTCGTATCGTCTTTCCGAATTTCCTTTTTACTCTTCCCTCGCGAATAAATAGGTTTATGATTTATCTGTCGCTTAGTGAAATGCCCGCCGTCCAAATAATATTACGAGGTGAGGGCAAACGCCCTGGAGTTTCGGTTATTTGAACAACGTGACCAACCACGAGCAGGTTTACTCGAAAGTTCATATAAGTTTTTGATAGAGATTTCAGGGATAAAGACTGGAAACAGCAACCACCTGTAATTTTTAGTCGCTAATGAATTGGATTAAACAACAAAAAAGTTTCAGTTATTTAGCATGATCTTTTGAGTAAAGAGTCCACTTTAAAGAGTCCATGTCTCTGCTGACATGTCCCCTGATAATCTGCCACATGAATCCGTGTAACTAACGTAATATCCACAACTTTCATAGTAATTTAAGATATTTTCCTGATCTATTAATCTTTCGAGGAAGATATGTTCCATTTCCAACTTGGTGGAAGGTTTTAGACAATTCCTGAAGCTGATAGTATAGTACCTATAGTTGAACTGATTGAGTGATTTTGAAAAACCCTGAAACATTTTATCAAAAACACGGGTTATGTAACAAATGGTTATTAGCTAACTTCTCATGCATGCAAGGTATCAGACAATAATTAATTGGATAATGTCAATTAAAACTTGTAATTGCTGTTAATTCATCAAGAGCCCAAAATATATTTTAGAAAATCCCGTTTCAAAGGGAAAACTGTAAGCCATTTCTTAATTTATTTTGCTTTTAATGTGTTTGTGAAGATCTGATTTGCACATTTATACATTTTCGCGATAATGTATGGGATCAGAGTGACGACGACCCACCTCCAACCAGAGTTTCGGAATTCAGAACTTTTCATTTACCCTCTGGTCTTGAGAGCAAAGAAAAAGAGGGATTTGGAATAAAAACGTTATTATTCAAAATGTATGTTTCATAATAATAAATTATTAATAGTAAAAATGATAAAGCAGTAGACGTAACCGACAGCATGAAACCCACCCTCATATCCATATGCATAAGTAATACATTTATGTCATCCAAACTTTGTTCTTTTTTTTGTTCAAAATCACATGTGTCGCTTTGAATAGAAATAGGACCGCACTTGAATTATTAATTTCCATTTCACGTGCACGAACGTTACCGAGACGGTGAATATCGCTCCCACTGTGTTTTCGAGCCGGTAATTGGTTCTTTGGAGTCTTTTTATTCGCTCAGAGTTGAACTGAGCCAATCGAAGGACCTAACTGTCACTAGAACAGGTCTCTTCTGGCAGATATCCGACGTATCGATCAGATTGAAAGGGACAGAGCACGTTTGTCGGTGACACTGACGATAAATAACAAAGCACTAAAGGGCGGGTTGCTTTATTTTATTACCGACAATGTTTCCCGTCATAGTTGAATTCGGTTTGTCGTAGTAAATCTGTTCCTTTTTTTTCGTCTGTTTGGTTCCACCTCGCAGTATTTTGCCGTTCCTCGTTGGTTGGGAGCAATTTCATTAATGCGTTAACCATGTACTTCCCTCCATTGGTGAACTTTAAGTACACATTCATAAAAGTTGGAGAGATCGAGGTCGTTCTGGAAACACTTCTCGGAAGAATAAAATTTTCTAAACTGATCTACATAACCAGATTAGTCAGTTTATACTGCCGGTAAATTGGTCCAGTATATCAGTAGGATGAATCCAGATCTTTATTCCCTGCTCCAGCAGATTTGAATTTGAATTATGTCCCTTTTCCAATAATTTTAATAACATATATATTTAAAATGCATTAAAAATGTATATAGCAATTCCTTCTCTATTTAATAATTTCTGAGTGTAATAATACGACAGAAAAGTAAAGTTTAAGGATTGGTTTTTAAATGCTGCTTCTTAACATAAATGCATAAAGAGGATTTACCCAATATGCTTCAATTAATTCATATTTATACAGCGGAAATAGTATCCATGTTAACTCCATGTTATTGTCATATTATTAGCAATAAAATATCAAAGGTTTACTGGACTCCTAATGTTGGCTAAATGAAAGAAGGCGTTGTTGCCACTCCCATAAATCAATCACCCTCGTATAGTGCGAGACCATTCAATTTTTTAACTTTCCGTCTAGGAAGAGGAGGGAAATCCGTAATTTTTCCAATTTTCTCTCGTGTTTTTCAAACCTGAAAAAGCTATATGCACTATGTTTTGATTATTTTTTTTCCATCACATTTCTCAATGAAAATTAACTCGTTCTCCATTACATGGGTCCATTGATTCACTTCATCGCGTTCTTTTATTATCAGCGTAACGAGTAGTTCCTATTCCATTTTCTAGTTTACCATTTCAATCCCATAAAATGAATGGAGATTGTTTCTTTAATAAATCACATCAATTTTCGTTTCCTCATAGTACAATTTTCCTTTCATCGCGTTTCTTCAGTTTTTAAATTAATTTTGGTAATATATTTGTGATAGTTAATAATTGTAGTTTTCAATGCCTTGCAGATTATAGTACAACTCGTATATAGGTTTGAAATAACAGGTATTCAAACATTCTCAGCAAATTTTGGTTATCTTTAGCGTAGAAACAGCCAATGGGTGTTGCATCTATTGAAATCACACGAGAGAAAAGTTAGTGGCAAGCGTTTCTGCTCGTCAATTTCGTGTTATTAGTATTTTTGGCACTGAGTTGAAAGTGAATTATTCTCGAGCTCTTCATATTTATATATAATTATAATTGAATTGAAAAGACCACATGGCCAAGGAACTTACATCTGTCTTTTACGAGGAAGTTGGGGACATTTTTACCTAAACTTCTTCATAATCACTTGAAACAAACAAGTATGAATTATGTAGCGAATGAGATGGAACGCAACTTCAAGTCCTCCATTTGAAAGGCTGGAATGGAAAACGGGTTGAAACTTGCAATCGATACTTGGGGGACAAATAAGAGGAGAAATTTGCTTCTCCAAGCCTCGTCCCCGCAAGTAGATGGAAAATAATACTCAAGCTCATTTCTATTCATGTATTCCAAGCCAGCTGTCATATAAGACGAAGTTGGCGATAGCTTGCTTCGAAATACTGTATCTAATACAACTCATTAAACTTTGAATAGTTACGGGACTCAGGCAATATAACTTCAAGTGAGGGTCCCATGCATGCTCATCCCTGGATGATTACAATCAAAATAACATCCTCACCCAAGCTGGTACCTTCCGCCGTTGAAGACAGGGATATGCGATTGCAATCGCTTCACAATTTCTGATAATGACTCGATTCCGCGGAATCCGAATTGTCCTGGTTTGCTAACTAAACGAAATTCATAATTTATTTGGCCTATAACAGCTATACTGTACTTGACTCTTCTTAAAAACTTGATGTCTTGAAAGTTAAATTGTAAGGTACATAATTTTAATAGTTGTTTAAGTTAAATTTCGTTATGATAGGCTCACTAAGATGGTTAATGCTCATTATAATAATCATAATAATCAATACTAGGTAATCATTATTTGAAAATAGGTATAATTTGTAACGATAGTTATGTTTGATTTTTCAGCATTTTCTTGAGTTTTCCATATCATTTGATGTTTTTCACTTTTCAACTGTACTTATTACATAATCTCTAAATTTTCAATTCTTTTTGGACCAATTAAGTACATTTAGTAATGATTAAGTCTTATTGTTTTCCTTATTAAAATCATCCAACCAGTATATCATTACAACGAAGTGGACATTAATTAAGAGGAAAGTTGCAGAGCGAATCTGTCAAACATAATTGTCAATCATTACATTGATAAATTGTTTTATGGTTGTAGGTATTGCATTTTGGCTAAACAATAATCCTATCCTAGAATGAAATATTAGACTAGTATAGTCCATCGGTGAAACTCCCTGAAGGATTCTGAACCAAGTCGTAATCCAATCGTAACCAAATTCGTCAATTAAGTTTCATTGTTTTTAACTAAATCTTTCATACTTTATGACATTAAAAGTTCCATGCTGTTATGCTATCATATCGCCATTATGTTGTGTTATCATATTATATTATACTAGTGTTTGTCGTCAGTCGGACATTTAAGGAAAACGCTACACTTTACAAAACAGGTGAAATAATTTTGTAATGGAACGCTTTTGGCGACTTAATTCCCATGATACAGTCTCTTTATAAAAATACTAATGAAACAAATATTTATCCCTGATAAAAAATTTACAACTTCGTCATATGAAACGGTTCTTGAGCGAGAACGAAGGAAAGCTTGCTCGAAATGAATTCCGAGTCTGAGGCAAAGGAAACTATCACCTGAATTTTGTTGACAAGGAGGAAGAAAAATAAACAAAACTCATACTTAGCTTGAAGGGGTTCTTTTTTGATTTTCCAAAAGTTCATTACATTGCTTTAAAGAATGTTTTCGATTATGCCGGGAAGAGTTTAAGAATCTTACGTTGTCCGGACGATCGGAGTTAAACAGTGGATGTTCCCTGATGAGTTAGATCAACTTTTTGAAGTCCTTTTTTGAATAGTAAACCGGACCCAAGGTAATGTTCAATATGCGCTAGTACCTAGTACAAACCTGTTTCACCTGTTTGCGCCACCCATATGCTGCCTCCATGCTGGGTGAAATTAAAAAATAGAAAAGAATTTAAAAAACATTCCCTCTACGTGATCCGTTCTTTAAATGTAGCTAGGATACTAATAAGGTGGTTGACGTAACTTGTATTAAGTATTACTAAAACAAACTTTGTTGAAATGAGAAGAGTTATAAGTAGATGATGATGAATTATACAAGCCAAGATGAAAATAAATTAAACAACTTGAAAGATTGTCATTTCTGACATTTTGCTTGGTATCCAGAAAAACCTCCTCCAGAAAAAACAATTGAGTATGCATACTTACATACTACATGAGCACAAATACACGATGATTTCTTGTAATGGTATTTAATAGGTGGGCACGATTACTTCTTTACAATAATGTCATCTTCCTTGGTAATATCGGTGATAAGTATCGGTGGAAAATGGCTGGGTTCAATTTGCACATCTGGCTATCACAAGGTGAAAGTGGTTAATGTATAGCTAATTGTTACCATACCAGAATAAGTTATCGAAATTTAATCATGAATTACTGGTTTCAATGAATATGATGTTACAACCACAATGGTGAAACCTCTTTAGCGCATATTACAGTACATGGAAGGCTGTTTCCAATCATGAGTTGTTTTCAAGTTCATCATTCATGCGAGTGAATCGTAACAGTTCACCATTTGGCGTTTCAAAAAGGAACAATCAAAGCCCGAAGGAACTGCGTGTGCTATGGAGCTCAAACGGGTTTATAGCTGGGTTTTGACCGGAGGGCCTCAGCTCCGGCAGACCCCGTGGGAAACACGGAACACTCACACACCGCACAAAATACTCTCAAGAGAGATTTGATGAAGATACGCCAAATGATACGGGGAATGCCTTTTGTCTTGGGATTAAGGCATCGCAATCATGATTAGTTTCGCTTCGTCCGAATTTCATATTTCTTACCAACGACGAAAATTGAATTTTTGGATTATTATTCAACAACTGCGGTTCCCACAGTGATGAACATTTTGATTGCCACTATTGAAATGATTTTTTACACTCTTATGTGCGTATGTAGAGTCCAGGAAAATTATCCAACAATACTCGATCGTCCACCATCTTTTACATGTTCTTCACAATTTTCTTCAGCTGAAGAGAACGGTTGCTACCTCAAAAGGTTCTCCCATCATAAATCTATGCTAGTCAAGTAAATTTCAATTAAAGTGTACCTACCTACCTTTCATAACTGAAATCACAAGCATTACTGGTAGTTGAAAACAATTTTACAACATATCATATTTTCTTTAAAGCTACGTGCATTGTAATTTTTTTTCACAAAGAGAAGTGAATTCTGACAAAAATAGAAAAATGTATTCAATTTCAGTAATGAATAAAAGAAAATTGGGTTATCTGTTCATTGTAAGGTATCGAAAATCACTAAGTACTTCACAGATTTTATATAGTTTTTTTCATGAAATATCACTTGAAAAAATGCTATAAGACTTAGGCATCTTCGTAGCATATAAACGACTACCATAGGCAGTTAATTGATAAAAACTATGTTCCTTTTTTGCTCTCTAAAACCCTTTATTGCAATACCTAATGTATTTTAGTAAGCTGAATACGAAAGAAACAAGCTTTAGAGAACCCTCAGCTGATCAGTGAGTGTTTGTACCTGATAATTGTGTTCTAGGTGTTCCAAATGATCACGCATCTCAGTTTTATACCAAGGTTTTGTGAGCTATTCGTGAAACACAATTTTCTGGTAGTTGAGTCAAACGGTGACTTCGTCATTTATTTATTTATCTATTAATTGATCTGCTTACACGTTCCAAAATTCGAATTTTTAGTCTCATCGAAGCAATATTTGTTGAGAGTTTACCAATAAATTGAAGTGATTGATGGGAAACTGTGTCATTATATTTCCCAAATTCATTGGTGGATCATCTCTTAGCAACTAAGCATGGTGTGTCTGAATCCACCTACTATGTGATGCTATGATTTATTGTTAGGTATATTCTCTGGAAAACTCAGCATTTTCAAATACTTAATTCGTCTTTATTACATTATTCACCTGTTTGAACCTCAATTCTTCCCATTTTATTCTGGATTAGTTAAATGCATATCTTTATAGATGAGAAGCTGCACGGAACAGTTTGATTGAGGAATAGTATACAGCTGTTGTGGATTTCAAATCAATTTTAAGAATATTAAACGGTTCGGTGTGATGCATTTCAGTTTAGTATGGAACGTCATAATTCTTATTATTCGTTCATTGCAGTTTGATACCGTTAGACTAACCGAACAAACGGAACGAAACGGAAAAAAAATTATAATGATTAGAAGAGTGAATTGGAATTTAACTTTCGAAAACATTAAGTAAGCGTTAAATATTTACTAAAATAAACTGTTCTGCACGAAAATGATCTATTTCGAAAAATAATGGGACCTTTCAATTCGTATTCTTTGTATACAGCAGCTTTTTGTTGTTAGAAGCAACAACGGAACAAAAGAGAAGAAATGATGATTAGTAAAAGAGTAAAATGGAACATGAGATTCGAAAGCATTAAAATTTTTTCCTCTTCTCAAATAAGCGTAAAACACTTCCTAACGGTGAACATGTTTCACGGTTGACGGGGGTCTAACGAGAGCGAGAAAATTAAAGGGGTTGTCAACATAACAGACTGTCAACTAGCGTAAAGAAAAATAACACACGGTGAACTCGTATTTTTTTCCGAGTTGTGGGTGGAATGAGATTTGTTACAGCCGTTTTTCCCGGAATGAGATCGGAGCACGATATAATGTTCCAAATAACTATGTGGAAACTTGTCCTGAGGATTCCTTGACACTTGACTTTACCTGTTGCTAAGAAATCTCACCTGTAGGTAGCCAGAGGATCTGCCTCTATGTGTTCTTTTGGCCATCGATTTTCACTTCTAATTCATGTAAATAAATGAGTAATTTTTTTTTTAGATTACACACAATTTAGCTCCTTCATTTACATCAATACGGAATTTCATGAAGCCTTAACAAATTTTCATGAAAAATTGTACCGTTTTGGACGCACTTCAGGTTTTTGATTAAGCGAGGTACCTTAATTTCCATCAAAATAAAACAAAAACAAAAAAATGACGAAAATTATGAAATTTCACCATCCTGGGAAAATTTTTAGAGCACTAATAGGTTAGCTTCCCATGAATTTGAATCTGGAACAATGTTTGTGATAGAAATTACTATGCAAATAATAAACACAAGTAGATTTAATACATTCTAAAAATTACATGCAGACTGGTAAGTTTTAAATTCATTTCTTACTGACTTTAAGGAATTGAAAAGTATGTTTTACTAATGTGTGAACGGATATAGATAATCATATTTCCAATCATGAAATTTTAGTACCTGTACAGAACCATCTGTAATGGAAATGCTAATATGTATTTTCTGTTTGTTTCAGGTATGTGATAGAAATTCGTGTGAAGTTTTCGAGTGACGTCTAGTTTTATGAGCATCTCCATTGAACAGGTAAAATATTTGGGCTTCTCGAGTCAAATCCGATTTAAGAAACGCATTAAGCATGGTTAGATTTTCTTCGATATATTTTCCGTACATTCTTTCAAAGATATATCAAGATTCCTAAAACACCTGCGCAAACCGAAATGTGAATTATGACGCTTTCAAAACATTTGTTGGAAATAGGTGCGGGAGTGCGAATAAAGTACCAGTTTTTATCCTCTACTTTGACATTATATTGAATGTGATTTCTAATGGTAAATGATTAGGAAGAAGAGTTTTATTGTGCAAAGTTTATTGGTGCAGATTATGAACAGAAAAGTGAATATTACATTATAGTTAAATCGTATCCATTTACCATTCAAACTATAAGTCTCTGTACTACCTCTGTACTGTTAATAATTCTGACTGGGTGGTAATATTGACCAGAAGATAATGGTGATTCTAATGGTTTGGGTAATCGAATGTTTATACTTTTGATATATTTTTGCTACATGTATCTACCATTTACCAAAAAAATCCTGTTAGTTTAACAAAATTTATTGTGGAATCAGGCTCGGCATGTACATATTTTTACGTTGATATTTCAAGTGAGGAAGATAGGATTGAAACAAGTTACCCCATTTTCTTCTTATTACGTTATTCTTCTATTAGCTATCTATTAGCTAAATAGATGCGATACTAAATCAGCTAAATCTGCATATGAAAGTCTCTTTGCAGTTGACATTTTAGCAGAGGGACTCGTTAGATGTGCACAGTACACGGATGGATCGTGTTGGTATTACTGGGTGGCTCATTTTGATGAAATTGGAATTAAGTTCTATGTAAATCAAACAAGAAAGAAGGCGATAAAAAGCTTTTCTAGGACACTACATCACCTAGTAACCTTAACCATATGGGAAAAATCAACTAAGTAGTGAGTTATTTTTCTTCTATTTATTGCAAGATCTAAAGGATACCGTGACATATTTGGTAGAGTCGTGATGAAAATTATAAAATGCACGAAAATCAACAAAACCGTAATAAATCAAAAGTTATCAACTAAGTACAAATGCGAGATGTTTGAAGTAAATGCTTGAGGAGAAATCTGCAACTCAGTGAAACATTTTCATGTCGCTCGGCGAAAGTACGTCTCCACGGAAATGTCGTTCTAGAATGATAATTCTGGGAATTGAATCATGTAAGCCCAACTCTGTGATGACTTTAAGGGACTTTAGAGCTCCCTTTTGTCATATACCAGTCTAAATATTCTGCTCTTTGAGTATGACGACGAAATCGTGGCAACGAAAAACCTGAAGTTGTAACTGTAGACATGAATCCTTGACGACCAAACCTTGACAATTGAAACTACTTACAGCTTTGTTTTTCGATTAACGCCATGCCCCATTTAGTCGAGAATTTTCGAGTTGACTTGAAAATGTCATATTGAACATTTCTATTTGGGAAATGTTTGGTATTCAACCAAATATTCTCATCCTTACACTTAAGGTTGGTTTTAAAGTATCACTTGTACTAAGTTGTTATGTTTTACTCAAATTTTTTCATGGTCGATTACGAAGGGTTTTTTAAAAGAAGAAATAGTTCGAAAGTCAATAAACGACACTAATTTATATTAGATACAAAAACACTCGCATAATCATGATCAGTGTCATGGCCCAAAAGGAATGTGTTCCTGAGGGAAGAAAACGGGGATTTTCGACTAAGTCCTTGTTTTGGTCGTAGCAGCGACTCACAAGCAAGCGGGCACACTTTTGAGTCGAGCGAGAAAATCTGAAAACACGTTAGTATGTTAATTCAATGTCATTTTAATGGCCCTGGTTGCTCACCTATTATGTTTGATCCCAAAATTTTCTTTCTACCCACTTATTCTCTTAGAAGGCCGTACCACGTTGCATTTTTAAAACCCACAAAAAGTCCAGTAGTATTGGAAGAATCACTGTTGAAAGTCCGAATTGTCATTGTTATGTAGAAGAAAACATACTCGAATCGTCATTGTCGTAACCGAAACCCCACGTTTTTGTCATGACTTCTATCAAATTTGAATTTCGCGGAGAAAATGGGATGTCTTGAACGACTGGGCATCGGAAGGACATGCCAAGGAGGCCAATTAAGTGATGAACGTCTAAAAACTTAGCAAAAGAAACACTCAAGTTTTTTAAATGTCATGACCTGAAAATTGCCAGTAGTTTGAGAATCGCCCATAACATCCTTTGTGAAATATTCAACACTCAACTCAGCGTATTATCCCAGACTCTAAGGGGACGGGAGTTCCAAAGGAGATTCGCTATGCGCGAATGGAGCCACGGACACATTTCTACGTGGACATCAGCCAGTTCGGCGTCTAACGGTGATTTTCTAATCTAGGTGTCTCTATGAAAGGGAGATTTCACTTTTGAAGTCGTTACATTACCCCCGTTCTGAAATGGATCGTGCGATAGGAACTCAATTCTTCTAGAACACCGGCAATTACCTACTTTTAATTTTTGCGGTAGTGAGTACGTGGTTTCAATCTCGGAATCTTCGCGTTCTCACTTATTTTCGCGGTAAGTTGAGATTTGAAATCTACGTTGACAGTCTTCTCAACCTTCTATAGTTACGGTAGATAATTTCTAGTAATCTTCTGGGTTGTTCTTCATTACTGCCTTCCACCATTTAGCCGGTGGTTACAGCCAGAAACTATAAAACAGTTGGGTGGTTAAGATAGGATAATAACGGCAATAAGTATTTACTACTCGCGTTACATTCTGATTCAACTACTTGAAATCTAACTCAAGAACTTTCTGTCAAAGAAGAACACTGCTTTTTTAACATTATTCCAATCACACATTTTCACCAGTTTGTTAAACCATTGTATAGTTTCCTAGAAAGATTTAGGATATTCTTCAAATATTCTTTTGTATTCAAGTTATCAAACCTTCGTAATCGAACAAGGAAAACAATTTTAACTACTCCTCCCCCCCCCCCCCCCTCAAAAATCGGATTTAAAATACGTACGTCCGTCCGGAGTTTTTCTTCGAAACTACCGAACCACTCCTGTTGATAATACTTGGGTCTAGTTGGGACTGTATTCTCGACATCGATCTCAGTCAGCCCTAAACGGCGAAATCGAATGGCTGAAATTTCAAAATTGTGATTGTCGTTAACTTTTGAAATAATACCATCGCTTTTAAGGTCACTATTGAAACAGATTCCTTCAAAAAATCGAATGAGCCGACTCGCACCGCTTGATGTTCACCTTATTCAAGGAATAAGGGAACATAAGCACTTTTAACGTAAACACGAAATTCCTTTTTAAATCTAGTTTTTCGAGCTTAATGTAATATAATTGTAGTACATGCGAAGCGTAAGTAGTAGTTTTATTCTACCTGGCTGACATGCAGTTGTCCTATTCGTGACTACATACAGTATATTGCTACATTGTAGATGTTGAAATTCCACGTTCTTCCTTTCACATGTCCCCCCGAGGATTATAACCTCTTGATTCTTAGGGAGAGCGAACGGATTGAATATGAGTGAGTTCATTAGATTCATTGAGGGGATGTCAATTAGTACCGAACATGAAAATATTTGCCTTAGTCGAATGTTTTCCATATTCTGATTTCTTAATATTTCAGCCCTTTGATCATCAAAATTTGTATACGTTTTGTCATTTTCTTAATTTTCTAGGTAGTCTATAGTTGCAGGGGTCAACACGTATTGCTTCCAGCTTTATTTCTTTGGTGATGGATGCTCGTCTTAGGAATTATAACGAAACAAATTGAAAATGTGCTGTTTTAGCCTTTTTCGTGTGACCGCCATATTATATTCTACCCTTTTCAAGCTGGCAATTACTGATTCATTCCATTTTGAGGTGGGGCTTTATAAATAATGAAATCAGTCATATTTCTAGCTCTGGGCTCCTGAGACCGGTCTATACAACTGCAGTGTAAGTCTACTAACTGCATTCTATTGTGATTCCCGTTTTGCCTCCGAGTCTTTGTGACCGACACATTTTAAAACGTTGAATCACTCCGTCCCTCGACTGTCAAAGCAAAACCTACCATACAAATAGGAAGGCGTAACGCGTGAAGGTGACGTAACGTGTCCAGTGTAATTAAACCCGCAACGCCGATTTATTACGGCCTCACGTGCACAAGAGAGAAAGCAGCTGAATAAAATGGCGTAATATTTACTTATTGAATCCACAATACCAGACGAATTTGAATATATACACCGTTTTATTTTCATATTAAACCGCACTGTGATGTTACGCCTCCGCGCCTCAAATTCATTTGTTACACAAAGAACTTGGCCTGTTTAATTTGTATGTATACGAGATCTTTGTTGTAACTCTTTTGTTTGTTAGTAAATCTTTGCTTGATGGCCAGCTCTTCAGAAACATACATCTAAAACTGCCACGGAGTACTGTTTCTTCAAAATACCGTAGACTATTTTCGCTAATTTGAATATCTACATTTGCCTTTGAGAAATGAGGTACTATTTGTATTGTTATGTCATACAGGAACGTAACTATTAAAAAAACATTAACATGTTATGTCAAAACCATTTTATGTCCCTGTTGTCTTTGAAAATTTCAATAGTAACTTAAAACATGGACTACCACAATGAAGACGTTAAAACGTCAGATTTTTGCTCCTGGGTCACTAAGCATTGCAGGATTAAATTCACGCGAAAAATATGAGTCTGATTTTACAGTCTCATTTACATTAAGAATTGTAATCCTTATTTCACTAAATTCCAGAAAAACTTCAAAATCATGGGAATTTATCACAGAAATCTGAGAATATTTCCAAGGCTTACAACTTTGCATCACCCTTCACAATTCTTGGGTGACATATGATCACAGAGGTTTTTTGAATGGAGCATACAATGTTCGTTTCAATGCTCTCAAGAATATTGGAGATGTTTCTCCAGAAAATTCACTTTTAAACATTCACATATGATATAGGTACATTCCTTGAAATCTTAGCTGTTTTGGATAGGTATCGGTGTTGCCAACATTTCGCGAAAATCGACCACTTTTAAAAGCTGACTTTATTTATTACAAAGAATATAGATCAATATGAATTGTAGCATCATGAGAAACATGCGCAGTTCTTCATTTAATAGCAATGTCAGCTAGCTGTTCCATCGAACAGCTTCTAGAGAGAGTGTTATCGGCCTTCACTACCGATGCTACAAATGTGATATATAGGAATGCGTTATCATGTGGAGCTGCTATGATTGGTGCATAAACGGGGTCCTACCATTAAAGTTTCGTTAATTTCTTTTTTTCTGGAAAAGTTAGTGACACGATAAATGTGCAACTTTTCTGGTACAGCGTTATCTGTGATCTTGTGTACTGGTAATGGTGCGCTTGTTAAGGCACCATATTCTGATTGCTCCACTCATTCAGTTAACACATTAATTGAATTAGGTCAAATAAGGAGGCTAAATATTTCAGTGGCATTTTCAGTTTACAGCTCATTAAAAATCGCTCAGTGCCTCGACCGGATAGTACGCAATCAAATTTCACCCCGTTCGAGACTCAGTTGATATACGTAATCTCGGGACGGGGTCGATCAAGAAACTTGCGCGGTAATGATTTGTGGCCGTGGTTGAAAACCTAATTATGTGGACCCTCTCTCCCTTTCCAACCCTTTTCAGCTGATGAAGTTATAATGGCTCCGGCGAACCGTTAGGTTTTTATACGAAAGGTGCCTCGGGAAGGGGGGGACCCCGTATGAAGTGGATATCGTGAATGGAGTGGGCAGCTCTCACGGGTGTTTATCAAACATTTGACGGGTGAAGTGGGGGGGTACACAAAACACGAGTGGTTATGGGTCTGCGAAGGACCGAAGAGGGATGCTGAGCTCTTTTGATGATTGAGTCGCACTTCACGCGGCCCCTTGTTTTCAATCGACTGGTGAACAATCGATACTTGGATAGTAACCCGCTGCTTGATCCTTCGTCTGTCTGACTGTCTGATACTCGTCACAAACTGCAAAAGACTTATAAATCATTGATAGCAATGTGTTTTATTCAATTATTCAACGTCGATTAGTTTGCTTACTATTCAATCAAAACTTATGTCAGTTGCTTTATACTATAAGCGTTATAACTTGGAAGTTCACGTTTGTTACTGATGATGACCTAACCGTTGAAATCGATTTAACTGTGTAACTCTTTACGTTCGTGGAAATATAGACAACGTTCTATCTTACTCCGTTTTTATTGTTTTTTTAATGGAAATTCTTATTCCATTTACTAGATGATTTCTTAGTTTTTTTAGTTTGTTTTTCGAAATCCTGAGTGAACATTTCAATTTACCTCTCAAAAATGTTCGTAAAACACATTTGGCACTGAAATTCGCATCTTTCGAGATTCAAGGAGGAATCCTTGCTAGGCAGGAAGGAAATGCTTAAGTGAAGCTCTTAGGCACTGTTCATAGTCACTAAGTAAATGCTCAAGCAAGTGCGTGAAAAATGAAGGTACGTCCAAAGCACTTAAGCATTTCTTTACTAGAGAAAGTGAGAAAAAATCCTTACGTAAGTCACGACTACGGATTCCCACCTAAACGAAGTGATCCGCAAGGTTGAAGCCATGAGTAGGGAGTAATCGAAAACTGGAAAACTTCAATTAGGCCTGGTCCAATGGATTTCACAGATAAGCAGCTGAAATATTTTTGAAAACTTATGGGTATCTAGTATAATTGTTTTCATAATCTCTTGGTTTTTAGTTGAGAAGATGTCCTTAATTAACGAGCAGATGATGGAATGGACTAGATGCCCTTTCCAAAGACTGAGGCGATTAGCGTGCAACACCCCTGAAACTAAATAGTTGCAGCACTCAGAAGATGGGGGATATGTGGGGTAGAACTATAAGAATCCGATAAATTACAAAATAAATTCTCCCAGATACACAGATTTATGTTATTATTAAATAATGAACTAGATATTAGATAATGAATAATTGGACAATCGATACTTGGATGCTACCCAACTAGTTGATCCTCCTTCTATCTGACCGTCTGATTCTCGTCACCAACTGCAATGGACTTATAATTCGTTGTTGGTTAGTGAAGGTGTTCAACGTCGCTTATAGCCAATTAATCAACCAAACAATGATGTCCGTAATTATAAACTGTAAGTTATTCTTGTTCAGTTAATGGTGTTGTTGATAAATAATTTCTTAAAAGCGTTTTTTCGTTTTTAATTGCCTAATTAATTAGTTTGCTTTTTTAAATTTTACGTAACCGTAGCTATTAACTACTCAAAAACCATTATATTCAAATAATTATAATTGGACGACTTATTATCAATGAAATGCTCATCTTTTTGAGGTTAAACCGAGTGCTTCACAAAGTTGAAGCCATGAGTAGTTGTGTAGGTAAGTGCATCGAACATGATAAATTATCTTAGGGCAGTCTCCCTGTACTTTTACTCAACTGAAATATGGCAGAAATCTCATGAGTATCTAGTACAATTGTTTTCATACAATCTTAGTTTTGAGTTGAGAAGATGTCCTTGATCAACAAGGAGGTGGTGGAATACTTGCTCCTTCCAATGGATGAGGCGATTTGCTTGCAACACCTTAAAGATACCCCTGGAGCAAGACAGTCTTAAAAAAAGGGAAGGTAGAACTACCCATCCATATCAGTCATTCAAGATGTCCGAAAATCAAAAGATAGCATTGAATTGATTGCTGAGGTAAAATTGGAACCCACAAACATCACCCACATTATAACATGAAACGTTGAGTAGGACTGTATAAAAACCACTACATCATCAATTCTTCCGTAATATATGGATTTATGTCAATCATGTAATAATTACACAATAATTAAACAGGATGAGTGGTCTCAAGTTATTTACATCCATCATTTTGAGGTTGTTTTCATCGTTATGTACCTCAGGCTGTCTATATTTTTCGCTCTACAGTAGGTATTCATTACGATCGGGAAAAGTCGAACCACTAGGGAACAATAATACTTCAGCAATACTATTTTTGGCATCGCCAATAATATCATATTTGAAACGAATGAGTCAGTCTCTTCTACTACGTCGTGTTCACAACCCGTTGCGACAATATCTGACTTCGTAATTTAATTTTCTCGTTATTGCCTCCATAAAACTAGGAGGAAGATATAAACTCGGTGATGATATATAATACGATCAGACCCGACTTTTTTATTGTTGAAAGACATTAAAAAGTAGTTGTTTTTTTCTTTTCATGATAGATAGAATCCGAAAAACTGATAAACCACCTTTCGTCCGTGCAACGTAATTTTAAACAGTTCTGCTGACAGGGAAACTGTAACTCCACTAGTTGTAAACGCACAAAAATTTATCAGAATCTAAAGCATTAATTCTAAGTAACTCCACTAAATCTGTGTGCAAATTCTGAAATCTGTTTAAAAAATATCACACTAATCGATTTAAACTTTCTTCTATATCCATAGAAGACATGTTTAGCCGTTATCGTAACTAATTTTCTAATTGTAATGTAAATAATAAACCTATGAGTTAGAATATGACAGTGCTTTTTGTTGGACAATGACGAAAGTTCATTATTGAAAACAATAAGGCAACAAACCGACACAAGTTGAGTGAAACCCGTACATGCATTGATTCGATATGAATTACAGAAAATGGTTTGAATAAAAGAACGAATAAAAGCCAAAGAAATTCTTGAAACACCGTGATTGAATACTTTCCGCGTCTAGCTCTTCGGTATACGGGGTCGACGAAAACGAACAAAACGATACATGAAAAATATCTCCGGCTCCATCCAATGTTGCCCTTCCGAAAAGACGAAAGTGACACACTCGAATGAGCCCAATA
This sequence comes from Creontiades dilutus, assembly GCA_031894815.1. Classification (NCBI taxonomy): domain Eukaryota; kingdom Metazoa; phylum Arthropoda; class Insecta; order Hemiptera; family Miridae; genus Creontiades; species Creontiades dilutus. The sequence continues at coordinate 582,071 of JAVIWC010006749.1, forward strand.
AAAACATAAATATGTTTCGAACGAAAATCGTGTAGAATCCTCAGAAAAATTATTTATGCATTCAGATGCTCTTTCTTTTTGTAAATTGAAATGTATTCATTTATTCGGGAAGCGATCTCTTGCCTTAAGAATACATTCATGTATTCAATGCGATCCCGTTTCCATCATCATGTAAATTTATTATTTATTAACTTTCATGCTCATAGTTTACTCTTTTTCTAGCTCAAGTTTGCTTTTAACAGTACCAGTTGCATGCAAGAAATTGTTGAAAGAGTGTCTTAGTATAAATCCGCTGCAAATAATTACAAAAAGGTAAATTTTCCTGTAACCATAAATCTTTCATTGTACTATAGATTGAGATTGCGGCCATATCCTCCGTAAACGTGCGATTTTGTGGCCAAATTTTGTAAACATTGGTCTTGTAGTCTGGGAAAGGAGCGTCGGGTGATGGACGTGGATTGCAGACGACTAACGAATGAATTTTTCTTTAATCCCAGTTTTGACTTGTAGTTACGAATGTTAAAGCCTAATCTTTTAGATGGGTTGATATTTTTTGAATTGCACATGTCTTTGCGCACGGAGTTTTGAAAAACAATAAAAGAGTGTAACGGACGTTTTATATTGATTTTTTCTTACAACCGGTCTGTAACTAAGTGTATATAATTCTACATGATCTTGATTAATAATATGTCATCCTGAAGATGCACAGAGTGCAGATCAGCTTTTATTGTATTCGTTTTAGGGAGCTTTACTTTGGGATTTACCCTCAATAGAACTTAGATTTGACGCATAATGAGGGCATGATCAGCAGAGTGTCTTCTAAAACTAATTTCTATGCTATTCATCGTTCGTATCTACAACTTAGTGTGTAGCCTCCCATGGACAGAAATCATATTATCATCTATTATTTTCCCATCAAGGGAAAAGGTTGGAACTTTCTTTCTTGGCATTTCTTCTTGTTCGGTCACAAAGGTTCATGTTTGGAAATAATACTCACTTCTTCGGTTTTGATGAAACTTCAGTGTAGTACCCTCACCGAATGTAAAACATTAATATCCGATATCAAGTCCCCTCGAAACACATTTACAGTTAGATACTCTACTAAACGGTGGACCCAGATCCAGGGCGCTTTCTCCACTATCGGCCTTTGCTTCGGATTGAATGCTTGTACGTGGCTCTTGACACTGATGTCAAACCAATCCATTCCCCTTTTTTCTTCCATTGGAAACATATCCTGGAAAATATAACCATCGCAGTGTCTCCAAAATCTGAAAAAAAAGGAATTTTCATTTTCGTTTGTGTACATAGTTGATAAAAATTTTAGAGATTTATGAAACGACTCCATAGATTCAGGCCACTCCATTCTATAACTAAATTGAACTTCATTACTCTCAATAACAATATGTAATCGACTACTCGTAGTTGCAATCGAGTAATAAAAACTTTAACACAACATCCTTCCCCCCTTTTTTTAACTGAAGAAAATATATTGTCAGGAGATGTAACATATTGGCAGGAGATGTACTTGCAACTTTTGCATCACTTCCGATTCCTCTATGGAATGAAATATTCAAAACTTGGAGCTTAAAAACTCTGAAAATGGTTTTTTTTTTCTTTAACCACTTTCCAAGACTACCTACATACTATTTACTGTGTTTTTCTAGATAACCTGTCTCAGAATGTAAATAACAGAATCCTTTTCTTTAGAAAAGAAAGGATAAGTTCATAGACGTAGACATAGTATAACTTGTGAATAGATATACTGTAAGAACTTGGAAAATTGTGCGAATCGTGCTTACAAATAAGCTTGACTTCCATCAAAATGTACCAGAAAATTGGTAAAATCGTATGCTCGCCGGTCCGGAAAGTGATTATTTGTAATTATAGAACGAAGTTAGATCCCATCCTAATAAATTTAACACCGACAAAACACTGCACCTTAGTAATTATTACAGATGCTTAAAAATCATGGACAAAACTACTATTTTCAGAATTTTTGAGGATTAAATTCAGTTTTAATTTGAAGTATAAATATACCGGATGATTGAGGAACACTTTGACGCATAACGGTCTTGTTAAAGGCTAAATAATTAATCAATTGAACAAATTGTTCAATAAATATTCAATAAATTTGAGAGTCAAGAGTCTCGTACACCTCAAATGCACAAATATCTAGAATAATTTACGTAGATCGGACTTACACAATTAGAAACATTCGTTCGTGAGGTCATTCCGATTTCTCGCTCATCCTGTTGAGTTCAATAAAGAAAGAATCGCAAAATAAACCAGGAAGAGAAAATACGAAGCTGTAAGTGATATCAGATTAAACCATTTATTTAGATCCAGGAACGTCAGAGCAATAACGTTCGAAAACGTTGAAAGGGACGCGCTGGGGGTTGGACCGCGAATTCAAGTAGATTTATCATATTTTTAAATTTAGAAGCGCAATAAAAATACATGGAATGTGAATAGAGAGATAGGGGGATGATATATTAGCCGAGCGGGAAGCATTTATCAGGGACAGGGAGATGAAAAGGGAGCATGTATGTGTTGAAAGGGTAGTTCATACCCTCTATCCGTCCACCCTCGCATCGTGGGCGAGAAATATACGGCTATGGTTAATATCAGACACCCTTCATTACCGCTGTTTCTAGTTGGGGTGATATTGCTTGCATTTGGAAATCAAAATTGGCCGAGTTCGGTGTAGAGGAACCGGTATCGCTTCAATACGACGCACATGCGTTTGAATGTTCAATTTGTTTGAAAAATGCAGTTCGTGGGAATATTAGAAATCATATTTGGACTTGGATGTGCCATAAGTGATATCGGATACCTCGAATTCGGAAGATCCAAAAAATTGTCGAGTTGAGCTGTTTTTTTTGGATCAGATACCGTGAATTTACGTAATATGTCTTTTACATAGACCAGGGATTTGTTTTAAACAATCAGTATTAAACTCTTCCTAAAAACAATTACTTTTTGATAATGCTTATTACTGTAATAAGTTACGCACTAAGTACTATGACACTGATACGTAAGAGGGTAGTTGTCCAGCGACAGTTTCTCGCAAATGCCCTAGTTGTAATAAATCGGTTAGATCAACAACAACAAAATATTAACGGTTGGAAGAATAGTGAACAACTCTGTATTATTATAAATTGAGTGTTTTAAGCTTAGCTGGACCGTCATTCTTTTTCATTTGATGCTGTTATTTTGTTGTAGCTTTGTTGTAGTAATAGTAATTCAAATGCCGATGATTAATGGTAGTTTATGAATTTACTATTTTTGCCATTGTATCTCGCCTTACCTCTTTTATTTTTGGGTCGTCGCGGTTTTTGTGAATGGCGGAGTTCCTAATACACCACGGAGCATTGGATATTGTTCACAGGGTTCGGTTTTGTTGAGTCAAGGATTTGTTTGATTTTTAAGTTACTGTCTACACCCAAATTAATAGCCTAATTTAAATATTGGATGAATTTTTGAACGATTTAGTATCCTTTCTCAGTTCCGGATTTGAGTGAGATTGAACGGAAAAACATGGTGTAAATTATGCTTAATTGATTGTGTGTTTTTGCATGGGTAAACTACGATTTTTCATGACTGAATCTATAGCTGACCATTTACTACATAACGAGTACAATCTTTAGATATTCATCAAAACCCGACGAGAACAGTAGAAATTACTCTCATTGTCATTGTATAAGTACTACATATTCGAGCATCCGCAGAATCTACTAATGATACTATCGATAAGAAACGCATCCTGACTACTTACCTCTCAAAATCGGATGACTGGGATGTGAAAAAATTACGTTTGATGGGTTTCAAGTTTGTGCACGAGCTGAAAGAAGAATTTCATTGACAATTGCCTACTACTACTGCCTATACATCAGATGATCTGTAAACATACTTAGATCTTTACCTTAAACCCAGCCGTGTATTGTTTCATGTACAGAATGATTGTGAATACATTATTGTCCGAACTGAAAATAATTGAAAGCAACATACAGTTGGAGCCCGTCCGTTACTTATGGGTTTCACTTTGTTGGTCGCTTTTCAAATTACCAGAAAGCCCGCGTCGCTAGGACCGGGTTGAAATAAGGTTTCGTTGATTTATACCGAGCAATAGCTTTCAGAAACCGTGTTTAACCTCCAGCCGAAGTTATCTCGTGATTTTTCATGATAATTTAGTGGCGAGAGAGCAGCTGTCACATAGTGCCAATGTTCCAACATTTGACTGGGGGTTTGAATGATTGGTTGAGAAACGAATTGATTGAGTAATAATATGTGACCATTTCCCCATATAATCAATCTACATGATTCATCGCGGACATTATAGTTTAAGGCTGTTGTAGTTTGTATAGTACCACCAAGACCTCCTCGACTTCTTTTTCGTTTCAAACTACAAGTATGGTAAATTGAATGAAATGTACGATAAAAATATTGATTTGGCTTCGCCAAGAACTCATGATATTCAAAACTTGCCTCTCCATCTGACTCAAAATTCCAGTTCAACAACAGTTCCATGGTTAGGACCCATTCCTGGATAGACACGTCGGAAATATAGTTATCAGAACGTGAGACTAGGTTGATCATTTAAAACTCTTCAATATAGAAAAATTAAAATCCCTAATATTATTATCAAATTAATACATATTACACATACTACGTATAAATATATATAATTTTGATAATACATTGAATAAAAATAACCTTATTATACTTGTTAGATTATGAAGGCGTAGGTCCAATCTCCCACTCTCACCTGCAGCAGGAGCGGTTTAGTTCCCTTCAAGCATTAGTCATGTAGTTTTGTTGCTCCTGATTAAATATTCTGTTCTCATTATTAATCGTGTCCGTTAGTCTGTCAGTCACCCAAATCTAAGAACACTTGTATCTAGAACTCCTGTTATTCATCAACCTACATCGTAACATATTAACGTGCCAGTAAACAGTATTTACGTAGAGCGAAGGCACTTTATTTGTTTGTCTTTATCAGGTGTTTACATTGTTTGTCTTTATTAGGTGAAATACATTAAAGAAAATTAAGAAAATCATCACATTCTCCCATGTTGGATGACCAGTGCCGCTTTGTCATTGTTACTTGTAGGCATTTAAACATGTAGTTTATTATAAGATTAAAAAACTTGATTAAATGCTGACCTGAATTCATGAATATTATTTACTGTTTCAAACTGCCTAAAAGAAGCCCTATTGATATTGCTTCTATGAACAGTGAAAGTTACGCGTGATCTATGGAAAGCTAACCCACCCACTCCCTGGAGATTTTAGCAAATATTGGCGTATAGTTTTGTCTTCAACAACATGCAGTAAGTACTTTACCACATTCTCTTTGTTAATTAAACTACTACAGAATTGATAACTAATCAGTTTGAATTTTTTCAATGCTTTATTAGCATTGCACCAAGTTTACATCTTATTAGCAATTTGATTTTGATCTTAATTACTACATACATAATTACTACATACATTCCTCCCGAAATTAGTTCTCAAATTTGAATGAACCCGACATGATTAGATCGTCAAAAATGAAACTACCATAGTTCCTGAAATGGCCATCAAAGCCAAATTGTAACTAAATACAGATTTTCCTAGTTCAGGGGAAGACAGAAATACATACTCGAAATCGAATTTGTTTAGAAAATGTTTGTATCCAAGAAACCTGTGTCAATTTATTAGAGGAGAAACAATTGTTTCTGGAATGTGTAGTTTCTCTACCTTCAGTAGTGAGGAAGTCATTGATGTTCTATACGCAAAACAGTCATATTCAGTGATGATGAGGTGATAAAGTAAACATATGTAAAACCCAGATTCAAGTTCCTTTTTTTGTTTTTCTCCTATGCGAATCTAACGGTCAACAAAAGTCAGTCAGTTGGTTACAAATAGTGGTACGAGTTGTTTAAATTAACCACTTTTCTAACCGTCAAATTTTGGGGGATGATCAGGAAACAATAAAATATCGTCAGAAGTATCGATTGCTCTGATTTCACGCAGCGGAAGTACCTTACACACCTATGAAGGTGGCTCCGGGTTCAGTAGTTTGAATGTCTGCATCAAATGATCATTCAAGGTGATCTACTGCCATATTACTTTATTTATCTTTTATAGCAGTGCATTGAATGGTACAAAGGGTAGGTTTAACAATCCTCAACCCAAAATACTTCGTAATTGTTGACGTTAATACCTTTACTTTTGTATGAAGATGAGTATTTATAGAAAAAGGACCTCGGTAGTCGTTTCAAACGCCGCACTTCCACTAATATTAATACTAATCGATATCGGAGATGTTCGAAGATTGTAAAATGTAATTGTTATCCTCGATGAAATGGACCGGATCGTGCTGAACTGACAACACACGATTCTAAATGGGTTTTGATCCGTTACCCCGCTGAGATGCTGAGTTTGTGAACACTTATGTTCACAAACATCGCGAGCTAGTTTATGTGAAGCGAATCCGTTGTGCGAGCAAATAGATGATAAAATTATCTGATAAGGTGTGAATGTGGTACAAAGCGACGATCCCGACCGGTTTTCCGGGAGCGGATCCAATTTGTTCTGAGTCAACAAAGAAAATCTGCGGGAATCAAATTAGTGAGACCTGCCACCATGTAAAAGATCTGTAATGGACCGCCAGAGGGCTTTTCGAGGTTTAGACAAATAAATTTCGTTCGTCGGTGATATTGTTGATTTTCGTTTTAAGGTCTCTGACTGTTTTAAGCTGGCAAACTAAATCTCGCGCTGTCTTTTGTCAACTGATTCTGTACACAGTCAAACTGTACAGATACCAGTCACTCTAATCACGTAAGTTGTAGATTATACTAGAAATATTGATAAATGCAGGTTTTTAATTTTTCTTAAATTTTTCCTCAACTTTATTTAAAAGTTACATACTTAGTCCCAACTTTTGTTAATCGATATTTCAACACATTCTAAAAAATATTTATTTCTGACAATTACATCAGCTGATATGATTGCAATGTCATTATCGTTTCAAGAGTTCCTTTTGGGAATAGTAAAGTGTAGGTTGGTGTTTTATTTGATCTCTTTTCAGTTTTCAGTTGGTGGGTTCCTACTATTAGTTTCTGTTGCCTGAAACCTTTCCTAATTAACCTAATTTGCTGAAATATCAAATGGAGCTATTTTCAAGGTGTATTGACTTCAATGGTATATTGGTGACGAGTAAAGATATAGTACTATAAACTATGTTAATAGATATAAACGGTTTACTATGTCATTTACAAACGCTAACACTAATTGTTGTACTCCTAATTGTGATTATGAATTTAACCAAGTGTTTTTATACAGCAGTGTTCTCATTAAGCAATTGAATTTGTAGAACAAATGTAGTTATAGAACTGTATTTTGAGTAATAAACAACTTCATATTAGGATGTGCCTTTAACACAACCAGGAGCTTAGGATTTAAGTACTTCTGTTGTATCCAAATGGCAAATCTTCCCCTGTTAATGTACATCCAAGTAAATTCCTGAGTAGACTAAAGAAAAAAGAATGAATAACTGTTTAAAGGCCAGAACTCATCAATTTCCCCAGCACCCGTTGCACCAATGATGGTTGAGAAATATTAATTATTGATGTCCAAATCGTTCGGCAATCTAGGAAACCATTTTAAGACATCCAGGCGGTAATGCTTTGAAAATATCTTCGGAAGAGCTTTACGTTATTTAGCCTCGGAAGGAGGAGAAGGCATCAGCTGTGAAACTGTACGCCGTGTTGAATCAATACGACACGGGGCGGAGAGGAGGACACGTTTGCATGTCACTTCGACCTGTGTGGTTTAAAGATGAGTTTCCTTACATCGGTTCTCCTTTTCCTTATATCACGAGTCAGACGCCGATCATCGTGGCGTGGCGGGGGTTCTACGTATGAATATCTCACGATGTTGTCGCCAATGTGTCTGAAGAGCACCTCATTTTCTTGCTCACAACATATGGGCGGTCTAGTGCGAACCTCTTCATTTCCGTCTTTGGAAATATCGATCCCATACATGTACAGTAATTTCATGAATCGTTTGGCTACGCCGTTTCGGTTGATGTTATTGTTGGTCATTGAGTCCAAACCCGTCCCAGGCCTCATCAAACATATCAGAACTTGGCATTGTTGTTTCAAAGTTTCATGATAGCTGTGAAAGATAGTACTACGCGAATCCAGGACGAGTTGATTGATGAATGATGACGGTATGATTGTCCATAAGTGCATCTAAACAATTTACCTTCAAGTAACATTAAAAGATAATTCTGTACCTCATCAAATCAGTGTACAAACAACTTTTTTCTAGTTGGTATATGATAGCCTTTAGATTAGAGTGGCCTTTATTTTATAACTGCAGCCAATTACTCGAGATTTAACCGAATTTGACAAATGTTCGATGGAATGTTTTGGAACATCGAAGAAACGTATAAAATGTTGCTTATAAACTAAATGGACAACAAGCACAAAACGATATTTGGAGGTTAAGCACAAAAATTGTCAATCGCTACAACAACGACACTTCATTTGGCAGTAGTAGACTGAATTTAGACATCTGATCTGAATGGTGGTCAAGGCATTCAAACAGTTTTCATTATTTATTGTAAATGGAGCTTCTCCACTTTATTGATGAACTATCCTCCTGGAAGTAGAAGTATTCCTCTAAGCCTTTCAGATTTTTGGTAGTTATAACTGAACGCAAGATATCTTAAGTTACTTGCATTGCAATATCATCATAACTATGTCTTGGACATCACATCCATGTTTACATTGTTTGCAATCTTGCGTGAGGATCTCTTTTACACAACCTCACATTTAGAAGGTATCTTGATTTATTTCGACTTCTCCATCTATACCAGCTAATACAAGTTTCCCGTGGTTCAGACCAAGTTTAATAATCCCATCAAAATACACTAACAAAGTTAGCCTGGAATGGAAGAGCAGTATAAAGTTAACAATTGTTTCTAATGGATAACAGAGGGTTTATTACAAGAGTTGAATTGGATGATCCAACCATCGTTACACATACGAGCCGCCATACTTGATCGTGAACTTTAAACATCCAAGTTTCTCCCCAGAATGTATAAGTAAAGTTGAGAAACTTCGAATCAATATGGGGGGCACTCCCCTTCTGCAATAATAGTCGCGGGGACTCCATTCTTCCGCATTCGCGTTACCTTCACATTTGCTGCCCATTTTCACCTTCATCTCAACCTCCGCCAAGGCTGTCGGATTTCTCTGTTTCTTGGAGTGAGAAAAGGTTTCGTGTTATAAAACATCATTGCACAATCGTTATCTCACTGAGGTATTAAAAATTAATTCCCTTGAGACAGCGTGGAAACATTCATATAAGAATTTAATAGGTCACTATAAAGTAAATGAAAATGAATTCATGAAGGATCCTTTATCGTCTGTATCACCGAGCCAACTACATGAGACATTTAACAACTACGTAAGTAAATCGTATTAGTTATGCTCATATTTATCAATTCATTTTAAACACTCACATTGCGAATAAAAAGCAGATCCAAGTTATAATGTGAATTTTAAAATTGTTATCCTGGACAAAGATGTTGTTACATTTTTATTTTCATTTTTGTTATTCCAACAAATTTCTCAAATATTCTCTCAAAATAACTCTTCTGTTACACGGTTTCCTCACTACTAGCTACTTATAAATTTACAGTGACTGTACATATACAGTTGATTCATGGCTTATAAATCTAACCTGACTAGTTAAATACTCTAGAGTTCAGTTTTTAACGGGTAGAAAATTAAGCAATAATGAAATAAACAAGATAACAGGACATGCCAAACGTTGTGCTGAAAAAAGACTCGGATTTCTCAAAATATTCATTAAAAAACGCTTCAAATTCTTTCACTGGGGTTTATTATTCAATTGGCTTGCGTTCATGATTTGAATTTCTACTAAGCTTTGGAGGGTCCCTGTTTCACAGGTGATACAGGTAGAGCGATTATTGAATTTCTGGAGATATACATAGAGCACGTAAATCTGTTCTCAACCAAAATACCTATTTGGATTGATCAATAATCACTCTATCACCTGTGAAACACGCACACTCCAAAGCTTAGTGAAAATTCAAATCATGAACGCAAGCCAATTGAATAATAAACCCCAGTGAAAGAATTTGCAGCGTTTTCATTTTTTTATTTTTATGGTTATCAGAATACTTCAACCCGTGTATCGGCTATGAACCCTTTAGGAGTTCACTCCAGTATCCACATTCACTACATCACTAGGTTACTGCAATAAAAACAAAAACAATAATAAGCAAAAAAACGCAAATGTTGGCACCATAAACCGGGCCATACATCGGTAATGGTTTAAGCTACGGACCTGGGGAGGGGCTCATTCGATTCCTCATGGAAAGTTCTTCAAAAAAAGTCCAAATTTAGGCCGCCTTATTTTTTTGTGAGGTTTTTAGGGATTTTACAAAACTTTGACAACCCTTAAAGGGCACTTTACATTAAGTGAGAGTGCTGCCTAAAGAATTGGAGCGTTGTCGGACCAATATTGATTTTTCTTAAAAATTTTAGATTTTTTTTGCTCCAGCCGTTTGGAAGAAATCGTGCGTACGGCGTACCGCGGACGGACGGAAAAATTGTTATTGCAGATTTGGATTCTACACCCTTTGAAACGTAAAACATGAAATTTTCAGGGGGGGTTAAACTTTTTTTTTCAAGAGCGATTACAATGGTTTATTATTGAATAATAAACCAAAATGTATAAAATCTGAAAAATGGGACAATATACAAGAATATGTTGATGGAGCTAAATATTATTCAGGAAAATATCTGTAATAAAAAATTTAATAATACGTCAACAAATATACCTGGAAGGAAACATTACGACTGTGGACTTTTTCGGTATTTTTCGTTTTCACCCACCTAACTACAATGTGGTCCATTGATATCAATTTTCAATTATACCCTGACTTACCTAAATTATACGACTTACCTAAAAACCCCGAAAAATGAACTTTCCTCAGGATAAAAGACCCCCTTCAATTGTCGGTTTTCCGAATCTTCCGGTGAGAACCACAAAACTACCATAATTTCACCACCATAGTGGGTAATTTTATCCGCAAAAACAAAGAAAGCGATATTCCGTGTGGAGAGTTTCTAAAAAGGGACTCCTGGGCAAAAAGGGGGTCAGGAGGACTTGCCAGAACTATATTTTCTTACTCCGTTGGCTTTCTGGGCAACTAACTATTAACATTCCTCGGCAACAATCCTGCTACTTTCTCCCATTATACAAGAACCGAGTCGAAGTCGATGGACATCATTACGTCCAACCTGTACGCCATTCACCATGGGGAATATTGTGATTTTTCGCTTCCATATTTCTTTCTTCCTTGAGTTCAGTTTTTAGAGTGACCGTGCCCCAATTCGAATTCTGGTTGTTATTTGAGGCTATGGTTAGATGGAAGAATTACGAGGTAGAAGTGGTTTCTTTCCATCGATTTTTCCATCTTGGCCTCGTATCTTATCACGTTTCGTATCAATGTTGATTAATGAGTGTTTTCTAATTTGCAAGTTCATTATTTTCATCCTCAACAGCTGATGTTATCAGTCAAGTTCAACGGCAATTAGTATCCTAATATGGTTGTTGCCCATCTAATACGGCATTGAGTAAACTGATCATTAATAAAACGTGGAGTAGCTTAATTGTGAAAATATTTGTTAATAAGATCATATCATTTGTAAAAATAAGACATGAGTTTAGTTTGGTAGTTTCTGTATACCAATGGTGTGCCTTTCAATAACTTTCTAGTTAGGTACCTATTTTATTCAATCGTTAAACTTTCACCAGACAACAATAACATATCCTATTATGAGAAACTTAATGTCTCTCTCCAATATCATTACATTAAGATTTTCAATTAGTCTTAATCATCCAATCCCAAGACCGAATACCTGGTTTAGGTCATTTGTTTACTGAATAGTTATCGCACTGTTGGTCTCATCATCTCTGCGCTAATCAATTGGATTCTATGGCGCATCATCATCTTCTTCGTGGCAGTACAATCCCAGTGGAATCAGTGCCTCCTTCAACAGATTCTTCCATGTTGCTCGATCTTGCGCGGTTGTTCTCCAGTCAGTGACCCCCAGAATGGCACGCGAGTCCTGCGCTACACCATCCAACCACCGCAAACCTCGGTCTTCCCAATCTTCGAGGACGGTAGAGTTCTTCATTAATTAGTTTATTGGGGATTTCTCGGTGGTCCATACGAATGACATGTCCTGCCCAACGAAGCCGTCCAATCCGAATGAAGTGTAATACATCCCTTTCCCCATAGAAGGTATTTATTTCGTGGTTGGTTCTTCTCCAGACCAGTCCCTCTCGCACAGAGCCGAAAATCCTCCTCAGGACTGTACGTTCGAAGCGCTGCAGTGCTGCTTCATCATGCACGGAGAGTGTCCGTAAGTTAGAACAGGATCGATTGGCGTTTTATACAGCCGGATTTTCGTAGTGCGTGTAAGGAGTCTGCTCTTCATCTGCTTTAAGAGACCAAAGTACGCTCGGTTCAACGCAAGGATTCTTCTTTTTATTTCATGGCTCATGCGATTATCTGCATTAATTTGGGTTAATAAGTAGGTGAACTCATCAACCCATGCAAATCTATGTTCACCGACGTTAACAATTTTATCATGCTGATGCTGGTTTGCTGGTTCACCGGTACGCATGTATTTAGTCCCCTGTTGGTTAATTTCAAGCCAGACGCTATGGTGCATCACTGTTTCCAAAAATTTAGACCCATTGCAAGAACTTCATATGAATATGATCTATCATACTCATTCAGTCGAATGAAAATCACCAATTTAATTTCACCGAATTTCTGAAGAAAATTAAACTATTGCGATAGCTCCCAATATTTCAAATTGAAATTTCCCCAAAACTTTTCTCCACAGAAATGAGTCTTAAGACAACCTGAAATCAATACAGTCTCATAGAATTGAGATTCAGACGAATCCATTATTTGGCAGGAAAATTGAAGCTTTTTTACAAACAAGATGATTCAATCGGGGAGCATTTTTTGAGCACAAAAAATTTCTAAAATTAAAAAAGGGTAAATAAAATGACAAGTAAATTTGCCACCAAACTGGTACAAATCAACAACTTCATCTATTAAAACTTACCATTATAAAAATGTTATTGAAAATAAGCTGGAACATCCAGAAAACTGTACTTGACATTTTTTAAGGAAAATATCCAAAAATTAATTTAAAATTCACTATAAAAATCAACAAAACTGTAACATTTGGTAGGAATCTAAAATCTTTCTGTTTAGCATAAAATTTAAAAAAATAGGTATATTTAGAGGTAGGTAGCTATATTTTTTCCAATTCCAACAATTCAAAACAAATACAGTACGAAAAAAACTACAATTCGCTCCTATGGATTCGCTGCTGGTAACCGAATTTTGCATTGTAAATACTTGGGAATCCTGCAGTAGCCCAAATTTAAAGATTATAATTCAGGTTTAAATTAACCTTGAAAGTCTTTCATCTCATTACGTTCAATTATAGAGTCTCCAATGTGGAATCTCGTTGTAGCTTCAGGTATCAAGTGACTTATCGCGTTTAACGTGTTTCGATCGAATCAGCAAACAATAGGAATTCTACTTCAGGTCCAACTTTTTGACCTCTTATCGCCCTCATTGTGCAGGTGGGGGAAAATCAGAAAGCGTGTCAGTCCTCATCTCAAAAAAAGTGATGAAGAAGGGGTGGCATCCCCTATTCGATAAGAGACGGAAATGTTAACACCCCATCCCCGCCCCACCGTCAGCATTCTTCCTTTCGACCGTTTTGTCTTCTGTTGCCGAAATAGTCTCATTGCCATTCATCGATGAAACCTTGGAAAAACTGACTATTCTCAATACCAGCTACTAATAATGGTAGCAGTTTATCAGTATTTCATGATGATGCCAATAATTTAATAAATCAACTTTGAATGAGAACTGAAAGGAGAAGATAGAATGAAATGTGAAATCCCAATATATTAAACAACAAGGATTCTTCTTTTGATCCCAAGTCCACTTATAGGTAGGACAAAGTTATTTTTTTCTCTTTCGGGAGGTAAAAAATATAAATATATATACAAATAAGTTTTAGCTAAATTTAAACTTTAGCATTTTCTTTATTGATCATTCACAAAATCTGTTTGTGCTTGTCACTCTAGCTTGTACTTGTACCCTAGCTCCTTCGGTTTTCATTGGATTCTGGTCAAATTTGCAGGGGAACTTTCATAAATTGGTTTCTGTAATTTTGACTGTTTGGGAATCAACCCCCCTCTAAATTCTTGAGGGAATCCATCTAATCCACCTTTGGTTTAATCCATCTTGCGTGACTTTTTCGGGTTCATTACGGCCCGATCTCCCTGAAATTTCGTAGTCGGGGACCGTCTCACATAGTTTTGAACAGCTTGCGAGAACTTGAAACCCTATTAACATCATGAAAACCGTATGATTTTCGTCCGATTCAAATGATATTTTCTGTTAATGTGCGAGTTTAAATGTACATGTGAAATCTACTTGTACCGGTGGATGGTCTCAAGTTCACAAATGAATACATCTCTGGGTTTTTGCCATAAGAAAGAAATGCATATGAAATAAATTGAATGCGGAATTAATGGAGCACCACTTCGTTACATTCTAATCGTCCTTCTTTATTATCAGATTCTTCTGTAGAAAGGTAATCGGTGAAATAAACTTGAATCACCAATCAATTTCTCCACTTTCAATCAATTGACCCACTACAACCTTGATGGAGATTGCAGAATTTGACCAATTTTTATTTTAAAGGATTTTACTTATGGCCCCACCATTAGATGTGCGGCAAACCAAAGTCAACTTCAATTTTTTTGTTTATGCCAAGGTCTTTAAATTGCCCAAAAATGTTTGATAGTTGAAGCAGAAAGTAAAAGTTCGGAACACTGCGCAGACAGCCGCCAAATGATGCAGTTTAGCTACTGAATTTCTTCCGAATCCTTTCAAATGATTAATACTATATTAGGGCTCAATTGTAAATTAATGTGTAAGGCTTACAATATATTTTCTTACATTTCATACATCTGTTTTCAAATGAGAAAGCTTATACTGCCGACTCATACGAACAGATATTTTACCAGTTAGTTGGATTGTTCGGCAACAAGAAAAACTAATTCATTTCTAAACAGTTTTCATAAAGGAGCGTCAGAATAGAAATCAGAACAGATCAGCCAGAATAATATGAATTATGATATCTCAGCATTTTACAGTCACCTGAATCCAGACTCCGCGTTCCAAATGCTAAATCAATTCTCCTTCCCAGCCATTCCTCTCATCCGTGCTTTGGGTTCCAACTACTGTAACTAACTAGTGCTTTGCGAAGCTCCTTGAAATTCAACTCGCTCCACCAATCCTTCCAAACTTTTGAGACAAATCACTGTTTCTCTTTTTCCATTTCCATTTGAGTTCTTTTCATCCCTGCAATAATTCTTCCCTTCTAAGAATTATTTACTTATGACAACTGTTTTGTCTAAAGTTGCTGCGACGCTCAAATCCGAAATAAAATCATTTCACTCGTTTTCGGGCGACCATAAAACGATGTAGACAGATAAACAGTCAATTATAAAGACAAAAGTTATAAGAAAAAGCTTTGATGGTTGGAACATCTGAATTCAATAACTTTTTCTATATTCTTTTTTTCTCGATTCTATCATTTAATAAAGGTTGACATGACGTTTGTCTTAGTTTTGGGCGTCGTGGTACCAAAACCTCCACCTCAAACAACTTTCTCGATTCCAGATTTGATGGGTGTTATGCACTTACTCCCAGTTTGTATGAACTTAGAGGCAAATGCGATTACAACAAATCCACAACACTATCAACTAAGTATAATAGTGACAAGTATCTCATCATTGATAATAACTTGGTGATTCGTTTCCAATATCAAATCTTCGTAATCTACCAAGAGGAACAGTTTTTTAACCCCTCAAAATTAGTTGTGTTACATACGTTTCAATTCATGTAGATTTTAGGTTAAAAAAATGCATCCTTAATAATGCAGAATTATTCTGGGATTTGCCGGTGGTCTCGGATTCATGTTCAATCAGTACTTGGTTATAATATTTAGGGGTTGACCCACTGCATAATCGAAATCTCTAAATCTGTTAATGTAATATGACTGTTTTATAGTTTGATTCAGATAAACATTAATTGTTTCCATGAATTTGAACGAAACCACTGGTAGCTCTACGATCATATATTTGCCTCTCATTCGAAAGAACCAGAAGGGTTTTTTTAACACGAGGACTGAGTGAAGACTATCTGCTGGTGACAGCCCTCTGAGCACGGTGGATACTAGAGGAATGAACTATCAATAAAGCTGTGTCCCAAGGTTCAATTCAGTGAAGTAGCGTGGGCTAATAAAGAAATAAAAAACCTTTCTGTAGTAATGTTTTTTCTCTCATTTTCTAAGCTGTGTTAATTTTGAGTGAACTCAGATGTTTATAATCAAAAATTTTATAATTTTTCAAAACCCATACTAAAAATATGTCAAACAAAATTCAAAAACACTGAGATAGATCAAGTAGTTTCTCACCCCAGTATTCAAAATTCTGAATTAAACTTTGAGTCGTTCAGCTGTAATATGTTATACCAATGGTGAACTTCATTGGTAACTCGATTCGTTATCGTCTGTTATAGATTCCAGCTTTGGAAACACTTTCTACTGCATGTGAAAGCTGAACCATTTTCATTTCTTAATATATCACCAGTTGAAGGTTTTGGTAATCTGCACTCTGTTTTTGCTTGGATTCACTGGTGAAAAATTATTTTGGGCCTCCATTACGTTCTCAAAAATATGTTAGGAGCCCGATAGATAACCTATGGATGATTTATTCAAAGAACTGCTTGTGCTTTGAGAACAGTTCAAATACTTCTTTGAAATTTTAATTGAACATCACCAAACACTCATGCGTCGTAAATATCACAGGCTTAGCCAGTTTTTCACCATTGCTATGGGCTTATTGAACTATACCAAATAGTTCTCTAACTGCATGATAGTTAAGGATTGTTTTTATCTATCACCTTCATTACCAAAATCACTATGATAATTCCCATTCACCGTTTATGGTATATTACTATTGAAGCTAATGGACTATGCATTGCATGAAGTATCTTCACGTTGTTCCTAATACCGAAGATTTGATACGAATTGAATATTTCTTTGTGAAGGGATTCGCTAACATTGTTATTCTTCTGGCCACCCCACCACTGGTCCTCTGTTTCTTAAAAAAAAGAAAAAAGCCAGTTCGTCAATAATCACGTAGCCATGACTCCGGATCGTGATCCGATCAAGTGCGAAGTATCGAAGGGTTTACAACGCTAGCGTTTCTATAAAGTTGATAACTATACTTGGTCCTCGACTACTCTGTGGTTTCTCCTCATTCCCTTCCCAACTAGGTACAGTTACTCCAGGAACCTGGTTGAGAGCCGTTTATCGGGATCGTTTATCTACTGATGTTTTCAACCCTCACTTGAAACGAGGGTGGTGATTGGTGATGGTGAGATCTAGATGTACTTACAAAGCAGGTAGTCGGGGCCTCCGCCCAGTAAAAAACAGCCTTTTTCGCTGTTCCATTGGACAAGTGGGGCTGATGAATTGAAAACCAGTTCTTCCTTCACGTTTTAAACTGGAAAAAGATGGTGTGGCACAAAATACACGTAGGTACATTCAACAAGTTGTATTGTTGAGGCGAGGTGTAAGTACAACTCTTGAAAGATGACTCCTCTGAGAATTCCCGGTAGGTACTTCCGAGATATGCAGTAAATTGTTCTATAACGCAGTCCCCGCCACCGAAGGTTTCCCGGAGGGGAGGATTTGAACTCATCAAAAGATTCGCGTTTGTATCTGTCAATTGTTCAAGAACCAAGCCAAAACAAGACATTAACTAGTTAGTGGTGAATTAATGGAATATAGATTATTTGGCCAGCTAACCTATATCGCCAGAAGTGCTGCATTTTGAGAAGAATGAATTGGTTGGTATTGATTGACTTGAGCATTTTATACCATTAACTTTAAGCTAATGAAGAATTCGGGTAAAATCGCTGGCACTCTCAAAGTCGACATCTACTACGGCAGTTTTAGAGTAGAGAAAAGTAGAGATGTGTAATACCTACGTCTGTATGTTAATAATGCATTGTATGCAGCCATTAGCGGTTCAAGGCAGGGGTATTTCCAATTACCAAATGAACGAGAAGCGCGCTCAACACCTCGATGGGTAGCAGGACGAACGGTCTGTTCTGGTTGAAACGGACGCCTTCAAACATTCAAAATGCAAGTGACAGCTGTCAACATAATGAGGGACCTTAACTAGGGGTTACCGAGAGTAATAAATGAGGATACAGCAGTGTAGAAGTGAGAGGTTACGACACAAACAAAACACTGAAGAGATCATTAAAAGCAGATACATACCAAACGGTTCTTACAGTAGGTTCTTACGCAGATGCTAAATTGCCAGAGAGACAACCTACGAAAACTTGTGGATCTCTTCAGTGATCACTATCCCTTATAGTACCACTTTAACAAAATGGGTAAGACCAGGACAGTGGAATGCGAGCTTTGTTGCGGAGTGGGGGAGGCAGTAAAACTCATTTTCACTTACTGCCTCGCTGCTGCATCAATACGATTCCAGCATTTTGGAAAGGGTGTCCTAACACCTGCAGGTATTACGGAGAAAACTGATGAAAACCTCCTTCAAATTGTAATTGAACAGGTCTTTGATTTTGGTCTTAGGATTTTGAATAGAAATGGAGATAGTGCCACAGTATATCCCGGTACTATCAGTGACCTCTGGATCACTCTTGCTCCTTAACGAAAAAACGCTGCCAATTCCAACTTTTGGGTTTACTATCTTTGAAGTGTCTTTGTGAGGTTTTTGGAATCACTTTTAGGTTCAGAAATAGTGGTTATTTGCTAAAGGTGAATCTCTACGGATCCAAAACGTATGCCATTCCAATTTCCGTACAAAATTACTATAAAATGGCTATCCACTTGCCTATTTCAGTGAAAATCCTGAAAAGCCTCGTTGTTGAGCAGTTGTTGGTCTACCTCCATGTTTGTGAGGTGATCTGGTTGGCTAAAAATCAGGACCAATTAGACTCCAAGTAGAGTCAACGTGCGAAAGAACGGATTTTTACATTAACTCAAGGCCTTTTACGTCTGAATGTATGTAAAGCGTTATGAATTAATTTATAATAAATATTGAAGAGAATGGATTTGTCACCTCTTGGTTGAAACCTTTCCCTTTGCCTTTAAAATAAACTAAGATGCTTACAATTTTGAATGCTACAGCCTGGAGCGCTTGATGAGCCCTATCCGAAATAAGCAGAAAGAAATTGATTCTACAAAAAAGTTGATATGTTCCGTTTTGATAAAACACTTCTACGAACTTCAATCAATTTGGTTATCTCATTAGCCATCAGCCTAATTTCTTTGAAAACGAGTAAATTCAATTGAATTGAATGCTCTTTTTTTCCCCGCTGGGGTCTTCGCTTAAATGAACAGGTCGATGTCGAAGCCTGGGAACTCGAGAGTTCACCGTGGGAGTCTATCCGTTTCCACATATACCCGTTTGACCACTTCATCTGTACACACTATGCCAACACATCACGTTTCTTCAACGCCTTACATAACTTAGTAATGAGGTCTCACCCTAAGATTACAATATACAAACGCATCATGGATAAAAATACCGAACGATTCCATGATATTGCTAAAAAATGTGCAATATCCCTTCTGCATTCTTCTTTTGCTTAATGGGAAACAGAAAATTGAAGGTGTAGAAGTAGTGGTACACGCATGTGTATTTCCCATAAATCTTCGTTACGAATCAGACTACAGATAACATCACCATCACTACCTTTGCATGCACTTTTTGGTTCATTATCAATCAATAATAAGTTTTTCTAATCTTATGACAAAACTGCTGTATAACCCCCTGAAACTTTTTCACTTTCGATGAAAGATCAAAAATTAATTTATCCTTAGTTTATCTGAATATATATCCAACAAAATTTACGAAAAAATAATATAAAAACATTTTAAAATGAACTGTTAAGAGTTTAATTTTTAAATGTTGAACAAAATTGTGTAAACATGTAAACATTTAGCATCGTTTGTATACAAATAATTTTTTCTCATTTTTAACCCCCCCCCCCTCATTAAAGATATATAGTTGTCAACTCCTTGTGCAAAGTGCTAGTATTGGTCGTTTTAATTAGGATGTTTGTCTTCTGGCAATCTTGAAATTCCTCCAAATTCACTGTTTCAATTAAAAAGGCACATTGTGGCATCATTCGTTCAAAAGGGCACACATCCAAAATTAAAATGACGATTTCTCCTCCATTTTAGAATGCAAGTAGATGATATTTGGTACAAATGCATGATTTGCTTGCTTGTGTGGTTCAACGACCAGAAATAATTCAACTTTTAACTTCTTTTTTACTTCTCCTCAACGTTTTTGGGAAATGGATATGTTGACTTTTGAAGAAACACTTCTCATATACACATACACATTACAACTAATTTTTTGTATCAAAAATTTTGTTTCAAAATTGCAGTGCCCACTTCCAAGTCATAACACATTTCCATGTTAGTAATTTTGTAATTATACCGACTTATGTACTCAAGTATATTCCCCACTCGAGCATAAAACCGTTTTAATCATCATTTTTTGTTCAAAGTACTCTTCTATAAGACTGTTTGACTTGAATTTCTTTAAATTTCACCCTTAAAACTGATGGAAATTCAATTTTAAGAATAATTGTCTATTTATTCGGTTTTTACCTATTATTTAAACTTGGAAAAAAGCCCCTCAAACAAACCGCCAATTTACTGTTGAGAGGTTAGATAGTTAAATTAGAGATTCTAAAACGAGTTTTCCCGAATTGATATTACCAATTTAAAATAATAAAGTTTATTATTGGTATTTGAAATCAATGATGATGATATCTAATATCAGTGAGTGATTGCGCGTGAAAAAAATACTATCAAGTGTGACATGACAGTTGATTAGCTGCAAAAATTCGTTATTTTTTCTCGCTTTTAAAAGTCATTGATGTTGTTTCTTCGCAGTTTATAATTTATATGATGGATGATTTTTACATTTCCAGTCCCAATGCGTTCCAGTCCAATTTTTAAAATGGAGCTGAACGTATGCTTAGTGCGTCATTTCATTAATTGTTAATTCTGTAGAAAAAATATGGCGTTGGAATTTGTTTCTTAGTTACCACCTGATAGGAGAAAATAAGAGTGATGGGGAGGGTGGAGAAGGGGAGATGGGGATGGTGGGTACATATTCAGCATTACACCCCATACTTTGGAAAAAGGTAAATTTTGTACATGTATTGTACATGTAATTGTTAATTGAATTGTAAAAAAATTGGTTAATTGACCAGAGATCACGGTATTGAATCACATCAGATCATATACGTTCGACTTACGATACGAATACGAAATCCGACTTCAAGACCAAGAAACGGAAGTAAAATGTTGAACTCGGAATTTTACGTAATCCGTCCGACTTCCCCTACTTTCCTTTTAAATTAGAAAGTTTATAGAGGAGGAAGGAGTGGTCGGACAAAAGCCAGCGGCGCTCCGGTATCAAGTATTCCATTTTGCGAGCACGGCGGGAATGAGAGCACTGGTTTTTTATTACCGCCCTTGTGTATTATGTGCAGCAACTACGTGTCTTATCTCTAATTGTGAATAATAATTATGACCGCCCTCGTTAGAATGCTGTGTTTGTTACGCATTTGTAAAACCAATAAAGTATTTCCCTTTTTCGAAATACCGTTGAACAAAAAATGAAGTAACGTGATGTGTTACTTCTTTACAAATAACCGCCCGTCCGGAAAGGACCTTTGAAAGAAATCATTGGAACTTTGGGGTGGAGAAAAGGCTTTGAATTATTACAAAAAGGTTCATTACTTCTGTATTAGATAGCCCTTCTGGTTTGATCCTGATTGCCTATAGATCATGACTATAAATGCATTACTAACGTGGACACCTATCAAAGAAGATTAATTGAATGGGAACATCGAAATCAGATGTAAAACAAAGTAGATAACCGGTAAAATGTTTCGAAAGAGATGATTGAAATAAATACAAACATCCGTGGTAGGCACCCAATAGTACCCCATTCCAGCGGTCAATAATGGGATCACTTGAATGAGCTTGTAATTTAAATATTTGCACTAGTAGGGCGCTGTTAAACCTGCAAATAGGTTACCTGCTATTGTTGTATAGTTCATAAGGAGAATCCCCTGTGAACGGCGAAACTTGAGTTGCTGAAATGTTGATTTTGGTTTAGGTATTATTCAATAATAAACCACTGTAATCGCCCTTGAAAAAAAAATTCTAACCCCCCCCCCCCCCCCTGAAAATGTCATGGTTTACGTTTCAAAGAGTGTAGAATCCAAATCTGCAATAACAATTTTTCCGTCCGTCCGCGGTACGCCGTACACCGTACGCACGATTTCTCCCAAACGGCTGGAGCGAAAAATCTGAAATTTTCAGGAAAAATCCATGTTGGCCCGACAACGCCTCAATTCTTGAGCCAGCTCTCTCACTTAATTTAAAGTGCCCTTTAAGGGTCGCCAAAGTTTTGTAAAATCCCTAAAAACCTCAAAAGAAGTCGAAGCGGCCTAAATTTGGACTCTTTTTGAAGAACTTTCCATGAGGGATCGAATGAGCCTCTCCCCAGGTCTGTAGGTCAAACCGTTCCCGATGATTATTGAAAATAACCAACAGACATTCATGGTACTAATTCTGCAATTCGTCAACGGTCGGTCCAACTGACTGGTATGTGACGAATTTATGTAATAAAATCGAGCCACACAAATTTAATTTTCAAACACAATCTTGAGCGAATTTTTTTAATGCCGTTCAAATTTGCAAAAAGCGCGAGTAAGTCTCTAGATAGTTTTGTTATTTCGTTTCAGTTGAGTCCTCACCTTCACATGCAAAAACGCGTAAATACTTGTATAATTCGTGTTTTGAAACAGCAGACGTGGGCAAATGCTAGTTGAGCTGACCACACACTTTCAATCGTCTCTAAAACATTATGTTGAATAATGCATGCATTATATGGTCGTCACTACTTACAATTACACTCATTACTATTTGCAAAATCGAAAAAATTTGTCAAATTCACAGTAATAAAGGGTTTTACATTCTTTTTTTTTTGTAATAGACATATCTCTACGTATGAAGCCTTGCTTCAGAGGAACATCCTAATAAAATATTACCGTGAATGTAAGATATGATAAGAAATAATCAATGAGTAACAGTAGTAAAACATAAGTATGTAAAAAATTAGTAATGTTATAGATGTCTTCGATTTTCTACGATGAATAACTAGGTACCATGATTCGTTGAGTCATTTTTTCTCAGGAGTTCATAAAGATATTTATGTGCAACAATACCATTAAATGCAGGTATGCAAACCACTGATAGTCACGAGAGCTCTGTTTTAAGAATAACTGTTCCTTTCTGGTTTACCTAGAAACCGTAATATTTTCAGCGTCGTTGCCTTTTTTTGCGCATAGTTAAAGACAATCTAAATCGTAAACTAACGTAAACTAAGAAGAAAAACTATGGAAACTTTTCATTTCAATTTTAGATTGTTTAGTTCGGACAGTACCATAAAATCTAGCTATAAAAATAACTATCCATAAATTAAATGCTGTAAAACATCATGGCTGTCAACTCTACGTAATGCTTATAAAGAAAAAATACCTATGCGTTTGCAATTACCCTCAAATTCGTTACCATCTTCGTTCTCCACACTCCGATTTTTAATATTGTCTATGACGTTTCACCTTGTGTTTCAAGGCCTAATACTAGTACGTACTTGCTTATGGAAACGTATGTTGCAATTAGGTATGCAATCATTCAAGTTTAAATCCATTAGTCAATCAATCCATCAGTTCGTCAGTCAATTCATTAGTTTTAGGTTCTTATTTGTACAGTTGTAACAACCTTCGGTCCAGTAAATCCGTAAAAATAAGTTATAATATCGGAACAAAAGGGCACGATATTTTCGGCATTAGTTTGACGCAAATAGTTTCATTCCCAATTTATTTATTTTTATGATATCGAAAGTGTATTGTAATGTTAGCGCTGTAAATAGGATGTCGATTTCAGTTGGCCTAAGATTTTATAGTATCAGCGGATAATTGATTCCCATTGCTACGCGCCTTGAAAGTAGATGGTATCCACTACCTTCTTCATTAAGAATATTTCGTTCCGTTCTAAGTTTTTATGTGTAGTAAGGAATTTTCGAGACCCAATTTCTCAGGAGATGTATTCAATAGGCTAAGGAAACAGGTACACAAGTTGTGTAACACAACCTCCAGCCTGGAATGATATCTTAGAAACAAGTAAAACATTAGAACAATTGAGTGAAATATCATTCTGCCCTTTGCGTTAATACTAATAATTCGAATTGTGATATAGTAATTTGGTAATATCAGTATTGTTCAACAACAGTTATGCCAACAACAACTTATTATGTTATTTTCATCATTTTTTTTTAAGTTATGCAAATCAAGTTTTGTTCAAAACATGTTTCTAATATACGTGAATATTTTGTTACAGAGAAATACTGAGAACCTTGATGTAGCGCTGTCTGTCCCGAGCCACCACCAGAATGGTTACACAAACATGAACGAACAGGTAATCATCATTATCAAACAACCTAATTGTCTATATTTAATCAATCAGTAATTTAGGAGAGAACAATTCAGGAAAAGACTTAGAAAAATCTCTCCCGTGAATACCGAGATTTTCTCCCGAAATATGACACGTTTAGAAGTTTCCGTTTATTTAACCCATATATCTCATTTCCGTGCCGTGAAATAATGAACCAAACACGCCTTGAGAAGCAAGTTGAACGCCGTTGTTAACAAGAAAGATAGCTAAGTACGAACAAAAAAGATACCGAGGAAATTCCCGTTAAAAAAAGGAGCGGTCTTATTAACTTGGGCCGCAACGTTAAGATAATCAACAGGTGTTATTTTATCACTGCCGAGAACACCAAATCCCTTTTAGGCTTTTAGAGCAAAGAGATTTACAAGGATTATAATCCGTTTTTGTCTTCTTCTTCGGAATGACACCATTTCTATTGACATAATTGAATAGATATGTTTATATATTATGACTAGCCGGTTTAACTGGCGTTGTCCGGGTTTGAGAAATAGGAAATGATAATCAGCGAATATGAAATTCGAAATTTACATTCATCAATGCCAAAGGTGGTGAGAGCTGTAGGGACCGCCTGAGGCTCAATCCCCAGCAAATGAGATTTAATATTTGGTATAGTTTGGCACTGGACAAAGATTGCGTAGATGAGCACAAACGATTTTTCACAAAGCCGAGTAACAGGAAAAGCTAGTAGAAGGTTTGATTTTGGAAGAATGACGCGTTACAAGAGTTCAAAATTTAGAGGGAAACCAAGTTTTTTGTAACAACATGAGGAATATTTCTTCTATCACTCAACCAATTTGTTGTTTACAATGAATTAGCATTATAACTATCGTACTGCGCAACTAATGCAAATTAAAGGATGCTGTCCATAAGGCTAGAGGCTTAGTTTATTGATAAATTTAAGGATGGTTGTTCGTGTCAGTGAATACCTGATTTTGGCTTTTAAAACTTTTCTTCTCATACGATTGAGCTTTAAACGCATAGAGATAAGGGGAGGGGAGGGGCTATTTTACACGTAAACGAATTTTACTAGAAAAACAAGTTTTTTGCTGCATCATAAGGGGAATTCCTTCCATCCCGTACTAGTCTTACTCATTAACAAATTTGTTTATGGACTCAATCACACTTTTATTTATGAATATTTAGTACTCTAACTGTCCCACTACTCACTTGACGCACATTTAACCGACGCTGTACATAAATGTAATTGAGGAAGTCGCACTTCAAAAAGTACTATATCCACTTGAGTGAATTTCGCAAGAAAAGCAAAAATCTGTAGCACAATAATTTTAGCTCATAGGTTCACACTTTTTTCTAATGGACTGTTTTTTCTCTTCTATTGTGTGGCAGAACAGTTAGATAGTCGGTGAAAGATGTGCTTATTCACGACAAATTTCAAATTTGTAAGCCATGGATACAGTACGTTTTGACTGATACAAATGGGATAGAGTACTTTTTGGTTGAAACATTTTTGGACAGAGTACCTTTTGGCTAAAAACGTCGGATCTATAAGAAGACGCCTAGTGAGGAGGATGGAGTATCTTTTGGAAAAAAATAAAGGAAGTCGGATATGACTTGGATTCAGTATTGTATGATTGATAAAGGTGATTCCTAAACTAGGGGCAATTTTGATCATTTGACCCAAATCACATAACTCCTACTCCGAGTAAAAATGAAATCACAATAACCAATCACGTTAAGAAAAAAGCTTGGTAACGAAAATGACAATTTGTGTTGAATCAAACAGAAGAGATGTAATTGTCTCATTCCTGACTTTATGGAGGTTCCAAAGCCCCATTTAACTAATGATATTAACTAAAATATGAAACTATAAAGAAAAGTTAATCTCAGAGACTCGTTTTCTTCTTAATCTCTCCTCTTCTGAAATTCATGATCCCCCTATTCTGGGCCAGTCGCTAAACAAGTAGGTGGATTCCCAAGAAGTGGTAAACTATATTAATAAGTTTAAGTTTGTTTTTATAGTTTAAGCTTGGTGGAAAAAGAAGGTAATTACATTGTCTTGATCTTTTGGTAATTTGGAATGTCCACGACCATGTTAAAAACTAAAACCCACGACAATGATATTTTCAACTTCAAGATCACATTGTGACAGAAGTACTCATGTCTCAGCGTTCCCCAATGCTCTAATGAAATGATTAATATTACAGCTTTTAACGAAGTTTTGAAAACATCCGTCGGATGGAATCTTGGTCATTAAAATGATATAACTAGATACAACCCCGAAAATGTTAACAATAAACCTACGCGCCTGAAATATCATCTCCCAGAGAATCAGTTGGTCAATGAGTGGCCATTGGGGCGGATCTCTTTGAGCCACGACAATGTTGATCATAATTGCTGACATGATTTTTACAGGAGCATTGAAAAACCTATTTTCAAGGAGTAAGATCCTCAATTTGAACGTGGAAAAAAATTGAGTTCATAGAAAATTTATAGGTGCATGAAAATCAACTGCTGAGTCGAGTATTTAAATTTTAGACCAACCACGACAATGTGAATAGGTAGGTAAATTACCTATTTACTTTTCTTTCAAATTTTCTTTGAAAACCAAAGGGTATTGAAGAGCCTGCAGTTAGGAAAAAAAATTAAGAACTTAGGGCTAATAAGTGAAATATCGCAGGTGGTAGACACGAATTTGCCCACATTTTAGGAATCACTCATAAATGGATAGAGTACGTTTTGCAAAGGAACACACCTCAACTGTTCAGTACTTTTTGGTTGGAAACTCGATTTTCATCGCTCATTTTCCAATGAATAGAACACGTTTTGAGATGAAAGGACTTCATTCCTGTGAAGAAACAGCCCCCCAAACCTGTAACCAACTATCAGTTCGAAATCGAAAAAATGTCGTTTAGTACTTTTTGCAGTACAACCTCCACTATTGCTTAATCACATCTTGCTTATTCATACCAATAAATATCTGATTTCGGCTTTCAAACTTTTCTGTTCGTATCAGTGAACTTGAAATACATAAACGCTATGAGAGGGACGGGGGTAGCTCGAAACGTGCGAAACCTCTATACCAGAGAACGTTAACGGCATATATACCTACTATTTGTACATTCGATAGCCACAACCATTAATCACTCCAAGCTTATCTAAGTGGTAATTAATGAGAGCTTTTACGTGCCTGCAGATAATTATATACAGGTGATTACAAATCGGCATTCATTAATTAATACAGGAGCAAAAGCGGGGATCGGGACGAAGAGGGGAATCGGGGGGGTTGAAGGTGGGCGAGAGGGAGGAAGAGAGCGCTTTTGTTTTGGGGAAACCGCCACCACTTCGCCTTCACCCCTTTCCAGTGGTAATTTATGTGAGCTGCGACCTGTCCGCATCGTTGTTATGAATATACATTCCATTGTCTTTTATGGCGTTTTGTTGAGTTTCTGCGATGGCGAAGGGGGAGGTCGGAGGAGTGAGAGAGAGCGATTACGTGTGACTGTTTCGGTGGCTGTCCTCCCCGGTTTCCACCCCTCCAGTGTCGAAGCTTCTGCGGTTCCCTGAGAACAATATCCGACGAGCTATTTGTCAACATCAGTTGATGAGTGAATCGGTAACTTCATAATTAATATTCCTTTTCACTGTCCCATTTTCAACCTAGTTGTAGAAGACCACTATTTTAGTGTTAGTGCTTCACTTTCTAGAGCGTCTCCCACATAAACAGCCAAACTACTCTCGTTAATCATGAAGCGAAATTGTGGAACACTCTAAACTTTAAGACGCAATATTACTCAAAGGTTCCGTGGGACTAAGAAAAAAATCACTCAGGTCCCAAACTTTAAACTAACACATGAAAGGCAACCAATTCTAACAAATGGGTGGATTACTTTTGAACAATGCTCTTGTCACTGTGAGGTTTGTGGGGTTAATTTTAGGTTCAAAACAGTTGACGGACTATAGATTGATTAGATTTTTTGATGTGACTGAATTTCTACGGGTCTGAAATCCCAGTCGAATTTTGCGTCCTTAATTACCTACTCGCAAATGACACACCACTTGCTAACGTCAGTAAAAACCCCGAAAATGTGAGCATGTGGTTTTTTTGGTTTATTATTCAATAATAAACCATTGTAATCGCTCTGGAAAAAAAATTCTAACCCCCCTGAAAATTTCATGGTTTACGTTTCAAAGGGTGTAGAATCCGAATCTGCAATAAAAAATTTTCCGTCCGTCCGCCGTACGCCGTACGCACGATATCTCCCAAACGGCTGGAGCAAAAGATCTGAAATTTTCAGGAAAAATCCATCTTGGTCCGACGACGGCCCAATTCTTGAGCCAGCTCTCTTACTCAATTTAAAGTGCCCTTTAAGGGCTGTCAAAGTTTTGTAAAATCCCTGAAAACCTCAAAACAAGTCGAAGCGGCCTAAATATTTTCCTATTTGAAGAACATATCATGAGGAATCGAATGAGCCCTTCCCCACGTCCGTAGGTCAAACCATTCCCGATGTATGGCCCGATTTATGGTGCCAACATTTGCGTTTTTTGGTTTATTATTGTTTGTTTGTAACCTAGTGATGCCGATAGCGTCGAGTGAATGTGGTTACTAGTGAATGTGGATGCTTGTAGTTTATAGCCGATACACGGGTTGAAGCATTTTGATTTGTATGAAACGCTGATAATATATAGGTAAATATTATTACAGGGGATTATTTTTCAATATTATTACTGGGGTAAATAAGTAGTCTTTCACTCGGGTTTATTATTCAATTGGCTTGCGTTCATGATTTGAATCTGTACTAAGCTTCGGAGTGTGCGTGTTTCACAGGTGATGATGCATAGAGCACGTAAATCCGTTCTCAACCAAAATACCTATTTGGATTGATCAGTTGATCATATTTGTGTATCTCCTGAAATTCAATAATCGCTCCATCACCTGTGAAACACGCACACTGCAAATTCTTTCAGTGGGGTTCATTATTCAATTTTATTCATTTGAGTTGCATTCATGATTTGAATTTCTACTAAGCTTTGGAGTGTGCGCGTTTCACAGGATAGAGCGATTATTGAATTTCAGGAGGCACACAAATATGATCAATCTGAATCAATCAATCCAAATAGGTATTTTGGTTGTGAACAGACTTACGTGCTCTATGCATATCTCCTGAAATTCAATAATCGCTCTATCACTTGTGAAACACGCACACTCCAAAGCTTAGTAGAAATTCAAATTATGAACGCAAACCAATTGAATAATAAACCCCAGTGAAAGACTTTGCAGCGGTTTTTTTATTTTTTGTGTCTTGTCATTTGTGATTTTTCAGTATTTCGTAATTTTGGAACTACTAGCAAATGTTTTTCCAGTTTCCATCTAATTAGATTGAAAAAATTACATTTTTACAATAAAAAGTTTGAAAGAATTATAGTCCAAGTGGCCTTTTTGATACATTGCGCTTTTGTGAGTTACCTGTTCATGTAACATTCATACATAAGTTTAAATACCTATGTGTAAGCAATTCTATACCATCTTATCTAGTTCGATTGAAATAAATAATCTAGTTTTTCAACAAAGAAAAGAGTTGAACAAAAGTAATCATTTTCCAAGAGGCCTTTTGAAGCCAATTGCGTGTTTTCGGAAGCAAGAGTTCATTTTTAGCCATCAACGACTATTAACGGCTGTTATTTTAAACAATAAAGAATTTTTTATGAAAAATGTGATTTTAAAATTGTATTCTGGTTCTTTTGTATTTACTGCAATGGAAAGTAGAGAAACTAGCAAGATAATCATTGAAAAATCAAGGGCGGTCGACAGACAGCTGCGCGAGCGCCGGTGTGACTCAGGTTGGCGCGAACGCGTGAAGGATGATGGTTGTATCACATGTGAAGGCTGAACGGCTAAGGAAATTTCTTGGACTGAAGAAAAATCGAACACGCGGCACGATCGTTTTGCCGCAACAAAGCGTGATGCCGCGTTGTTACGTCTGACACATCTGTAGAGTTGTATTGTTTGATCGCACTGATAGATCGCGATGGGCGCCCGCTCGCCCCCGTCGATCGCGTTCGTTTTTCACTTAAGACACGGCGTCGAGGTATGGTATCCATGATGCGTCTGCGGGCGGCGTCTGTGGCTTGCGATTTCTTCATGTACCTACCGAAACAGGCGCCAGCTGCGCCGCGCTGCAGGAGAGTTATCTCTCAAGAGACGCGGCGCTGCAGGCGGCGTACCTATGTGCCAGCGTCAGTTTCGATCAATCATCAATCATCATCATCATCATCATCATCATCAATCTATATACAGACGAAAATATCAGAGCAGGTAGGTATATCAGGGGGTGGTAACGTTGGGCGGGTGGAATTCTCCACCACCCCCCACCCCACCCCTGAAGGGGAGCGTCGGACCGTCTCCCAGGGCAACCGCTGGGTGGAATTCACCCCCCCCCCCCTCTCGACCGCGCCAGTGAAGGGGACCCCACCAATGAGGAGCGTCTCCCAGGGCAACCTGCTCCCCTCCTCGGGGACTTGGAATATACGATTTTTGGTTTATTATTCAATAATCACTGGGGTTTATTATTCAATTGGCTTGCGTTCATGATTTGAATTTCTACTAAGCTTTGGAGCGTGCGCGTTTCACAGGTGATAGAGCGATTATTGAATTTCAGGAGATATGCATGGAGCACGTAAATGTGTTCTCAAGCAAAATACCTATTTGGATTGATCAGTTGATCATATTTGTGTGCCTCCTGAAATTCAATAATCGCTCTATCCTGTGAAACGCGCACACTCCAAAGCTTAGTAGAAATTCAAATCATGAACGCAAGCCAATTGAATAATAAACCCCAGTGAAAGAATTTGCAGCGTTCTTTCTAATGTCAATTCTAAGGCCATTGTATATTCGTATTGAAACGAAAATTCATAAAGGTTTATTATTTTTGACCACTATAAATCAATTAAATTTCTCAATTTGACAGTTTTGTTGCGAAAAAGGCAGTTTAGTTTGATAAATTGTACTGAACTATTATTCTTCGTAAGACTTTCCTAAGAGTCATAAATAACTTGGAAAACACATGATCAGAGAGCAGAACTGAAAATTTGAACATGGAAGGACTGAGCGGTCAGCAAACGCAGATAACGACAACGATAAGAAGCATGCTACTTATTATTATTACCTTGCTATTCTAGCTCAAAAATTACTCAATCTCATGGGCGCGAATCAATTCAAACTAAAATCCTTTGAACTTCTGCCTTTTGCACGGCCGATCTTAAGGGTTAGAGCATAGATGCAGCTCTAATTCTGATCACTTCTGATTGGTCAGATCCTCCCCTCCAAATACATTCCTAGCAGACTCTGTCGAGGTTTGTTTCACGCGTTGGTTCAAATAGTGTAATCCAGTCACCTGTTACTAGCCAACATACTTTTCAAATGACAATGGAGTTTATTTTAAAATAGGTTGGGGGGGCGTATGCTCTATGGTCCTATCACTAGCCCCGCCCCACCCTTTTGGTGCATACAACTTTGAAGACTGTTATATGAATATCAAAATTCAGTGAGCACTAAAGCACAACTCTAAGAAACTTTAAAGTGTGTCATGTTCAGTCGGAAGATTAACTTTCTTACTTATTGTGGCACCAATTAGTAGAATTGGCTCAAGAGCAAAGTGCGAGTCGAAAGATAGCTGAAAGGGCAACTAGTCCATTCCATCACCTCCTTGTTACATGTTACTAGTGACTATAATATTGACTGTCATAACGCCACTCTCCCTTGAACTGCCCTTGGCAAAATCGGCATTTCCATTCAAATGTTACCCCCTAAAAATAAAATTTACACCAGCTTTGCTTCTCGGCCAGCTTTTTGAATGTTGATGGGTATCTACAGTTACTCCTTCCCGTTACGTGAAACTGCTAAAAGACTCTGAGAAACGACCTGAAGTAAAACTGATTTGATATTCATCAGCGTAAAACTGAAGTGTTACCGATTCAGGGGATCTACTAGGCTTTGCTGGCCCATCGCCCTAGGCTTTTAAAGAGGCAACTTGTGCAACCATAATGTTCTTGTTAAGTTTTACCCGCTAAATGGACTGGGCAACATGGGCTGATGGATACTAAACCTAAACAGTTTATGCCGATTAACCTGGAATGTTCGTAAGGCCTGTTTGCAACTAGTGCTAAAGATTTGATTTGATCTTATGCCCGATGTTAGCCACAGCTAGCCAACAAATATTTTCTCCTTGCTTATCAAACGTCCCATACCAATAAGAGAATCAATATGTCAAAAAATAAACCTTCCCATTAGAAAAATGCATAAGTGAATGTTGTGAAATAAGAAGTGTTAGATTCAGCAAACTATGCATCTCATGGCTGTGTTATGAATGCGAGTAACGACCGAAATCCTTGAAAATATTTATATTCTCCATCAATTCAAAAGCAGCATCACCGCTTACATATTGGGTGGTTTTATTTGCCTTCAGTTTTCAAAACATTCTGGTGCAGTATATTGCCGAATTGATTTCATGAATACCCATCACCAAAAGTAGGGCTCCCCTTACCTTATAAATGATGGTCTAATTCGAGCTGAAAAGAAGATCCTGTATGATTCCAGCTGCCTTAAAATATGGAACGATTTTTGGTCATTAGGTGAGCCCGATGTTGCTAATAACACGTTTTAGCTCAAATGATCGGCTCGGAAATTGGTCAGCCCCTCGATCGTGCTTGTTTCTTATGATGATCTGGCGTTGTATAAGAGCGTTGCGTAATCAACCACAATGAATTTCCCTGTCACTGCATGAATTTCGCCAGCATCTATCCTTACGAGAAACCTTCGTTGTGAATACGTAATTTGAATTGTTCATTGAGATTTGCACCCTCACTTTTGCCGGTTATACAACAATTCAACCGGTTGCTCCATTTTCGACATACTAGCAAGGCTATAAATATACAAAGTAAATATGAAATCTATATTGCGGAAATACATACTGAATCATTATTATATTTAGCATGAACTGTTATTGAAGACTATTTCCTTTCATTTTGGTTTATTATTCAATAATAAACCATTGTAATCGCTCTGGAAAAAAATTCTAACCCCCCTGAAAATTTCATGGTTTACGTTTCAAAGGGTGTAGAATCCAAATCTGCAATAAAAATTTTTCCGTCCGTCTGCCGTACGCCGTACGCACGATATCTCCCAAACGGCTGGAGCAAAAAATCTGACATTTTCAGGAAAAATCCATCTTGGTCCGACGACGCCCCAATTCTTGAGCCAGCTCCCTAACTCAATTTAAAGTGCCCTTGAAGGGCTGTAAAAGTTTTGTAAAATCAATGAAAACCTCAAAACTAGTCGAATTGGCCTAAAAATTTTCCTATTTGAAGAACATATCATGAGGAATCGAATGAGCCCTTACCCACGTCCGTAGGTCAAACCATTCCCGATGTAACTATGGCCCGATTTATGGTGCCAACATTTGCGTTTTTTCGTTTATTATTGTTTGTTTGTAACCCAGTGATGTCCGGCCGATAGCGTCGAGTTGTAGTGAATGTGGATAGTGGAGTGATAGCCGATGTGAATACTTGAAGTGTAGTTAGTAGCCGATACAAGGGTTAAAGCATTCTGATAATATATAATTAAATATTATTACTGGGGTTTATTATTCAATATTATTACTGGGTTAAATAATTATTCTTTCACTGGGGTTTATTATTCAATTGGCTTGCGTTCATGATTTGAATCTTATTAAGCTTCGGAGTGTGCGTGTTTTACAGGTGATAGAGCGATTATTGAATTTCAGGAGATATGCATAGACCACGTAAATCGGTTCTCATCCAAAACAACTATTTGGATTGATCAGTTGATGATATTTGTGTGCCCCCTCTACATCTGTCTACCTTTGGCTACATCGTTTAAATTTGGATTTGGGGAAGTTTTAACGCAATACGAGTGCCAAAGGACTTGATAAATTATAGATGTTTTTATTGTGGGGGAGTATTGAGGTTCAATAAAAAAAACGCTGCAAATTCTTTCACTGGGGTTTATTATTCAATCGGCTTGCGTTCATGATTTGAATTTCTACTAAGCTTTGGAGTCTGCGTGTTTCACAGGATAGGGCGATTATTGAATTTCAGGAGGCACACAAATATGATCAACTGATCAATCCAAATAGGTATTTTGGTCGAGAACAGATTACATGTATATATCCTGAAATTCAATAATCGCCCTATCCTTGAAACTGAATCAAAGCTTATTATATTTCAGCATGAACTGTTATTGAAGACTATTTCCTTTAATTTTTTTTCTTAATTTGAGCTTTTAAAAACATTAATGAATTGCTTCCAACCAACGAGAAGCAGAAGCTTCGTTTTCACTTTTGGGAGAAGAAATTATATTTCTCCAAACTCGAAATTCCACTTCCATTTTGTATTTTGAACATTCAGTATTTTTTTCTGTCCATATGTCACCACATCCTTGTGAAAAGCCTTTTCCAACTGCTTCCATCCGATTTTGATGGTATTTACAAGGACTTTGCGAGTGTGCGGTTGGGTATAAATGGTTCCCCATGAATTTCTTTGCTCACTAATATCCACCAGTATCTAGTGCTCACGTACATGTGATTCTATCGCGCTTATATTGTTAGGGTAATCGAACGATGGGATCAATTCATACTATCCACAATATAGTTAGTGCGTCTGATCTGCAATACATGCCGGCTTACCTTTTGAAGGCGTTCATGTCTACAGAAAAATGTCCCACGGCATTCCTGCCCCACGAATTGTTGTAACAAACTTATATTTTACTCCTTTCGAAATTAATTTTTTTAAACTTCTCAATAATCTATGCAATCATATTACATGTACATTGAAGTTTTGTGCCACAACCAACCAGCGGTTTTTAGTAAGCCAAAAAGGAAAGGCATGTATTGTGGGATACGTTGCAATATTGTATACATATATGGAAGCACATTGTTCACGAATACGAACCATCTTCTACCGAAAATAACACCGAATAAATTGCTCAAAGTCTTCCCTTCCCATTTCCACAGTTCACATTACTTGTTTTATCGCGGTTTCTGACCTTTTGGACAATACCAAAACAATAGGCCTTTCATAACGGGGAGACTCGAACTTTACTGAATAGGTTGACGCCTGCCGTGAAAGGTATGTTGATGTGAATCGTTCGTCACGAACCCTCCTGAATGTGTCAAAATGTTTGAGGTGAATCGGTTATAATGATCACGAATGATTTTGAAGAAACTGACAACAAGCGAATCTCCGAAAGGATTTGGCGAAATCAGCATGAATGGTTTATCGAGTCATCCTTGATCTATAACTAAATCCAATAATTATAAACTTTTCTTTTTTCATAAAATCATCAGTACCAAAAACCACAGAAATCAAATAATTCATCTATTTCTTGTTCATATACAACTAATTTTTGAAAATTCCAAAACTTATATTTGACAGTTAGGAACTAAGTAGATGTTTCACAAATTGAACATAATTGAACAAACAATATTCTTCCTCCTTACAAAACTGTTCAAATTTGAATGTTAGATCGCACAGGAGTCATTCTATTTTCCTGTTTTTTGAAGTCATCCGATGAAGATTTCCCAACCTGCATTCTGTTTCTTCATACCGTTTTGTGTCTCTACGTATGTTTTCACGTAGATAGTTTCTCCGCCTTCTTGGTTATTTTCTGACATTGTGATTCATAATATCCAGGGGAGGCTCTAGAATTTATTTTTAGTGTGGGCACAACATATGTATATAGTTGAGACTGATTAGTTATGAGCGCATTGGCTTTGAATCATTTCATTCAAAGTGTTCGTAATAAATCACTCCTACATAAAATGCACATAAATAAATTGCACATAGGCATTTAAATATATATATTTATGGAATTTGACATATATATTTTTGAAAATTTAGGGTAGGCCCGGGCCTACCCGGCATACCCGATGGAGCCGCTACTGATAATACCTATAGTTATCATTCATTGTGAGTTTTCTAATATTTTGAGTAAGCCTTCAATGGTCAGAAAGTGGTGTCAGGCGCGCACGTAATCTCTACTAGAAATATAGAAGGTGCTAACTAGTCTTATTTGTACGGTATCTACGAGTATCTTCCCCAATTTCGCCTTGGACACAAGAGACGACTCCAGTGGTCTTGAATGAATCTGATATTATTTTTGCATGTAATCCATTTTTTGGACAACGAAGGTGAAATCCGACGTCTCAAGCGAAACAAACCGCTGGATTTAGTTGTGCTGCGTGAATAGAAGTGCAATCGAACTCAGGGCTAATTAATTGAGCTATATAATAAAGGGCTAGGTTTTGCTGTAAACCTACCCTCATGGAGTGTACGTTTATTGATATGTAAAATTGCTAGACGAAATATATTTGCTTTTCAGTTGAAATTATTAAATCACGAAAAAAATGATCTCCATTGACTAATTTTCCGTCTGTCGTTCGCTGAGATTGCATTTTCATGGGTTCCACGAACACTGTTCCCGGTTCTCAAGGAGAACAATATTTGTTAATTACTTGCAACCGTGCGCAACGCGAACCAACTTTGTTTTGGTTTATTATTCAATAATAAATCATTGTAATCGCTCTTTAAAAAGAAAAAAAAATTGCAATCCCCCCCTGAAAATTTTATGGTTTACGTTTCAAAGAGTGTAGAATCCAAATCTGTAACAACAATTTTTCAGTCCGAACGCCGTACGCACGATTTCTCCCAAACGGCTGGAGCAAAAAATCTGAAATTTCCAGGAAAAATCAATATTGGTCCGCCAACGCCCCAATTCTTCACACTCTCAATTAATTTAAAGTGCCCTTTAAAGGTTGTAAAAAATTTTTTAAATCCCTAAAAACCTCAAAAAAATGTCAAGGCGGACTAAATTTGGACTTTTTTTTGAAGAAATTTCCATTATGAATCGAATGACCTCTTCCCCAGGTCCGTAGCCCAAACCATTCCCAATGTATGGCCCGATTTATGGTGCCAACATTTGCGTTATTTTGGTTTATTATTGTTTTGATTGCAGTAACCTAGTGATGTAGTGAACGTGGATACTGGAGTGAACTCCTCAAAGGGTTTACAGCCGATACACGGGTTGAAGTATTCTGATAACCATTAAAAGAAAACGCTGCAAATTCTTTCACTGGGGCATAATATTCAATTGGCTTGCGTTCATGATTTGAATTTCTACTAAGCTTTGGAGTGTGCGTGTTTCACAGGTGATAGAGAGATTATTGAATTTCAGGAGTCACACAAATATGATCAACTGATCAATCCAAATAGGTATTTTGGTTGAGAACAGATTTACGTGCTCTATGAATATCTCCTGAAATTCAATAATCGCTTTATCACCTGTGAAACACGCACACTCCAAAGCTTAGTAGAAATTCAAATCATTGTTAGATTAGATTCGGATTATACTTTTCATTTCAGGGAAATTTAACCCCTCAACCGTTAATTTTTTATCGCGCACAACGCTCAGAGATGGACAACCACAAGGTTGTACGCACCTTCTAAACCTATGAATCAGCTCTACATGAGTCAGCGTTGAAGAACAATCAAAGATGATGTGTCACACTTGGAGTTCGCTAACATTGAATGTAACATACATTTTATGTTTGCGCAATTTTGGTAACTTTGCAACTTTGCGGGTTCGCTGAAAGGGTTGCTCGCCTGAAAAAATCAATTGAAAAATCAACTTTTCATATTTATTGTAGAATCCAGGTCTCGAATAAAAATGGGTGTTACCATTCGGAAAAATTAAGTTGGTGTGCGTTGCGCACTTTCGTGCACGTGGTCAAATTCGACTTCTTTGGCGAAAAACACCTCCATTTTGCGTCTCCTTATTTTTATTTTGTAACGCAACGAATTAAGTGCAACAAATCCCTGGACCCATAACGGATCAACGCATTACAAACAGTAACAGTAAAATAAAGTTATTTGAAAATAGTATCACTTGATTTTCCCAAATATGCTAGCAAGCGTTTCCCCTCGATGATGCTAATGAATGCTGATGAAACAGTATATAATGATATACCAGTATTTAGTCAAATATTTTAATATCCAAATTAAGGAAGAGTTTAATCACTTGTATTTAGCATGGTCTAAGTGCTCTTGAATTATAGTTAATTGCTGACTACATATAACCGTCATTAATTAACAGTACTTCAACAGTCAGTATATTATACAATACTTAGTACATCTGATTAAACTCTTCCAGACTGATTTTCAAATATATTACTCCACCGCAAATTATTATGATTCTCATAAGTGGGCGTATCGAGGGAAGAGAACACAGCTAATACCACTATGTGGTGATTTATAATTCTCTCGCAACGAATATTTCAACAATGATTCACAGATAATCATGATAATGTCAAATGTTGAACGGTGGAGAAACAAAATTGCGATCCAAGTTGAGCGTTTAGCTGAGGGCTCCCACTGTTAATACAGTTGGTTACTTTTTCTCAACTCTTTCTGTGGCGGTCTCCCGTTTTATAAATCAAGGGGGGAAGTTGGACTCTATTATAACTTTTTTAATTAGATAAGTTTTGTACGGCCGAAGAAGAATAGTATCTATTAACATCATGTTCGCATCAATTTATCATACCGTGGTACTGAGAGCCGCTTCTCAATGTTGTTAAATAGTTGTATCAAGAATATAGAAGTTACGGGGAGCTCAGATTTCAGTTGGAAGTCTCGTTACAATTTTTCTTTGAGCTGATAGAATAGTTCCGTCTTCATATTCTGGTTCGCGATTATTAGCGAAGATGATCCAAACTTCAAAAGGTATCGGCATTAAACAGTGAAATGGATAATGACCCACATTTCAGTTTGTTACAGTTCAACAGCAAATTATTTCATCCTCCATTTCTTCTGTCTATTATATTATAGGTTTGGTTCAAATGTAAGGATCCTTGGATGGCTTGTGATACATCATTTATTAATATTCATCTTTTGGGTTAACTGTTGATTTCTTATAATACCCGAACACCATGAACTACCCTATTCAGTTAGGCTAGTACATGAGCCAACTCACCAATTGGGGATACGATCAAACGCACATATAAATTTGAATTTTATATTTACGATGATGAATTTCAATCATGAAAAACCAGTGAAAATCAATATTTGCAACTAGTCGTTTCTTCCGAAAGTTAATTTTACTGGAGGCAATCAATGACATAATAAACCAAAATTTTAAAAGTAACTATGAAGGGTTCGACAATACTACTAGTTGGTATCTTTCAGAGTTTATCAATATAAATAGCAAACCTCTGTATAATTTATTGTTATCACATTCTACCGGGAATAAATCAATAATTTTACATGGAAGTTATCATATATTGCGTTCCATATTAAAAAGAGCCTATCTTAGTTACATCCCTAGCAATCTCATGTACATTCGCATCCTTGGGAAATACCATTGTCAAAATGAGAAGCATTCATGCAACAGCTGCTATCCATTGAGCACAGAGTTCCGAGCAGATAAAACTGTTCCTTCAACCCTGCTTTTGGCATTTTTTATATTTCATCACAATAACTGTATTTTCAGTGTTCAAATACCAATTTTCGTTCGTAAAAGGGGAAAATTAGGTTATTCTCATGATCATGAAAAGTTTTCTTGGTTAAAAATATTACAACTGGTTAGTAATTTGTTTCTGCAATGGATTACTCTGATTTCTTTAGCCTGATATTTCATTATTGCATTGAGCATGACAAGAATAAAAGCTCTTATTGGCTAGATGAGACATGTTTGTATTTGTGAACATCATTCAAGAAGTCACTAAAATGATGAAGTCATTAAAATTACAAGATCTATAGAACGGTCTTTACCTTCAAAATGAAAGGTCAGTTTTTTCCATTGCTCATTTTCCGCTATTTAATTTAAAATATAGATATACCCCTCAGTTTAATTGAATAAAATCGATCCCCAATTCCTTTGCAAAAAAGAAGGATATGTTCGCTTAAAGTAAAGTTTTCCAATTATAAGATGAAAACAAGACGAAATATAAATCATGTAATATTTTCATTTTCTCGTTTGATTGCGTCATTTGAGCGTCTAAAAAGTTGAAACATTTATCGTTCTAAATATAAGTTTGACGAGGTTGTTAGAGGGTTTATTTACAAGGCTCTATAACCCTCCTCTCAATAGACCCTGGCAAGTTTTGCCCGGAGGGGTGTTCCATAATACTTCGTCCGTGACAAAATAACTCCATTCTTGTTAATCTTATGACCACCCAGGGATTCACAAATCGTCAA
This sequence comes from Creontiades dilutus, assembly GCA_031894815.1. Classification (NCBI taxonomy): domain Eukaryota; kingdom Metazoa; phylum Arthropoda; class Insecta; order Hemiptera; family Miridae; genus Creontiades; species Creontiades dilutus. The sequence continues at coordinate 623,080 of JAVIWC010006749.1, forward strand.
CATAAAGTTAGGTCCTTCTGTTACAATGAAGATTAAGTATAGTTGACTTATTTATTGTGGATTGTTATTTAATGTGTAGTTGCGATATGTTTTGGAAAGTAATATGAAATCAGATATCTAGTTACTTTGTTTGTTGCAATGTTAGGGGGTATTTGGTTCATAGCCAGATTCTGCTAACAAATATAAAGGAGGTGCTGGGAGGAGTAATTGCTCCTTCCAAGGGCTGAGGCGATATGCAGCAACACTCCGAAGGTAGCTCCTGAAGCTAAAAAGCCCACGGTTTATGCTCAGACTTAGCAGTTTCAAGAAACGGGATGGGGGACTTAACATTGAGCATCACATAGACAAACATTGTTGAATAAGCTAATGGAAGTAGTATAATAAGGAAATATCACTCATCCCTTCAATCTGTAAAACTGCTACTTTTAAAAATTCTGGGTTTCTCCATAGCTCTGAAACATATTGAAATTAATCAAAAAACTAATTATTTGAAACGTTGAGTGTGTTACAGTCAAAGCTCAATAACAGTTCTTAGTTCTAACACAATTGATTCGAAAAAGGCAACCGAATTGGATGGAAATATTGTTTCATTGCGTATCGCCTTGCCGAAAGTTTTGCTAACAATGGTTTTCATATCAACTCGTGTGGGCACAAACCAATAATCAATATCCCCAAACAACATTAAGTCAAAAACCAGTTCAAATTGACCTGATTTTCTAAATGCAATAAACAACTAATAAAACGCTGAAATTTATTACACAAAGATTAATAATAACTGAATATAATAAGGTTTTAGTATTATGTAACCCTTGAAATAAATCATTGTTCTTTATTTATTAAGCGGAGTCTATGTTATATTATCTAAAGACTTTACGTGTCATGTATTATGACTTCCTTCCGCAAGAGTCCTGCAGCTGATCAATGTGTATCCACACCTTGCAGTAAACTTCTCAATATGCCAAATACGATAGGATGACTTTGTCACAAATACAACTCAAACGATATAACATAACTTTTTTCATCAGTGCACGACCAAAGATGATATCTAAACCTGGTGTACATAACGGCACTGACGCTCAAACCACGGAATTTAACGAGATAAAGCTGACCACCTACCTATGCTGTCCGCAAATATGTGGTGCATGTTATTAAACACTTGATTTCAAGAGGAACTTAAGGCAGAACAATGTCGTTGCACTGATATCGGATGATTCGTTTGTCACAATTTACTAGGGGACTTTTACTATGCACAAGGTCGTGTACATACCCATTCGTTTCGTCTTTATTTTTTCTTTACGTAATTTCTTCCCATAGGAAGAGCGAACGGAGAACGTAAAGCGATTCGTGAAGGCTTGTTCTATTCATTTAAGGGATATCTACCAAAAACAAGCATAAAAGCGTTAGTGTTACTTCAAGAGTTTTCGATATTCTGATTGTTGAATATTTCTGCCATTTGATTTCATAATTTATTATTGGCTGATAGTCATGACTAGAAATCAGTCACAACCGGACTTAGTTTATCGTTTTCGATCCATGATTCCTAAACTTTGTACAGTAGTCTTGAAAAAAGCTACGAATTTTGAGTACGGAAGGATTTTTTTCACATTCGGTTTTCGGAATCTCTGCATCTTGAAAGAACCACAAAATTTTGAGAAATAGTTAGAATTGTGTTCTTCTTGGTAGTTTACTAGGTTTAATTCTTGCAAATAATAAATGATGAATGCATGTAAAATGTAGAACTTTTGACACTAAATGGTTTAGTACTAACACGATATTATTTGATCACATGCTTTACGCATTTTGAAGGCGTATATTTATCATCCAGCACATGAATTTCATCATTACCATTCCAAGGTTAAAACAAGCTGTCTGCGAAGAACGTTACACTGATAAAATTTCTCGCTTATTACGAAATAGGAACGTGTGATACATTCCGCACGCTTTACTTGAAAATTAACGTAGGATAACCACGACATCCATCTCTCCTTAATTAAAAATGCGATCATCTGAAGCGTTATTGCTTCATGCCAGTACGAGAGGAATTTTACGCTCGAATGAAACTAAGGACGTCTCACCAGCCCTCTCAAACTGAAACAACGAAAATGCCCATAAAAATTCTCAAATAGACAAAGTGTTTCCGGAAGGTTAGAAAAAGGCCGTCGGTATGTGTTTAGGTATGCGAGTGGTTGCAGGTTTGTTACTCCTGTAAAACTCTGTTTGCATACCACTCGTGTGAGTGTATATATACTCGCCCTTCTTTTCCCTACACATGTCGCATATTCCCTACTTCCATCTACTCCACCACCCTCCGAAGAACAAACTTTTACAAAACTCAAATTGGATCTTGTTGCTTGAAAACTCGGAGCGTTGGTATTGACGTTCTCCGAGCCCTTCCATCCACATTCAACCCCCCTTCGCCCTCTTCTGCCCTTCAATTCAATTTCCCTTCTAATATTTAGTTTGGAGCACTTTCTTTCTTTAACTTGAATTTTCTCCCATCTTTTATTTTTTCCCCTGTTGAACTAACAGTTTCACCAGTTGCCCTCCATTTCGCTCGTTGAGTTGAAAAGACAAGGTATACAAACCAACAAATCAGTGATACGTCTCCCTTCAAATTACCCAGTTAACTTTTAAATCATTTGTTGGAGGTTGGTTAATCCTCGCTTTACGTATTCTAGGTTCATACAATATATACGAACTCGACGATGCAGAGGTATTACTAACTCGCTAGCTTTTACATAATATATAGTACTAAAATCATTCGACCATGTATGCCAATGCTCTTCTCCCTACACGGAACTCTGTCATAAATCATTTCATCTCTTGAAGTTTTTTGGTTTAACAACTTGATTTTCGTCGCACTTTAATAATAAAAACGCACCAAATTATTCCAAACGTTTATTATTTTATTATATGTGAGCTCATTCTCCTAGATCCATTTGAAAATCAATGAGATGATAAAAAATACCTTATGGATACAATTATAATCAACTTGATTAAGTAATGTTCAAAAAATACCTAATTCCGATGAAATCATGTTAGAGTTGAATATTATTTCCACAGGTTCATATTCACGTTCCTGTTGACTTTCTTTCATGTTGCTAACGTTCTCGCACATAGAAAAAGCGAACGGATGAAAGTATGGTGATCCGGGAGAACTCATGTTATTCATTGAAATGATCTCTATCAATCACAAATAGAAAACACTGTACATAGTTATTTCAAATGTTTCCAAAATCTTGATTTAAAAAGTATGTACAGCATTCACTATAAGTGTATAAAACCTACCTTTTAGAGATGATCGAGCCAAGAGTTCAGTCCCAAATACAGACCAAATTTGGTTCATTGTAAAGGAAGGTAGCTCCTAACGGGTTACTACGGATTGTCGGATTTTGGTTTATTATTGCGAATAATAAGCCTTTATAATCGTATAGCAAACAATTTTTGCCATTCTCAAAAAATTTTGTCATTTCACGCTTCATGGTGCTTAGTCACCAAATCTACCGGCGTATGCTGTACTGGGCATTAAAAGCCCTGGACTTCGTGTAAAAAATGCGTTCTTTCACATATGAACTTCATTCGGAGTATAGTTGACTCTAACGTTTAACCCAACCGATATTGCCATAGTCATAAATGCTATGGCCCAAAAACGTTCCCCAAACGTGATTTTTCGAGTTTCCTTCTGACACAGGCGAATGGGGTGTCTGTTTCCCAATAGTTGTGGACGCAAAATCAGATGGAATAGGTTTCAGACCAGTAAAAATTCAACCTTAGCAAATAATCACAATTTTTGAACCTAAAATTGACCTACCAAACCTCACAATAACACGATGAATAATGACATTAAAAAAAATCAACCTAATTTGTCATAATTGGCAATGATTTTAATTCGTTTTTTTTTTTTTTTTTTTTTTTTTTAGTCAACGTGTCTTGGAACGCAAATCCAACAAATACTCAGTAGCGATTTTAATGTTATGTATTCAACAATATGGTAACCTCTGCAACAAATAGTCCTAGCTCATATTGCATCCAATTTTTATTGCAGTTTCGGGAATTTGAGGGAAGGGTGTAAACTCAGTTGTCCACGTGTGCAGAGTGGATACTATGTTGAAATATATAATAAATATAAATGTTGAATAATGAACCGTTGTGTAATAATTCACAGCTTTGTTAACGTCAATTCCATACCACGTCGTTGGTAGCTGGAAGGTCGATTGTGCTGAAGCAGTAGGCACCCAGGGAAACCGGAAACCTTTAAAAACAACCTTTCTATTTTCGGTCCTCCCGTGGTATTGAAAATCGTTCAACCGTTTCCCCGTTTAGGGGATACTTAAAGTTAGGGAACGTCAAATAAACAGGGAGTCGATACAAAATACGGCGGAGGGGTAGTACAACGGAATGATGGGATATTGCAAAGTTCATCGATCGATATCTCATATAGTAGGGAACACTTAAGTGATGTGTGCCGGCGAACTTCCGAGCCACAACTGGAACCTGAGGGCTCAGAGTGCGGGAGCTACGCTCGCAGCAGAAGATGTGGAACCTAAAACCTTGGCGAAGAACCTTGGGATATGACAATGGGGTTCGGCCATTACTTGTATTGCGGGACTGGCGTACTACAAAAGGATTGTTATCCCGAGGCCTTAAATTGCCCTCCATTTGCCCCGCTATTTTCGAAGCGCATTACTTCGGAATATCTCCCACCGTCTTCTCTCACACTTCCCATTCTCTTTCCACACTATCGCCAGGAATATCATATTTTAATAAAAATACGGGAATAAGTCGGAAAATTGGACTGCAAGAACCTTTTTAAGTTCGTATCATTTGTACAAAGAATTAAATACAGCCGAACCCTGTTCATAAAAACTCTTAGGTAAAAAATATGCAAATTATTACATAAAATGTGTTTTTTACTGTTTTTTCGTTTAGTGAGAAAGCTTTTACGACTGCCGTTAAAATGTCACCTTCTACCCAACTCACCTGTACATTCACCCACACTTATATTTCCTTCATTAATCTAACACACACCCGTCTTACTCATCCCTAGCACATAGACTCCCTTCATCACAGCACCACGTAGAAGAGGCGATGTGGTGACCACGACCTTTTTTAGGAAGTCCCTCCACAACAAGACTTCGTCGATAAAGATTCGGATTTTAGTAAAAGTTGACATTACCAATACAACCAATCAACATTGGTGTAATACTTTGCAGCGTTCAAATGCTTGAATGAGATTCACCCACTAATTAAGACCTTGATGGGTCGATAGAGAACGAGAATTAATCTAGTCTTTTTACAAATGGCTCCAGTAAAAATGATGTATTGTGTATTTGTTTGTTACTTATAAACTACAGTGAAAATTCACAAATTCAGGAAAATGAAGTGATTCATAGCGCGGAGAGGTTCTCAATTTTAAGAGCGTGCCTGTCAAAAGATACAGGCTGTAATTTCCGGTTTAATTACTAAAAGGATCGCTACAAGGTCGTAAAACATTCCGAAAAGGAAATGAATGAGTCGCGAGACAGCCTATTATAGACGTCGAGAGGGTTAAATGGCCGGCTACGGGATGCCAGCTAAATGTGATATTAAATAGGAAGGTGTATTATCACATTGTATTCGCTATACCTGCTCGCAGTTCTTCATGTATGAGTCAAGAGGAACTTGTCAAAAATTGTATAGACTCCGCATAACCATGAGAAAGACAACAAATTATTACGTAAGGCCGTATTATTAGATAGGTACTTCGATCACGTTGATCTCAGACCTGCAGATCATTGAACGAAGCGGAAGGTACATTGTTATCTTCCTATAACTAAATAGAAACAGTAACCGACTTGATTGATAATCATAGAATCAAATTAAACAACAATCTACTCTTCGTTATATACACACGCCTACAACACATTTCATAAAGGGAATCCCACCAAAATCATAACAGATAACACTTCGAAAATTTTCGAAATCCAGATATATCGGCATAGAATAACCATTGGCTAACATAACTTATTTCGAAAGCTTCCAGTTCTCAACTCAAAATTATCCATACCAACGTAAATAATTTATTCCCCAATTTTCATAAACTATGGTCACTGAGTTGGGAAGAAAATCTCCGGACGCCACACAGCTTGTGATGTCAGCATATTTCGAGATATAAACAAATTAATTTTGAGACAATGGAAAAAAGTGAGAATCCTATATTTCAAATAAAAGATCCGGATTTTTATCAAAAAAATGTTTAATACATTTTAGTATTCACGCATTCAGATAAAACAACAAGTTAAGTATGTGAGGGATTAAACATTTCGGTTTCCGTAGTGGTCATTATTGAAAATTATAATTCAAAATATGAAAACTAGAAGTAAATATTTAATCAAACTCATTTCTACTTCAAATGAGGAAACAAAATTATGTTAGGCCCAAAACGTGCAATAGTTGTAGTATTGAAAAACGTGTTTGGATCGAAACTAAACACAAGCAAATATGCTCAAAACCAAAACTGACGAGGAAGCTTTGGAATGCACAAAGCAAGCGGAAATTTAGATTCTGGAGGTTATTCATTTTGTTTTGCCATCTCGTCTCATACTCGGCAAAGTAAGGTATTGCAAAATTTTAATAACTATCAAGTACAATTTGATGAAGTATGCTCACTGCTATTACTAAATAAGCCCTAAACATAAAAATAAAACCTCCTTAGATTATTTTCAACTTGACAAAGCTAAGTGTGATTTAATCAATGCAAATCTTAGAGCTTATTACTTATTTTAGATGGAAACGTTCGTTTCAGTAAACGTGGTTTCTGCTAGTGATTCGTAGAAACCCTTCTACGGTTTTTGATGTATTGAAAATAATATAATTGGAAAATGGCTTAATTTTCTTCGCTTACCGTCTCAAAAGCTACTTCGAAAATAGAACTTCTGATCCAACCTGTAATGCTACTTCGTTTATAAGGTGCCGTTCAACTCAAGCCTTTTAAACGGTTTTTGAATCGTAATAGCTCTGGATGGAAAGGCGAGAGTCGCAACGTTGAGAGTTAAAATGAGTGCGACTGGTTTGGGGGGTTAAATTGGATTACGAGTGTAATGCCCTATCAGAGGAGAGAAAATGAGAATGAGATAGATAAAGATGATTCATTAATTACCATAAATACATGTTTTTCATTAAGAAATGTATACAACGAGACATGAAATAATCGTGGACTAATGAACGTCTTATGAGTTCGCCGATTGAATAACAGTAAAAAGTCCGCAAATATGAACTATAGCTACTGCTGTATTACACATTGTACAATTCCATATTTATTCAGTGTCCTAGGTATTCTATACCTCGAGTCCCAAGCCATTCGACAATAGCTGACTGAACCAGGAATTTCAGACTAGAGATAATCACAGGACAAATGATGTGCTTGTATTCGATTTGAGCATACTACAAAACGTTGTCACCATTGTAGATACCAAAATACCTACTATAGGATCCCTACAAAGCCATAATATGGAGATGATGGCGAGGACTTTGACCTTCACAAGGATGAGCCTATAAGCCTGCAACACTCTCGGGTGAGGACACAATAGCAGGGAAGGGTGAATAATAACTTTTATTACTACATTGCACATTTTGCCTATGGTGGCAGCTCAATGGAAAGGAGTTTGCAAGGCTCCAGGCTCTGCAAACTTATGACAAGAAGGTGATGGAATGGACTAGTTTCCCGTTCCACGGGCTGGGGCGATATGCCTGCAATACTTAGAAGATACCTCTGAAGGTGGAATGCTTTGGATATGTTCAGGATTAGCAGTTTACGTCGCACAAATCATCAGATAAGTTGTCATGCTACGATTGATCCAAGTCATCCATGTACCCATCTGCTTAACACAAACTGGACATTTTCTCCACAAGAAATCCAACAAACCTAATCTTTGCCGTCAACATTTGGCCGTTTTATTCGACTTATTCTTCAAGGACTTGTACTTCATACGGATTACTTTTAAGCACCATTTGCTCAACTCTGTTCAAAATAAGAGTACATCTCTGGAAGAATTTCTTCGCCATCTTCAGGTATTGCCATTTCAGGTCGCAGGTCGATGATCTTCGGCCGCGCCTATGGGGACAAGACGGTTGAAAATAAATTCCCCCGATTATTATAACGCCGTTACGTCCTAAACGCGCACGGACAGTTAGTGCTTCGCACAAACCTCCTCTTTCCGCGGATTTTACCGAGTTTAATAGAAAATGCGAGTCACCTTCGTGCAATAAGGTGTCTCGGATGGAGATGGTATCTCCCCGACTTTTCTTCTCCACTCATGATGAGAAAAATAAAATAAAACGTCCTTCGTAAGGAGTCCCGATTTATTTCGCACGATAAATGTTATGGACGAGAACCGAAATGTAGTTAACCTTCTAAAGAGGTTTTCATGACTGTAATATATAGCAATATGATTCTTTCAATTGTCTATCCATACTCTTAACGCATGGGAGCTGAGCTAGTAGCATGTGGCCTTTAGACATAGGAGGGTCGCCCACCGTTAGTCCAATGCCTCAACTAAATGCGGTTGTAGATGAAGCATGTTTTTGCCAGAGGCCGAGTTTTTTCAATTTCATTTAATTCAAGTTTTCCAACCACGAAAAACACGAAATTAAATTTGTCATTCAGCTTCACACTACTCTCGACGACTCTTTTTACCTCTTTTAAAACTCCTGGTGCAAAGCGTCACATTCTAAAAACGTTAGCCAAATTGGGTGTACTAGGGATATATTATATCGTCCTTCTTTTCAAAATGAACGTATGGAATTGGTGTAAGCAAAAATTTCGTTTCAATGCGGTTATGTGCTAAAAAGAACAGTAATATACAAGCTGTCACGTGAAATTACGGCACGAACTCAGGGAATCGATTTTGCAGCCAACTTTCAACAAAGAGGGCCTCATGGAGTTTTTTATACTCAACTAGAAATTCGGCTTTTCCACTCAAAGCCTAAACTTTGTATTTGCTCTACTTTTTTCCCGTTGAAAATTGCTTGACCAACCAAACGAATATGAGATTTGATGTTCTTTCCAAAGGTATCCACTAAATGCATTTTACTTTTTAATGTAAGGGGTTACGATTTTTCAGTGAGGGGAGGTCAAAAATAAGAGAAAATCGTAAAATAGAAAGAAGTCGAATTCCTAGTTGAGTAAAAAAAAAATCTCTGTGGCAATTTATGTTGCATATGACTGTAGAATCGATTCCCTGTATTTGACCCATAATTCACGAGTCACCTGGCATGTGTATAGAAAATGCCTATATGCACAATAGTGCCAGAATTAAGTAAATTTGCGTTAATTTAATTCATTTGCTTTTGCGTTCCCGCATATCCGAACTGCGTCGGTATCTCTGATCTACCGAGCATAATCCCACAACGTTTCATGAAAATCGATCCGCTAATAATATTGTGTCGCCTGCGTCAAAACAGATCGGATGACAGTGAATTTCTACGTAAATTGAGGCAGATATGTTATTGGTCGGAAGGCATAGCAATTTTCGGGACAGCGATCTAGGAAGCTACTCATATGTTTACCGACAAACTTTTCAAGAATTGTCGAATCCTCTAATGTCTGTAATGTATACATATATCAAATTGTACTTACATATTCACATAAATTTATGTATTTTAAAAATATGACTGTATCACTCGTTTCTCTTTCCATTCCTGCCAATTTCGAACCAATGAATTGAATCCTTTTAAATCTCTCTAAAAGCACGGATATTTGAAATAGTAGCGAAATTTCGTTTGTCATTCCTTTATTGACATGGTTTTTTCTTAAATACAGCCATGAAAATACAGTATTTGTTTAAAAGTTCTCAAGTTTATAATTACATGTAGTTACTTACTAAATCCACAGTAGCATATCTTTAATTACAATGATAATGATATTTAAAGAAACAGTAACGATAATAATGATAATAATAAAAATCTAAACTTAGAGCAAAACATCAAAATGTTACTCTAGTATTTCCAATAAATTCGTAAACATTGTCCCAAGCCTCATCGTTCTTAAATAATGATTAAATACTGTCATTGAAAGTTTAAGTCACCTGCACTGTTAAAATTCTAGACACAATTTCTCTCTCCCTTTCATATATCGGACGGTGCATATATATTTGATCAAGGCATTCCAGTGGGTATACACGTTCACAGATAGAGTTTTCTCTACAGTTAATCCGATTTAAGTGAACAGGGCAGGTAGCGTTGATTGGCAGGATTCTGCAAGCAAGCCTGTCATTATTGATTTGACGACTAAATTTATCGTCTTTGACGTTTAGTGAGCAAAATTGACATTCCCATAGCTCAATACTTGATCTCATGGTATCTGCGATAAATTAATTCATTCGTCTTTTTATGTTCTTCAACTGATTGTTCACGGTAACAACAAAAATAACAATATTTACCTTTTTTCAACGGACATACATTTCAAAAAATAATTAAACTCCCTCTTCACGGATGATACAAAATCCGTTAGTTAGTTTAGTTCATACTCAAATATTGCAGTGCATTACTCCTCTAACTAGACGAACAATTTACAAATTAATGTTTCAATGATTCCATTCTGTAACAGTTGGGAATCGCTGGAACCTTGATGTTTACTCTTAATTTTTACAGATGAAATTTTCGATAGAAATCATTCGAAGTCACAACTTCATATACCTTTACATTACAGTGCTAATAATTATCAAGAATGACTACGACGTTCTGAATCCCATGAGAACCGCCATAAGGTCAGCTATAATTTTCAATTAAAATCACGATTTGCGATTCAATGCTGTACGAATTGATTACAATATGATTGATTCGTTAACTTGTTGCCTTTCAACATAAAGGAATACCATGACATCACAATATACCAACTGAATTCATTAGAGGAGTAGAAAGAGAGGTAGAAATTATACTTACGTGGTACTTCCGACTTTTGAAATCCGGTATGTTCCTAAATTTTCGAATGTAACTAACCCCAAATTCTGTATTCTGCTTCACCATAAAATAATTTCGGTGTAACCATGTTCAATACTTTTGCCCAAACTTTTGTAATTTCTGTCTCTAAACGAAACGACAATTTGTTGCAGACGTTCCACACGCCTAGCTTCGGTGACGAGGATTTTGATATCCCTCCGATCAACCCCCATCAAAATTCCGGGCAGCAGCAGATGCCTTCTTATCATCCTCCACCTCCTCCAGTAAGTAAAACAAAATGATCAAATAATATATTAGATCTAAACTTCTGAACAATACTTTAAATTCCAATATTAAGAAGAAAAATACAGCAAACTCGGTCGTGGTATGTTTTAATTGAGAGGAAAAGCTTAGTGGAGGGTTATTAATTACTTGGGCTTGGAATTTTCGAACTTTATTAATCATTCATTGGTTAACCTAGTTAGCTAATCACGTTGCAGTAATAAATTAGTTTCCTATCGAATAGTAGGAACGGTCACTTTAATATATAAGTCATTTTTAGACATTTCTTGATTGATTCCAAGATTGAAGATTGACCAAACTTAATAGAGCATGAACTTACCCGGGCATTTTGTCGAATAAAGTACCAACGTGTAACATAATGGTACCAATTGTGTTGGCATAATGGTTAGTGTAATACGTAGATGAATCAAAATAACACTGGTTTGTTTTAAAAGTACTTAAAAGTTTGGCTTCTCAGGGAAAACACATGTACCGGAATAATTTGAATTAATTTATGTCAAAATCAGATTTTATGGACATGAAGCGTTTTTCTCTTTTGGTGTTTGAGTGCTATTTAGATATTGCTGGCACGAGAATTATCAAATAGAGCAGAGAGAATATGAATATATATTGAGAGATATAGAGAGAGAATCATCCCCTAGAATATATGCTAGTATGCTTTCTGTGTATATGGTTCCATATTTCATATCATTTTTTGCCATTTTTTGGTTCATCTGCGCGTTGTTATAAAATGTTGATTACAATCACAATTATAAGTAGTTGTTGATTGACAGTTGTGAAGAGATAGGAATTGAACGTCCAGAAATATAAAATTTCATATAAATACGGATAATTATTCAAATAGTTTATTGTGAGCTAAGGAGCCTCCACAGTAATCAACAGGTAATACTGATAGGTAATACATTTATTTCCCACTCTCTGTAAACCAAACTCTAAATTTTAGTAGATATTAACTCTCCCCATTGGTCTAAATTGGTATTTGAATGAAAGCTTGGTTACTATCCCGGTTTGAAATTTGAAGTAGAATAATTCCTAAAATTTGGTGTTTAATACTTGTAGACAATTATGACTAAATTTGATATTTCTTTCGACCTCTTTCACTTAGCATTCCACTTCCTCGGTGTTAAGGGATAGATGCCCTCCCGATCGATTGAAACTGAATTTAAGGACACCAATTATTATCTGTATCATTATTTCATTCTTATTATTACTAGTTTTGTAATAACATCAATTAGATTTCCAATATATGTTTCGTAGATGAAATGCTGGGAAATGGCCCCCGTTCAATAAATCACTTCGCACAACCTCACCTCTCTCCCCGACTTTTTGAAGCAATTTTATAGCCTACCCATGAAAATTTGTTAGCCATTAACAAATAAAAGGAAGAGAGAGGAATTAGTAATACATAATAGGACTAACATACATGTAACTGGTGTTTAATGTGAATTGTTCAACTTCTAAACATCTTGTTTAGGATATAAATAAATTAACGTTTATTCCGTGACGTACATAAACCCACAGAATGTTGGCACTTTTGATTAACTTTATATTTTAGGTAATCGTTATCGAAATATCCTAATTCGATGAACACCACCTCCCCTGAAATTGAATGTCCCCACTGCCTGAAATGTGTCTGTTTTGTAATGCATTAAAAGTTAATATAAGCAAATAAATGTATTCAACCGAATCGCGTTTCCGATTTGTATGATTACAGAATAAATACATATATTCACCTCACTTGGCCATTGAAAAAAAAAAAAAAAAAAACATAATATATACCTACCAACCTAACGAATAAATTATTAAGCTAAAGTTATCGTTAAACTTATACAAATATATTCCATCAATAGCGCTCCCTATTATGATTACCATAGCCGAATTCAGGATTTAAAGGAACCCCTTGGATCAAATTCGAAAAACTCTTAAAATAGAATCGGTACGACAGTTAAATTGAAACAGATACAGTAGTGACGTGTTTAAAATACGAAGAATTCTCGATCAACGTGAATCAAATTTATAAAACCCTTCATTCCCGGAAATTCATTCTTAGACGGCACTAAATATAAAAGCTATTAACAATAGTTTAACTTTGGGTTATTGCGGTCATAATAATCTATACCCCAGTCTCGTTTCATGAGTAACCAATTTGTAGATCACAACTCCGCAGTATCAAATAAAAATATGTTAAGTATGTACCTACAAGATGTTGATGCAGGGAGATCATATTGCCAGTTTTATGACTTGGTGCTGTCTTTGTTTCGCAGATTTCGATGCCGCATACACAGAGCACCATGACCATGAGTGAGCACTCCACGTATCATCAACCTTTATACTTGTCACCACCTCAGGAACACATGGGCATGGGAATGTCGTAAGTAACCACTTCATTTATAAACCTTACATCATTTCCCTATATAGTGGATGATATGAATTTGACTCCGTAACTTTTTATATCCAAAACTTTAGCGTACAATATGATTAGTAGGAAGTAACTCTGCTAAACTGTTTAGCCGTAAGTTGTGTCGAATACTGACAAATAAACTATTTAGATTTAAACTATTCCCACTTCAAGGAAAACCTTATGAAGACCTCAGTATAACTATCCAGACTCGTCCCTGATCCTGTAAATTCCTACGCTTCAGCAATTAGAATCCCAAGGTGCTAAAGGATAGTTTGAATACAGTAAAATATGCGTAACAACTGAAACAGAGTACATATCCAACATTTACGTAAAATAGATGCGTAAAGAACTTTTTGATCATTAAGTTAAGGAGTTACCGAAAGTTTGATAATTATTATGGAGAGGTGAGTGGATGAACTTGACTCTCGTGATTTGGCCCCGAAATCAATCCATAGAAAGATATAATTCACGAATTGTAGGCACCTAGTTTTACAGCCGGCGGCACGCGCACAGTGTCACACAACATTTTTGTCAAACTTCATGAAACCTTTAATAAAGTACTTGTTTTGCCGAGGTAAAATCAGGGTATTATGTCCTACACATAAAAAATATTCAATTTTAAAGAAATCAAGAGATAATGCAATCGAAAAATCGATTCTTTTAAAATGTATCGGGACACAAGAACTTCTGTCTTTTCAAGCTGAATTCAATGGTAGATCCCGTTTAGTATTTTACAGCCTTTGCGGTGCTCTATGAAGGAAAAATACATTTAAAAATCAGAATTCTTTGACAAAATGGACAACAATATATTTGAAAAACCCCACCAGTTTTTTATTCCTTAGGAAAATAACCATGGCAATTGTTTACACTAAATTTTCATTTATGTTTGAGCCGCAGAGGAAGGCCTGAGCATGCGTTTGTACCTAGAAAGTGATTCCTTCATCCGTACGTTACAAAAGGACTATGTAACAACTTTGCTGGCAATTTCGTGTTTTCGATCTTATGTCATTAAAACTGTCATAACTCCCTCAATTTGGTAGATAGCTCAAATTTGATGACACCGTTGGAAAAAGCGTTAAAGGTCTATTAGATGTCAGAAAACATTTTTTTTATTGCAATGAATATGTGCGATTGAACACAAACAATAGCCGTCTCTCGGCTCTCCGACTATCCTGACTTTGACTGGACGCTTTTCACAAATGAACGTTTTCATTCATTAAATTCATTTCCATTTTTAAATATTTATTCTTTGGTTTATATCCCTACAATCTTGTTTACACTCTAACTCTTTATATGAACTCGATTTAAACCCCAATATCTTACCATTGTCCTACTACTGGATAACATGTTTGAATAAAAAAAACATTTGAAATTTTGTCAGAAACAATAAATTATCAAAAGTGCATCACCCAATGCTACGGCTAAATCAGATTGGGGTTGATAAAACCCGGCGCACAAAGCAACCCCTCCTTCAAGACCGGGGAGTAGTGCGGGTCGTTGCATATCCTTGCCCCTGACCAAGACAATGCCTCCTCCGTAGCTTTCCCAATTTTCCAACATTGCGTTGCTCCTACGTGTTTTACAACTCATTTCCGAACAAAAATGCCTTTTAGCAATTTTTGCCAAAGGCCTCGTTTCCGACTTATTTGAGATTTATGATTTTTTTAGTGTTTTCGGTCTAATGTCATTAAAACTGCCATACCTCCCACAATTTTGGAGATACCTCAAATTTGATGACACCGTTGGAAAAAGCGTTAAATTTTCTATCTACTTATTTGATGTCAGAGAACATTTTTTTAATTGCATTGAAAATGTGCGATTGCTGCGCGAAATGGCAGTTTTGTCAAAATCTTGAAATCGCCTGTTTTTCATCTCGCCTAGAAACCCCATTAATCCTTGACGCAGAACTTTTCAGGCCTGGTAGAACGTGCACCAAACTGTCAGCATTCCAACGGTGTAGTCGTTCAGGAATGGTGTTTAACTACAGGAAAACTTGTGTTTTCTGTTGAAATTGAGGTTTTTCCAAAAGTCTCGACGGAAAAATATTGGAGGCGGTTTATACGTAACTTTTCTCGTTGAATCGAATGGTGACCACGCCAGGCCTCTCAAGTGACGATTTAAGTTAGTTTTGTCAGATGCACAAACCAGTTCTTTTGTGAACAGCGTCTACGGCATTTCCAAGCTGTCCGGCCAAAGTCAAGATAAACGAAGAGCCAAGAGACGGCTGTTGTTTGTGTTCATTCACGATTGATGTGTTTTCATTCATTGATTTGTTTGATGAAATACACGTGAACGCATCATGGCTTACTCAACTGATGGTCTGACGAAAATGGAACTTACGGATGAATTTCTGATAGTTGACAAGTGGTTTTGGTTCTAGTAGATGTTTCGCACGATCACTGAAGACTTAATATCAATGTACAGAATAGTTCTACTGATCTGACACTAAAAACTAGTTTCTAGCTAATTTCTAGTTCTTGAAAGAAGAAGGCATTTTAGGTATTTGATTCTGACGAAATGCACATCTATTTTGCTGCAGATACAACAGCCAACACAGCCAACAAAATGGATATAGGATGCAGTCGCAAACACAAAACTCTCTGGCCCAGCTCCAGCAATATAGCAACATGGGACCACCCCAGTCAACGATGAGGTCGCCTCAAGGCCGACAAGCAACCTCTCCACCACAGGGATCTCTGCCCCATGAGACGACGACCAATACTAGTGACGACAGTGATGATTCGACTCCACATTCACATTTGGTAAGGATACGTACACCCAAAAGTAAAATTTCAAATTCGAGATGTTGGTACTAGATTTTTACAAGGTATGTACCTACACGAAACGGTAAATTGTTGAGGCTAATTTCTTCCCCAATCAATCTACCACGCTAAAACATAAATGGTGCTGCTCTAATGAAATTTAGGATACAACGAAAAGTCAAGGAAGCTGCTAGTTTTAATGATTAACCACAGGTTGAGCTTGTTTTATCTTGTTACATTTCCGTTGGATTTCTGCCTGTATTTTCGAGTGCAGGAAACATTATTCCAAGATGACCAGTCCGTTTTTGGTAGTCCAGTGATTCATATTGTTACCTAATACGAAATATAATATAATTGGCAGCAAGAAAATCGTACAGTCAAAATATCTTACAAAAGTTTAAAGTAAATTTCCTCCTTCTGCCGCTCCGACCAAATGAGTTTATACGAACTTGTAGCGGCTGGTCGAGCTGGTTTCAGTCATTCTTCACAAATAAACAAAAATCTTAAAATAATAATAATGATAATTATAAAAACTCTCTATTCGTCAATTTCATTGATTTTATCCAAAATATTCTGTCTAAAAATGGCAAAACTGCTCGAAGTGTCTGGGTTAACTTCATGAGTACAAAGGAACTGCAAAACTTGCACGTTCTGTACAAAGCAGCTGAATATTTGAAGAGGTTTTTGTACAAGTGGGGGTGCTTAATAGCAAATTTGTGTACGAGCAAACATGATTGAAATTTGAAAAAGTTGCCTTATTTTGAGCACATTCAACTCAGGAAGATGTAGAACAGTAAGGTATCGTGAACTTGGCCTTAGGTGTTATTTTGAGTAGGTACCTATAATATTCTGAGCAACTTGCTATGATTAAAAACAAATAATAAACCTTTGAGTAACAATTTGCAGCGATTTTCATTTGAAAGCTAGTGATCCGTAGGAACAGTTCCAGATGAACTTACTACATAATATTATGATGTATGTGGCCAATCATAGCTCAAAAATCAAAAATCAGACACGTTAGGACACGTGGTTATCTATATGGTGTTTAGGGGCTTCTGTTACGTTCAGTTTCGATTTAAACACGATCATGAGGGATTGGGAGTTGTGATTTAAGGGAATTAAGAGGAGTTTATCTAGGTTAGATGGAGAAGAGGACGCTGCACATTCTAGATTCAACTTTCCTGCCCCGTTCTTGGGCTTATCGCAAATGAAGGTACCAGGAAGGCTGGGGTAAGCACATCCGGCCGCGCAGGCGCTGTGACGCTTTCACTTGACGGCCCTGTGGTTAGTTGCATTCGTTTAAGGATAGGAATCTATTCACAATCATTTTCTTTTCGATCATAACCGTTAACCACACTTGGAGGAAACTACAAGTAGAAGCATCTGTCTCAAGTAGGTATTATCTTTACAGTAACACCTCTCTATACCTTCCCAGCAAAACACGCTTGCACCGTTTTTAGATTCAACAAAATTTTAATTCCCTTCTTGTTACACATAGGTAAGAAAATTAAGGTACACTCAATTATTTTAAAACCATTGTCTACCAAGAATAATTTCACTCGATCGATGAAAACAATAGTCCATTGGAAACCTCGTAACCATGACTTCCGTGTCCGAGTTTCAAATGGTGTAAAATTTAGTGTAGCTAAATGCATAAAGTTTTTTTACCAAAAATTGTTGTCGCTCCCTCATCTTGGCCTTACTGCACTAATCATTAGGTATAATATTCTTATACCACCTGAATATAATTTTATTCAAGTTTCAATTAACATCGACACCTTCCGCAACCCAAAAATTTGAGTGCGTTTGACTTTGGAACTTTTGTGAGCGCATTTTTATGTGGAATCCATTTTCTTCCCTTTGCTTGAACACCTAGACGATCGGCCGGAATTTCGTATTCACGAAATGTAACTTCAAATTACAAGTAACGCATAGGTATGATGCCGTTTTAAGAAAAACATCCATATCTTCTGGTTCAGGTAGTTTCAATTAATATAGTGATTCTTCGAGGTAACACTGACCTCAACTCCGAAACACACTTGAAATACATAACTTTGAATGAATAATATCCCGCTGCACAAAGAAATTTATGGATTTTTACATTTTAGTATCATCCTTATCGATTTTTAGCTTAATTTATTGAAATTAGAAAACATTTTTCAGTACAATGTTGCACACTCAATTTTTAAACGGACTAGTTCATGTTTATTTTAAGCAACACCTGCATTATTGCTGCATACTTGCAGTACTGTACAGTTATATGTTTATAATATGTACTTACTTAGATGTTTCGGTATAAACGCAAAGTAATTTAATAGGTAATTAAAAACTTAGGATATTTCTACACATCTATACAACAACGAAGATTCGTTGAATTAACAGAGCACATAACTATTTTTTGGTAGCCTCGTAAGTATCGATTTTATGATTTTACTACTTGCGAGCCCTATTGAGTCCAAAATTTATGGTTTAACGATTCATTAACGCTAACACAGTGATCCAATTGTTATGTTTGCAGGTTACGGGAATGAAACGTCCATCCCCAGAACCAACAGATAGCAGCATAGCTAAAATGCAGAAGAAACCCAAAACTCAGAAAAAGAAGAAGAAGAGGGACCCCAATGAACCACAAAAGTACGTGTAGTGTAGTTGAATTTATATCTTTCTCTCATCTATTGCTCATTGTGTCTATTTCAATGATATATGAATCTTGAGATCCCCAATCACCTCTTTCAATTAATTTATAATTATCAGTTATTGCAACTTGTGGGTAGGAATTTAGGTATCTTTCTTACCATTAAAAAACATTAATAAACTATTTCGGTGGTTTAAACGTTAACGAAAACTTCTTAGAAAAGCTTTGAATCATTAATATATTTCTGGGAAATGAAGTCACCACAGTTACCGTTAGAGATTGTGATTTACATTTGTTCATCGTTCCTTTCTTCTTCTGAAAATCCTAGTCGTGCAACATGACTCATAATATTCAAATATTCAATATTTCTCCCCTTCCCTATATTTTGACATTTGACCACAAAAACCACCGTCAACCTCATGGCTAGCCACTTTTCCTAATTAAATTTTACCCTACACATTTTTTTCCGATTTTTACCATTTTTTCGTCGTTTTCGACCTTTTTTAATGATATTTTTTTTTTAATTTCAAGACAGTTTTTAGTATGCACTACGGAATGTAGTAAATCACCGTTGACACAATTTTCTCGAGCGATATCGTTTGTCAATTTACTGTGCTCGAAAAGTGAAAATCAATTTTTTTCAAACGCTTGATTTTTAGGCGAAAGGTGAATTTTAGTCTCAAATTTAAAGAGAAGATTTTTTGTCCACAATGTCATACAGACATAACATGTTTACTTGAATATATTAAATTTACTTGTTATAAGAACCGTTCAAATTCCGTTTAGAATAGTTCAAAATAGATTTATTCAGGTACAAATATTGAAATATTATTTAAACTATTGCAGCAGCTTAATTTTCTTCGATAAATGGCTAAAGAAATGTAAGGCATGATGCAAATTTCCACCATTTTTCGGTGACATAATTTAAATTGATAATGTTGATATTTTTTTGATGATAGGTACCTTTGATTTATAGCATACTTAGGTATAGTATGTACGTAATTACATCTAAATTTAAAACTATTAACTCCATAGTACAAATTATTTATGATAATCAAATTGACTGCAAGTTCCAAAACATTAACTAATCATGAATCATTAATTAAATTAATTCATCATGTTTCAGGCCAGTTTCCGCATACGCCCTATTCTTCAGAGACACTCAAGCGGCGATTAAAGGGTCAAACCCTAACGCCAGTTTTGGAGAAGTGTCAAAAATCGTGGCTTCAATGTGGGATGCTTTGGACGCAGAACATAAAAATGTAAGTACTAGGAAGTGAAATTTAATTATCGCAGTCACAAGAATAATAAACCACGAAAACGAAAGCAGGAACATTAAACTCATTATGTAACTCATTAATAGAAGAAATTACAATCCGCTAAGTGTAATTCAGAAGATGCTTCCTTTATGTTGACTATTGGAGTTAGTGTGCTTTCAACAGATGAGAAATATAATTGCATACTTTGGTGGGTACTTATTTAAATTGGAGTCTCAGAAATTTAAAGGAGCTGTTATCAGCCTGACGTGTCTTACATTTAATTTGGAAAATGACTGCGAAACCTCGCTCATTGCAATCGTACTAAACAACCATTATTTAGGTTCCTATTCTAGTTTTCTTACTAGGTAGTTGTAACTATTCTACATTTTGTATATTCAAGTTTTCAAAATATCTGTTAACATTTACTAATTATATTTTTTCTTTACAGGTTTATAAGAAGAAGACCGAAGCTGCCAAGAAAGATTACTTGAAAGCGTTGGCTGCTTATCGTGCAAGTTTAGTTTCTAAGGTAAGTTTGAGCTCCTAATTAATATTTATATGATGTAAGATTTGAAGCAACCTGTCAACATGATCTTGTATTATACTCTCAACAGTTTTTCTTCGGCCTACTGTGTGTATACAATCGCTGGTTAAGTAGATTGCTAAAGGAAAAATCCATCATATACCGTGGTTTTTGAGAAGATAGGGAGAATAGAAAGAGGTTATCAGATCTTTCAAAGAATTTTGCATCCTCTAGATTCTGCTCCGTGGCCCAATAACAAGGCCATCATAACGATGATATATGATCATAGCAGTGGCGAAGCCTGTGGACATCTCTGGATTCGGCGATGACCAGACGATTTAATAAATTTGAAGAATTAGTTAATACTAATGTCAAATATACAATTCCCTCTTTATAAAGAAAGAAATGTTTATTCTCGCAGTTGGCGCAATTACCGCCTCATCAGCGACATTAGCGCTTGTGTGGAAGCGCTGTCATTCTGCGTATTTCATACACCCACACCGCAGAGGGCCCTCCTCTTACTCCCTCCAAAATATCGACCAATCAAATCGCTTTAAGGCTCGTGCTCAAACACGCAACTTTGAGCGAGTCCGGCACCCGTCAGGAGCTCTCGTGACTTCTCCGTGGCGTCCGTGGAATTTTGGTTCAAAGTCACAACGACAGGGTTACCGTAGCAAGCGATTTCGTACCTTAAGGCGGGGTTTGTAGACAAAAAAGTGGTTTTTGGTTCAAAAAGTGTCATTCAAAGCGGTATTTGCACTGATTTCTACAATAAAAAAACGTGAACTTCATACGTCAAGAACACCTTAGATTGCCGTTTTTGACCGGTAATTTTTCAAAGTTTCCGGAAGGAGGACCCCGGACTCATCTTGTTTGCTGGAGGGAGTGCCCCCCCGACCCCCCCCCCCACACGTTCTGGTTACCAATCGCTGCCACTTGCGATGACCTGGCAAAAATGTCACGCCTCGCCACTGGATCATAGGTAATACCGGCAGTGCCTATCTAATAAATAGTACCGTGACTAATAATAGGTACCAGATTGTAAGTTAAAAAGAGCGGCATTACTGGAACATAATTTATTCAGTCGATGAATAACCATGTTGAATCCGTGAAAATTCATTTTAAAAAAGTCTTGCACCTTGAGCCTTGAAATTCTTAAACTTGGCTGTTTTTGAAAACGATTTTTAACAACTTTTTCCCATTTGTAGGGCGTTAATTATCTGCCTTGAGCTTTTTTTATTTCCATCAGCAAAACTGTTTTTTTTTTTCTTAAAGCTACGTTAAGATAGGTTAGTTAGGCACCCGATATTAACTATTATGGAATTTGGAACAGGAATGCAGAACATCAACAAAATCGGTAGAAAAGGTGTATAAACAGATAGGTAATCCGTAATAGAAGAAATGAATCGAGCAGTTATGTACGGTACGTTTGTTAACTAATTGTGTAAACTGGAATGTAACGACACAAATCTTACAAATCGCGTCACTGAAACATCTTCCTCCCCTACCCATCCTCATCTGCCATGTAGCTGGATGACGTTCCCTTCTTAGCTACCATCAACTTTTCGAGGAACCTTGTGGATGTTTGGTGTTCTTGTATCGATAACTTAACTACTTACTTCCTTTAATTTTTAATAAAGAAACATCTCTCCCTAATTAAGAGGAATACATTTCGATTATCAAGAAGGTAGGCAGCTTATAACGATTGAGTAAATTAGGTTGGAGTGGACGATTCTTCAAATTTCGATTCTCCGTTGTTTCAGGGAGGATCGGAGCAGGAGCCGATTTATGGAGGCTACGGGGGTTACGGCGGAGGGTACAGCGGATATTCGCCGCCCACAGGTCTCCCCTCGCCACCGGTCCCGTCACCTCCAAACCACATGAAGAACCCCGGCCACCTCCTCAACGACAACAGGCCACCGATGCAACAGGTGGGTCCACTTTTTCAGTTTTTCACATTTCCCATTAAAATGGTGCGACCTTTTGACATATTCATATGGATCGTCATCGAGTCAATGGGCCATTACATCAGATGTACATTGTACAGATTCTGTTTTACTCTTTTATTTGCACGATTTCGTGGGGGGGAATGACCCGACCTTAGCAAATGTCAGTAAGGAGATATCAGCCAATGCCTGGAAATCTACCTCAATAACGTACTTTTGTGACGGAAAATCATTTTTGTTCGTTTAGTTGCCTTGGAGTCTTTATTTAAAGCTGGCAGTTTGAGCAAGATAGTCCAATTTTTACATAAAAAATTGAAAAATTTTCAATACACAAAAGTTCTACATTTCATTGTATCAGTGGAATACTTTCCTTTCTCACTAGGTATCTACTCAAAGTACATGTAGACAAAAAAGCAAAAAATTAAAACTCATTAACTGCCAGTAGGCCTTCAGCTCTAATTAGGAAATGTTGCAGACATGCTCTTGTTTTCTTTTTAACTCTTTTATAGTTAGATAATTATTCCAATTTTAATTTCAATCGTTTATCATTAAACCTATTTCTACCAACCACAGCTTTTGAAATGAAATTGTAACAGCCATCTGATGTTACAAGATTTACAAACAATGTAGATAGATACTGATGAGAGTGAACAAACAATGAATTTAAAAAAGTGTAAAATAACAAATATAGGCAAATAAGTAAATTAGTGTAGGAAGCCCTTTTTCAAAAAGGAAACTCTTGTTCTTATGCAACGCTCAACAAAACAAGACAGGGTTCTAATTGTGGATACTTTTCAAAGTGACAACAGAAAAGAGGGTTTATTATGTAGACAAAAAAACGCTCATTGCCGAAGACTGGACATACACAATGGATAAGGTTACATGAAGGACAATCCAATAGCTTATAAAATGTTGTTTTAAAGCTGGGTATATTCAATTTAGGGAAAAAGTACCCAGATGGTTGAACCTGTGCAAGCAGTCTCTTCATGTAAATATCAAGGTCAGAATTGAAGTGGAAGGGAAGCACGTTTCCAGGTGGGTAATGAATTTTGTAGATAGGGCTAAAAGAACCAAATGGCTCGGGCTAGATTGCTTTTACTGCTGAAAATAAATTGATGTCAAAATGTCAAAATTGGGGCACCCTTGGAAAGTATGGCATCTGTTTGAAATGTCCATTTGTGATGTGGTTTTGGTCGAATAGTATAAAGGGAAATGAGAAGGTAGAAACATAGCGTAAGTTGCCCAAATTGCTTAACCAAGACCACCAACTCAAGGGCTGGCCAATCATTCTCATCTCCACGGCCGGCAATGCCAGTTCATTAAAAACAAAATAGTAGTAGACGGTTTATTGGGTAGAAACAGAATATATTCGTAGGCTCAGAGCTGGAGCTTTTCCAACAACTCACTGTACTGCCCCAAGACTCGCCTGCATAGACAGGTGACAGCAGGAAGAATGAATCAATCATTGTAATTCACAAGGAAAATGGACCACTTCATCATGGGGAGCAATTTGCTGGTAGATTCCACCCCTCTCCCAACAATATCTTGTAACTAAATGACCAAGGCTTCTGAGGTTTACAATTTAGAACCACAATAATCTAGAAAATTTAACCTGAACCCCCTTAACGCGCTCCTTGAGGATCATATTTGTCCAATACAGTCTCTTAAATACACATTGCAAGTGTTAAAATACATAGGTTAAACTCGTTAGGTTATTCAGTAGAAGTCTTCAGCTACAAAGGAATCGCATGGTAACAAGGGTATGACACACAAAGTACAAAATTCAATAACTAGACACGAATTCAAGGTGCTTAAGGTCTGACAATCATAATTACTAGTGGTAAATACGTGTATATGTACTCAAGGAGATAGGAGAGAAGCAGCTGCTTGGACTGCGGATACCTATGTTCTGGTTAGGTCGGATGTTGGGATGATGAACCTAGTTGCTCTGCAATTCTCGCTATAAGAATTTTAACACCTTCAGGGCAAAATGTCATGATCGAAAAATGTGTAATACACAAACAAAAAACGGAGTTTTTTTTGCCATAAATAGTATTTTAATTTGTGGGAGAAATATGAATAATAGTTAGCAACAGCAGGAGGATCATTTTTGGACTTTTGAAATTTATTTTATGGGTATGCTTGTTTTTTATTTATTTTGATGCACATGCACATGTTTGGAAATAGATGTCCACGCTTTGCTTTGTTGTCTTAAGAAATTAACGGTTTCTAATCATATACTCCCTGCTCACCAAAATTTAGGCCCCTATTTGTGGAGGATATTATGATAGAAGAGGGCTTTCCTATAGTGGGTGAATGCTTTTCTAGGGCCGGGAATAAATTATAATCTTCTGAAAATAATGGATCAGTAGGTAATAAGAGAAGAAACGCATTTGTTAGGTAAGTGTTTGATGTGTTGCATAATTTAATAACAAGATTCTGAACGGGGTCGGAGAAATTTGTTCTGGTTTTGGACGAGTTCGTTTCGAGGGAGAGATGTGAAATAGGCCACGCCTTGCTGTCCTATCTCGACTCCCCCCTCTGCAAAGAACGTTAGGACTTCGCGTTCCACCTTATCCATTCAGTCTCTACGGTTCCATGATAGGTAGGTACGGATTTCTTCCTCCATGCCAAGTCGGTATCGATTTACACCCGTCGTTCGAAGATTCGACGCTTCGCAGCTACGATCCGTTCCTATGTTCTCGCTCTTGCCAATCGCCATTTTGTTTTGAGTTGCGCTTGTATGTTTGGGTTTTCGGCTTGTTCTACGATCTTTCGCGTTAAATATTATCATCATTATCTTCCGGAATTCACTTCATTTGAAACGAGCTGTTCAGAAGCGTACATTGTACCGACATTTTAACGCTGCAATTGATTTTAGGACACCGCGTCTATATTACAGTGTCTGACGGCAACTTTCGTTGGTCGAGTTTAACTTAATAAAATGACTGTTACACCGACTAATATGGTATTCCGACATTATTATTACTTATCACTTACTCCGATACTTATCTGTATGAAGTACGTTGTATTCGAGTTTTAACTTTTGGACTTCAATTGATTGATCATCATGTTCGACAGGTTATGATGGGGCACATGAATCAACAGCCTCAACAACATTTGTCGCAGCAACAGCAGCCGCCTCCGCAGCAACAAATGAACGCCAACTCAAACTCCTACATGCATCAACAGCAGGTAGTCATCTAAGCATTCATGGGTTTAGAATAAGTACCTGAGTAGGTTCGAACCGATCACGTCAGTGCTTGGTCACGGTATAGTTCAACACTCATTGGATTGTTCTGAATTTACCTTTCCATTAGGAACCTCCCCTAAAGTACCCTCCTGTTGAAAATCAAGAATGAAGATGTCCTCCAATTTTTTCTTTAATTCTGTTCGATCTCTCACAGGGCGGAGAGTGTGGAATGGAACGACCATTCAGTACTGTTTTTTTTTTTTTTTTATTTATTTATTTTTTTTTTTTTTTAACGTAGGTACGAGTATAATTCTTGGGTAGAAGTTCAGTGTAGGGGGCCCCTCCTGATAAGACCGTCGTAACTCGATGTCTATATATCGATCCACGCTTTCGATATATAAATCGATGATACGCGTAACCTCTACAAACTGCAACTTTTGAATATGGCGGAAAACAACGAACTTTTAAGTAGGAAATGGCGGGAAATGAACATGGTGAAATACGTAGGTTACGCTACGCGTCTGGAAGGGAAATAAACATCTCGCCTGAGCAACATTATCGGGGTTCCTTCTGGAATTTAAAAAAACATATGACCTAAAAGACATATGGCTCTCGGTAAACGGAGAATGAAAGGTCTCTATTTAGACAACGAGTTTTGGTAAGATTATGACGACGGGTTCAGGTATAGGCTGGAATGTGTTCTGTCTAGTTTGGTGGTCTGGATGCTCGCTTCGCTCGCATCTCAAAAACAAAAAATATCCTACATCAATCCTTTTAGTAAAGTATAGATTAGTTGGACAAATAGATCAGTTGTGCTGGTTGAAGAACGAAAGGTTGAATAAAAGCGGGAAAGATGGCGGGACTTCAGCTGGTGGCAAAAGCAATCCGACATGCAACAGTATCGATATTGTGATCCTCTAGAAACATCGATCCTAGTACACATCGATATATCCTTCTTATCAGAAGGGGCCCCCTACACTGAACTGAACTTCAGCGATTTATTCCAACTAGGCAATGAGGTAGAAGTCGAGAATAGGTAACCCCTCCTTGATAAGACCGTCGCCATATTGAAAAACCCGATTTCTCTATCGATATTGGTCCAGTCTTTCGATGTGTGTTCTATGTGATAGATGGAAGAATTGAAAGTAATTGTATGTAATTTTTACGTTTTATAAGTTATAAACTTTTAAAGAATCATAACTTTTATGAAGTAACACAGTAATGTACAAGTATTCACTGATAGAAAAGAAGTAGGATTTCCCAGGCAGCAAAAGTCGATGAAGCTGGAAAGTTCTAATCGTCATCATTGACTACAATAACTATGGTGACTCTGTGGAAAATTAATGAACGTAGGTACCCATAATTTTGTTCAAGGGACCTGTGGGAACCTCTTCCAAATGCGTACGGTGTGAAACTGGGCTTGTTCAGGTAAAAGCTGATTGTAGTTATTGGATCGCCAAAACAACTCCTTTCCCCCCAACACTGAAACAAGAAAACGGAATTGCTGTTGACAGAATGTTGGGACAGACACGAAAAATATGGCTAAAATTACGAAACAATCGTTGCACACCCGTAGGTGGCTCAAAAGCTAAAATTTGACGTTTGATCATCAAACGATTTGGTGTTTGGTACCAGAAGTGAACGTTTCATGAAGAGCAGAGCTTTATGCATAGTTGTGAATATAAGAGGTGGTACATTAACACATTTTTCGAAGTTCATGAAATTCTAACTAAAATAAAAGTCTCAAAACCTAAGTACCACTGTTGAATAGTTGCTCTTCATGAGGCTTGTATGTGGTTTTTTACAAATCTTTTAGACTCAAAGCCTTTGAGACATCAAGTTTTAGAAAGGCCAGGACAGGGAAGTTGTCATTTTCGATCGATTTTATCCGTATCTCTTGGAAATGGGGACCTAAAATAACTGGAGAACAAGCTGGAGTACATGAGAGCGATTTATAGCTTTCAACAGGTACTTGAATACGAACAAGCGAGACAAGCCAGGTAAGACGTATTTTTTCCTAGTTCAATTTTTTCAATAGTTTAATCACATTATTCAACACTTCTCTTAAGAGAAAATTATCAACAGTTTAAATAACAGTTACTGCAAATTTCAGAGCAGTATGTAGGTACATGGATATTTGGCGCTAAGTTCCCTCAAGACCTGTAGACGCCTAAAGTGTAAATTTTATTACAAAAAATCCATATCTGAATACAAACTAACGTATACAGTACATTCAAATATCGTGTACATACTCAACCGAATATTTTGAGCTATTTCTTCTGCCGTTTTCTGATCTAATGATTTGGTGAAGATATCTGCCAACATATTCGACTGCAATGTGGCTCGGTACAAAGTGATATGTGATATCAATGGTTTATGACATAATTATTTGCCACTTTTATTGACTCATGTTAGTTAGTTGACATATTATTGTATAAAGGGTTAAACCCAAACTACCTATGGTTGACGAAACCAAAATGATTATCTGAGAACACCAGTTGACAGTGAAACGTACTCGACGAGAGTGAAATTTATTTATTATTATTATTTTTTTTAAATTTCACCGTGGCAATAAGCGATGTTCAGAAACAGAATGTCTGTTGGCCACTTCGTTTCCCCGATCTGGATGCAAGATGCAGTTCAAAATTTTTAGATTTGGAGTAATCCAGGGACCTATTACAGTATCCATTTAGGCATACGAATATAGTCATAACTGCAGTCCAATGTGTACTCCGTTGACATTAACATTTAAAAACGTCTTCAAGTATTCACTGCAAACACTAATTCACCTTCTTAATCACACGACAGGAAGGAAAATCTTTTTAAAATCCTCATCTTTCTCACCCGTACGATCATTTCTCATGCACGTAACTTTCCTTGAGGTTTCAACAATATCTCACCTCACCAGAAAGCTTTTGTGTCGAACGAGGTAAGTTACTAAAGTCCGGTTATTTCTTCAATAAGTGTTTCGTCCGAAACTTATAGATTACAAACGAAGCGATTCGACCCGAAAACTATATATAATTATCCCTAAAAACAAGAAAGTTGTAGACAATGAACAATGAGTCATGATTTTTTAAAATTGTCTTTGTGTTTTTCCTTTAAAAACTCGGAAAGAAACTCGGATTAGAAAACATTTGATTTCATTCGAAGGTCCTGTAGCTATTTTTTGCCATCTCCTCTATTTAGCTCGAGCGATTTTACTAATAGTCTCATCAGAAGTAGATCTATATTCGTTCTCTATTCTTGGTGGTTAATCGCTCCTTTACCCTACACTAACCAAATACAGGATGATTTTCGATACATTATGTGTTACTGGTCAGTTTCTAGTGCTGCCATCTTTCAAGTTTTAGTTCCTTAGGTCTCCTAAATATCAATCTGCGTACCAAAAGTTGGAGGTTTGGATTGTCAACGGTCATTGGAAAGTACTTGCTTAAGAAAAGCATCACTGGTATTTATCAACTCACCGAAGTGGACTAAATTCACTAAATATAAGTAATTTGAAACATGACTGTTCCAGCCTGGAATTTTCGAACCCATTTTCTGCCAAGGTTAATCTCAATTGGTACAGGACTCACTGCACACGAAAACTGTTGCAATCGCCTTAAGTCTGGTAACTGATTCTCCCATTTTATTCTAAGCAATTGGAGTTCAGAAGCTGTCCACACCTAAAAGTTTTAATTTAAGAAGTTTTCTACTCGAATAATGAACAATTTTTCAATGCTAGAAGGTGTAACTGGTACCTTTGCCCCCTTGTGAGTGACCATTTCAGATTACACTATCTCTCCATCAATGTCCAATAATTTTATTTGTATTCGGCCCCTGGATCTAGGGCTTGTATTACTTGTAGCTTAATTTAAGCTTGTATTGTATTTCAAGGATTAAAAGCTTTCTTGATTTGGCAAGACATTATTTTTGGTAGGTTACCAACCATATGAACAGATATTGTCAGAAGAGTAACAGGGTGCTTTTCTGGAAGGGGGCATCGGTAACAGGAGGTCTAGCTCGATTTTTGATTGATGAAGAACAATTCAAAGAATGTTGAGCGATTACTCTGGACATTACACCAAAATCCCTTGTCAGGTGTTCTCTACTACTGCTCCCATTTTCAAGATGAGATTTTCAAATTTCAAACCATCCTTTTTTAGTTTTTTAAAGTACGATTTGAAAATAGTGGACTCCTCTCTTTCACACTTCCAAGAGTAAAAATGATGAAAAAACAAAACATTGATTAATTTTTAAAGCGTTGAACGAAAAAGGTTTTTCCCAAATGAATTATGTTCGTACTGTTCCTCTTAAATATGGTTAGGTATTTTCGAGAAACACGTAGAATTATTTCTCTGTTTAGTTTAGTTGTGGACGTTTCTCTCTCTCTCTCTCTCTCTCTCTCTCTCTCTCTCTCTCTCTCTCTCTCTCTCTCTCTCTCTCTCTCTCTCTCTCTCTCTCTCTCTCTCTCTCTCTCTCTCAAAAATATATATCAATATTTTTAGTATAAGTACTGCAGGTTAGTTGGACTAATAGATCGGAACCAGTGATTTAAAAAAGTGTTTGTAGACGAGTGCTCGTCTGAAAGTTGAAGAATGAGATTTTAAGCAGTGGAGCTGGAAAATAACATGTATAGTAATTATTTGTAAGAATACTATCACATGATGACATCCAACTAGGTCATAAATTCTGGTTGTTATCACTGATTGGATAGCGGGGGCAGTACTAAAGAACACCCCTGACCTACCAGATTGTTATTCAGAAATGAGTACCATGAGTTTGTTATATGTACCAATTCTTTAAGAAGCTATCAAATTCATATACCCTTCAATAATCAAACATATTTTGCTTTGTTCTGCAATTTTCGTACATTCATATTCTTCGCTCATACCTTTTTTATTTCGTGTTCAACTTATTCACAATACAGTTCTCCTGAAGATTGATCAGTTTAGTGGTCTTGGTGTTACAGGCCGGTGGGGGCGGGGCCGGGGAGCAGCCAATGAGTGGACCAGGGGGCCCACCACCTAACCCCCCTCCTTCCAACCACTGCATCAGAGTTGGCTGCCCTAACCCAGCTGTAGCCAATTCAGAGTGGGAGGATGAATATTGCAGTAATGAATGCGTCGTTACCCATTGCAGGTAAGGCATTTCTCTTGAATTTTATTCTTTGAATTCATCTAGGATGATGGAATAGTTTCATAAGTGGATGCGGCAATTTTTGGTTTATCAATACTCGTATTCACTACTGCCATATCAATACATGTGGATTTAGAGCTTTGTTTAGAACTTGCCTTTAATGCTGTATAGAAGTTACATTTGAAAGAGGTCAGGTAACGTGTATGGTGAAGTTGATGATGCTGTAAATGTGTGATTAGCACCTGATTTCCCTGCTCTTATAGCAAACAAAACGGGAAAGGAGTCCAGATTTTTCCAACAATGACAGTTTCAGTGATTTACTGTGCTTCACTGCTGCGATGTTGCATATGCACATCCTGACAAAGAAAACACGATAGTGCCTTCCATGGACTTCACTTTTCATTTCCTTCAATTAAATTTATACTACTCGATCTGGAATTGCACCATTCCAGAACAGGATGAGAATCTACGCCTCCTATATCCTTTGAGGTGTGAATACCATACTTTGGGATCAAGGGATATTTAATTAAAGATATGACCGATGGTTATTGGTCAGGGCAGTATTTTACAATGCATATTGATGGGTTGGTCAATTGCAAAAATCTGTCAAAAATATAGTTTTTTCCTTCCTACTTACCTCTCTGTGATTATTGAGTTAACTTCACGACACATCATCATTGATGATTACAAACGATCTATCTAAGTAATTGATTGGTTTGTTCAACTTTTTCACTTTATGTGCTAGGTTGATGTAGGAGGTTGGGTTTTATCCAGTCATCCATCTCAGCTGAATTCGAAAACAATTGATAAATTTCCAGTCTTAATTTTCCTTATTGTTATTTTTTCATCCTGACTAATAATACTTTATTTTTCTTTTCAGGGACGTTTTTAGCTCTTGGGTAGCATCTAACCAGAATGCGGCTGTGAAATAGACATTTTTTGGTGGACACTGTATGACCACCAGTTGTATATATATAATATAATTACATTAACATTTTATGATCGGCGTCCTGCCATATGTGTACAATTTATCTTACTTCAGAGAAATCGGTGGTAGTGTTTTCTATCATCAACATATCGTCTTGGTTATCGTGAAGAACACTAACTTGTATTGTATCTTGTTACTTGTTATTATACAATTTTTAATTAAAACAAATTATAATTTTGTAAATACGCGTCTTTATTATTTTATTGTTCTACAGTCTTCACTTTAATCAAGTTTATATGTTACCCATATACATAGAAATATATAAATATTAAAAATGCTACATTATTAGTAGCCACTGTATTGCATGTTCAATCTGTTTAGTATTAAAAGAAATGATAATTGACGAAAACTCTCGTAGGTAGAAAATAGTTGTTTTAGACCAGCGTTATCCGCTGAGGCATCAAATTGCCAAGTTCATGAACTCGTTTAGTACCTATGTGATCTAAAGTTGTATAAAACTTGAATATGCTCATAATGTGCATTACGAATTGAGTTTTATTGTATATGACACGAACCGTTGTATTATCAAGTGTAAACTGGAAATTAACTGGTCAAGTGCAGTCTTGAATTTAAGTTATTGCCCAATTTTTTTTTTTTTACTTACTAATTTCTTCTTTTTTTTTAGTAAATTATTTTTTCATGTTGCTATTCTGAAAGTGTAATATTTGGTTTCTGTTGAATGAATTATAGTGAATAGATTCTGATGATGTGTTTTTGTACTAAAACCTGTTATTGTCTGGTTTGAAATTTGTACATCGTGTTAATTTTGCTAACCTCGTTCTACTTTTAACATTGGCACGTTGAATTTCGATTCATAACAAATAGGTTTTCTTTTAGTTATTGTTTGGCAAAATTAGAGCGCAACTGTCAAATAATACGGATGGTTTTTGAAGACGAAACATGCGTCGGCAATTCACAGGTCACTAACCACGTGTTTTGGAATGTAAAACGTTTCAAATGTGATTGCTGTCTGACGTAAAACCAGCCTCATTAGCTTAGTGACGATGGATGCGGTTGTTCATGCTGAGAGAGCAAATCGAACATTAATTTGCTCTGCATTGCATTATATCAACTTATTGGAAACGATTCACTTCAATTCCTATGAATGTGGCATTGGAAGGTATCCACCAGTATTGGCAGACTTACTGGCAATAAGGTTGCATTCTCTCCAAATAAAGGGTACTTGCCGTTTTTTCCAAAGGAGTATTTTGGTGGTGCATGATTACTGGAATGTTGAAACTTCATTTTCATACGAATTGGTCAGATTAAAAATGTTTTGAATTCGTCTGAAGCACAGAAAAAACCGTGAATACATTAATTGCATTCATATCCAATTATTGCAAGATGGTTGAGGGAGGTTCAGACCCACATGCACTGGGCATCTCTAAACTTATTTTTCCAATATCCAACAAATATATGGAACCCCCTCATATCGTACCTATTAACCTTCCCCATTCAATGTTTGAATGTGCAATAACCTAGAAAAAATAGTAAGTCGTTATTAATGGACTTTATGCTCAAAATAGTGCTAATATTAACCCTGATAACACCTGTGAGTGGGCAGTACTTTTCACTCTGTTGGGGAAGTAAAACCTGCTAAAACGACATGGTGTCAAAATAATTTCATTGAACTTAGGTACTTACTACTTTCATTTCGCCTTGGTGTGACGCGTTTTGGTAGCAGGTTCGTGGCTAAATCATGTTCCATGCTACACGTGTTGTCATCAGATGTCGGAAGTGGGCCTTTCAAGCCAGATACAACCACTTGGCTATTGAGCCACGAGGGTGCGTGTCATTGAATTTAGCTGACAACGGAATGAAAAATCCGTCTAGACTAAAAACATCCACGCTTCTTATTTTCGACAAACCTCATATTTTCCCCGAAGTAGTTCCATAAGTAGAAATGTGCTATTGTTAATAAAAACAATGTTCACTATGCACCTTCAAAAATGACGTCTGGCAACATGGTACCCATCACCAATCAAATTTTAACCTCCTCAAAAGCTTTTGGGGGGTGGCAGTAATCTCGGCAACTTGATCAATCAACGCTAAGGGATTATAATCAAGGATTAAACTATAAAAGAATCTAATTCTCAAAAATTTTGTATGATAAAAGGGTTTGATTTAGATAGAAATTAGCTCCGTGAACTGAATAAGACCACTCGGGTTGCTGTACAATCATCCATTCGCTCACCATTGGACAACCTCATCTTCGGGTAATGAAAATTGGTCGGGTATACGGTCGAGCTGAGAAGTGAGGTGACCTACTGCAACTATAACTTCACCTTTCTTTTCCCACGTTGGAACCATATTTCAGCCTCGGAACTGTTGACTCGTTCAATACATCAGGCCTAATCCTAGAGGAATTTCTTCAATCCACTGGATCCAAATGGTCTCTCCTCTGTTTTTTCCTTACTTGGATATATTTTTTTTCATACCAAATCTTTTTCTGTTGGATGCCTTCAACATAGGCAGCTACCGAGGTTCGGAGGAGGAGTGACCGCCTCCGATGTCATGTTCTTAAGACTAACTTCCAGATAGCCCTGAAGCTAACCGATATCAAGTTCATTGCTTGCAATCTATGGCGTCAATTTCCCATTCTTTGTAAGTAGGGGCCAAATAGTCAATGTCCCGAGAGGAACTGTTTGGAAGAAATTCACCTCTTCAAGTTTTCTTTCTAACCATATTTTGATCTAAGTTATCCATAACCTTTTTTGCCTTTCGGTCGGCAAAATTGTGTTCTATCTCTTCGTGGTCACAATAGTTATGTCCCTCCGGTCTACCAAGGAGTCATTTTCGTTCTGCTGTCAAAAGATTTGTTGGGATATTGCTTTTGAGTGATAGTGTGGCTAGCTCACATGTTGATTCTTTTCAGAACGTAACGAAAATGTATAAATCATTAAATGTTTCAAATAATCTTGATGAAAGTAGAACAACCATTCACGGAACAGAAATGACGCCGGAGATGTTCCCGCACCCATCAACGCCTTCAAAGGATGCTTGATGGATTTTACGTTCGATCATCTTTTGAGCAATGAAATTTATAAGGGACCTTCTTATTTCATCGTAGCATTTTATTAACAGTTGGTGGAAAGTTACAAACTACGTACATTTACAATATGTGTTATAATCGTAAATAAGTTTGATTCACCGTAAGCAGTCTGTCTAATATCTTGGGAAGAGTTTGCGTTGCCTTCAGCGACTTACGAACATGGAGTAATTACGGATAAATGATGACCCAACTAACGTAATACCATTTTACACAAGATTCACTGCCCAACATAGAACGAATTCTGGGAAACCCACTATCTATAAATCTTGGATTGCTTGAGTCAGATTCCCTTTCATGTGTGGTTACATCTTAATGCTCTTTCTCTGATATAGGTAAGTACCTACCTACTCTCTGCGGGTGCCTTTCAGAGGCAAATACCTACAACCTGGGCATCAATGATCCAACACCCTATAAGAAAGGTCTGAGGAAGCTCTGCCCAGCTTGATTTGATAAAAATTCCATCAAAATTGGATGAAACCTGTAGAGCAAAGCTTGTTACTAGAATCTATCGACACACGATATGACAGTGGGGGACAATGATTCCGCTACCTTTGTTCTGCTTTCCGCTGCCGATACCTAGTTGAAGGTAGACTCGGAACCAATGAAAAGAAAATTGATAAAAATAATGATCATAAACGAATAAAATGATTTGCATAATATGCATTTGCGTAATATGCACATATTATGTGCATTCCACGAGAGAATAAGACGGACACAGATGGAGAAGTATCCAGCGTGGTCTGTCAGTTTTTTGTTATTGCGGAGCGTCACAACCGACTTTTTATTGACAGTTATCTACTCCTAGTCAGAGAAAGTGAGTGGCAAAATACTCATTACTTCAGAAACAGTATTCAGCTGTTGGTCATTGTTACCAACAGATTCAGTGACAGCAGAGTAGGCACATTCAATCTTGATCAATACCTATGGTTTTAATTCCTGGAAACAATGGAATTTTCCAGCCCTCGAGCAATTTTGTAAAATAATAGGTAGACAATCTAAACTGTTGTCACTAAAGAACAAGTACGTGCTTGCTTATAGTAAGGCATAAAGAACTAGTACTTGTATTTGCTTGTTGTATACATAAGCTAAAGAATCACCCTTCATTCCCAATAATTTAATATTGAATGCAATAAATATTAGTAATATAATAATACTATTAATTATTCTCCTTTGCTCTCAGTTGGTTCCTTGTTTTAGTAACTTTAATTTTAACCGCCTGAACTGTGTCAATATACTAACCCGCATAGCACGTAAGAACTGCACAATGCCTATAGTTCAAAGTTGTAGGCGGCGTTACTGGTACGTCTTCCAAATTCCACGGTGAATGTTCGCTGGGTCGTCATTCGAGGATTAGAAATAAGATTCACGTTTAATCATTCAAAATTTAAGACATTAATTTACAATAACGTTTATTTAGATGTGTTAGAAACAGTATAGGTGGTGATGACCACAAAATCGAAAGCAGTAAGTGTGACTAGTTGACCTATGCATATTTGATATTGGGTATACATTTTATATTCAGTATTGACCTACGGCGGTGACAATGCCATGTTGCGAGGAATGGCCATGGCAATGAAATACGATTTTGATTCAGGTATTTATTATTTTCGAGGATGAACTTCGGTGATTGACCAATAAAAGTTGGCACATGATACATTAAATTGAGAAAAATCATCGTCGACGGCCATCCGCCCTCTAACGTTTGACGTTTTCTTCTCAAAGTAATGGATTTTGATCCATACAAGGCACTATACAACTAATTAAAAACAGTTACATTATTACAAAGTAAATTTCTCAAATAAAACACGATTAAAACAATAACTACGTATTGTTAAAACTCATTATTACATTCTTGGTAAGAATATTTCTAATCCAGAGCAAAACATTCACAAATTGTATGCAGCCTTTCTGAAATTAACTTAGATTTATAAAATGTGCTGAAAAAGATTTTTTTGTAAAGTTCAGTATTATTTCTAAAAAAAGAATATACAGGGTGTCCCAGTAACTACGCTCCCCCGCTCATTTTCTCTAATTGTGGACGAAAAAAAATTGGACCAACGCTATTCTTCATAATTTTTTGCGTAGAGTTCAAAAATGACAAAATTGCGCAGCACGCAACTGCGCAACCATGCACAACCAAGATCAACTTTGTTTTGTCAATTGGGAACCCCCATTTTTCATTGCAGATTCGATATCTACGGAAAATTTCATCAACATTTGGATCCTCAATCGATTTTTTTGACCGCGTGCAACGAGCTCAAAGATGAGTTGCGCCAAAATTGAGATGAAGGTAGTCCTCAAGTGTGGCACGTGACTAAGCACCGGTTTTCAACGCTGAATCGAGTGTTGATATCCTTTTCTTGATTCAAATTTATTTTACTGCATTTACAGCCAAAAAAGTCACCTTATAAGGAAGAAATCATTGATTTTCCGTCGAATCTTTTCCGAGTATTGTTTCCTTACGAATTATTTCTCCTTTGTGCAGCTAGACATTGCTGTTTACATAATGCAAAACTACAGTATCCAGTTGGAGCGTTATCCGGTTCACGGTGCATAATCAATTTGTCGATAATTTGCGGTGAGAACGACGAAAATGACAAAATTTCTACTCAGAGGAGCTGCCGGAGGAGCTCAATTCGAACAATTTATCGCTTAATTGTTTCAATCATTTTTTCACCTTGCGATGTACAACAGATGAAGCATAGGTAATACTGCTTCCTTTAGCTGATATTTTGTGAGTTATCATCAATGTTCGGAACAACTTATCAATTTATTATTAATTATTTTGAAGATGTTGTTAGAAGACTGAAAATTCTTTGCGAAATTTTGTGATGTGTAAAAGTTAAGTACCTGTTACTTAATTTACTTTTTTGTTGTGTGACTGATCGAAATGTAAGAGGTGAGAGATTAGATAAAAAAATAATAACTAAACATATATTTGCTTGAGGGCGCTTGGAAAAATCGAATTTTGTGGGGCGATTTGGAACAAATATTCTCTTCTGGTTTTCAGGATTTTTTTTCTCTTAATTTTTTAAAGAGGTATAGTACATTTTAATTTTTCTAAATAAAAAACATTGATTCCTACATTTCTTTCGGAAAATTAGTGCCGTTCAACCCATTAGGGAGCACAGGTGATTATGATAGAATCTCCTAGTGCCACAACTGTTCAGCTGAATAAATTCACACTATTTCCGCAATTTCTTCAATTCGGGATAATGCGTGTCGTCAAAAGCTATTGCAATGCTGAATAGTATAAGATCGCCTATATTCAGGTCCGTAACTTTAAAGGGGTGAGGGATCAGTGCATCCAAAGGTTTATCGTTCACTATTTTTTTCAAAAATAATACGGTACAAACAACCGCACAATCGTGCAGGCCCAGGTACCGGCACTGTTTTCAAGTGATATACTCCAATGATTTACCACTAAGTACTTTGTGTCGAGGTATTTCAGGTAACAACATAACTCATGAGGCTGTTTCTAATTTCAAAGATCCATCTTATTCGAGCCTCTGGTTTTGATTTTTATCCTGAAGTAATTGGATGCTAAAAATTAACTTAATTCAACTTAATGATTAAAACTTAATTCATCAAGGGAAAACATCACTGTAGAACGACAAAAATTTACCCCTACTTGATTTCCATTGGATGGACTTGTTTTGAAGTAATATTTCTACGTAATAATCTTAAGGTAGGGTTGAAATTTTATCGTGATAAGTACTTTAGTGAGTAATCATCATGTCAAGCTTTGAACAGTCATGAATAATTATGAACAGGTGATTCTATAATTGTGATTGTACACTAAGTACGTACATATTAAATGTGACTTATGAGGTCAAAACGTGTCATTTGAGTTTTCTGTAAGTGATTGATGAAATTTAAAAGTTGTGTGTGCTCGGATCTGAAGGATGAAAAACAGTCATCAGTGTTGACGAAATCTGCCTCGTCTTTAACTTAACAAGCTCCGTTCTTACTACTCCCTTTGAGGAGAAAATTCAGGACCTCCCGCAAGGCTTTGAACAATTTACAAGGAGAAGTTTCGGCAAGTTTAAACTCGTCCTCTCGTACAGTTCGAGGGGGAATGGAGAGGTTAGTCTCACCCCAAAGTCAAATGTAGGAAGGGCAAGGAGAGCCCAGTGAAGTTTAAACTATTTATGTAAATACCTAGCTGACACAAGCTAAAAGGGCCGAGGCCTGCTTGGGAGCCATTAAACACCCCTAGTTAACTACACCGTTTGAAACACCTCCAGGGTTCGTCAGGACGAGAGAAATACTCTCAGCTGAGAGGGGAGCGCATCCTGTTATTTTTCTTAGCAACTCACACAGAAAACAAAAGTTCCCCCTCCATCAAGTTCTTCTGTTTCCACCCCGGATAACTCAGAAAAGGTGGTATTAAAAGTTTACCACTTCCTAGGGGCGTCTACCCAGCAGTTCGTTTCCCCCTCTTCAACCATCTCTCGCAACTTTTCGTTCAGTTTTCAACAAATCCGAGAAACTTCAAGTATCTTTTCTCTTTATTACCTTGAGAAAAAGCGAAATAACCTTATTAAAAAGCAACCCTCTCCTCACCTCCATTACCTCTGTCTCTTTTCTTCCTGCCTCGGTGTTCGGAGAGCGGCAGCTGTCAGAAAGCCAAGTTGGCAAAACTTCTAGGACGGTTATTATTGTTTTCTGAATCGGGTTTGGAAAAAGGTGATGAAAAGCGTGAGAAATCCCGCGATTGGTACTTGACGAGATGGAAGAACGAACAATTATTGCGGACGTCCGCTCTTTCTAGAAGTGTGATTAAGAGTGAAGTGAAATTGGTGAATGTAAATAAGTGCTGTACAGTGGGCGGGGTCGTGTCGTAATATTCATTAGAGCCGTGAAAGCTACAAAAAAGCGGATCTGTTCACACTTATAGACTCAAACCACCATATGCGTTTTTTAATAGTTTTCATGGTTTTTTAATTTTAATAAACAGGCTTTGTTCAACTCTAAAAAACAATAACACCGAAAAAAAGCCACTGACCAGACCATGTGTACATAATATTTTTGGGGTCGCTGAATCCGAATTCGGGAACGGTTTGACCTTGCCCACTCAGGGTCAATTCAAGGACAAATCTACAAAAAATAACGGTAGCCATGTTCTAACAGAATACTTTTATGTTTTTGGGGTTGCTGAATCCGATCTGTTGTCGGTTTGACTCTGGCACGTCATTGTCAAGGTCATTTTAAGATCATACAATCAATGTTGATGCATATCCTTGGGGTATACATGCAACGTGGCTACCATTATTTTTGCAGATTTGACCTTGGAATGACCTT
This sequence comes from Creontiades dilutus, assembly GCA_031894815.1. Classification (NCBI taxonomy): domain Eukaryota; kingdom Metazoa; phylum Arthropoda; class Insecta; order Hemiptera; family Miridae; genus Creontiades; species Creontiades dilutus. The sequence continues at coordinate 663,484 of JAVIWC010006749.1, forward strand.
GATCTTTGAGGTCGTAGGATCAATCCGACCACGGATTTTGATTCAGCGAAACCAAAAACATACAAGTACACGGTTAGAACATGGGTACCGATATATTTTGTAGATTTGACCTTGAATCCACCTTGACCTGAGGTGGCAGGGTCCAACCAACACCAGATTCGGATTCAGCGACCCCAAAAACATTATGTATACATGGTCTGGTAGGCGGCTTTTAACCTTTCTTCTTTTGTTGGGCTGTGTAATTATTTTCAATCCTCCCTCCTCTGAAATTTGATTTTTTATTTAGTTGGCGAGATTGATGAAAATATAGAAAAACAGAACTGTGCGTTCGAGTAAGGGTTTAACGATAAAACCAACTTATCTCAAACAGTGATGATTTATTGGAAATATTGGAATGAACTTAAATGTTTGAGTATGGTGTAGAATCCTAAAAGGAGCTCCTTTGCTCTAATTGTATAGCAGGGAATATCTCTAATGAGTTTATGCTTTAAAAAAGTGATATAAAGATAGAATAAAAAGAAATTTGTGACCAGGATTCGAACTAATGTCCTCTAGGGTTTGTTGATGATTAGTGGCAGATACTGCGACCTTGACGAATGAGCCACGGTAGAGAAGGGCAGAGGTGATGTGATGGTGATGACGAAATTGAGGTAAAATCTTCGAAATTAGCAGGATTTTTGCTATAAAACTCAGTCAGAGCGGATGGAAGACTCCTGAAGTCCCAGAGAATAAGCGTTCGATGAACAATTGGAACGGTTAAGAATTTGAGTGAGAAATTTGCTTCCTCGAATAGTTCGGCCCAATTGGAAGCAGAAAACATGACTCTATTGGGCTGGACCTTGCGGGGCTGGGGCAGTTTGAACGTGGCTAGCGAATGAAATGGGCAATTACTTCCATGATTCGTTGGTGTATTGAAGTGAATGAAGAAGTGCGGTCCGTAGAATCGCGTTGCGGATACGGAATGCAGTAAACGCAAAGCTGATTACAAAGTAAATGCTTGTATTTAAAGGACTCTGGAGACCTTGAATATCACGAAAAGAAGAGGAAGACGATGTGGCTACTGACAGGAACTGTAACGACGAGACGGCAACTTGCTCGCGCGACGTCACACACACTCGCGATCACACATCCACCAATCATACGAAAATATCGAGAAACAGGACTATTGATCAGCCAAATGAATTGCGGCTAGAGTTCATAAACTAAAAAAAAAAAAAAAATAAATAAAATTAAAACAAACACTTCTGAGGTGTTTAGAGTATACAGAACAAGAAGCGAATCGGACATGTAGTGACCATCATTATGATGTGCTTTAATTTCCTTGAGATGACCTCACATTATGGATTATCTTTCGACGTAACAACATTACAACTTACAACTCTTCACAGTTATTATACGGATCAGTGATCGGGGTGACATGTTGAAGATAACTCGTAATCTAAACTTCCAGCGTGGGAGTTGGCGGGACAATAAATTGACTTTGAAGATGACTCAAAGAGGCAGGGGAGTTGCAAACTTGGAACGGAGTATACCATCCGATTCCCTTTGTGGACTGCCTTTCATCGCACTTTTCCCAACACCACTTTTCATCTATCCTCGACTTTCCCTATGAAGTTCTTAATTTCAATTCATCTGATTGATGGTTGAACGAAAAGGATCTCTCAAAAAAGCGTGCAACTTCTTTGATACTTTCTTCACAATTCCCTAACTTCCAGAGCTGAACGATTTCACGTATTCAACTGACGGGCAAAAAGTATGTTTGAAAACTCATTTTATCATTATTTGTTAAAATTAATTCTCTATTACACCATTCAAAATATATTACTAATAGTTACACCAAGTATAACTATTAGTAATATATTTTGAATTTAAGATATTTAAGACTAAGAGACGGCGAGAGAGAGAGAGAGAGAGAGAGAGAGAGAGAGAGAGAGAGAGAGAGAGAGAGAGAGAGAGAGAGAGAGAGAGAGAGAGAGAGAGAGAGAGAGAGAGAGAGAGAGAGAGAGAGAGAGAGAGAGAGAGAGAGAGAGAGAGAGAGAGAGAGAGAGAGAGAGAGAGAGAGAGAGAGAGAGAGAGAGAGAGAGAGAGAGAGAGAGAGAGAGAGAGAGAGCATCAGAATTTCAGTAATGAAGTTTTATAGCCGGCAAACACACTCAATTTGTAAAATCTTTCATGAGCGTTGTGAAAAATCGACATATCTTTTAACCCACCCACCCACACTCATCTAACAATTTCATTTAGTGGTTAGGTCACAAAAATGTGGATCATGGGTTCACAAACTTTTTAGTAACGTGCTCCCTTAAAATAAAATGAAAATAAAAAAAAAAAAAAAAAAAAAAAAAAAAAACCGTGCTCCCTGGAAAAATGGAAGCTTTCCACGTCCCTCTTACATAACTAATGTAAGGAAGTGAAAAAACTGTAAGTTTTACATTGAAAACAATTTTTCATTTGCTATTTATACAAAATACGTTTTGATAACACGTAGCTTTTATGAAGTAGCCTTCAAGAAATAAATAAGATAATCCTGATGAGATGCATGGGCTTGATTTTTCTATACTATCGCTGGTATTCTTGGTGAAGTTTTGGGAAGTCATTAGCTGCATCAAGTTTATTCGGATTCTTCGTTTTTATTCATACGAGTGTTGAGAATGCTTTTTCACAAAAAGGAGGTGGTAGGAATTCACCCCATCTTCAGTTTGAGGCAAGAACGAGCTCGCTCCTGGAATTGGTTCGATGTTGCACCAAAGAATAGTCGAATGGATTTATCCCCCCCCCCCCCTTGACCAGCCTTCACTCCCTTAGGTGCTAAGATTGGAATTTATCCATTTTATGGTTATGACTGGAGGTGTAGGAGATTCGGTATACTGTGGGCCCACCACAAATTTGGAGAGATGATCACAAACTTCTTGATTTACGTTTCAAGGAGTTCGAAAATCGAATTAAAGAAAAATAAATAAATCCATCCGTCCGCAGTATGACGTCTGGGGCTTTTCTCTTTAACTCGATATGTTTGATTCATATTATGAATCAAAGCTAATGAAACTTGGGTCAAAAATCACATTCGGGGTCTAGGTCGGACCGAATTCTTTGCCAAAACTCTCAGTCTATCTTCAAGGGTCCAAAGCGATGAAATAAAAATGTGTTTATCAAAAACTTTCGAAATAACACTGTTCTTATGTTCGTTTAAAAAACTTCAACACGAATGTGAAAGAGTGCTTGGACATAGTAAAGATCGCCTAGTACCATAAGAGGATCGAATCACGTGATATAATTTCAATGGAATTTTGTTTCAAGTGATCATTTTGAAATCAAGTTTTCCGGCACTTATTTTTTTAGAATTATTCTAGAAAATAAAACGGTAAGCTTCACGTTCTACAATTATTGTAGGGATTTTTCTGCTTTCAGTTTTGTACAAAGGGACTACTAAACATTGGTGTTCACGGAGTCTTTGAAAGATCTAGATGCCAATTACAATGTATTTAGACACAGTGATCAGTTACAGTGATCAGAAAACATTTTTTTTTATTGCATTGAAGATGTGCGACTGCTGCGCGAAATGGCAGTTTTGTCAAAATCTTGAAATCGCCTGCTTTTCATCTCGCCTAGAAACCCTGTTAATGCTTGACGCAGAACTAGGTATGTAGGCCTGGTAAAACGTACGCCGAAATGTCAGCTTTCCAACGGTGTAGTCATTTTGGTTTTAAAAAATATTTTAGGCTAGGGAAATGGTGTTTAACTACAGGAAAACGTGTGTTTTCTGTTAAAATTGAGATTTTTCAAACAATCTCGACGAAAAAAGATTGGAGGCAGGACATACGTAACCTTTCTCGCTGAATCGAATGGTCGGATGCATAAACCCGTTCGTTTGTGGACAGCGTCCACGGTATTTCTACGCAGTCCAGCCCAATACAAGATAATCGAAGAGCCGAGAGACGGCTATTGTTTGTGTTCATTCACAATTGATTGCGATGAGTTGCGTTCATCTTTTTGCTGACAGTATAGACCCTTATCAAACCAATCTTCCGTATCATTACCAACTCTTCCCTTTCGTCTCTTCCCTCGCTGTATTTCCTTCAGCGTGGTTTCCCTATTGCATGTATGAATATATTCCCATTCATCATGGTGCTATAGCTATTGAACATAGCTGGTAGTAATAACCAAAACCTTAGTGACAAAAAGGATTAGTAGATAAAAAAATATAGTATACTAGATGAAAAAAGGATCAGTGACAATATTATCTACAAAAATTTTTTCCTCACACTGTCCTGCGTGTTCGCAAGGGTGTGAGTTGTATACAGGAGGAGTGTGACTCCCTTGCTGCTTCAGAAGCATTACCATTGGCAAAACCGTAAAATCATGCCAACATACTCACTTGCGGTATAGCTACTCAACTGGAAGCAAATCATCTCGATCAATCGTGAATGAACACAAACAATAGACGTCTCTCGGCACTTCGATTATCCTGACTTTGACTGGACAGCTTAGGAATGCCGTAGACGCTTTTCACAAACGAACGTTTTCATTCATTAAATTCATTTTCATTTTTAAATATTTATTTTTTGGTTTATATCTCAACAATCTTGTTTAAACTCTAACTCTTTATATGAACTCGATTTAAACCCCAATATCTTACCATTGTCCTACAACTGGATAACATGTTTGAGTCGACAAACATTTTACTAAAACTGAATTTGGTCAGAAACAACAAATGATCAACATTGCATCACCCAATGCTACGGCCAAATCAGATTGGGGTTGATAAAACACGGCGCACAAAGCAACCCCTCCTTCAAGACCGGGGAGTCGTGCGGGTCATTGCATATCCTTGCCTCTGACCAAGACAATGCCTCCTCCGTAGCTTTACCAATTTTCAAACATTAGGACTTTTTTAGTTATACAGGGTGTCCAAGGAGTTATGCACAATCCGACTCCTACGTGTTGTACAACTCATTTCCGAACAAAAATGCCTTTTAGCAATTTTTGCCAAAGGCCTCGTTTCCGAGTTATTCGAGATTTAAGATTTTTTCTCTTGTTTTCGATCTTATATCATTAAAACTGTCATACCTCCCTCAATTTTGAACATAGCTCAAATTTGATGACACCGTTGGAAGAAGCGTTAAATTTTCTATCTATTTGATGTCAGAAAACATTTTTTTATTGCATCGCCTGTTTTTCATCTCTCCTAGAAACCCCATTAATGCTTGACGCAGAACTGTGCAGGCCTGGTAAAACGTACGCCAAAATGTCAACTTTCCAACGGTGTAGTCGTTTTGGTTTTAAAAATATCGATTATCTTGACTTTGGCCGGACAGCTTTCAAATGCCGTAGACGCTATTCACAAACGAACGGCTTTATGCATCCGTCAAAACTAACTTAAATCATCACTTGAGAGGTCTGGCGTTGTCACGATTCGATTCAGCGAGAAAAGTCACGCATATCCCGCCTCCAACCTTTTTTTCGTCGAGACTTCTGGAAAAACCTCGATTTTAACAGAAAATACAAGTTTTCCTTTAGTTAAACACCATTTCCCTAACTAAAAATATTTTTAAAACCAATACGACTACACCGTTGGAAAGCTGACATTTTGGCGTACGTTTACCAGGCCTGCGTAGTTCTGCGTCAAGCATTAATGGGGTTTCTAGGCGAGATGAAAAACAGGCGATTTCAGGATTTTGACAAAACTGCCATTTCGCTCAGCAATCGCACATCTTCAATGCAATAAAAAAAAGTTTTCTGACATCAAATAGATAGAAAATTTAACGCTTTTTCCAACGGTGTCATCAAATTTGAGCTACCTTGAAAATTGAGGGAATTATGACAGTTTTAATTACATGAGACCGAAAGCACGACAAAAATCTTAGATTTCGAATATCTCGGAAACGAGGCCCCTGACAAACAATCGCTAGGAGACATCTTTGTTCGGAAATGAGTTGTAGCACGTAGGAGTCGGATTGTGCATAACTCCTGGGACATCGTGTGTATGACACACTTTTTTATGGCATCTACAATGCAATTGAAGGTATGTGTTTAGGTAATGTAACACAGACTACATAGCATACAAATAGATCTCATAGAACGTACAAGAGTTAGTCTAGTGTCCAGAGTAATAATACTCTGCAGCGATTTTTCTTGATTGGAAAAAATTAACTGAACAAACCATGTTCAACATTGGACATTTGAAACTTATAATTTTTTCTCTCTTTCTTGAGGTGGGTGTTGAGGTTTAGAGGCTCCTTGGTGGTGCAGAATTGCTAACCTGATGACCCCCCTGATCAGTTTCGTTCTATAGGAACAATGTGCAACACGTGCGTCCTGGAAGTTGACGTTGATTTTTCGCAATTTGCCCTGTGCTCAAGGAGTTCAGTACGTCACTTTGGTCGAGGGAGGCTGTGCCTCGAGGAAATACTGCGCTTGGTAAATGAAGGAGATCACTTGCAGGTATGGATGTGCGGCCTCTAAAAACAGAAGAATACTGATCGAGGAATTCAATTGGTGGAAAATAATTTCGTGGGGTTCCGGGTAAAAGTGACCAAGTAACATTTTTTTCAAAATGAACTTTTTTTGTCATTCCGGTACTAAGGAACGTTGTCTACTGTGTGTTATTGCTAAGAACGTTATCTTCAAACTGATGTACAAGAAATACTTGAAAATAAATTTTACCTGCCTGACCCAAAGAGTTTTATGTGACCAAATGGCATTTGAACTCAACCACAAAACACGAGATGGATTATAAATGTACTCTCGATGGTGCGTGTAAATGTTATCAATTGCCATTTGATCACTTTTACTGTGTAAGATTTGTAAGATTGCATAGTGGGCAGGTGAAAATGACCAATTACAGTGATAGGTAATGGATAACCTTTTCTAACAGAAATAGGTAAGTATATCATTGTTATTAGATGCTTGGCAACACGATAAATTAACGAAAAAAACTATTCAATCTCTCAATTTCATGTAACTATGCGACTGATTTTCGAAGAATTGAATTGACCAAATGAGTAAAGCTTGAAACTCCAGGCAGGTAAAAATGATCAAATAGAGTTTTCCGAATAAACAGCTCTTATTTCATCTGAAGTGAATTTTGAAGCACGATATCATAGGCGGGCACTATCTAACTACCTACAGGATAAAGAAAAATCGAAACATAGTCGGATGAGACATCACACAACCAGTGTTCGTAAGAAGAAAATAGGTGAAACTTCAGATCGCTCCTCTGTAAAATTTTGCAAATGTTTCTTGGTCACTTTTACTCGGAACCCCACGATTTGTTTCTGGACTGAAAAAACAATACCTAGTGTATACCCCAGGCAGACAGACCTATAGTCTATAGCTGTGTGGATGGTTTTTAACAATTGAAATGTATTTCATTTTTCCTCGTATTTTTAATTTTCTAATTAAATAAATACACATGGTTTTTCATTCATTCGTACAATATTTTTTTCCGGGTTTTGTTTTAAATTAATTATTTGTTAATTGAATATTTCACGGTTTTATTTTGAAACAAAGGGGAAAAATAGAACTACCACTAAAGATAAAGTACAAGGGAATCCGTTGCGTAATAATTCACTTAGGGGAATAGCCCGGCCGGAGGAGCTTTAATGGAAAAGAGATAGGCCGGCCCTCCGTCGAATGGAATTGAACAGATGGGGCAGGGGCTTCCTATTTACTTACAATATAGACAGAGGAAAAAAAGAAAAGCCACTACAGAACAATAGGACAAGGCCGTAAAATGCGGGGTGAGAGCCCACTTTGCACTTTCCGCAGCCCCAGCCTCACCGCCATCTTCACAGTTGCACAGACCTTCGAGGTTCCGGGGTCCCCCTCGCTCTTTGCCCATCAGTTACAAATTAGAGAATGGAACGCCCGTCCTCCTTCCTTCTATTCCGTTTTCAATGTGCTCTTCTCAACACTATCACTGCGGTTCGATTGGTTATAGGGCTTTACGTTCTTCCAGGTTTTTGCGGTTCCCTCAAATCTTGTTTTTCCAGTATGTGCAAAATAAACAACTATTGGTAATGGAGTGTTTGTTATTTAGTGGAAGCATTGTTTTCATTTTGGTTTATTATTTAATAATAAACCATTGTAATCGCTCTGAAAAAAAAATTCTAACCCCCCCCCCTGAAAATTTCATGGTTTACGTTTCAAAGGGTGTAGAATCCGAATCTGCAATAACATTTTTTCCGTCCGTCCGCCGTACGCACGATTTCTCCCAAACGGCTGAAGCAAAAAAGCTGAAATTTTCAGGAAAAATCAATGTTGGTCCGGCAACGCCCCAATTCTTGAGCCATCTCTCTCACTCAATTTAAAGTGCCTTGTAAGGGTTGTCAAACTTTTGTAAAATCCCTAAAAACCTCACAAAAAAGTCAAGGCGGGCTGAATTTGTACTTTTTTTGAAGAACGCTCCACGAGAAATCGAATGAGCCCTTCCCCAAGTCCGTAGGTCAAACCATTCCCGATCTATGGCCCGATTTATGGTGCCAACATTCGCGTTATTTTGGTTTATTGTTGTTATTGTGTTGCTATCAGTAACCTAGTGACGTAATGATGTAGTGATGTAGTAATGTGGATACTGGAGTGAACTCCTAAAAGGCTTTGTAGCCGATACACGGGTTGAAGCATTCTGATAACCATTTAAAAAAAAATTAAAAAAAATCTTTCACTGGGGTTTATTCTTCAATTGGCTTGCGTTCTTGATTTGAATTTCTACTAAGCTTTGGAGTGTGCGTGTTTCACATGTGATAGAGCGATTATTGAATTTCAGGAGGCATACAAATATGATCAACTGATCAAACCAAATAGGTATTTTGGTGAATTGAACAGATTTATCGTGCTCTATGCATATCTCCTGAAATTCAATAATCGCTCTATCACTTTTGAAACACGCACACTCCAAAGCTTAGTATAAATTCAAATCATGAACACAAGCCAATTGAATAATAAACCCCAGTGAAGGAATTTGCAGGGTTTTTGCATGATTCTGAAAAAATTTTGATTTTCTTGTGTATGAGTAGATATGACTTATTATTGCCTTCGAGCTTATAGGTAGTGGAAGCTTTCATTAAAATAGGGGTGCCCCAGAAGGCTATGACGCAGATTGCGTCATTAAAATTCTTAGGTGGGGGGGTAAATTAATTGAAATAGAATTTAACTTGACGACATTCAAAAATATTACATCACTAGATAGAACGTAAATAATAATGAATAAAAAGTAATTAAAAGGGTAGTAGTAAGTAGTACAATGTAATGGGTGGTGCATAGTAAAGAGTAATTTAAGGGCTTGATAATAACGAACGGGTTATTATTAAGACAACAACAAATAGGTTCAAGAGAAGGTTCAGTGACTAGACGAAATCAATCCTTCCCCCTCTAGATCTATCCTCCGACGGCGAGCCTTCCTTCATGCATACTGCTAGTTTACAGGCATCGCTCTCGCACTTTATCACATTACCTTTCTTTTCCCCCTCTTCCCTCACAATTCAATTCGCTACTGAATTAGCTATTTGATTATTACGAGTTTGTAAATACCTCGAATAGGAGCGTATTCACAAACATTGTCGTCACCAAATAAAAAGGTTATATTGACACGTGTTAGTTCACTTTAAATTAATTCCCCGTACGAGACAATTAAACACTGATTAATCCTCTTGTTACAGAGCTGAAAACGGGTTCGAATACAGTAATACTCCGCTTAACGTACATTCGGACTACGTACAGTTCGTTTAATGTACAGGATTACCCATCGTTTTGTACCTGTGCCGAAAACATTATCACCCGTATATAAATCGTTTTATATTCAATTGATATTTGTTATTATCTCTCTCAAAACTTAGCTTTCACCTCAACCATTACTGTTGCTGCATCTTCTATCCATGGTTTACGCATTCATTTGAGTTTTAGAATTTTCATTGAGCTCCAGTGGTATTTTCCTTATAAAACCAAAAGATAGGATAAATCCCATAAAAGACTGCCGTATAATTGTTTAGCTCGGAAAGATATTTGATTTGGTTTATATTGAGTCGTGAAAATGTTGAGGATGTTTTGCTGAGAGGGATTCCACAGCCTCGGGCCCGAAGATACCAGCCGTGTGAACTGGCCTATACTACGAACTCTGTTTCGCTATATTGTTGATATTATTGCTTTCGAGTCTTCCAAGAGAACATTGTTTACACTTTCGGACGATAGAAATATTTTTTCCCCTCTAAAGTCACTATTTCCACTTGAGTTTCTGTCTTTTAGTTTAGACAGTTCTCAACAACTGTGATTCGTGTCTGTCGGTCTGCTTTGGAAACGCTTGCAACAAGCTTAATTTCTACAGTTCTTGTTCGAAATTATTCAGATACAGTGCTCACAAGTCTACATGTAACACCTACCAAGCATATTTTTCTCTGAGCCTAGTCGTCCGATCATGATGATTTTATCCTTTCCGATCGTATAATTAGTAACAGCTTCTCCTAAAGCGACCTATTTGTACAGTTTTTGTCCAATAAATGATTATTATGATATATCTTTTCTGGGAATGTATTGCACTATTGTACATGATCGTTCCTTATTCACGAATAGAAAATGAATATGTTTTACTGCGCCTTCGCTGAAGTAAAATCCAATAATCCTAATTTTCTTATGACCTATCCATCTGAATTACAACGTTGGAGAGTAGTAGGGAAATTACTTATATTATTCCATCATATTGTTAGTATCTACTGCACAAGCTCGAATCTCAAATCCTTGTAACAAAATGGTTTCTAAGTTTCCCTCCGATTTTCGATGATTGTTCTGAAATCGAACAGTTCAGGCTGTAGATGGACCTTAATGAACTCGCATTCCCTTTGTATTTATTACATTATTATTCTTGTATTTCTTATAATGAAAACTGAATTGATTGATGGCGCAGCGCTAAGGGGATGAGGTTATGCAATACACGCAAGACTTCTCAGCGTTGCGGTAATGGTATACTTTGTGCGCCTTGAGATGATTGCCTCACAACATGAACACTACTATGTTCCATGGTATTTACGTAGTGATCGCGAGCAACGCATGCTCGTTATGTATCATTTTTGTTCAATGTCACTTAGTATGTACACAGCCAACTGTATAACAATATCTAGTATTTCCTATACAGTATAGGTATTTAATTGAAATTATAGATGACACCACCCTTTGGGCCCACAAATCAAAAATATCGACTAGATATTATATAAAGCTTCTCCAAGGCCTGTACCAATGAGAAATATGTATGCTTAGCATAGAAAACATCAACGAAACAATAAGAGAAACTAAAAAATGTATGACTAAAACACTCAGCTACTTCATTGTAACTTCCTCGAGGATGCTCTAGTGGTATTAGACTGCACACTATCATTAAGGCTTAAAAGAAAGGTTTATTTTGTCTTTTAGTATTGAGTGTGATTAACCATTTTAACATATATGGTCCCAAGAAACTAACAAAGAAGAGGTGTGATAACTGAGAACCATGTTGTATCGTTCGCCGCACTTATCAGAGGTGAATTAAATTTTGAATTATAACCATCTAGTAATCCATGATATACATGACACTATAATTACATTATATTAAATTGTAGTACTTCTAGTTGTACTTCCCATCGCATGTGGGTTGCAATATTGTATGTTGAACACAGCATGTTGCCAGATATAATTAACTGGGATATGAAGGAAGATATTCATCTTGTCTCCTTACCCACTTGTTGCTTGATGTGGATGACCAAGAATGTATTTTAAATGATTCATGATCTAATAATTTATACTGCATGGAAACACTCCAAGTCTTCTACTTCTTAACCCAAGACTGCTCTCTTCTTATGCCAGCGCTTGCCATATTTCTCTCGTTCGCCTTTAAAAAAAAATAAGCTCAGGCCGGTGTCGGGATCATTTTCGCAAAGTAGTCTGGAAAATGGGGCCCTCGGCAATCATTACTCAATCTTGAAGAGCGGATGACGAGGGTGGGTGATAAAAGACTTACGAAGCCCAACAGGTTCCAATCAAACTCTCATCCTCTACTGCCGAGTTGAGGCATCGCGGAGGGCCTTGTCAACTCCTATCAAACACAACCCGTCCCTTTCCCGACCCGTTGTGAGGAACCTGTCCTGAAGAAATTCCGTCGCCGGTTGAAACGCCAAATGGAGTTTGCGGTCGCCGATGACTTGAAGTTTCAAGGCGGAATACTAAAACAATGGCAAACTTGTTCGTTCAGAATCAACGTATATTGTATGAAATAACAACAAGAATACGGGAGCACTTGTCAACGCCATACTAACGCTAAGTTTCTCATAGTTATGAGCCGCTTCATGATCGCAGTAATAGAAGCTTTACGTATGATTGGGTACAGCATTAACTAGAGGTGAAAGTACAAGAAGGAACAAGGGCTTCCATGTTAACGTCTGAACAAGTGTAATACGTACATGTGTTACACAACGGTCAGTAACTAGGAAGAACAAGAATCACAATTTCGTAGGCTTGAGAAGCTTGAACCATAAATTCAGGTGAACTGTGAATTACTTAAGCGATATAGAAGAATTGGCAGAACATAAATACACCGCTGGTTGGTCCACTCCTCTGAAGTATGTAGGCATTTGATTTCTCAAGGGGTTTTGAACGTGTTTTTGTTCTGAAAGAAATACGAACCGATCGGGTACTAGTTTAACTAGGAAGGGTAGGAGGTGCGGGGTGGTCTTTGTAACATGGGGAGGTGAGCTGATGGAATGGTATAGTTGCCCCTTCCATTGAGCTGAACGCGGTTGAATGCTCCGCCACGCTCAGAGGATGACCCAGAAGCTGGTAGGCGTCTGATGGTAGCCGTCGCAAGGCAACGGATTCAGGAATCGGGAAGGGGCAATTAACCATTTCCATCACATCTTCTGGGGTTCATTGGATTCGGAGATTGGATTATACATTCAGTTTGAACGTAGCTTTACGATTCAAGTAACGTTTCCTTCAGAGGCTATTTACAGGACAGTTTTTGAAGGAGGTGTGGCAGAATCCAAGAGGAAAGACGGTGTTGCCTATCCACCCACTCAATCCCTAGTGTCCTGTGCCCATTTATATTCTACCCCCATTAGAGCAGAACTCAATTCATCAACACAGTAAAATTAGATCGTTTTTATATTTCTTTATGGCACATCGTAATCAGCAAGTGGGAAGACATTGAAATATTAAAAAATTAAGATCTCCAAAACTTCCGTAATGAACCTTTTCAGTTTGATTTTCATTAGTTAGAAATCAGTTCCATGTATCGTACAAGCCAATTCTGGTGGTGGTACGTTCCTCCATTCGCTTCTCATCAAGAACCATTTTGAAATGTGAAAAGTGAAGTGAAATATCACAAAAATGTTGAACTTTCGATGTTAAAGACCCATCTCACTTGAAATGAAACCGAATTTTCGTGAAAGTAGTAAAAATTACTGGACTATTATAAAATGTGTTCAATTGACTGAAAATTAATAAATTTATCGACACAGGAGGACGGGCTTACTTTGACACTGACTTGAGATGGGAAGAAGGGTTTGAGATTCTCTTATTTTCTTTCCGATACCTACCTGTAATTTTTTGAATATTTATATTATAATTTAAAAAAATAAAACCTACATATTCTGTTGTCTAGTGATCTTAGTAGAAGAGTTACTGACACAGAAAAAATGTAATTTTCTTTCGCGGAACTGAAACATACATTTCCTCCTTGTGCCTTATTAACATGAAAAAGTGAAACAACACTCGAAATCTGGATTTGTATTTTAATTAGGCTGGTGATGTCAAATTTTTAACAAAGAACGATCTAGTCTCTCGTGGTTAATAGGAGGGTTAAAGACGGTACAAGCACGTGGAGAAATGCTTAGTCTACGACTGCACACACGCATTAGCGTAATGAGTAGAACATCGAATCGGTTTCCCTGCTTCCGCTCCATCTACTTTCATCCTGTAATCCTCAAAGATATATTCATAACAAGCCGTATTTTGTATTCTGTACACCGGAGCTGCGGAAGGTTGACGAAGAAAATTGGATGGCTGTCATGGCTCTTTATAAAGCGGATAAGGTTTTCCTCCTCATTCATTTTAGACTCGGCTGTCTCCAACTCTTTCAGCATCTTCACGACTTTCCTTCCACTAGCGCGGAGTCAAGACCCGGGAAGCAACAAATAAAATATCGGAGGAAACTTTTCATACGTGAGAAATGTGCTTGTCACAGTACAGCACACGTTCGTTCTGGGAGAAATACCCGTACGTTCTATTGAACCAAATGCTTGACGTCCGCTGGGTTTTATTAAAGGTTCCTTTCTATGTGTAGCCGAGTTTCTTGCAATTTTCCCTTGTCAGGTATTGAAGGATTGGTTTCAGAAATGAACGCTTTTTTTCTGGAAAATTTCTGTTCGTCGTCGGTTAGATAAAGTTTTTGATCTTTCATCTCAGTGAAACTTCAAGATCAATGGAAACACCGAAGTCACATACTAACATTGTTATAATTCATACCTGTATGTGTGTAGTCGTTATAATTAAGTGAATCGGTGATCCAATACGTTATTCAGTTCTTAAAAAATTCAAATGGAACACTCTTTAAAGAACAACGATCTACACGACATGGGACATGGCCATGATACGGGAAATAAATGCATTTTAGCTCCCTCTAACTTTGTTTTCACCTCTGATTATGGTTAGTACGATTATGTTCTTCGGGATTTGAAGGAAGACTTGTACGGTCGCTTGATCAGATGGGAACTGCTAACACTGGTGACCGTTCACTTTACTATAGCTTTTCCCAGTCAAATTAATAGTTTTCCCAACCAAATTAATACTTTCCCGGTCAAATTAATACTTTTCCCATCCAAATTAATACTTTTCCCATTCAAATTAATACTTTTCCCAACCAAATTAATACTTTCCCGACCAAATTGATCTTAAAAAATTGAGGAAATAGAACAACGCAAAGCTTGCAATCCAACGAATAATGAATGTATATATTATGTTATAATA